>OZ004710.1:23162317-24362317 GCA_963924515.1 Vespertilio murinus
AAGCTCAAAATTATTTTCTTACTGTCAGCTGTTATGCAGCAACTGCCTGATGGCCTTTCATGACAGAAAATTCTCTGTCGCTGGTAACAAAACTCTGATAGAGGATTTTCACTGACTTTGAGTCAACAATGAAGTGTTTACATTAAAATTAATATTTTCTTTGAGTATTATTTTGTTTTTATTTTTGCTAATGTATTCGTAGATTTTTAAAAAGCAAACATAAATGTTCTGTAGTTTTCTGAGTATAGATCCTTCACCTCTTTGGTTAAGATTATTCCTAAGTATCTTAATTTTCTTTGTTGCAATAGTAAATGGGATTTTTTTTTTAGTTTCCCTTTCTGAGAGTTCATTATTAATGCATAAGAATGCCATAGATTTCCATTTATTAATTTTGTTTCCTGCTACATTGCCAGATTCATTTATTAAATCTAATAGTTTTTGATGGAGTCTTTAGGGTTTTCTATGTACAATATTATATCATCTGAGAAAAATGAGAGTTCTACTTTTTCCTTTCCATTTTGGATGCCTTTTATTTTTTCTTCTTATCTGATTGCTATAGTTAGGACTTTTAGTACTATGTTGAACAAGATCGGTGCAAGTGGACATCCCTGTTTTGTTCCTATTCTTTTTCTTTTTTTATTTATTTATTAAGGTATTATATGTGTACATAGCTTACCATTGCCCTCCCATACATGTCCTCCCTCCCCAGAGTTTTGTGTCCATTGGTTGTACTTATATGCATGCATACCAGTCCTTCGGTTGATCTCTTATTTCCCCCAGATCTCCCTACCCACCCAGCCCCCCCGCTGTCATTTGACAGTCTGCTTGTTCCTATTCTTAAGCAAAATGGTTTTAATTTTTGCCCATTGAGTATGATGCTGATTATAAGTTTGTCATATATGGCCTTTATTATGTTGATGTATGACCCCTCTCTTCCCATTTTGTTGAGAGTTATTATCAAAAAACTTTATTTTTTAAAGGCATTTTTTGCATCTATTGATACGGTAATGTGATTTTTGTTTTGCAATCTGTTTATTTAATGTAATACATTTATTGATTTGCAAATATTGTACCAACCTTCCTTCCGCAGAATAAATCCCACTTGATCATGCTGTATGTTCTTTTTAATGTATTGCTGGATCTGACTTGCTAACATTTTTTTTGAGTATTTTAGCATCTTTGTTCAGCAGGAATATGGGACTATCATTCTCTTTCATTGTGTTGTCTTTATCTGGATTGGGGATTAGGGTAATGCTGGCCTCATAGACATAGCTTCTAACTGTTCCTTCCTCTTGAATTCTTTTGGAATAGTTTGAGGAAGATAGGTATTAGTTCTTCTTTGAATGTTTGGTAAAACTCCCCTGTGAAATTATCCAAACTATGGCTTGTGTTTGCTGAATTTAAAAATGGTTATTACTGTTTCAATTTCATCGGTAGTTATCAGCCTATCCAGGTTTTCTAATTCTTCCTGATTGAGTTTTTAAAAATGTATTTTCTAGGAATATATCCATTTTATCCAGGTTGTTCAGTTCATTGGAATAAAGTCTTTCGTGGTATTTTTTTTTTTTGAGATCCTTTGTATTTTTGCGTGGTCAGTTGTTACTTTACCTCTTTCATTTCTGATTTTGTTTATTTGGGTCCTCTCTTTTTGCTTCTTGGTGAGCCTTTAATAAAATACATACAACTATATATATAAAAGCCCAAGAGACATTATGAAGGAACAACCAAAACAACCAGTCCCCATGACAAGCACTGAGCAGGCAGGCAGGCGAGTGGTTAGGAGTAAGTAGGCAGGCAGGTGAGCAGTTAGGAGTGTGAGCACACAGGCAGGTAAGTGTTTAGGAGTGAGCAGGCAGGCAAGTGGCTAGGGGCAAGCAGGCAGGCAAGCGAGCAGTTAGGGGTGAGTGGTTCCTAAACTGGCAGCTGGACATCCCCTGAGGGGTCTCAGATTATGAGAGGGATGTCCAACTGCAGAGATTGGGCCTAAACCTGCAGTCAGACATCCCCTGAGAGGTCCCGGATTTCAAGAGATTGTAGGCTAGGCTGAAGGACACTCCTCTCCCCTCCTCCCCCCGCATGAATTTTGTGCATTGGACCAATTATTATATGTAAAATAAAGTGTGCATATTTCTCCTCAGGTATTTATTAAGGTTTTGAATCTCAAGAATGATAAAGATAACATAAAAAAGCAAATATATCTGTAGTTTATCTAGGTACTATATGTAAATGTAGTAATAGAGATAGAGATTATCTCAGAAAATGTTTTTAGTTTAGAATATGTTATATTAGATTGTTTAATATAATGAATTGCCCAGTCAAAAGATAGTGGTGTTTTTTTCCAGCTTCCTACTAAACACTAATTAAGATGCTGCAAAAATCCTCTAATAACACTGAAAATTAAGACTGTTGAAAAACTTTTCCTAAGAACCAAGGAGCACCTTAAATAATGCTCAAGTGAGAAAAATAAAATAAAGCAAATCTTGCTCTAGGGTAGGTTATGAATGGGGAAAAAATGTCAATTATCACTAAAGTATAAATGTAAGGTGATTCCATTAGAAGTACTATTTGGCCCTGACTGGTTTGGCTTAGTGGATAGAGTGTCAGTCCTGAGATTGAAGGGTTCTGGGCACATCCCCAGTTGGGGGTGTGCAGGAGGCAGTTGATCAATGTTTCTCTCTCATCAATGTTTCTAACTCTCTATCCCTTTCTCTTCCTTTCTGTAAAAAAAAATCAACAAATGACAAGTGCTTGTGAAGATACAGAGAAAAGGGAACCCTAGTACCCTGATACAGCCATTGTGGAAAATAGTATGGAGTTTCCTCAAACAATGAAATATGGAATTGCCATTTGACCCATTGATCCCACTTCTAAGAATGTATCATAAGAAATCTGAAACAACAATCAGAAAGAATGTATGCACTCCTATGTTCATAGCAGCCCAGTTTACAATAGTTAAGCTCTGGAAACAGCCTAAGTGCTCATCAGCAAATAAGTGGATAAAAAAGCTGTGGTACCTTTATACTTTGGAATACTATGCAACTATATAAAAGAAGGTTATTTTACTCTTTCAGACAGCATAGAAGGATATGGAGAGTATTATGCTAAGCGAAATAAGCCAGTCAGAGAAAGACAAGTATCACATGATCTCACTCATATTTGGAATCTAATGAGCACAATAAACTGATGAAAAAAAGAGCTACAGAGACATAGAAGCATGGAATAGACCAGCCACGGGCAAACTATGGCCCACGGGCCAGATCCGGCCCATTCAGCAGTTCTATCCGGCCCGCGGAGTCGAAAGAGCAGAGGGCTCTCTTGCTCTTCCCCCTCCGCTCCTTCACCAGCAGTCCAAGATGAGAGTGCCAGCATGGTCAGGTTGCTTTTGTTCTAGCCCTCCGGTCCAGTTTAAGAACCCATTGTGGCCCTTGAGTAAAAAAGTTTGCCCACCCCTGGAATAGACTGTCAAATCTCAGAGGAAAGGCAGGGGTGATTGAGTGGGTGTGAAGAGAGCAACCAAAAAATTTGTACTAGTATATATATGCATAACCCATTGACACAAACAATATTGTGGTGAAGGCCTGGTGTGGGGGGCAGTGGCAGGCTAGAAGGGGTCAATGAAGGAAAAAGGGGGACATATGTAGTGCATTCAACAATAAATATTTAATTAAAAATGTTAGAAGTGAGAAAAGATTTCCTGTCCCTACTCAAAGTGTTACAAAGGGCAGTGGGAAAATCATAGGAAGTAAAACTCAGTGGTGAGACACAAAATGAATTTGACATATTCTCAAAGTTCTTTTTCATTGTTAAATTTCAGTGATTTCCACTTATAAGTTAATAAAAACACAGTGGTTGTTACTATTCAAGCAAATAACAAGAGTTAAATTTATCATGAATTCATTAGTGGATAGTTCTTTCTAGTCTGGTAAATAGGCTACTAGATTGTTATGTGGGCTTATATATCATAGCATGATCTTTTAATACTTTCATTTATAAGAAATCATGGTATTAACAATTAATTTTCCTTTTATGTGTTTGTGTTAACTCCTTACACCAATCAAATGTATAGATTTATTTTTAGTTATAATAGAATCTAATTTTAATGATAATATAGTTTGTAATGATTAATGATCATTTCTAAACTTGGTTTCTTTGGGGATGTATAATGGTTTAGTTGATGCAGCTCTTGCTGTTTTTACTCTATTCTAACTCTTGCTGTTTTAATTCATTTGAATCAGTGATTTAGTAAAATTATAGAGCTCATAAAGCCAAAGTTGAAAATAGTACATTGTTTAGATAGCTTAGCAAACAATACAATCTTTCATTGGGACTTTGTGTAAACTAACCAAATTGTTTCAATTCCTCCATTTCTAAAAGAAGTGACATAATAGTACTTAATTTATGCTGTTTTTCTGAGAAGAAAATGAGACAGTGTGTGAAAAATATTTAGTATGGAGCCTGGTATGTAGTCAGTGTTCAATAAATGCTAACTTGTAATCATATTAATTATTATTATCTATAATATTAAACCTTAGAAGTTTTTCCATTAATTAATATTAAATATTTCACAGGTGGAGTCCCTCGATCTGGCCAGCTATTGGGGCCCACCAGCCCGGTAGAGGGGCCAATGGAGGTTGGCTGTGGGAGTGCACTGACCACTAGGGGGCAGCTCCTGTTAAGTGTCTGCCCCCTAGTGGTCAGTGTGTATCATAGCTACTGGCCAGCTGTCTGGTCATAACAGTCACTTAGGCCTTTATATATAGAGATAATACTAAACTTTAATAAGTTTTCATTTGAACATTTATAAGAATTTTGAGTTGTGCTGCTTTGCCAAGTGGCAATTTTTAATTTTTTTTTTCTTAATAGGTTAGCACAGTGTTCTCATTTGAGACAAAAATAATTGTGAATATCATTGATCTTATAACAAAGAAGTCAATAAAATATAGTCAAATCCCTTGTTTTCTTATAAAGAAATAGTATTACTCTTCTCAATAAAGGAAGATACCTATCAGTTGGAAATTGTCACTGTTACAAATGGCCAGAAGCTCACTACTCTTCCAATCCTATCTAATAAAAGAGAAACATGCAAATTGGCCATACCTCCACTATACCCACAAGCCATGCCCACCAGCCAATCAGGAGCAAGTATGCAAATTAACCCAACCAAGATGGTGGCAGCCACAGTGCTGGTGGGAGCAGGAGGCTTGGGTTGCCCTGGTGATGGAGGAAGCCAAGCTTCCTGCTGCCCTGGCTGGCCCTGGCCTCCACTCAAGGCTACAAAGTTTCAGTTATGGAAGATAAATAAATCCCAGATACCTAGTTCCAGTAGGCCCTGGCCTCCACTCAAGAAGGCACTGAAAAAAACAGAAAAAAGGAAGGGCTGCGAACTTGGGTCACTAGGGCCTATGGCTGGCCTGCAAACCACCACAGGCCCCTCTCTCAGGCCAACCCATGCCCCAAGGGAACCCCCACCCTGATGCTAGACACCCTTCAGGACAAACCAGCTGGTCCCCACCCATGCACCAGGCCTCTATACTAATAAAAGGGTAATATGCTAATTAGACTGGGAGACCTTCCAGGAGACCTTTCGGGCTTTCTTCTGGACAAAGCCATGGTGGCAGTGCCAAGGTAGAAGTGGTTAGAGGCCAAAAGGGGAGGGCAGTTGGGGGTAACCAGGCTGTTGGGGGTAGGGCCAATGGGGATAAGAAGACCAGCAGGGGTGCATTTGGGGGCAAGCAGGCTGTTGTGGGGGTCAGTTGGAGGTGATCAGGACAGCAGGGGGACAGTTTGGAGTGAGCAGGCAAGCAGGGAGCAGTTGGGGAGAGCAGGCCAGTGAGGAGGGAAGGTGAGGGCAAGCATGCCAGGAGTGGGAGCAGTTGGAGATGAGCAGACTGGCAGGGGAGGCAGTTGGGGGCTAGCACACTGACACGGAGGGCAGTTTGGGGTAATCAGGCTGGCAGGGTGGCATTTGGGGGCAAGCAGGCTGGCTTTAGGGGGAAGTGAAGGGCAAGCAAGCTGGCAGGCAATGTGGTTAGGGGCAATCAGGCAGGCAGGGAGGCAGGTGAGCAGTTAGAAACCAGCAGTCCAGGATTGCGAGAGGGATATCCAACTGCCAGTTTAGGCCCAATCCCTGTAAACTGACAGTAGGACATCCTCCGAGGTGTCCCAGATTGGAGAGGGTGCAGGCCAGGCTGAAGAACACCCCCTCCCCCATGCTCAAATTTTATGCATTGGGCCACTAGTCTCTTAATACTTGTCCAATAGGTAGGAGTTGGTTTCAAAGTATAGTCCTATGACCATCTGCTTTTGTATCTTATGATCTGCTACTTAAACATGCAGCTTCCTGTGCCACATCCCAGACTGAATAAATCAGAATTTCTTAACATGGGGCTCAGAAAGCTGCATGTCTAACAAGTATCACAGGTGGCTCTTATGCAAAGTAAAGATAGAAAATTTCTAATTCATTAGAACACAAGAAAATGCTGTCAGTTTTTTTGTTTTGTTTTGTTGTTTTCTTGTCTTCTGGTCTGTATAACCTGGAACAGATACTCTTTTTTTATCAATAAATTTTGGCTTACCTCATGTCATCAGTTACATAAGTGAACAATTTCCTAGTAGCAATTTGGTGGCTTCAAGGAGAAGCTTAGACTACTACTATCTAGGAAAAAAATCCAGAATGAATTAAAGGGTCGTCACATGTCACATTTCTTCAGTCCTCTATCCCTTTCAGGGCAGAACCTTATTGATTGAATTTGAGAGAGAGAGAGAGAGAGAGAGAGAGAGAGAGAGAGAGAGAGAGAGAGAGAGGAAAGAGACAAGGGAGAGAAATAGAGGTAGAGAGACATTGATTTGTTGTTGCACTTATTTGTGTGTTCTTTGGTTGCTTTGTGTATTTGCCTTGACCAAGTATCAAACTGCAACCTTGGCATATCAAGACGATGCTCCAACCAACTGACCTACCTAGCAAGGGCCTAAGATATATATATTTTAATAGAGTTGATGACATTTCAGAAAAAAATAGTAAAGCCAGTAAAGTGAGCTTATAATTTTGTATAATGTGTTCTTTTATTCAGAAGTTGAATAAAAATTATCAGTAAATGAATTAGATTACTTTCTCCTCTTAAAATTATATTCTAAATTTTTTCCCACATTAAAACTTATTTTGTAATTTTTTTTACAGGAATTGAATTGCCTCCTAAAGGGGTTATTATAATCCCAGTGTGTTTTAATCCCAAAGTTATGAAATTAAGGAAGACAATGGCCATTGTTCAAATGAGGAGGGCAAATGGAAAAAATTGGCCTATTGACAATTTTGATGAATTGAGTCCAGAGATGAAAAGGTAACATTCAAATAAGTATACTGATTTCATTTTGTCTGGCACTGATACAATCAGCTTCTTTTATATGTGATGCAACGTAAAGGTCATGTTGTTATATGTTCGGAGGAGGAAAATGTATTTGTTAAATGGATATAGTATGTATCTTTGCTGACGTGAAGTTAAAAGTGATGAGTAACTCAATCTTAACAGACTCAGAGATATGCAAAGGCCTCCTTTTAAACTAAGAAAATAGTAAATGCCAAGACAATAAGTAATCTATATTTGGGAGAACAACAAAAACAACTTATCTGGATAAAGTATAAGACTTGTGATGCTGGTATTCATCCACTGATAGCACAGTGCCAGGTGCATATGACATCCTGATAAAACCTCTCCCATGACTAGAGTATCCTGTTTCATTGCCAGAATGCAGAAGACTTGTATCTTCATTTCCTAGCTGAAATTTAAGCCAATTCCAATAATGATAGAAAATGTAAATGCTTTCTCTGCTGTTATAGTTAAATGAAATAATTGTGTAGAAGTCTTAAGAAGAAATTCTTATTTTGCCCTACATGTACATATTTCATCTCCACATTTGAAAGAAAGATTTCCTTTGGTTACATTCTGCCATGCTTTTTCATCACTCCTGCTGTCAAGACTGTCTACATGATTTGTGGGTCCTCATGTAAAAATGAAAATGAGGAATCCCTTCTTCAAAAATTATTAATAATTTTAAGACAGGTATAATAGTGTATTAAACAAGCACGGAGTAATGCTAAGTGTGTGATTTTTGTGCTAATGCACAGGTCACAACTCCTATGAAGCTAGTTCTGCCTGCCATGACTTATGTTCGTTTTTAACAGGAAAAAACTGTTTCAACAATAATCAGAATCATTCTAGTATAGCTATCCTCTTGGTAGTGTATAAATGTATTTAAAATATCTTGAGAAATATCCTCTTTCTTTGAACTGGCATCTCCTAAAAGGAAAGTATTCCTTTCTGAAGTCCTGTATTTAATGGAATTTTTGTATGTGTGCTTTGCTTGTCCAATTTAGAATATAACCCATGGGAATTGTACTACCTGTGATTAATCACACTCTAATCACATAAACAATATCGATACCAAGCTTTAAGTGTAGGTAGAAATGTTCTTTAATTTTAACATACATCTCATAATGGTTGTATTTTATTTTTACTTGTGATAATTTCCCATAGTTTGCCTTAAAATGTTTATAAAATCAACATTTACCAAACACGTTTTGTATTTCATACTTATTGTCTCTCTGCCAAAGTTTAAATTCACAAGTTGTTTTGCTCAAATACCATTAGATGAATAGAGAACATGCTCTTTTATGCTAATATTCAAAGTGTTCATGTTTTTTGTTCACTCTTAATTTAATTTCTAATAGGATGATGGGAGTGCACAGTGGAGAAATCCAAGCAATACGATTTATATACCCTATTCTTGGACTCCCACAAGCAAAACGTGATGAATTCCCTCCAGGTAGGTATATTTTAGTGTCAGAAAACACTAGGATTTGTAAGTAGTTTAGAGTCCTTCTCATCCCATCTTTTCTTTGTATAAGTAAGAAGGTTGAGATCCAAAGAAAGTAAGTTGTGAAGTAGCTAGCCCTATTGGTGGGAGTGCTAGGACTGAATCTTGTCCTCTAACAATGAGTCTAATGTTATTTCCACAAAACCACACCACTTCTTGTTGCTCTTCCTATTGGTAAAACCTAGAAATCAGCTAAAATGAAAATAACATTAACCTCATGGCTCTTTATCTCACATTCTGTGAAGTGCTCCAAGCCCTGAACTAGATCTATTAGAGTCTGTGGAATCCCTAATCAGAGTACTCCAGATGTTCAAAGCCAATTGGAGTGTGGGGTCCCTCTTCAGTGTATGCCAGATGCTGAAGACCGATTTGTTATACGAAGATGCAAAAGCAAGGACACAGTGATGGTACTATACCAGTGTATACTGCATAGGCATACCTTTCTGTAACCCAAATATTGATGTCACTACTTGGGAAGAAGCCTCTCTTGTCTAAGTTGGTACAAAGATGTGTTGTTGACCAACCAGCGTGCCACTGCTTGTTATGGCTCCTGTGTTTACTACTGTATTAGCAAGGACTTCTTTGTGCGGCTACTTTGTGCAGCTACTTTGAAGAACTGTTTTGTCTGATGGCTCCTAGTTAGCAATGGTTACTTGATCCGCAATAAAGATACTCTCCAACATGCCTATGGCTTCTCAGGTTTTTTCCATCTAATACCGTGTGTCTATAAAGGTCCAGTTCCTGACAGGGGAACAGAGGCCCCACATTTAGTGTAGTTGAGCAGGATCAAGGAGTAAGTACTCCAACAGAGTTCCAGCTACTTTGGTTCTCCCATTACATTTAATCACCATATTCTAGCTTCGGTCTAATTCTAAGTCTCATCTACGAATTATCCTATCCCTCTATTCTTTTTTAAACATCAATTAATTTATTTTATTGATTATAGTATCACATAATTGTCCTCATCCCCTCATTCCCATCCCACATCCCTCCCTACATTTGCCCCCACCCCCCTGCTGTCCATGGCCACTGGCTAGGCCCATATGCATGCACACAAGTCCTTTGGTTGATTTCTTCCCCTTACCCCTACTTTCCCTCTCATATACCTAGAGGAAATAATGAACAACATAAATGGATGAACAAAAACAGACCCAGAGAAAGAGAAGCAGCGATCAGACTCTCAAACCTATCCCTCTATTCTTAATTGTCCCAGACACATATTTATATAATGTTCTCCAAAAACTAGTCACAATTTACTAAAATTCTCAAGGAGGTTAGGTTGCCATCATGCACACATTAAGTCCCTCCTTTGAAAATGCCTTTCTTTTTCTCATTGACCCCCATGTTTTCCTCCACAGACTCCAGACTTTTCTCAAGTTTCTGTTTATTCTCTTTCCTCAGTACTCTTCTCACTCTTTCCACATTCCTTGCTTTCCCATGTGCTTCTGAAGGTCTGCCTAAGAAATCAATGCCTCTTAGGTAGGCATAAAGCAAAATTTAGTAACCCAACCTCTTCTCAGGCTCTAGGCATAGTTCTTTTTTAATTATTGATTGATATATTGATTGATTGATTGATTGATTAGGGTATTACATATGTGTCCTTATCCCCCTATTGGCCACCCCCCCCATTCATGCCCTCACCCCCCTGGTGTCTGTGTCCATTGATTATGCTTATTTTCATGCACACAAGTCCTTTGGTTGATCTCTCCCTCTAACCCCCACCCTCCCCTACTTTCCCTCTGAGGTTTGAGCATCTGATCAATGCTCCTCTGTCTCTGGATCTGTTTTTTTTCCCCCATCAATTTATGTTTTTCAGTATAATCCACAAATAAGTGAGATCATGGGATATTTATCTTTCTCTGACTGACTTATTTCACTTAGCATAATGCTCTCCAGTTCTTCATAACTAAGACACACTGAATTGCTGTGCACAGCAAAGGGATACTTATTTTGGATATTTCTCTTAAGCAACTCAGATGAGCTTTAAAACAGCCTTGAGATTTTGAATTTTCTTTCTCCCTCCAATACCAATCTTTGCTAGTGAAAAAGAGTGCTTTACTGACATAAGTATGCCATATATTTACAAGGAAGAAAAAAATAAGTTTTGCTTGTGAATAACAGCGTTTTCACTAATATGCTAGAAGGAAGGTCAGATTCCATATTTCCTTATGTAGTAGTTTCATTTAAACTGGAATAAAAGTCCTCATATCTATCAGTTCCTTTGACAATAAATGTCATTATTTTACTTGAAGTACTTTCACTTTGGAGTTAAAAAATTATCAACACATATAAATATTTCAAATGTACCAAAGAATCTTCATAATGCTTCACAAACTTGTGAGAGTGTTTATTCTTTCTAGAAGATAGTTGTCTGTATACTTTACATAGAGCTGAACAATTTAGAACTTGTAGTAAAGACAATGTGATGTAATAAAGCCTAGATATTACTCTGTTTGGAATTCTAACAGTGTTGCTTGTGTCTATATAGACACCATTTTATTTTAACCAGATTAAAGCATTATTTACTTTCGGTCTGAAACAAAGCCTCTGAAAAAATAAACATAATTTTTGTACAGTTACCTTCAATGAAGGTATTTTCTATCCCATCATATCTCTTGGTTATTATTCTATTTTTAAATTAAATGTGAGCTCATGTTTCATTAGCCCAAACCAATAGTAACATCAGTGTTCTGAAACAAATTGTGTGATAATTATTAGATCATTTTTACAAAAGTCTAAAACTTATTTTAGTGATTATTTTCATATAGAAATGCCCTGAGAAACAAATAGGTATAATTTTATAAATGCATATTACTTACTTTCTTTACAGTCCATTCTTCATCTGCAAAAGACATTAGAGATAACCTATTGCTTTCCTAACTCAACCATATCACCATCCATGTTTATTGTTTCTTTTTTTCCCCTTATGTATCCATCAGCCAGATTACTCTCAAACCCAGGGTATTTTTGTTGTTCTGGTTTTTTTCTCTCTTTGAATTCTTATCTGGTCCTGTCCACTGGGGCAGATAATTAGAAAAGGATTCTTCTACCTGTCAGTGGAAATACATTGGACTGTGAACCCACTGTGATTTCGTGACCCTTACATTGTCAAGGGCACTAATGTGACATACTAATTGTACCTTTGATCACACTAATTTCTAACTTACTGCTTTAAGACTAAAGCAAATGATAACCAGACAAGCTTGTACATTTCCTCAGCCATTACAGCTCTCTTAATTCACATCTAACTTTGTACCCGTTATACATTTCACATTTATTCTAAGTCCAAAATGTTTACTATCAGCCTGTAAAATTTAGAATTAAAAAATAAATTTAAACATTTTATACTATAACTGTGGTATGTATTGTGAAAACACATACATTTGAGGACATTATCCAATTTTGCAAGTTTAAATGAATATATTAGTATTGATGCCACAAAAGCATGTCATAATACATTTCAGAAGTTTTTTTTTTAATATTGTGGTTCACTTTTTATCACTTATAGTAAATTTATATCCTATGTTCATCTAAAGTGATAAAATATAACATTTAATATATTTTAGAGAATAAAATTACTATTTATGTGGACTATCGTATACATGGTCTCATAATATAATCTGGAGCTAATGCCAGATGCATAGATTAATACTCCTTTATATAATTAGTAGTTATATAAAATATTTTGATTTCTCACAAGATCACTGACTTCTGTATTTAATGTAAGAAAATATTGGAATTATATATATATATATATATATATATATATATATATATATATATATATAGTATTTTCAATTCTCACCTGAGGATATGCTTTTATTGATTTTTAGAGAAAGGGGAAGAGGGAGGTAGAGAGAGAGAGAGAGAGAGAGAGAGAGAGCGCAAAAAATGAGAGAGAACAATGTGAGAGAGAACCATCAATTATTTGCCTCCTGTACCTGCCCTCACCAGAGATTGAACACGCAACTGGGTAAGTGCAGATAGAATCTGCAACCTTTTTGGTGCATGAGATAACATTATAACCAACTGCCACCTGACCATGGCAAAATATATAAAGTTTTTTATGCTGTACCTTAATATATAATCGCATTTTAATATTGATTTTAATGTATTACAATTTTATATTTAACTGCTAATGGTGTACTGTGTAAATTTCAAGTGAAAATAAAAATATTTAAGTATTTTACTTAAAGGAATTTTTAGATACATGTAAATAAATAATATAGTAGGGAATATTTTAAAACTCATTACAAAATAAAGGGTATGGAAGTTACTTTTTAAATTATTTGAAGGTATTTTCTATATTATAGTTTATATGAGTTGAGTTTGGTATTTACCACAATGAACATATGCTAGTAGATAGCTGGAAAATTCACATGTTCTTGACCACCAGGTGAATTATAATATAATTAGGTCTGTTTCTGAATAAGATTTCTATATCCTAGTACTAGTACAATCTTCTATTACCTAATCTATACCTTTCAGATTTATCGTTTGTCATGTTATTTTTGCATATTATTTAATATTAATATTTTATTACTAAATGTATATAAATATTGTGTAAGGGTGTGTGTGTGTGTATTGTGTAAGGGTGTGTGTGTGTGTGTGTGTGTGTGTGTGTGTGTGTGAGTGCAGGTGCAATGTCAAGTCAAATATGCCAAAATACTTTTATTTTCATGACATAGTTTAGTAATTTATTTTCCTGTAGCTCAAGAATGTTTACATAACCTAAAAACCAAATTAACTGGAAATATTTTTCTCTTGTAGCTGTCATAAAATGTCAGTCCAGGAAACGGATAGAAAAGGAGTTGCAAGTCACAATTTCTGGTGATTTTATTGGAGATCATCCTATCTTAAATGTATCAGATTTTGTAGTAGTTCCAAAAAAACGTTCATATGCATCTTATGAAGATATCGATGGTAAGAGAACCATACTCATGTATATAAAATGTGATGATAAATAAAACCATTTCCTTAAATTACAGGTTGCTAATTACTCAGTTATGTGAAAATCCATGCTAATTTATTTTTCATTTACATTATATCATTAAAATACTATTAAATGAGTGTTCAGTAATATTTGTTTTCTTCACAGTAGCTATCTCCAAAATGATGATAATTATGGTTATTAATAGCTTTATAAGAATAAAGTGTTAAAGTGTTATTACAGGTTTTATTATCAGAGTAACCCTATGAAGCTGGTAGTGTGACTATATTTTATTTTACAAGTAATTTGTACAGGGTCATTCAACATAGCAGTGGAAGGCATGGTATATGAATAGAATCTTGGCTATTTTTAAAACATTATTTTAAGTTTGAAATAACTTTAGATTTAAAACCTAGATGTGAAATAATAAGTTCTGAACTGTTCATATTGTGATCAGGCCTAACCTAATCGCTTTCCTTTTAAAACCCTGTAGGAATAAAAGAAAATTACAAAGGCAAGTCTTTCAAAGAGGTTCCCTAACATAAACTATAGTGTCTGGTCAATCAATAAGCAAGAATTGTCTCTACTTTCCCATTATGGTCACACGCTGACCTACCCTGTTTGGTCCCGTGGCTCTTTCTTTTCAGTAGTAGTGTTTACCCATTGCTTTATAAATAAGATATTACCTTAAAACTTATAAAATTACCCATATTCATCCATTTTTAACCATAGAAATGTCTGTTTTATATCAAATCACAGATACTTGATTTTTTTATGTACAAAGGTATCTTTTCATGTGATGCAATTTACATAAAATAATCCAGAATTAGCCTGCACCATTAGTCCCTTATTATCTATCATTCCAACCTTTTGTTTCCCTAGGTCCGTGGTCAGCCACATGCGGCTCTTTGGCCCCTTGAGTGTGGCTCTTCCACAAAATACCAAAGCCTAGGCGAGTCTATTTTGAAGAAGTGGTGTTAGAAGAAGTTTAAATTTCAAAAATCTGGCTCTCAAAAGAAATTTCAATTGGCTCTGTTGGCTAATGAGTTTGGCTCTGTTGACTGAGTTTGCTGACCACTGCCCTAGGTTGTTAACCCGTTACTCAACCAAATGGGATCACTTGCTACTTCTGTCCAGTTACCATCTACTTTCCCATCATCGTGAATGTCTATGAGATCGTCTGCCCTACCCATCTGCCAACCTTCACTCCTTTCTTGTGGAAACTACTTTCACTAGTCATATAATTCTTATAACATTTCAATATTATAGTCTTCCCCTGCTCAGAGTGGACATCTAATGGAGGTTGGGCTTGTGAGTCTTCCTTTTCCCCCACATCTTTTGTAGTCAGAATAGAAAGTCTATTTCTCTTCATTGGCTGAAACTGTAATAAGTGAGTTTTTTTCTGCGTGCATGATTTGCTCCTTTCTTCATAGGTCTACTTTCTCTGCCTACTCATCAAATTATTTGCAAGGCTCAGTCATGATCAATTTTAACCTTCCTTTTATTTAAGGACACCCTCAGTAACTTCCAACTGGGATTCTGTTATTTGCAAACAAGCATTCAAAGAGTAAATATAGAAGAGGATCTGGAAATACTAAATATTTCTTAAGTGAATTACAAAAATGTTAGAATAATCTCCTACATGCAATCTCACTGTAAGATTTGGAAGGCAGCCCTGGCCAGTTTGCTCAGTGGATAGAGCATTGGTCTGTGGACTGAAGGTCCCACATTTGATTCTGGTCAAAGTTTTAGGCTCGATCCCTGGCCAGTGTGTGTTCAGAAGGCAACTAATTGATGTTTCTCTCTCACACTGATATTTCTCTGTGTGTGTGTGTGTGTGTGTTTCTCCCTCTCCCTTCCACTTTTTCTAAAAACCAATGGAAAAATATCCTCGAGTTAACAACAACAAAAATATTTGGAAGGCAATATTTTAAAAACTAGAGGTGGAATTCTGAAATGAGTATCTATGTTATATGTACCCAGAGTACTTAAGATCTTTGGAATTATAAAAAATTTAATTCACATTAATGTTCTTTATATTTACTAACTCGTTATTGTGTGAAGTGTGTGAGATGAGATAGTAATACATTATTAGGTTGTATAATAAGGTATTTCAGCTGAAACCGGTTTTGCTCAGTGGATAGAGCGTCGGCCTGCGGACTGAAGGGTCCTGGGTTCAATTCCGGTCAAGGGTATGTACCTTGGTTGTATGTACCTTGGCATATCCCCAGTGGGGGATGTGCAGGAGGCAGCTGGCATTGATGTTTCTAACTCTATATCTCTCTCCCTTCTTCTCTGTTAAAAATCAATAAAATATATATTTTTTAAAATAAGGTATTTCATTATGTTAATTTATTCATTATTTATTTTTTTTTCTTTTTGAGTTTTAGTTTTCTATTTGCAAAAATGCCAACTTAATCACAGGTAATTTAAATTTATTTTAAAAATGAAAAAAATTTAAATGAGAAGGGAATTTTCTATTGCAAGCCTATTTACTCCTTATTTTAAAGAACTATCTTTTAATAATGAAATCAGACTGATGCAAACCATTTTCATTTATCGCAAAAACATTATAAGTTAGATACAGATTTTGCTTTAGAGACTCATGTAGCTTTAGAGGAATGTAAGGAATAGAATATTTAAATAAATGATACCTTCTCAGTTTTCTTTTCTTCAACCAATAACCAATACTGAAAGAGAATTTTCATTATTTATTCAGATTATGGATAAAAATATTAGTGTAGATTAACCTGAGTTTAAATGTGTACCTCAACTGCTGATTTGCAGTGATAAATAATTATTTTATTTTATTAAATATATTTTATTGATTTTTCACAGAAAGGGAGAGGGATAGATAGTTAGAAACAGTGATGAGAGAGAAACATCGATCAGCTGCCCCCTGCACACCCCCCACTGGGGATGTGCCTGCAACCAATGTACATGCCCTTGACCGGAATCGAACCTGGGACCTTTCAGTCTTTCTCTAGCCATTGAGCCAAACCAGTTTCGGCGATAAATAATTATTTTTATTAAAATAAACCATCATTTTAATAAGCATACAACTTACAGTAACCATACCCCAGTGAATATCCAGTCCCTTTCTGAAGTGAAATCATTGTTTTGTGTGTCATCTACTATGCTTAAGTGACTATAAAGAGTTGAGTTTTATTTCTGTTTTAAATCTATCCTGTAGAAGACAAAATGTTGATGCTTTATTACATTAAGTAAAAACAGAAGTTAAAGAAATCCTTGTATATAGGAACTATTTTAATAACATCTCATTAAATTGCTTAAGTTGTACTCCTCTTAGGTTGCAAGCTAAAGAAATTATAATTCTGATAATAGAAATTGATTAAATCTTATTACCTGGAAAAATTTACTTCCTTCAAGCTAAACAAGGTATATAAGGAAGCTTCAAACAACATCACTTTGGGAGGTTTGAAATGCATATTATATGAGGAAAACAGTCTCCCAAATAGCTCTTCAAAATACACCTTTTGATATGGCTCATAATTTCACTGTTTCAGTACTTTTCATTATGAAAAATAGCTATCTGGAAAATAACTGTTTGGAAGGTTTGCAGCCTTCTCTCTTCCCATTATTTCCCCTACACTAGCTTCTTCTCTGCTTAATACCAACAGACTCAAGAAACTCATCTCTTTATTTGCTAAGGATGTTTTAGTGTGTAAATGTTTATGTTCTGAATGTTGCCTGGCTATCCAGAAGTAGTGATTTTCAGTCTTCTCTCAACTTTAATGTTTTTGTTTTTGTCTGATTTTATGGGACTTGAATATTTGATAAATCAGCTGACCTCTCTCTTGTCCTGGTTTCTTAAACCCACCTGGTAATAAATTAATTCCTTTTCCTGCCTTTATTCCAAAGTTGTAACCAACTTGCCAGACTCTGTGTATCTCCCTATTTATCTTTCCATTCTTACCTATATTTTTATGAAGGGACAAGTCTGACCAAAAAGTTTGAAAACTCTTTTAGTTTTGAGTATATGCAAAGGCAAGTCAGCTGTTTTTCCCTGTGTGTATAATTCAAGTATAGTCCACTCGACAAATAATGTCCAACAGATTCTTCTTGTTCATGCCATTTTGTATGTCCTAATGTCTCTTAAATCCATTGTAGTGGAAATTAAAGCACTTCATTCTGTGGCTTGGATTGTAATGGAGTTGTCGGTGTGATCATTGAATGCATCCTATATTCCCTCACCCAAGTTTACTGAGAAGTACATGTAGAATTATGACAGATAGAGATCAAAAGGGTACCTTTATTATAAAGGTGGACTTGACAGTAACTTGGTACTATGGATTCATTTGGGCTTATTAATACCTTCCACCAAAATTGAGTGTGTTCACCCTGAGCTGCCCAGTTGTAAACTCTCTTTAGGAACAGAAAACCTACTCCTGAAGGAGAGGGAGAAAGTGTGCATCCTGGATTCAAGACATTGAGAAAGAAAGAGAAGGGTCTGCTCACCTCATGTTCCATTACTTCACCCTAATTCACTGATCATATATGTTGTTTTTCCTCTAATGGCAAGTCGTAAGGGATGAAGCAAATTGATGCAGAATGTTCCCATCCTAAATTTTCCTTCTTGTGAGTGAATAAACCCCTCTATGTAAACATGATAAGTAGGAGATAAGAGTCTCCCATTCCCTTTCCATCCTGATTTTACCTTAATTGTATTTCCCAGAGATTCCAATAAAACTATCAAGTTTCTTTAAGTGAAAATGCCAGGATTTCTCTGCTCTCTATCCCCACTCCTCACACACACAACATTGAGTTAACCAGGATTGATCATTTTCATATATCTTCATTCAACAACAATCCATGAGCATATTTGCTGCCAGAGAGTATGCTGAGCCCCAGGGATGCCAAAATGAACAAGACACAGACTTGGAATTCAAAGAACATCTATCTAACATATTGGATTTTTGTGCCTATTTTACTGGTAAAGCTCTACTGGGATATTATTATACTTTGATTTTTAGACTGTATTTTGCAATGCCACTTCATAACATTGCAGATTATTCTCTCTGAGCAGAATTTTCCTTTTAATTGTATTTCTTCCTAAGTGGCTTTTGATCTATGCATTCTTTGTGTCTCTCTGTGGAGTAGTTTAGTGACTTTCTCTGTGAGAGTGGTTTTACCATTTAATGGCACATCAAATTCATGCCTCTTCCTTTTATTTCCCAGGTGTTTTGCATCTTGTAGCTATTTTTCTTTGCTTAATCTGCTGTCTATGTCTATTTTTTGTGTGTGATTTGCTGGTTTTTGTGCTACACTGGCTTCTTTTAACCCTAGGACAGTCATCATGCTGTATGTCTTCTGCATGTCATACAAAAACAGTATGGGGTTTGGTCTGTAATCACAAACAGGCCCTGAGAAACCTGGCATTGGTCCTCCATGACACCCACATTAGCCTGTAGACTTGATCCTTTGCTCTGATTCTATTTTACTTTTCTCATCTCAACTCACTCCATTAGGCTTCTGTCATAACTACTCTTAGAGCAAGGTCGCCATCACTTTTGACGAACCCAAGGATCACTTTTACCTTATATACTAGAGATAGATTGGCGAACATGCCAGGTCAATTCATGGTTCTCCAACCTCTCTTCCATGACCCACATGCAACAAACTGCTTGATTTGGAATTTTAGCTTATTTCATGAATGTGGAAAGTATACATATAATAGATGTTTATGCTTCTCTTCTATATGCCAGTCCTAACTTTAAGATATTTTTCACATGTACCTAACCCCCCCCCAAAAAAAAAACACAAACAAACAAACAAACAAACAAAAAACCCTGTTGTCACTTTTCTCTAGTAACCTACTGGTTAAGGAAACATAGTTAACCAATATAATAATATTGTCTATAAAACATGAAGAACTTTCTCTTATAGCAAAATAAACCAGAACTTGAAACTCTTGCTTTAATAGATTGGGATACTATTTTAATATTGTTTAAACTGTTTTTAAAAATCTTTATTTTTTAAATTTTCCTTATCGTCTAAAGTTTTACATATGTTTCATTTTTCCCTGCTTGACACCCCCCCCCCAAGCCATTCCTATCCTGGTCAAGCCCCCACTACCCCAGTGTCTGTGTCCATTGGTTATGCTAATATGCATACATACAAGTCCTTTGGTTGCCCTCTAACACTCCTCCCCTGCTATTTTTCTCTGGATCTATTTTTGTTCATCAAATTATGTTGATCATTATATCCCACATATGAATGAGATAATGTTATATTTATCTTCTCCAACTGGATTATTACTCTTAGCATAATGCTATCCAATTTCATCCATACTGTTGCAAATGGTAAAAGTTCCTTCCTTTTTAAATGTATTTATTGATTACAGTGTTATATATGTGTCCTTATTCCTCCATTGTCTCCCCATTCCCCTGATACCCTCACCACCCTGTTGTCTGTGTCCATTGGTTAGGCTTATATTCATGCATACAAGTCCTTTGGTTGATCTTTCGCCCTTATCCCCACCCTCCTGTACCTTCCCTCTGAGGTTTAATGGTCTGATCGATGTTTCTCTGTCTCTTGGATCTACTTTTTTTTTTATCAGTTTATGTTGTTCATTATATTCCATAAATGAGTGAGAACATATGATATTTATCTTTCTCTGCCTGGCTTATTTCACTTAGCATAATGCTCTCCAGCTCCATCCATGCTGTTGAAAATGGTAAGTTCTTTTTTACCACACCATAGTATTCCATTGTGTGGATGAACCAGGTTTTTTTGTGTTTTTTAATATATTTTATTGATTTTTTACAGAGAGGAAGACAGAGGGATAAAGAGTTAGAAACATCAATGAGAGAGAATCATCGATCAGCTGCCTCTTGCACACCCCCTAATGGGGATGTGCCTGCAATCAAGATACATGCCCTTGACCAGAATCGAACCTGGGACCTTTCAGTACACAGACCGATGTTCTATCCACTGAGCCAAACTGGTTTCAGCCCTTTGCTCATTTTTTTATCGGATCATTTATCTTCCTTTTGTTAAGTTGTACGAGTTCTCTGTAAAATTTGGGTATTGAACACTTACCTGAAATATAATTGGCAAATATATTCTCCCATGCATTTGACTTTCTATTTTGTTGATGGTTTCTTTTCCTGTGCAGAAGCTTTTTATTTATTTATTTTTTAAAATATATTTTATTGATTTTTTACAGAGTGGAAGGGAGAGGGATAGAGAGCTAGAAACATCCATGGAGAGAAACATCTAACAGCTGCCTCCTGCCCACAACCAGTGCACATGCCTTTGACCGGAATCAAACCTGGGACCTTTCAATCAGCAGACCGACACTCTATCCACTGAGCCAAACCGATTTCGGCAGAAGCTTTTTATTTTGATGTAGTTCCATTTCTTTATTTTCTCTTTAGTCTCCATTTCCATAGGAGCTGTGTCAGTAAAGATATTTCTACAATATATGTCTGCTATCTTGCTGCCTATGGAGTTTTATAGGACTTTTATGGTTTCCTGCCTTACATTTAAGTCCTTTAGTCATTTTGAGTTTGCTTTTGTGTATGGTGAAGTTGGTGATCTAGTTTCATTTTTGCATGTATCTGACCAAATTTCCCAGCACCATTTATTAAAGACACTGTCTTGATTCCATTGCATGTTCTTGCTTCCTTTGTCGAATATTAATTGGGCATAATGGCTTGGGTCAATTTCTGGGTTCTCTCTTCTGTTCCATTGGTATACATGTCTGTTCTTGTGCCAGGACAAGACAGTTTTGAAAACTGTGGCTTGGTAATATAGTTTGATATCTGGTATTGTGATACTTCCAACTTGGCTCTTCTTTCTCAGTATTGCTGTGGCTATTCGAGGTCTTTTTTTTATTCCAGATTAATTTTGGAGAGTTTGTTCTAGAATTTTGCTATCAGTACTTTAATGTGGATTGCATCGAATCTGTAGATTGCTTTGGTTAGTATGGAAATTTTAATGATGTTGATTCTACCAATCCATGAACATGGTATGTTCTTTCATTTGATTATGTTTTCCTCTATCTCTTTTTTCAATATCTTACAGTTTTCTGAGTGCAGGTCTTTTACTCCCTCAGTTAAGTTTATTCCTAGGTATCTTTTTTTTTTTTTGGTGCAATAGTAAAAGGTTTTTTTTTTTTTTCATTTTGCTTTCTCTGAGTTCATTATTAGTGCATAAAAATGCCACAGATTTCTGGGTGTTAAATTTGTATCCTGCTACATTGCCGAATTCATTTATTAGGTCTAGTAGTTTCTTGATGGAGACTTTAGGATTTTCTATGTATAGTATCATATCATCTGAGAATAAGAATAGTTTTACTTCTTGTTTTTTTTTAATTTGTATGATTTTATTTCTTCTTTTTGTCTGATAGCTATGGCTAGCATTTCCAGTACTATGTCAAACAGGGGTGTAAAAGTCAGCATCCCTGTCTTGTTCCCTTTCTCAGGGGAAATGTGTTTAGCTTTTGCCCATTGAGTATGATGTTGGCTTTAGGTTTGCCATTAAGGCTTTTATTATGTTGAAATATGATCCCTCTAGTCCCACTTTGCTGAGAGTTTTTATCAAGAAAGATGTTGGATTTTGTCAAATGCTTTTTCTGCATAGATTAATATGATTATGCGATTTTTATCTCTCAATTTGTTTATGTGATATATCATGTTTATTCGTTTGTGAATATAGTACCAGCCTTACATTCCCAGAATAAATCCCACTTTGTCATGGGGTATGCATTTTTAATGTATTGCTGAATCCTATTTGCTAGAATTTTGTTGAGGATTTTATCATCTATGTTCACCAATGATATTGGCCTGTAGTTCTCTTTTTTTTGTGGTGTCTTTATCTGGTTTTCAAATTAGGGTAATGCCGGTTTCATAGAAAGAGCTTGAAAGTGTTGCTTCCTCTTGAATTTTTTGAAACTGTCTGAGGAGGATAAGTTTTAGTTCTTCTTTAAAAGCATGGTAGAATTCACCTGTAAAGCCATCTAGACCAGGTTTTTTGTTTGCTGGAAGATTTTTTATCACAGCTTCAATTTCTTTGGTAGTTATCAGCATCTTCAGACTTTTTATTCTTCCTGATTGAGTTTTGGGAGCTTGTATTTTTCTAAGAATATGTTCATGTCATCTAGGTTGTATATTTTGTTAGAATAGAGTTGTTTATGTTATTTTTTCATAATCATTTGTATTTCTGTGGAATCAATTGTTACTTCACCTCTTTCATTTCTGATTTTGTTCATTTGGGTCCTCTCTCTTTGGTTCTTGGTGAGTCTGGCTATATGTTTATCAGTCTTATTTATCTTTTCAAAGAATCAGCTCTTGGTTTTGTTGACATTTTATAATTTTTTTGTCTCTATGTTGTTTATTTCTGCTCAGATCTTTATTATTTCTTTCTTTCTGTTTACACTGGGATTTTCTTGTTGCTCTCTTTCTAACTCTTTGAGTTGTAGGGTTAGATAATTTATGACCAGTTTTTCTTGTTTTTGAGGTAGGCCTGTAGAGTTATGAACTTCCCTCTCAAGACTGATTTCACTGTGTCCCATAGATTTTGGATTTTTGTGCTTTCATTGTTGTTTGTTGCCATGATGCTTTTTATTTTGTCTTTGATATCTTTAGTAACCCACTCACTGTATAACTCCATGCTATTTAGCCTCCAGGTGTTTGATTTTTTAAAATTGTTTTTATTGTAGTTGATTTCTAATTTTATGCCATTATGATCTGAGAAGTTGCTTGATATGATTTCTATCTTCTTGAACTTGAAGGGACTTTGTCTATGTCCCAATATGTGGTTTATTTTTGAAAATGATCCATATGTACTTGAGAAGAATGTATATACTGTGGCTTTGGGGTGAAATGTTCTGAAGATGACAATTCAATCTGATCTAGTGACTCATTTAGGATTGATGTTTCTGCTGATTTTTTGTTCAGAGCATTTATTCAGTGGTGTTAGTGGGGTATTAAAGTCTCCTGCTATACTGTATTGCTGTCAATCTCTCCCTTGATACCCTCCAGAAGTTTTTATGTATTTGGGTGCTCCTGTATTGTGTTTATATATGTTTATAAGAGTTATATCTTCCTGTTGAATTGGTCCCTTTAGTATTATGAAGTGGCCTTCCTTATCTCTTGTTATGTCCTTCATTTTGAGATCTAATTTTTCATATATAAGTATTGCTACCCCCACTTTATTTTCATTTGCCTGAAATGAAAAATAGACCTTTTTCTATCCTTTCACCAAAAAATGGGAATTTAAACACTCTGAGATGAATGCAAACAACAAACAACAACTAATCCAAAAAAAATGCAAACAACAAACACCCAGATGAATCTGAGGAGGCAGAGCTCTCTCTGGGTGATCTCTGACCTTTCTGTCCATGGATTACCTCACAAGTTGTGTTTAATTCGCCAATTCTGGGTGGATGTTGTTTGATTCAGCTATTCCTTCTATCTACTCTGTGAGAAGGCACAGGGCCAATCTGTGTATTTGATGCTGCTTTGTCTTCCCCTGAACCTCTTTTATGCACCTGCGGCTGGGGAGGCTGGAATGTTAGTGTCTGTGCTTTGTAGTAGAGGCAGCTGGTCCCTAGGTGATGTGGTTGTAGGGTCCCAGGAGGTATCCGAGGTCTCCCTGGCTGAAGTTAAGGCTGGGCTTCTGACCACAGCAACTCTCCTCTTCAAGTTGGTGCAGTCTCTACAGCAGAGATGGCTACTCCAGGAGAGATTTCAGCAGTAGTAGAGGCTGCCCGGCCAGGGAAGCCTGGTCTGCCAGTCCCCAACAGTCCTCTGGAATATAGCTGTCACTCACTCACAAATACAGACACCGCCCACATGTATATGCACTCTCCTTTCTCTCACTCACACACTATCTTGCAGGGTGTTGTCCCATTGACTGCCATCTTGGATCTCCCCAAAAATATTTATTATTAAAAGTATTGCATAGGCCCTCTTTTTGCCCCCATTAACTTCTTCCAGCCCATTCCCCCACCCCAGGCCCTCACCATCCCATTTTCTGTGTCTATGATTTAGGCATATATGCATACAAGTTCATTGGTTTATCTCTTTCTACCCACCCTTCCCTCTGAGTTTCAACATTCTGTTCATGTTTCATGTCTCTGGGTCTATTTTTGATCATCAGTTTATTTGGTTCATTAGATTTCACATATAAGTGAGATCATGTGGTACTTATCTTTCTCTGACTAGCTTATGTATTATTTAAGCTTAATTAAAATCTTTATAAATTATGTCTATAAGCTTTTAATACAGTTATTATATTTGTACTTTACAGTAAACATTGACTATTCATTTCCATTTGGCTATTTCTTATTTTAAAACTCTGAATTTTAAAGATTTAAGGATGTTGAGAATTATCTTTGGTGATTATTTTTTATATTAATTTATTTATTTATCTTTTAACAAAAACATCTTTAGGACTATTATGTACTTGATAATACACTTGGTATTATAAAACCAAAGCTCAATAACGTCTGCCTTCTCCCTCCTTCTAAATAACTCTGTATCATTAGTGTTGACATGCAACTGATATCCAATCTATTCATATTTAATTAAATTGAAATGCACTTTAATCTTGATTTTCCTAGGTATACCTATAAAACGTGAATTTGAATTTGAAGTTGTATATGAATCTGATAGAATGAGAGCTGACTTACAGCCCTCTGTGGCTGTATATTTGATGAAGAGATCTTACGATATCAAGACTCAAATTATAACATTGGACTTCAACCTGATATTTTCACCAAAGAAACCACTGAAGTAAACCTGCTTTTATTCATTTTTTATTTAAACAATATTACTACTATTTTAAATTAATGTTTGTTACTCTTTTCATTTTTCTATATTTGGATTGTACTACTACTTTTATGCTATTGAGGCAAATATTTGGGTTATATTATTTTTGTAGCTGTCAAGCTATGAAAAGTGTCTGATGAGAAATGAGTCCAAATTATTAGAAATCTAAGATATCCTTCCAGAAATGTGACCTTTGTAAGTTCACTAACGTATTATATTAACAAAAAAGAACAGTCTGCTTTGCAAAATTAAGAAGGTAAAAGGGACTATAATAAGTTATATTGTGATAGCTTTGCATGGTGACAGATGGTTATTAGACTTAGGGTAATGATCACATTATAAGGTTTAGAAATGTGGAATCACAAATGTTGTACACCTGAAACAGATCTTATAGTGTGTGCCAACTATATTTTAGTAAAAAAAAATTAATGAAAAAAAAAAGAAATACTGATTTGGCACTATACATCGCCAATATGATGTTTCTTGATACTTCTCAGAACCAGTTTAAATTATGAAAATCCTAAACTACCCTGTTTCCCTGAAAATAAGACAGTGTCTTATATTAAATTTTGCTCCCAAAGATGCGCTAGGTATTATTTTAAGGGGATGTATTATGTTTCCATTAAGTAGGTCATTTTCAGAGGATGTCTTATTTTCGGGGAAACAAGGTATGTTCTTTCTACTTTATAATTGCTGTCATTACCCTTTTACCTCCTAAAACCATAACATTGCATATATTCTCTAGTAAGGTTTAAGAGGATTATATTAGAATTTTTTAGAATAGCGAGCTTTAAATGTCTGTCCACTGTGAAGCCTTATCCAGGGTCTTTATATTTACTTTTTTAGGCAAAATACTTAGTACCTGCAAATACTATATGAAATAGTGTTTTATTTATATCTTAATGTAGTGATACTTATCAGACCACAATATGCACAAAGTACAAAATACAACCTGGCAGTGAAAAAACAACAACAATGGAAAGTATTACTTGTGATTTTAATAATTTCTATAGTTTAACTATGCATCTGACATAGCCAGACACATATTTAAAGCTATTTTGAATATGTAGTCCAATAACTAAAAGATACCATGGTCATCTTCAGGAAGCAATAATAAAACCAAACTTCAAGAAAAAAGTACACTATAAACATTGGCATTTTACCGTTTTATCTTCTCTTTCATTTTCATGGTTTTCTATGCTTATTTGTTAGTATTTTTACACACTTAGCTTTGTAGTGTATTAATGTAGTGACATGGGATATTACCAGGAACAACCATAAGGGGAAAATATTATTATTAGTGAATATGAGCAGAACCAATGTGAATTTATAGTCATGTAACATTTTGTGGATTTAGAGCTTCTTGGTAAGTAATTGAGAAACTTATTTAGGGTAACTTGTATTCACGATTCATAAATTTTTGTGAGTGTTGTGTGATGTTCTGATGTAGTTTAATAATTCTATTTTGTGCATATGTTTATAAATCCATTTATCTTTATCATTCCTCCCATATATATTTGAGATGGTTCACTGCAAGACACAGTTAAATGAGAAAGACTAAAATAAAACCAATAGCTCTAAACTATGAAAAAGTAGAACAAAAATAACTATATCTAAACCATGCTTTACTGAGGCAATTAAAATAAATATTAAATTCAATTCTTGTCTCCCTCATTGGCAAGGTAAAATGGAAAACAAAATTTTCATATTTTTTTCAAAGGAAAATGTAATAAGGTAATTTTTAGCATCCATCCTTTCACAGAATAGCATTATACATAATAAAAATAATGGTCAGGGCTCTAAAAGGTGGTTTTACAAAGAAAAAAAAAGCCGGAATATTATTCCTAAAGTTCTTGATCTTTCCTTCCTATAAAAAAAAATCAATGGTTTAGCCCTAGCCGGTTTGTCTCAGTGGTTAGGGTGTCAGCCTGAGGACCAAAGGGTCCCAGGTTCTATTGTGGTCTTGGGTTTGTACCTCAGTACCTCAGTTGCAGCTTCCTCCCCGGCCCAGGCAATCAATGTACTTTTCCCATGTTGATATTTGTCTCTGTCTTTTTCTCTCTCTTCCACTCTCTCTAAAAATAAATGGAAAAATATCCTCGGGTGAAGATTTAAAAAAAAAATCAAGGGTTTAATACAAATACTTAAGATAGCATTAGTTACTATTGTCATTAGTCTTATTATTTTAGTTTAACACAGGTCTAAACTTTTTTTAATGAATAAATGATAGATACTATCTGTCCTAGGGCATCTTTAAAAATATTAATTATCTTAGCTCAACTTTTTCCCTGGAAGTCTTCACCTGCTCAAGAAATGAACAGAATGGGAACATAACATTCAATTTTACAGAGTTTAGGGAGAAAACTTAGATTAAGAAATATCATATAGGTACATTGTTAGAAATCCACAGTATTGACCAAAAAATGGTTCATATGATCATTCCCGGAACTGAGTGGTCTTTCTTGAATGGGCCAAAAAGTTTGACTCAGTGATTTCTCACTAACTCAAGAATTACCCTGCTGAATGAATTAGTCAACATTGTTCATTTGAACATATTCATTCATTTATTCAAAAATCACTTAACATCTTCAAAACAAACAAACAAACAAACAAAAACAACCCTTCACTTTTAGATTGTATAGCCTAGTGAGTATAATAGATGAGAGAATTAAATGCATATGTAAACAATAACATTTAAGATTGTCCTGAGACGAAAATATAAAAGGGGGTATAGAGAGCTATTAAGAATGCACATCAGATAAGTGGACAGTTAAGATTCCTTGCAGATACAATGTCTGAACAAAGACCTTGTAGATAGGAAGATCTTGGAAGAGTATTTGAGACAGGAAACAAGTGCAGGAGAACATGTGGCCTGCATACAAGTTCTAGTAGTAAGGAATCCAGTGTTTCTCTAATGCAGTAGTAAGCAAAGGAGAAAGTAATTTTGGCGAGTTTGGATAGGATCTGATCATATTATTTTGAGGCTATGAATTTGTCTTTTATGGATAAATTGAAGGATAAATTGAGGGGTGTCATTTAAGGCAAATTGTGCACATGATTCATAAAATTATGTAAGTGCTAGGTAAGGCTCTGTTGTTGTTTAACAGTTCTATTTTGCACATATATGTGCATAGTCATTTACTTCTGCCATTCTATGCTCCAAATGAATTTGGTATAATGCAAATGAAGATACAGAGTTAAATAATAATAAAATAATAATAATAATAATAATAATAATAGCTTAAAATTATGGAAGTCTTCTCCTTCTTGGAAGATGGCAAGAATAGAAGCAGGAAGATGAGTTATCAAATTAGTGCTCTTGCAATAGTGCTGAGAGGAATATAGTTTTATTTACTAAGACAGGAGAGCATAAGAGTGGTGTAGGTGTAGCATTTACATTTTGCATATATGTTTAATAAGATATATCAGTCATCATGGGCTGTTTCATTTTAGTATATATTATTGTTACCAGCAACTCTATTGAAGGACTATTTTTAAATTCTTGGCACCAGTTTTTTTTATAGTATTAATAATGCAGCAATGAAGTTTAGGGAGAAAACTTAGAATAAGAAATATCATATAGATACTTCTCATACATATTAATTCTTGAAATAGTCAATGTGTATCTCTGGGGGAAATTACTAATCGTGAAATTGCTGGTTTAGCGTGTGCAGCTTCAAAATGTGGTATGTTATTGTCGAATTGTTCTGCAAATGGTTGAATACTTTTAAAAAAATATATTATGCTTTCTTCTTTTTTCTTTTCTTTTTAAATATATTCTTATTAATGTCAGAGAAGAAGGGAGAGGAAGAGATAGAAACATCAATGATGAGAGATAATCATTGATTGTCTGCCTCCTGCATGCCCCACACTGTGAATGAGCCTGCAACCCAGGCATGTGCTCTGACCGGGAACCGAAGCATGACCTCCTGGTTCATAGACCAACACTCAACCACTGAGCCATGTAGGCTGGGCCACAATGTTTCATTTTGAACTGAAAATTCCCATGTGAATCTCCTATTAGCATGACACTTGGAACCATTTGCCAACCTCTCCTCTGCTGGTCACAGAAAATTTTCACAGTCAAATCTACATATGTTTCTGGATTTTAGTAAATACCTACAGAGTAGATAAGATGTGCTACAAAATAATTACCTCAAAAGGAGAATGATAATATAACCTGTGACCTAAAAATTATAAGTGCAATTGATAGTCATTTACATTTTTTAAGAGTTAAAAGTCCCAGTGTTTTTACTAAAACCACAATGTTTGCTTAAACTTTGATCTACTATATTGTGTTATCTTTGCTTGTTTTCCTATTGATTGTGTTACAATCTCTTTTTCTATTCAAGGTCTAAAATTACACTAAAAATAGAGTGTATAACAGATGGAATCTGGAACTTTCCCATAACATTGATTGCTACTGAGCCTGAGGTTGATGATGTAATTAATATTGAAGGGAAAGGTTTACTTAAGGAAGCTGTTACTGAATTCTGGCTGTCCGGCCGAAAAAGGTAAGATATATCGAGTATGCAACTGGTTTTATGAATGTAATTTATGCTAAACTGGTAAACAGAATTTAACATGAAAATGTCATCATTTGCTGGTTAAGTCAGAGCAGTATTGCTTCTATGAGACAAAGCTCTATATGTTTCATAATTTTTATTTAAAACTTTGAAAATAGGCTCTAAAGGGGAAGACCAAAAAACAAGAAGCAAAAGTAAATAGATATTGAAAATTAGGGTAATGTTTCTATTTGTTTCTCAAATAATACTTTAATGTATTTTTGAAAGATAAATGAAATGTTTTAGAATGTTTTACAATAAATTTTAATGGTTTGGGATTGTCTAAATAGAAACGATTGGGTAACTTATATTGATTCAATTTCTGTATTATTATTCTCCTTAACCATAGATATATTAGTAATACTTATAACATAGACACCTTGACCACAATCATTTTACCTGTCTCACATGTGAAATATGTTTTTCAGCTTTTTTAAGGGATAATTTGCATACCATAAAGCTTCCCCATTGTAAATGTACCTTTCAGTATGTTTTTTTTAAAAAAAATTCAAAGAATTTTTTATCATAACCACATTCCAGGTTTATTACATTCCCATTCCCCCATTCCAAATTTTTTTCTTTCAATCCTCTTTGCAGTTAATCCCCATTCCCATGCACAATTTAGGAAAGATTTGATTTTCTCTCTATATATAACATTACCTTCTCCACATATTTCATATAAATAAAATCACGCAGTGTGTCTTTTTAAAAACTTTTAAAAGCAATTTTAGGTTTACAATGAAATTGACAGGAAGGTACAGAGATTTCTGTGACACCCTCTGCCCTACACATGCATAGACAGCCTCCTCCATTATCAATATAGCTCACCAGAATTGTATATATTTTAACAATGATGAACCTACATTAACACATCACGATCACCCAAAGTCCATAGTTTACCTTAGGGTTCACTCTTAATGTTGAACATTCCATGGGTTTGTACAAAAACATAATGGCACATCCATGATTATATCATACAGATTATTCTCACTGCCCTAAAAATTCTCTGTGTTCTATCTATTCATCTCTTTCTCACCCCTAGCAACCACTAATTTATTTTCTCCATGGTTTTGCCATTTCCATAATATCATATAATTGAATTCATACAGTATATAGACTTTTCAGATTTGCTTCTTTTACTTAGTAATATGCATTTGAGATTTATCCATGTCTTGATAGCTCATTTCTTTATATATATATATACATATATATATATATATATATATATATATATATATATATATATAATTGATTTTTTTACAGAGAGGACGGGAGAGAGATAGAGTTAGAAACATTGATGAGAGTCATCCATCAGCTGCCTCTTGCACGCCTCCTACTGGGGATGTGCCTGCAACCAAGATACATGCCCTTGATGGGAATCGAACCTGGGACCTTTCAGTCCACAAGCCAATGCTCTGTCCCTGAGCCAAACCGGTTTTAGCAATAGCTCATTTCTTTCTTAGCATTAAATAAAACCCCACTGTCTGAATGTACCACCGTTTATTTGTCCATTCACCCACTGAAGAATGTCTCGGTTCTTTCCAAGTCTTTGGCAATTATGGGGGGAAAAAGCTGATATAAGAATCTGGGTGCAGGTTTTAGTATGGATATAAAGTTTTCAACTATTTTAGGTAAATACTAAATAGCACAATTGCTGGATTCTATGGTAAGAGTATTTTTAGTTCTGTAAGAAATCTCCAAATTGTGTTGTAAAGTGGTTGTACCATTTTGCACTCCCACCAACAACGAATGAATGTTCCTGTTACTCCATTTCCTCACAAGCATTTGATGGTGCCAATGTTCTGAATTCTGGACACTCTAATGGAAGTATAGTGGTATCTCATTGTAGTTTTGGTTTACTTTTCCCTGATGTCATATGATGGGGTGTATATTTTCAAATGCTTATTTGCTGTCTGCATATCTTCTTTGCTGAGGTATATGATAAGGTCCTTGCCCCATTTTTAAAATGGGCTGTTTGTTTTCTCATTGTTGAGTTTTAAGAGTTCTTTGTATATTTTTATAACAGTCTTTCATCAAATGTGTCTTTTGTAAATATGTTTACCCTTGATATTATCTTTCATAGAGTAGAACTTTTTAATTTTAATTAAGTTCAGTTTATTATTTCTTTCACAAATCATTTCTTTGCTGTTGTATTTTCTGAGGCATCACTATACCCAAGGTCATCTTAATTTTCTCTTATGATAACTTCCAGGAGTTTTATAGTTCTGTGTTTTACATTTAGGTTTACTATACATTTTGACTTTATTTTTGAGAAGAGTGTAAGGTCTGTGTCTGTTTTTGAGAAGAGTATAAGGTCTTTTTTTGCATTAATGTTCCAGCACCATTTGCTCAAGAGACTATTTTTGCTCCATTGTATGGCATTTGCTCCTTTGTCTAAGATGAGTTAACTATATTTATGACTATATCTGGAGTCTCTTAAGCTCTATGACCTATTTATCTATTCTTTCACCAATGCCACACTGTCTTAATTACTATAACTTTATAGTAAGTCTTAAAGTCAAGGAGTGTCAGTCCTCCACCTTTGCTCTCCTTCAATATTGAGCTGGCTATTGAGCATCTCACCTCTTCCTGTGAACTTTAGAATCCATTTGTTGATAGCCATAATATAACTGACTAGGATTTTGATTTGAATAAAATAGAATATATAGATCAATTGGGAAGACTGACATATTGATGAGTGGGTAGTGATGGGTTTCATGTTACTGGGCCATAGTGAACACATTCCCCACTTGTGCTATATAAGATGTGAGGAGTAGAATAGTTGAGGGTAGCACTTAACTTATTGGTTTTCTTCATTTCCAAAACAAAATGACTTCCATGCCCATGTTTCATGATGGCTCATGCTTGTATGCTTGTCCCTATGTGTATCATAATAATTAACTTCTTAAAGGTACTTGGCATGCCTGGATACATTCTATGTACTTAGTTCAAAATGAATGATGGACAGTTACATGTATGTTTAGAACTCTCATATTGGACAGGAAAGGGTTAGCCATCATATATATATATATATGAGAGATAGAAACATCTATGAGAGATAAAGATTAATTGGCTGCCTCCTGAACATTCCCTACTGGGGATCAAGCCTGCAACCTGGGCATGTGCCTTGACCTGGAATCAAATCGGTGATCTCTTGGTTCATGGGTTGATGCTCAATCACTGAGCCAACCTGGCTGGGCACACTTAGCTGTCTTGAATCCATTGTTGTCTTTTTTTTTTACAACTTCCAAAGATATTTCAGTTATTAGATATTTTAGTTTAAATGTAAATTGATTTAATGCATTTAAAACATTTTTCAGGGTTGATGAAATAGTTTCATCTGATTTCCTCATTACCAATAATTTGCTCAAATGTAGTATTGGAACAAAAGAACATTTGGAATAAGATACCCAAATTATATTTTTCAATTATAAACAATGTTGTAACAAAATTTGCTACTCCTAATTTCATATGTAGTTCCTTTCATTCCAATCCATTTTATACCATATAGTAAAACAAATATCCTTAAAATAATGTTATGACCATACATATAATTTCTCTTGTCAAAAGCATTTGATAGTTCCGTGTTTTCTAGTCATGGTAGCATCTAAATTATATATGCAGTTCATCATGGTCCTAGCCGACTCAGACCTTCAAGATTTCCTCTCTTTGCTGTCTAGAATAGATCTTCTTTTTCAGTCATATGGGGGAAAAGGTTACTATTCTCAGAGCCTGTCTTATCTATTACTCTTTCTTACTTGTCTTCATTTTCTTTCTGCTTCTAAATGCCCTTCTTATCACCTTTCCAACTTTTTGAATTCTACTCATTGCTCTTCTCATCACAACAAAATCTTAAACTCTTATAATATTGTGTAAATCAATAATCATTGTTTCTATTCTAATGCATCTACATCTACCTTATCTTTCCAGCCAAGATATATATATATATATATATATATATATATATATATATATATATATATTGGACAATATAAAGTGTTTTTTTTTAATTTCTTTCTAATGTCTCCTCTGTCTTTTGTACTTCCAGTACTAGACTTTGTTCAGAATTGGAATATGTATCAATGCCTAGCACTAGTAATAACATGTTTTAAAACAAAAACTGTGGGATCCCTTAACACAACCAGCGTGGTTCAGGGCCCACACTCAGGGTCTGGTTTCTGGAGAAGGCCACACACTAAAATGAAGAGACTGGAAAAGGGTTAATTTGGGAAAATGGGGGCCAGGTGGGTAGATTACATTAATTTGTATTAATCCTTGTATAGTACTGTTCTGATTGATTGAATGATTTTTATAGGAATTAACTTTATTTAACAGATTTGAAAACTAAGATACAAAAAAAGATAAGTAAATTGCCTGAAATTATGCATCTAGAAAGAGCTATAATTTCAATCTAGGCTCTCAATATCCAAAGTCCACTTTTTCAAACCATCTGCCATGATAATCAATACATATTTGCTGAATGGATGAGTAAGTCCCAACCTGAACCTCCCATATCTTCTTCGATGTTTCACTGGTGGATCTGTTCTTCTACCTGCATCTCCCCTGTCAGTTTGGATTTAATTTCTCATTTAAAACCTGCCATGCACTTTGCCTCTCTCCTCCTCTGCTCTGCCAAGAAGTTCCTGAACTTCTTTCATAGCTTTCATTGCAAATGTAATCAACCTTGACAGGAAGATGGTCACTTGAATCTTAAATGTCACTCAGTTCACTTCAGATCATAGCAACCTGTCTTCTGGCCCAAGAATCTTTAATGAACCTGTAAACTACTTTCATCTCACTTCACACATGGAAAATGAAAAGAGAGTGAGCAAATATCACATTGAAATAAAAGTAAAAACAATGGCTTTACAATAACTATTGAGGTGAGACATTTCAGATATTAATTTCTTTGCAAATAACTAAATTTTCACTTGGGGCATTGAGTTATTCCAATTTGTATAGCAAAATAATCTTATTCTTTGTAGACAATAAATATAAGATGTGTCACTTTGGGAAGAATGAAATTCTTCAGTAATTTTTAAAATACCTCCTTGGAGTTACTCTGTAAGCATTCCAAAAGTTATAAGTAGCAGACTCACCACTGCATGGCAGCATTAGTGTTTCACTGCAGTCTATTACAGAAGGATATAAAATCTATTCATTAAGTTCTCACAAGGAAAATGGGGTAATGATCAAATTTAAAGATGATACTTAATTTTTTGTTTCAGATATCCTGATTACTTCATTGCATACTTCCTACCTGACAGTGATCCTGAGTTTTTTGTAAAACCTCGGTCTGGAGAAATTCCTCCTTTTGACAGTGATGGGATTGCCCTCATAGTGGGTTTTAAACCCCACATGTATGGCAGAAAATATAAAGCAAAATTAGTAATACAGGTGAGTTCCATAAAGGCAATTGTCATGGATGTTTGATGTCCCTTAAAGGCAGTAAGTGATCTAGGGAAGAAAGGTTATACCCAATGGTCACAGATAAAGAATAGCAGCACTCCCAGTAGGCATTGCTCAATGGTAGGGTGTCGACCTATGGAGTAGGAGGTCATAGTTTGATTTCTGGTCAGGTCACATCCCCAGTGTGGGACATGCAGGAGGCAGCCAATTCATGATTCTCTCTCATCATTTATGTTCCTGTCTCTTTCTCTCCCTCTCCCTTCCTCTCTGAAATAAATAAAAATATATTTTTTTAAAAGAGCAACATTATCTTGCAAAAGTCAATATATTTCAACTGCTTTGTCTTATTTAAATTTTCTTTTGTCCAGTAAAGAACTTTTAATTATGGACTATAACAAAAAGTTGTCATCACTAGCGGGAAATAAGAAATTATTTTCCTTTCATATAAAGGAAACATGGAAGAGACAAATGATGACTGCAAATTGATTTGTATAGTAACAATGTTTTCTATAATAACATATTCATGAATTCTAGGTGATTTGAGGTAGAGATTTTCAGAATCTTTAATGAAGGCATAAGGTATTGTCAAAGTGTTAAAGTCTAAAATGGAGGAAGTTAAATAGAAGGTAAAATTTATTTTAAATTGAGAAAACATATGAAATAGACCATTAATATAAAGTCATCATTTCATTAAGAGTTAACATAATGAAATACTATGCAGCAGTAAAAAAGATATCTTATCATTTGTAACAGCATGAAGGGACCTGGAGAGTATTATGCTAAGTGAAATAAGCCAGTCAGAGAAAGATAAGTATCACATGATCTTCCTTATCTGTGGAATCTAATGAACAAAAGAAAATGATGAAAAAAATAGATCCAGAGATGACATGGAAGTATGGAACAGACTGGCAAGAAAAGGTCCTGGAAGGAAGCGATTAACAAAAAAAATTATATGCATAACCCATGGACACAGATAATAGTCCAGTGCGGGGGGGGGGGGGGGAGAGTGAGATGGAAGGAGTCAATTGGGGGAGAGGAACATCTGTAATACTTTCAGTAAAATCTTTGGAGTGGGCCAGGATCACACACCTATGACATGAGGCCATAATGTATCTAAAGAGATTTTTATTTCAGGCACCTGGGTTCAGGTGGGCTGAGTCCAACAAAACTGAGTCAGCAGAGTCTGAAGGGGGATGCAGACTTTTATTAATCCTTGCTGGCTGCAAGCCGTTCTGCTGACATAAGGGTCTGGTCCATCCTTGACTCCTCCCTGTGCCAGATGGCTAATGGTTATCTAGGCTATGCAGTGTTCAAGGCTGCAAGCTTTCTGCAAGATATCTGCTAAGCATAATAAGTTTTCGCTGCCCTGTTTTATTCTCTTTAACCTTTTCATTCAGCAATAAAGATAATTTTTAAAAAGTTATTATAAACATAATTTTGAAAATTTATCCAGTAAGCAAAACTTCTCCATAAATTTTTGCACATATATTTTACTAAGAACATTTAGGCTGAAGATAACTTTCAAATTATTTATGAAAAAAATACCACTGTCTATTTCAATAGCACAGGCACAAAGGACATATAGTTATGTTTCATGATACAATTTTTGATACCAAAGTGATAGCTAGACTCCTAAATAAAACACTAATTAGGAAATGCTGTGGGCAGAAAAATGTGTTGTTATGGTTTCAATGAACAGAGAAAAGGATAATGTTGAGTATTGCCTGAGAAAAGTATTTGTATTGGTCATCTTTCTGAGAGTTCTTGTAGCCCAGGTAAATAAAATATAAAGCTTCTAGAGTCTTGCTGCATCAATACTTGATTTAAAATGATTAAGTCAGTGTACCTACTTTTCAAAAAATAAGAGTACGATTTTAATCTAAGGAGATTAAAGGACATCTTTAAAATGAGATGTCCAAATTAAAATTGGTGTTCATTTTTGCCTGGCTGGTGTGGCTCAGTGGTTGAGCATAGACCTATGAACCAGGAGGTCACGGTTTGATTCCCAGTCAGGGCACATGCCCAGGTTGTAGGCTCAGTCCCCAGTGTGGGGTGTGGAAGAGGCAGCTGATCAATGATTCTCTCTCATCATTGATGTTTCTATCCTTCTCTCTCTGAAATCAATAAAAATATATTTTAAAATTTTTAAATAAAATGGCGTTCATTTTATTAGTGTACAGTGGACATTTCTGAAATTAAATACTTAGACTTTGCCAACAAAATCTGTGCCTCATTTCCCTGTGTTGATTTGACAATTTAATCACTGGCAGTGGAACTGAAGGCTTTTTTGTGAGAATAAGTTGGTATATGTCATCAGCTGAGAACATGACATTTAGTCATGAGGTGATACAGTTTAATAAAGGTTATGTGGGAGAAATTGAAATTGAAACATGTTGGTTCTCTTTTTATTATGGAAAATTCCAAATATGTGTAGAAATAGAATAATTCATATTCATGCACTTATCATAAAGTATGAACATAACAACTCATGGCCAATTCTGCTTTAAGTATATCCCCATCCCAACTTTCCATAGTATTTTGAAGACAATACCAGACATCCTGTTATCTGCAAATATTTTCTTTTAATCTCTAAAAGACAAAAATCATAACCACCTTTAAGCACAGTGGGTCCACCGGAGTGAGCTATATGAAGGGATGTACACTCCTATCTGAAATCTATGCATAAGGATTTGAAAAAGAGAGGAAGAGAAAGAAAGACAGGAAGATAAAACCATTGATGTGAGAGACAGACATTGATTGCCTGCCTCCCATTTGTGCTATGACCAGGAATCAAACCTGCAGCCTTCTAGTATATAGGATGATGCTCCATCCGAGCCACCCAGCCAGGGCAGTGTGGATCTCTTGATGTAGCTTATCCATTTGCTCTCACGAAGCCGGTTGCTTGTAAATGTAAAAACTTATAATCACCAAGGTGTAGCTTTGTTTTTCAGACTGAACATCTTATATGAAGTAAACCGTTACTTAACTCAATTGCTATAATAGATCCTTGGTTTGTTCTGCTTTTGACTCATTAATTCTGAATACATAATTATGAAAACTAGATAGAAATGCCAATTATTATTAAAACTAGAAGCCAGATGCACGAAAATTCATGCTAGAAGGGTCTTCCTTTCCCTGGCTGCCAGCACTGCCTTTCCACTCTGGCCCAGCCCCAAAGCCGCCTCTTTCCACTCCTACCCTGAGGCCCTGAGAAACCAGGGGTGGGGCAGAACGCCTGTGTCATTGCCATGGCGACAACAAGTGACCTGCCTGCCCCCTGCCCTGGTCCTCAGCTCCTGTATATACAAATTAACCTCCATCTTTGTTGTGTTAATTTGCATATCACTCCTGATTGGCTGGTGGGTGTGGCATAGGTATGGTCAATTTACATTTTTTTTTATATTATTAGGTAAGATAGGGCCATTTCAGATGTGCAAGCAATGCCTGCACTTAACATTCTGATAGATGTTAATCCCTGGTGTTACCACAATACTCACTTGGCCTGGATATATACTAAATGAGTTTTCTGAACATATATGGTATACCGTATTTGCCGGCGTATAAGACGATTTTTTGGCCCTGAAAAAACTGTATTTGCCAGCGTATAAGAGACTGGGCGTATAAGATGACCCCCTAACATTTCCACTCAAAATACAGAGTTTGTTATATACTCGCCGAATAAGACTACCCCCCACTTGGAGGCATATTTTTCAGGGCCAAAAAATCATCTTATACGCTGGCAAATAAATCTTACTGTGAGGAAGACATCCTAGATGAACATGTAGCATCTGGAAATTCTGAAAGAACAATGGGATTTAAGCATGAGCATAAACATACAGAAAAAGCTAGCCTGCCTAATTTAATATTGCCATTTCTGAATAATGCAGAAGAAATGAACAATTTTAAAATGAATCCCTGGCCCTCACTGGTTTGGCTCAGAGGATAGAGCATCAGCTTGTAGACTGAAGGGTCCCAGGTTCGATTCCAGTCAAGAGCACATACAGGAAGGAGCCAATCAATGATTCTCTCTCATTATTGATGTTTCTATCTCTCTCTCCCTCTTCCTTCCTCTCTGGAATAAATAAAAAACATATTTAAAATAAAATGAATCCCTCTATAAAGTGTACAGACTTGGATTTAGATTGTGATTGTCATTAATAATTTTACACCATGCTCAGTAATTTCACATTGTTACAACAATTATATACTTTCATAATCTAAAACAAGAGGCACCACATTTCTTACCAGTCAGTTCTATAGACACACTCAAATTCTCGTGTATAGGTTTACCTTGCAAGGTATTGTTTCCATTAGTTATAGTTCTTGCTGTGCAACAGTTTCATGAAAACCAATAGATTGCTTCTGCTTAACATCAGATGGAAGCTTAGTTTGTTCACAGGCAGGACTCTGTGAGAGCCTTTTTAGTGAATGCATAAAACCAAATGCTTTCCTAAATTTATTTTCCATGTTATTTGCTTTTATCTGTGCTATTTCAGTTTGTACCTTTCCTATACCTTACATGAAGAAGAGAAGTATTAATTTGGTAAACTCTTTCCTATAGTTTTCTCAGTCCCTGCATATTTTGTATAACATTTCTTACTCTCTTTGTTTTCAGACGGCCGATATGTACTATTTGTATGCTGTCAACGGATTACCCAAAAGGACCAAGTCACCAAAGAATGTCAAAGCCAAAATTGATACAACTAACAAGAACTTTGAGGACAGGCCAGTTGTTCAGCACCATTTTATCAAAGAAAATTGTCACTTGATAAGGACAGGGGTGTCCTCTACCATCAAGGGTGCTCCTTTGATGATGAAGAATAAATAAAGTTTTTTCCCAAAAATATTTCTTGGTCTTAAGTAGAATTGAAAATACTTTCATGATTGTTATTTCATTTTTTGACTTTCTGAGAAATAATATTTCAATTATAATAGGCCTTATATATTTTATTTTTATGTTAAATGTGTTATCTGAATATGTTATACCTAATTTCTGGGTTGATGGAGTGAATGCAAATGTTGGAATCGGTTTACATTTTTAAATTGATCTTTTTAATTTATTTTTTCAATTTTTTTTATTAGGGTATTGTATGTGTACATATCTTACCATTGCCCCCCACCCCCACCTCCCATTCATGCCCTACCTCCCAAGAGTTCTGTGTTCATTGGTTGTATTCATGCATACCAGTCCTTCGGTTGTTCTCTTATCTCCCCCCAGGTCTCCTTCCCCTCCCTGCTGTCATTTGACAATCTGCTTGTTTTATGGTGACTATCTCAGGATCACATGAATAGAATCCACTCCTCATTTGGCAGTCTGCTTATTTTATGGTGGCTATCTCAGGACCACACGAATAGAGTCTGCTCCTCCTCTGGTTCTCACCACCCCTCCCCCTGGGTCCCACTGCTTCCCCTGGGACACACGGCTCACCCAGGGCACACGGCCCCCTGGGACACACGGCTCACCCGGGGCACACAGCCCCCTGGACATATGGCTCATCCAGGGCACACGACCCCTCTTGGGTGCTGGGGTCGCATATTGGAGGGGCCACGCTAGCTCCTTGCTAGCACTGCAGGCAGGCTGGGACAGTTGCAGGCGGGCTGAGATGGCTGCAGGTGGGTAGACCGCCCTCAAAGGTATCTCATTAGGTGCGGAAGCGGAGCAGCTGCGGACGTGGAGGCTAAGTTCTGAGGCCGCCCACTCTCTGAGCCCAGGGCGTAGTGAGCTCTGTTCTCAGTGGATTTCCTTTATTCGCGGAGGCGGTGGCGGGTGGCGGTGGCTGGTGCGGCAGTGATGGTCACTCCTGTGGTTCAATTTCCACTGTAGTTTTAAAGTTCACATGGCGGCAGTGGCGGGAGCTTCGGCTCGGCCATGCGGTGGCTGAGGGAGGACTCGCCGGGGCCGCTAATGGAAGGTGCCGTGCTGGCTCCTCTCCAGCATGGCGGGTGTGCTGGGAAGGTTGTGGGCAGGCTGAGATGGCTACGGGCGGAGAGTTCCCCTCAATGGTGTCTCTTTTGGTGCAGAGGCGGAGCTGCTGTGGACGCAGAGGTTAAGTTCTGAAGACACACTCTCTCTGAGCCGGGGCGTAGTGAGCTCTGATTTCGGTGGATTCCCATTTGTGGGGGCGGCGGTGGGTGTGGCAGCGACAGTAGCTCCTGTGTCTCAATTTCCCCTGTAGTATTAAAATCCACATGGAGGTAGTGGCGTAAGCTTTGGAGCCGGCTGCTGGCAGTGGCAGCGGAAAGACTCGCCAGGGCACAAAGGGAAGGCGCTGCGCCAGCTCCCCACCAGTAAGATGCGTGCGGAGACTGGGCCCAGCTGGCAGAAGACCGGGAGACGCCGCTACAGCTCCTCGGGATGGTTGTGGGCAGGTGCCGAAGGTCCCATATCAGCTCCCTGGTTCCCATGGCCGGCGGGCTGGCCCAGTCCTTGGGCCCCAGGGTGGAGCGAGGTCTGGCTTCCCTCATTCCCGGCAGCAGCGTCTCAGGCAGGCCCGGTTTTGCCGTAGTTTTAAACTCCACATGGCAGCAACGGCGTCCTGCTTTGTGTCTAGTTGTAGCCTTCCCATTTCTGGGCCGAGCTGGCTGCAGGCGGGGAGACGCTGTGCCCGCTCCTATTGGGCGGTCTGGGATGGCTGCGGCTGGGATGGCTGCGGGCAGGGAGGTCGCGCTCATGGGCTTCTCATCAATGCAGGAGCTGAAGGCGCGGCATAGGCCCGCATCAGCTCCCATGGCGGCCGGCAGGGCTGGCCCACTTGGGGCGGAGCGAAGTCTGGCTTCCCTCATTCCCAGCAGCAGCGGCTCCAGCAGGTCCAGTTTTGCTGTAGTTTTAAACTCCACATGGCAGCAGCAGTGTCCTGCTTTGTGTCTAGTTGTAGCCTTCCCATTTCGCCAGCTTTCCTGTGGGTCTGGTGCGATCCCTTTCGATTTTATCTGTTGTTTTTTTCCAAATTGTTGAGGAGGTGGCGGCTTAGGAGACTTCCTAGGCCGCCATCTTGTTTCGGTCTTTTAAATTGATTTTTAGAGGGAGAAACATTGATTTGTTGTTCATGCATTCATTAGTTGATTTTTGTGTGCGCTGACTGGGAACTGGAACCACAACTTTGGCATATTGGGATGATGCTATCACCAACTAAGCTACCCTGCCAGGGCCTGTAGCTCTTTTTAAGTTGCGTAAACAAGAGGTACATAGAATGTTACAAACCATACTTATCCAGATTTCTCAGTGAGCACAAAAACTCTTTACTTTCTAAATGATGGGGTGTTTTTCCCCACCTCAAAGCCATAATATTTTTCACATGACATCAAATGTTTCATCGTAATATCTCATGATCTCTATTTTATTGTTAACAGTATTACAGATGTTACCTGTTTCTCCCTTTTGGCCCCCCAACACCAATCTCTCCAGGCCTTACCCATACTACTGTCTGTGCCATGGATTATGCATATATGTTCTTTGGTTAATCTCTTCCAATCCCTTCTGCCCCCTCCCCACTGAAATCTGTTATTCTGTTTCATTCATCCATGCCTTTGGTCCTATGTTGTTCATTAGGGGTTTTTTTGTTCATTAGATTCCACATATAAGTGAGATCATGTGATACTTGTCCTTCTCTGACTGGCTTATTTCACTTAGCATAATACTCTCCAGGTGCCTCTATGCTGTCTCAAAGGGTAAGAGATCCTTCTGTTTTACAACTGCATACTATTTCATTATATAAATATACAACTTTTTAAATCACTTTTAAAACATAGGAGTACATTTATAGTAAAACTGAAAAATATGACTTTGATAAAAATACTCTTTCTATTACTGGTGTTGCTTAATTTCTCATGTTGGTGTTACTTATGAGTCTTCAAAACATTAAGGGCAAAATTAGCACTCGAAATGGAAGGATTCACCATTTCTTATATCTATTATTTGAACTATTATGTGCTATCCAATGGATTTTTAAATTTCAGTTATTGTGTTTTTCAATTTTAACATTTCTATTTGGTTCCTCCTTATATCACCTATTGCTCAGCTACCCTTCTGTTTCTTTGCTAAGACTCTATTGCTTCAGACGTGTTCACAATTGCTTACTGAAGATTTTATTTTATTGTTTGTCAAAGATGACTGCTTTAAAATCTTTGTCAGATCATATTAACATTTCTGCCCATTTGGTTCTGGCAATTGCAGTATATTTATTCAAATTAAAATCTTTCTGGTTATTGATATGAAGAAGGAATTTTTTAAAATATATTTTATTGATTTTTTACAGAGAGGAAGAGAGAGAGGGATAGAGTCAGAAACATCGATGAGAGAGAAACATCGATCAGCTACCTCTTGCACACCCCCTACTGGGGATGAGCCCACAACCAAGGTACATGCCCTTGACCGGAATCGTACTTGGGACCCTTTAGTCCGCAGGCCAACGCTCTATCCACTGAGCCAAACTGGTTTCGGCTGAAGAAGGAATTTTATTTGAAACATTTAAGGTATTCTGTTACAAGATCCTGAATCTTAGTTAAACCTTCTGTTGTAGTTGGTTTCATATACTAGCAAGCCAGCAGTTTTATATACCGTGTTTCCCCAAAAATAATACATCCTCCGAAAATAAGACCTACTTCATGGAAACATAATAATAATACATCCCCTGAAAATAAGACCTAGCACATCTTTGGGAGCAAAAATTAATATAAGACACTGTCTTATTTTTGGGGAAAAAGGGTACTACCAAGTAAGGGTAGAAGTCCAGGTTTCTCCCTCAGCCTCCATTGATGCTCATGCTCCCCACTGGGTTTCTAATGATAGTTCTATGACTGGAGGGCTAGGATGCCTAGTTCTTATTCATCGCATGGCCTCTGGTGACAGTACAAGGAGGGTGTCCTCATCATGAGTGAGCGGTGGTGACAATCCTGTCAATCCACCAACCCAGTTGGAAAGGGAAGGACATCTTATTACTACAGGGTATGAATAGTTGTTAAGGCCTTTCATGAAGTCTCTCTGGCAGTGTAGGGAACAGATTCTTCTTACTACCTAGCAGGGATGAGTATAAAAGCTACTCCAGTGGGCAATGGTGGAACTTCATTACAGCCTGGCAAGGTTGAGTGTGAAGATGTAGGCTTCCATTTGGCCCTAACTGGTTAGTGTGAGACCAGAGTTTTCTCAATGGTATCTCACTGTAGTAGAGAAGTTAATGCCTCAGTTGACTGCCAGGCTGACCTTTTCCTTGTCCTTTCTTGAGTTCCAAGGTTGTCTTTAATTGGTCTACTTTCTCTCCATCTTTCATAGTGATTATATATATATATATATATATATATATATATATATATATATATATATATATATATTTTAGAGGCCCAGTGCACAAAATTCGTGCACGGGGGAGGGATCCCTCAGCCCAGCCTGCACCCTCTCCAATCTGGGACACCTAGGGATATCCAAATGCCCTCTCACAATCCAGGACTGCTGGCTCACAACCACTTGCCTACCTGCCTGCCTGATTACCCTTAACTGCTTCTGTCTGCCAGCCTGACCACCCCTTAGACACTCCCCTGCCAACCTGATCAATGCCTAACTGCTCCCTTGCTGGCCCAATGGACCATAACTGCCCTCCTCTACTGGCCTGGTCACCCTCCCCTGCAGTCTTGGTCACCCCTAACTGCCCTCCCCTGCTTGTCTGCCCCCCTCAACTGCCCTCTCCTGCTGACCTGATCTCTTACAACTGTCCTCCCATGCTGGCCATCTTGTGTTGGCCATCTTGTGTTCACATGGGAGTGTCCATCTTTGACCACATGGGGCCAGCCATCTTGTGTGTTGGAGTGACAGTCAATTTGCATATTCATCTTTTATTATATAGGACATATATCTCTATCTATCTATCTATCTATCTATCTATCTATCTATCTCGTATTTGCTGGCGTATAAGACGACCTTTTGGCCCTGAAAAATATGCCTCCAAGTGGGGGGGGTAGTCTTATATGGTGAGTATATAACAAACTCTGTATTTTTAGTGGAAATGTTAGGGGGGTCGTCTTATATGCCCTGTCGTCTTATACGCCGGCAAATACGGTATGTATTAGTATACTAGAGGCCTGGTGCATGAAATTTGTGCACTGAAGGAAGGTGTCCCTCAGCCCAGCCTGCACCCTTTGCCAGTCCAGGACCCCTTGGGGGATATCTGACTGCCAAGGGGGATCAAGCTTAAGCTGGCAGTCAGACATCCCTCTCATCGTCCGGGACCCTTCACTCCTTACTGCCCGCATGCTCACTGCTCTTTATTGCTCAGCTTCTGCTCCTTGGTGCTGCTGTGGAGGCTAGAGATGCTACTACCACCACCCCTTGCTCACCAGCCATGAGCCCAGGTTCTGGCTGAGTGGTGCCCTCTCTGTGGGAATGCACTGACCACCAGGGGGCAGCTCCTGCGTTGAAGGCCTGCGCTCTAGTTGTCAGTACACATTACAGCAACCAGTCATTCCACTGGTCATTCCACCATTTGACTGACTTGCACATTAGGGTTTTATTATATAGGATAAATATAGTTTTTAATTGTACTTATTGGGAGGGAAAAGGATAAATAAAATTACTCCATCTTCTCAGGAGAAGAGGTTCATTTCAGATTTGTTTAATTAACTTAGAGAAAAAAATAACATGGATGATTTCAGTTTCTTCCAGCATCCTTGACATCCATTTATTTCAAAAGTCAAAAGGAACTTGGCTCTATGAATCTCTCTAGTCTATGGAAATCTGACTTCAACATGACTAACAGACCCCTTTGGGATTTTCCTACTATCTGCTTCTATTCTCTCAATACCATGAGAAATTCTAAAAGTGTAGGGGCTGAAGTTAAGCCCAGTGCAGTCAAGGTGAAGGGCACTGGACATTAATGGGCTTCAATGCTGGCCTCTCTGAGCTTCTCCAGCATCTGAGGCCAGGCTTCTCTTCATGTCTGGCAGTGCCCCTGCCCCACAACACAGGCTTCAGAAACCCCAAAGACCAACTTCCATCGTCTTTGTACAGTAACTACAAACACTTATTATTGAAATTATTGCTATAAAGTCTTTAAAAATGTTAGCTTTATTATTCTTCTTTAAAAATCATTTCATCTTTCCGGATCATAAACTGACAAAAATAAAACAGCCAAATGTTTTGATTAAATGAAGTGAAGAATCAATGATAATGTCTATAATTCTGTAAGAAAAATGACCAAATTTTGCCTCCGTATTTATTTGCCTCTTAAATATGCAATAATTGTATTTTTTCTGAAGTGACTTTTTGCACTAAAATAAATGACTGAAGAGTGTCACATTGCTGACAGATCACAGTTTGTTGCTAATGGAATGTTAACTGCTTTTTTACTCTGAATAAATCTGCTAACTCATATAAGATTCATCTAAAAGGAATACAATTAATTTTCTGGCTCCACTATGTCCATTGATGTGAAAAATCTTTCATATTTTCCTTTTTACTTAGCAATTGCAATACGGAAAACAACACCTGGCTTGTACAAAAGATATTTTAATTGGGAATGGTGACACATTTAATAATGTGTCAAGGTAATCATTTAAAAAACACACTTCCCAAAAGATAAATGATATTCAAGATGTCCTCAGGTGGAAAAATTATCTCCAGAGTAGGAGGGTTTGCTCCATTTCAAAGACCAAAAAGTCAGTGCTGAAAAAGCATTCTGAGGTTTCTGACGACAAACAAAAGCTGTGACTTCAGCTTCCTCCTTAGGGAATTAATCCCCCGTGTGATTTTGTATCTGGGACAACTGCTCACAGAGGACCGTGACAAATTTTAGCAAAAGCAAAACTCAGTGCCTCAGCAGATGTCTTCATGGCCTGAATTTCCTCAGTGTCTCTTGTGCCTTCCTGCCTTGTATGCTTTTGTGGGAGAGTTCAGCCCAAGTAAGAAATAGTGTCATATAGCCGAAACCGGTTTGGGTCAGTGGATAGAGCGTTGGTCTGCGGACTGAAGGGTCCCAGGTTTGAGTCTGGTCAAGGGCATGTACCTTGGTTGCGGGCACATCCCCTATAGGGGGTGTGCAGGAGGCAGCTGGTTGATGTTTCTCTCTGATTGATGTTTCTAGCTCTCTATCCCTCTCCTTTCCTCTCTAAAAAATCAATAAAATATATATTTTTAAATGGAATCAATATAAAAAATAGTGCCATATACAGTATAGTTTGGAAATGGGGGCTGTACATTTCTTCTAGGTCTGCACGTTATTCTTTGAAACAATAATATATTGTCTGAAAATAAGACATGAATATGAACAAGTTATGAAATATTTATTACACATTTATCTTTATAACTCTCAAAAGGTTGAATATTTATTAAGCTAACTCCTTTAGACTTATACCATAGTCCTCTAAGAATAGATACATCTAGTACTTAGTAAACAGTAGCTTTTAAGGAGTTGTGTAAGTTGTGGTAGCTACATAGATATATAGGTAGTTTGTGAGTTGTTTTTAAATTGTTCTTAATACACACAATAAAAGAAATGACATACTAAAGGAGTTAGCTAACACTACTGTAATTATCATTTTATAATATATTAATGTATTGAACCAACAGGTACACCTCAAACTCACAGAATGTTAATATAAATCATATTTCAATGAAAAATGTGTAATAAATTATATATTTTCTTATTTCTTTACAGATCTTAGATCAAAACAGCTGTCCCGTCACAAATTCCCTAAAGCCATTTATTGTTATTCCAATTTAATAAACTTAAAAAGTAGAAACCAGTCACATAACAAAGCTACAGTCAGTGGTATAAAAGTATTGTAACTGCCAAGGTATCTAGATATTTTTCTCTCTTTTTTCAATATTTTTTATTGATTTCAGAGAGGAATAGAGAGGGAGAGAGAGACAGAAACATCAATGATGATAGAGAATCCTTCACCAGTTGACTCCTGCACGCCTCCCACTGGGTACCAATTCTGTGACCTGGCACGTGACCTTGACCAAAATCGAACCTAGGACCCTTCAGTCCACAGGCCCACACACTATCCACTGAGCAAAATGGGCTAGGGCTATCTCAGAGATTTTTCAACTATTCACTTTTTTCTTCTGTGGTAATTATAAATTGTCCAGGGCACTATGTCCATCACAAATTATCTGAGAGGCTCATGACAACACTGACTAAATCAGTTCTTTCTCAAATATGATAACTATTAGACCAATGCAAAAGTTAAGAATTTAGGATAAATGAAGAAACTAGAAACTCCAATCAGAATGTATATATACACCCCTATGCTCATAGCAGCACAATTTACAATAGCTAAGATTTGGAAACAGCCTAGGTACCCATCAGCAAATGACTGGATCAGAAAACTATGGTACATCTACACAATGGAATAGTATGCTGCCATAAAAAGGACTTCTTACCATTTACACATCCTGGATGGAAGTGGAGAACATTATGCTAAGTGAAATAAGCCAGTCAATGAAAGAAAAATACCACATGATCTCACTCATTTCTGGATAATAAAAAAACATTATAAACTGACAAACAAAAAGATAAATACAGAGACAGTAAAGCATCAAACAGACTGTCAAATTATAGCGGGACGGTTAGGGAGAGGTGGAGGAGATAAGAGATTAACCAAAGGACTTATATGCATGCATATAAGCATAGCCAATGGACGCAAAACTCTGAGGAGTGAGGGCATATATGGGAGTGGAGTGGGGGGCAATGGTAAGATATGTTCACATATAATACCTTAATAAAAAATGAAAAGAAAAAGAAAGAAAAAAAGTTTAGGATAAGTGTTCATAGGACATGATGAGCGACATTTTATTTGACACATAGTTTTATCATTTTTTCTGAGTACTGAATCATACATGCATATGTATTACTTGATGTATATGAATATGCATGAGTGTATAATATACAGAACTATTTAGAGACACGTGCTACTATAAATGAGCATTCATCTAAAAAGCTCTTGATAGTTCATTAAGTCTCACAAGTTTTCTGATGCATATAAGTGACAAGAAATTCTTTAGATTGCTTATTGTTGGTGCTCAATAGATTTGTGATACTTCCTTAAACCAGTGATTTTCAATAAAAACATATTGAAAAAAGAGAGAAAAATCTCTAGATACCTTGGCAGTTACAATACTTTCTTACCACTGACTGTAGCTTTGTTATGTGACTGGTTTCTACTCTTTAAGTTTATTAAATTGGAATAACAATAAATGGCTTTAGGGAATTTGTGAAGGGACAGCTGTTTTGATCTAAGATCTGTAAAGAAATAATAAAATATATAATTTATTACACATTTTTCATTGAAATATGATTTATATTAACATTCCCAGAGAGACTCAGGTCCCAAACTGCAAAGAGAACTTTATACTCTGACACGAACATTGAGTCTGGTGGGAGTTGTTTAAATTTGTATAGCAACCTGGGCCACCAAACACATAACACTTGGCCACAAGTGCTAGATTGTGTCCTCATTACCACATATGAAAGTAAGTGAAGTCAGTAAAGTGCTTTTGCCTGAAAATCAGAGAAGCTTACTCTGGCAGTTGTGACTTAGTGATTAGAATATCAGTCTGCACACCCAAGGGTCTCAGGTATGAATCTCATTCAAAGGCATGTACCTCAGTTGCAGGTTCAACCCCCCAACCAGGTCAGGGTGTGTGCAACCAGGTCAGGGTGTGTGCAGGAGGCAACCGATCAATGAATCTCTCACATTGATGTTTTCTCTCCCTCTCTCTTTCCTCCGCACCCTCCCACTCTCTTTTAAAAGTCATTAAAAATATCCTTGGGTGAGGATTAACAAAAACAAAAATTAGATTAGCTTAACTTTAATTTAACTGAATAATAATGTCTGCCAAGATGAGTTCTGGAGTCAGACTTCAGTATCAGTCCTAGGTAAGTCCCTTAATACCACCTGAGCCTCTATTCCCTCTCATTCTTGCATGGAAGTTGACAAACCATTGTCTCCATCTTATCTTAGAGTTGTAGAGACATTGCACATTAAGTAGCACTGCAACCTGAAGATGGTAGGATGATAATGCAAAACATGATTTCAATTAGAATTTTGGAACTTAAGAGAGTGATTATCTCCCAGGAGAAAGTGCAGGAAAAAATAATAAAACATTATGTTAAGTTCTTTAGATTGCTTGTTGTTGGTGCTCAATAGATTTGTGATAATTCCTTAAACCAGTGATTTTCAACCAGCGTGCAGCAAGTACTTTTAAAATATGTAATATGTGACTATTTAGTCAGCGGCACTGACCTCTTTTCCCTTAGATTGTCATTTTTTTAAGTGATAACAGCCAACACAACAATAACTGTCTGGTGTGGATGAACTAAAATTATACCTATTTTTTTTCAAATTGGCAAAACAATATATTTTTTGGTGTCCCCCATAATTTTAGTAATTAGTTTATGTGTATCATGAAATAAAAAATGTTGAAAATCACTACCTTATACACTTCTGTCCATGGGTGTGTTTCCAAGATTCTCCAAAATGCAACATTTTAAAAAAGGTCCTTTAAACTTCAAATGATACATACATATATACTACATTGCAGTGGTTCTCAAAAAGTGTTTCATGGGTCCAGCAGCATCAGCAGTTACCTGGGAACTTGTTTGAAATGCAAATTCTTGGGTCCCACTGATATAACACTAAATGTGAAAATCATTAATGTAATGAAAATAGTATTGGTTGCTGAGGGAAGAAGTCATAAGGAGGATGTGTCCGCTGGTTGACCCTTGATGTGGTCCTGGACAATCAGAGAGGCTCCTTACCTGGAATCACCCCTCCCCTGTCCCCCCAAAACCACTTCAAGAATTCATCTTTGGGAGGGTAATGTGTTACTGAAACCAGCTGGATGGTATACACGACTAAAGCCAGTTAAGGCCTCTATATAAACATTAATGTTCCCATGGGTGGATGGGTGAATGGGAGTTCTACTCATCTTGCAGTCATCCAAAACAAACCAGGTAAGCAAGTTCTCTTGTTTATTAACTTGCTATCTACCAATCTGGAGGGTCCTCTTTCTGAAGTCTCTCCTTGCCCTCTGGCACAGAAGCCAGTTTCACATTTTTCCTGGGAACTCCTGAGGTTTTGAACTAACAGTCCTGGAGCTAAAATAAATTTTAGTTCAGCCTGGCTGACACGACTCAGTGGGTGAGCTTTGACCAGGTTATAGGCTTGATCCCTAGTGTGGGGTGCACAGGAGGCAGCCAAGAAATGATTATCTCTCATCATTGATGTTTCTATATCTCTTTCTCTCTCCCTTCCTCTCTGAAATATTTTTAATTTAAAAAATAAATAAATTTTAGTTTATTATCATCTGGTTTTATAACCTTGAACAAGCCAATTACTTTTTCTCAATATCAGCTCCCTCATCTCCAAATGAAGTTTGGATCTTCTTGCCTCCTGGGCCATTTCTAGTTTGGCCTTTGAGGGTAACTGATACAAACAACTTTGATTATATATATAGTCCCTGAGAAACTGCTCTCCAGAGCTTGGGAAGTTAGATGGCTTGGTTGATTATGCAAATTGCTAACAAACAATTGCTTTTTGTTGTTTTGTTTTATTTAAAAATATTTGTATTGGTTTCAGAGAGAAAAGGAAAGGGAGAGAAAGATAGAGAAATCAATGGAGAGAATCATTGATCAGCTGCCTCCTGCACATCCCCCCACTGGGGATCAGGCCTGCAACCCTGGCATATGCCCTAACCAGGAATGGAACCATGACCTCCTGATTCATAGGTCGATGCTCAACCACTGAGCCAAGCCAGCTGGGCAACAATTGATTTTAATCTATGGTTCTTTGTGTATATCTTTACGTAAGTTCATTTTGATTTCCAAATCCAGTTAAAAATCTAAGTATTATTTCACAAATAGAAAGTATTCCATGGTTTTCATTTTAATTGACATTAGGTTTTGGATATTACAATTAAACATAGGTGACTTGGAATTATTTACTTGTATTTTTTAAACTGCATTCTATTTGATGCCGAGTAGTGACTAATACTTTCTATAACACATTTTAAAAATGAACACTTCATTATATCTATCCCATATAATCCTATATAATAAAACCTTAATATGCAAATCCACCGCAGAATGACAGGTCACTATGACGTGCACTGACCACCAAGGGGCAGACACTGAATGCAGGAGCTGCCCACAAGTGGGGGTCAGTGTGGGGCTGGCCAGGGGGCTGCACTAGGCCACCAGGCAAGGTGGGTGCCAACGGGAGCCCCCCAATCACCTTTCCTGCCGGTTGTCCCAAAGATGGCCCTAATCACTTGCCTGGCCTAGGGACCCTCCCCTATATATTGGGAACAATCTCTTATATTTAAAAATTAAAACCTGTCAAGGCTACTCTGACACTGAAAAAACAAGATAATGCAGCGATGACATGCATGGAATTCTGACTTGACATTTTGTGGTCACCCCTGATGCTGACACATAACTGTGTGGTAAAGCCAATTATTTAACTTCCCTCTGCTTCAGTTTTTTCACCCATAAGATGGGGGAAATGGTACTACTGCCTCAGAGGATCATGTTATATATTACTTTTTATAACCAAAGCAAAAAAAAAAATGTAGCTGCCCATACAACCACAAGATGCCTTTCACCTGTATGAAGAGTATGGTCACTGGTGCATGCAGTGTCCCAGATTATGAGAGGGATGTCTGACTGCCGGTTTAGGCCTGACAACCCCTGAGGGATCCCAGATTGCGAGAGGATGCTAGGCTGAGCTGAGGGACACCCACCCCCCATGCATGGGTTTCATGAACTGGGCCTCTAGTTTATAAATAAGAGTTTATTGCACATGTAAAAAGTGTTCTTAAAGGATTTATAAGGACCATACCTTTTCTGGTCTTTGTACAATTCAACCACATTCCTCTGGTTCACACAAAATGTTAAAAATTCAGTGTCACAAAACTTTGGCAACTGAGTCATCTTAATGGAGGACATATGGCAACTCTGAGTCATCTTAATGGAGGAAAGAATATATGAACTGGGGCTCAGGTATTAATAGTCATTTCTCTGAAGTGCCACCATTAATTGCCAGATGTTACCGAGGCTGAGCATGTGAAAACAGTAGTATGACAAGAAGGCATTTTGGACTTAAAAGGGTATATGCAAAGGCTGCATTTGGAAGCAGAAAAAAAAAGCCAGGAGCTCTTAGATAGTATGAACTACAAGGAGGCAGGCCATGCAACCCCTCAGATTCTGATAATACCTCTAGGGCCTGTGAGCCACCAGGGTGACTCTCATATTGCAGTTTCCACCTTTCAATCACTATTAAAAATAAGTTAATGAACACCAGGAAAGTGTCATGTTGCTGGGACCTCTGGGTCCAGAGAATGTCATATGCAGGCCTGAGAAAAAAAAAAGGCCAATTCTCCATAGTAATTCACAGGCAGCACCTTTTATCCCATAATGGTCTGTTATTTACACATTTAAAGTGTCTTGAAGATAAACAAGATACTTAACTTAAAATATTACTTAATACCTGCAGTATTGACAATAATGGGCTAGAATTAAGCTGTGCAGGAAGCAAATATAAGGCTTGCAAAGTTGCAGCTATGGAGATTTATAAGGGACACACACAGATATGTGTGTGTGCCTTATTGAAAAATGTATCTTTATTGTTGAAATTATTACAGATGCCCCCTTTGTTTGTTCTTTTCCCCATTGACTCCCACCACCCAGCACCTGCCCCTCCCAGGCCTTCACCACACTATTGTCTGCAATCATGAGCTACCCTGTTTCCCCGAAAATAAGACAGTGTCTTACATTAATTTTTGCTCCCAAAGATGTGCTAGGTCTTATTTTCAGGAGATGTCTTATTTTTCCATGAAGAAGAATATGGTGCACATTTATTGTTAAATGAAAATAAAGGAAATTTATTACCTGTATACGGTATGGTAGTACGGTAGTTGTCAATACAAACCAGAAAATCTGTGAATCCTACAGTATCAAGAATTTACTCATTTATTCAATGACAATCATGTCATCATCTTCTGGAACATCATCATAACAATCCAATTCCCAGCTGAAACCGGTTTGGCTCAGTGGTAGAGCATCGGTCTGCGGACTGAAAGGTTCCGGGTTCGATACCGGTCAAGGGCATGTACATTGGTTGCGGGCACATCCCCAGTAGGGGATGTGCAAGAGGCAGCTGGTTGATGTTTCTCTCTCATCGACATTTCTAGCTCTCTATCTCTCTCCCTTCCTCTCTGTAAAATATCAATAAAATATATTTTTAAAAAATCCAATTCCTGAATTTCCTGGTGAATTTCTTGTGACTCCATTTCTTTCAGAATCAGTGGACCAAATCTCTCATGTTTAGCAATAGCACTGTCTTTAAATATGTACTTCTTGTCAAGGTAGCCTGCTCACAGTGCATTTGAAATGCAACTGTCAGTGATTTTCTCCCATGAATTCTTCACCCAAGTCAAAACTTCTTGCAGTTTAGATTTCACAAAGTTTCCACGCTGATTTCTTTCCATTGTATTTTCAATGTAGCCATTAATTTCCATGTGCAAATTGTCTTTGAATGGCTTCTTTATTGCAATATCAAGAGTCTGGAGATAGGCTGTCATTCCTGTGGGAATCATTATCTGATCTATTTTTCTTTTGTGAAGAAATGTCTTCATGTCTTTAGCATGGTGAATGCTGGCTGCATCCCAGACTAGCAGCCCTCTTTGGCTCCCTCACATAAAAAGCGGCAGCATTAAATCGACCCACTTCCTTATAACTGCTTGTGTGGCCCAGGCTTTTTAAGTTTCAAGAATAAAAATTCCCAAAACACGTTTAATCTTTTCCTTCTTGCCCTTAGAAATGACTAAAGGTGGGATTTTAGTGTCATCCAGACGAACTGCCAAAATATAGGAAACACGTGCACTTTCGTAAGCAGTGGAAGGAATGTAAAATAAGGAAGTATCCTGCTGTTCAATTGTTGTTTGAGATGATTGGCCTATAAACACTGCAGTTTCATCCATAGCAATCATGTTGGAAAAATTGTATTTAGAGAAGTCAGCATTATCAATAAAGGACTTGAATGCAAGATACTCGAGTATCTTCCAACCTAAACAATTTTGTAGATTTTCTTAAATACAGTTCACTTCCCTGAAGGAAATTATCCAGCCAGTGTTGTGATGCTTTGAAGTCTTTGGGGGCTATGTCAAACTGTGGTGCCATTGCAAGGGCAAATTCTTGAATCTGAGCCCTATTCACAATGAAAGCCTTTGCTCTCCTGTCAACAACCCATTCACCTATCAGGTCTTCCAGCTTGGAAAATAATGGTTGCAGACCTGATCCACACTTGTGCTTTTTAGCATTTCCCTTGTCCACTTGTTCAATGAGGTTACCATACTCTGCTTGCCATTTTCGGACCAATTGGATACTGAACATCTTCTCTTTGCAGAAAGCAGTAAGATTTTGTCCCCAAGAGTCTTCCACGATTCCTTTCTTTTACTCCATGGAATAACTTTTTCTTTTTGTGCTCATTTCTAGGGGTAAAAAAAGGAATTGGGGTATCAAGGTGGGGGAGGGGGATCACTTAAAATGACACAGCGGGGATCAGAGGGGGGAATCAAAATGGCACAGGAGAATTAGAGGGGGGATTATCATTTTAGTAACTCCTTTTGATCCTCCTGTGTCATTTTGATTGTCCACTCTGATCCTCCTGTGTCATTTTAAGTGATCCCCCTGCCCCCACCCCTGTGCCACTGAACACCTTCACCAGACATCCCCCCTACCCCTTTATCAGACATTTACCCACTGGGGCCTGACTGGTGACGGTCACTGGGCTTGCTGGGGCCTCGATCTGGGCTTGAGCAGGGTCTGCCACTGACTAAGAACCTTCTGTCATCATGAAGGCGGCTGCGAGCATCAGGTAGTGTCACCAGAGACAGACCAGCACTCACCACCTTCGCCGCGTTCTGTCTGCTCTAATCCTCCTGTTCTTCTACACGCATCTGCGAAAGTCTCCTCCTCTCTCCCGCTCCATGCTCACTGCTCACTCTGACCTCCTCTCCACCTCCACACAGCAGTGAAGTCAGGACTCCACGTAATGTCACTGGTTGCTAGATGCTAGTTGGGATGGCCCTAGAGACCAGTTTATGGTAAATTAATTTTCATTCTGAGACAGAGCCTGGGGGCCTTATTTTCAGGGGGATGCCTTATATTTCACTCAGGAGGAAACCTGTAAGTAGGTCTTACTTTTGGAGGATGTTTTATTTTCGGGGAAACATGGTATGTGTATATGTATATACATTCCCCAGTTAATATCTCCCCACCCACATATTCCTTAAAGCAAGTTAAAATCCCCATGGATTCAGGAACTAGCAAAGAAGAAACAAGTCCATGTGTTTAAGCTACCCTGCTCCCCGAAAATAAGAGAGTGTCTTATATTAATTTTTGCTCCCAAAGATGTGCTAGGTTTTATTTTCAGGGGATATATTATGTTTCCATTAAGTAAGTCTTATTTTCGGAGGATGTCTTATTTTAGGGGAAACATGGTAGTTAAGTTCTCTAGGAATTTAGACAGTACGTTAAAAGAGGGAACAGCAAATTGGGGACTGAATCTGATGCATATTTTATTCCCATTCATACTGAAGGTACAGTGATCTAAAGAGGAGGGTCACAAAATAAAAATGTATCAAATCATGACATATATCTGATATAAGTCTATTTTATTTGATCCTTATACTTGGAACAGTTTTGCATAATGTTGTAGAAGACCGAAGAAACCCAAGTGACACTTAGAGAAATGGAGTAACACAGCTTTATTACACAGGCAGTCTCAGAGGAGTTGCCTCCAAAGTCTGAGCAAATCAGTATGGTGAGAGTTCTTCTTTTATCCTCTTTAGTTTCTTTGTCCCCCAAATATGGATGGGGCTTCCGGACCTTTCATGGGCTTTGCAAAATACCCTGTGTATTGGGATGGGGGCCTTGAGGACATATCTAAGGGCCTGGCTTGGCACCAGCACTGATAACCCCCTCCGGAGGTCGTGTATTGTTCATGGTTTATGGCCTCCGTAAAATGTGAGCATTTAGGTAACAGGTCTTGCAAGACCAGATAGTGGAGAAAGGGGCAGTGACTTAATTATAGGTTATTAAGAGTGTACATTACGTTACTGGCACAGATTCAGATCGCTAGCCCCCTGAAACATCAAGGTTACATTGGAATTAGCCTTTTATGTTTCTTAACATAGTCATCCCACACTCCTATCTGGTAACTTTCAACTGTTTGCATTCAAAGGACAGAGCATGAAAGTCCTAATTCCAGCCAAAAATGGAAAAGCACCCCCCCCTTTTTTTTTTTTTTGGAAAGCCCCATTTCTTCTAGATCTTCAGTCTTATAATTAAAAGCCCTGAACCCTAACACCACAATAAGCATAGTTAGACTCTGAAAAGCAGGAAGACAGATGACTGGGACCTTGGGACTTGAAGAACACAGCAGTGAGTTCCCTGGTGTATTAGTCTATTCGTGTTGCCATAAAATACTGCAGAATGGCGGTGTGTACTACAGAAATTTATTTTCTCACAGTTTTCAAGTCTGTAAGTTCAAGATCAAGATACTGGCAAGGTTTTGTTTGTTTGTTTTTTTATTATTAATTTTCTTGTGGTTAGAACACTTAACATTTAAAATAAGAACTTAAGAACACAACACATTTTTCATTGTACAAGACAGTATTGTAATCAAGATGCATAATATTGTATAGCAGATCTCTACAAATTATCTTGTATGACTGAAATTATATGTTTTTATTATCAACACCCCCTTTATCCCTCCTTTTAGCCCCTAAAAACCACAATTATGTTTTTTACTTCAGTGAGTTTGGGAACTTTTGATATCTCTTACTAGAATTATGAAGTATTTGTCCTTCTGTCACTGGCTTATTTCACTCAGCATAATGTCCCTGAGGTTCATCCTATTGTTTGAACATGCCACATTTTCTTTATCCATGAATCTGGAGGAAAATTTAGGTTGTTTCCAAACTTTGGTTATTGTGAATAATACTGTAATGAACATTAGAGAGTGCTAATACCTATTTGAGATCCTTATTTCAATTTTTTAAATGGAAAAATACTCAGAAGGTGGCTGGATAATATGATTGCTCTATTTTTAATTTTTTGAGGGCCCTTCATACTATTTCCAGTAGTATCTGCACAATTTTGCATTCCCATCAGCAGTTTAAACAGATTCCAGTTTATCCACAACCTTACCAATATTTGTTGTCTATTGTTTTTTTTTTTAATAATAGCCATCCTAACATGTGTGAGATGATATCTAGTGTGGTTTTGATTTGCATTTCCCTGATCGTAGTGAAGTCAAGCATTTTCATATACAGGTTGGACATTTTTATATCTTTGGAGAAATATGTATTCAGGTCCTTATACCATGTTTAAAATCAGGCTTTGGTATTGCATTACAGGAGTTCCTTTCATATTTTGGAAAATAACTTTATCAAATATATATTTAAATATTTTCTCCAATTTCATAAGTTGCCTTTTTATTCTATTTTTTTTCATTTGATATGTAGACAATTTTATTTTATTTTTAAAAACTACATTTTTATTGATTTCAGAGAGGAAGGGGGAGGGAGAGAGATAGAACATCTATGAGGAGAGAGAATCATTGATCAGCTGCCTCCTGCACGCCCCCTACTGGGGATCGAGCCCATAACACTGGGCATGTGCCCTTGACTGGAATCAAACCTGGGACCCATCAGTCCACAGGCCAGCACTCTACCCACTGAACTAAACTGGCTAGGGCAGTTTATAGATTTTATATAGTCTGACTTATCTATTTCTGTTTTTGCTGCCTGTGCTTTTAGTGCTTTTAGCCATGAAAGCAATGTGATGATCGGTGTCATAAATGTTTTTGCGTATTTTTTTTCCCTAAGAGTTTTGCAGATTCACATTAAATATTCAATCAATTTTTAGTTGATTTTTGGGTATGGTATAAAATAAGGATCCAATTTTATTAATTTGTAAGTGGATATCCAATTTTCCCATCACCATTTTTTGAACACACTAGTCTTTTCCTAATGTGTATTTTTGGTACACTCTTTGAAGACAATTTGATTATATATACATGGGTTGATTTCTGGGCTGTCTAGTCTGTTCCATTGGTCTATGTGTCTCTTTTAATGTCAGCACCATACTGGTTTTATTACTGTAACTGCAATACACAGAAAACATGAGTGTGATTGGTTTGGCTACTCAGGGTCTTTGGTGGTTCCATATGAATTCTAGAATTATTTTTTCTATTTCTGGAAAAAAGGTCATTGGGATATTAATAGGTATTGCATTGAATCTCTAAGTCTCTCTTAGTCTAGTCTGTTCACAATTTTATTGGGGTAACTAAAGCAGCTTACTTGCCCATCCTGCACTCAAAATATACTCATATATCTCTAAATGAGAGAGAAAGATAGAGATAGAGGAGAGAGAGAGAGAGAGAGAGAGAGAGAGAGAGAGAGAGAGAGAGATCATTTTCTTTCCAAGGCATATACCTTAGAGTTTTACATTACTTTAGTTTTTTCCGATACTTCAAAACAATGTCTGGAGCATATTTAGGATCAAATAATTTGTATTGTTATGCTCAGAGAGTCTTACCTTTCAATGTTTTCTGTCTCAGTTGCTGCTTGCTTCTCTGTCAAACTTGGCTACTCTTTGATCTATGTGGAAATAATATTATGAATAAAAGACCGCTAGTTTAAATTGGTTTTTAAGGGACTTTGATGATTCGTTTATAAGAAGTGGAGTTTTAGAGCCATTCATCCATCAGTAAATGTGCTCTGTCTGAAATTAAATGTTTCTAGTCTCCTAACAACTAGAGACATTTGGGAAAACATCTTTCAAACGAAAGAATAAGCTTATTGATACAGACTATCTCTGCATGGTAGTAGAGCCTCCAACTGTTATCTAAAGTAATTAGCTTTTGTTATTCCAAGTGAAGTTGTAGAGAATAAGAGGACTCAGAAAGCTAAATCCATCCCTATAGTATAGTTAGCTTCCCAGTCAAGAAATTTCTAATTGTACCACCACAAAAAAATAGCAAAATATAATGTGGCTATCTTATGCACAGAATTGTACTTATAAAAAATAGTCATATTCACATATATTCATATATATATATATATATATGCACAAATGTGTGTGTACGTGTGTGTGTGTGTGTGTGTGTGTGTGTGTGTGTGTGTTAAGCTGGTTTTATTTATTTAACAACACAATGTAGTATTTTGCAATATCCTTAATTGGGAATATGATTTTAAAAAGCTAAATACTATCCTGATTCATAGGCACAGAACCATTTTGAAAACATTACGTGTTGACTTGTAGTCCCCACAAAAACTTTGTGTTTTGAAATTCTAACCTTCAGTACCTCAAACTGGGACCTTATTTAGAAGCATGGTTATTCCAGATGTAACCAGCTAAGATGAGGTCATATTGGAGTTAAGGTGGGCCCCTAATCCAATATGGCAAGTACCCTTATAAAAACAAAACCATGTGAAGTACAGAAAAGCATACACACAGGGAGAATACTATGGGATGGTTGGAGTTATCTGCCACAAGCCAAGGAAGTACCAGAAGCTAGGAGTAAAACCTGATACAGATCCTTTGCTAGGGATTTCAGGTACTTGCTGATACCTTGATCTCAGATTTCTAACTTCTAGAACTGTGACACACTAAATTTCTGTTACTTGAGCCACTGAATATATAGTACTTTGTTACAGCAGCTCCAGCAGTCTAATAGAACACATCTATTTTTAAACATTTTTACTTTAGAAAGTTATGTTGAAATGAATATTATTTTATTAAATGGATATTCTTTTTTCAATTATATTACTTTACAAAATGTACTTTATTAAAATAAAATTCACATACAATATATGCATCCATTTTAAGGATGCAGTTTAAGGAGTTTCAAAAGATTTATGTAGCATTTTGACCAGCACTTTAATCAAAATATAGAACTTTTCAATTATCTTAGGAAATTTACCCATGTTAATCCTTCCTACCTCCTGACCCATATAATATCTGCTTTGATTTCTTTAACTATAGATGTTTATTCTTTCTTTCCTAAAGGCATATATAAATTGATATCCTACCTAATAAAAGAATAATATGCAAATTAACCATCACTCTGCTCCACAAGCCATGCCCACAAACCCATCAGAGCGAGTATGCAAATAAACCCAAATGGCTACAGCCACAGAGAGGGAGGCATTTCCCCGGCAACAGAGGAAGCCAAGCTTTCTGCCTGCCCTTGCTGGCCTAGGCCTCCACTCAAGGCTACAAAGTTTCAATAATATAGGTAAATAAATCCATACAGAAACAGACAAAGGAGGAGGCTTGGCTCCGCTCCAGGCTACAAAGTTTAAATTGTAAAAGGAAATATATCCCAGATATCAGGGCCTCTGTTTGGGTTGCCAGAAGGCATGGCTGGCCCAAAAACCACCACAGACCCCTGTCTCAGGCCACCCCATGCCCCAAGGGAACCCCCACCCTGATCCGGGATACCCTTTATAGCAAACCCACTGGCCCCCACCAGTGTACCAGGCCTCTATCCTATCTCATTAAAGAGTAATGTGCAGATTGACCATCACTCCAACATAAAATATGGCTGCCCCCATGTGGTCAAAGTTCCTGCTCCCATGTGGACATAAGATGGCCACCACAAGATGGCCAGCAGGGGAAGGCAGTTGGGAGAGACCAGGCCTGCAAGGGAGGGCAGTTGAAGGCAATCAACCCTGCATGGGAGGGCAGTTAGGGGTGATCAGGCCAGCACAGGAGGGAAGTTGGGGGCAAACAGGCTGGCAGGGGAGCAGTTAGACATCAATCAGGCTGGCATGGGAGTGGTTAGGGGGTGATCAGGCTGTCAGGCAGAAGCAGTTAGCAACAATCAGGAAGGCAGGCAGGTGAACAGTTAGGATCCAGCAGTCCTGGATTGTGAGAGGGATGTCTGACTGCCCCTTTAGTCTCGATTCTACTGGGATCAGGCCTAAATGGGCAGTTGGACATCCCTCAAGGGGTCCCAGATCGGAGAGGGTGCAGGCTGGGCTGAGGAACAACCCCCTCACCCTCCATGCACAAATTTCATGCACCAGGCCTCTAGTAAAGATATAAAGTAGTCTGGGCTTGTGTGTGTGTGTGTGTGTGTGTGTGTGTGTGTGTGTGTTTGTGTTTGTGTGTGTGTGTGTGTGTGTGTATGTGTATGTCTGGCCTCTTCTGATAAACCTGTTTTTGAAACCCATCCATGTTGTGTGTATCAATAATTTATTCTTTTTTTATTTTTGAGTAGTTTTTCATTATGTGAATATAATAGTCTGTTTATCCATTTATCTTTTGATTGTTATATGGATTGTTTCCAGATTTTGGATACTAAGAATAGAGGTGCTAAGAATATTTGTGTTTGAGATTTTATGTGGACACATGCTTTTATTTTTAGGGTATAAATAACCAGAAGTGGAATGGCTGGGTCTTATGGTTGTATAATTTTAGTGTTATAGGAAATTTCTAAATTTCTATCCAAAGTGGTTGCCTCTACCCAAGTATGAGAGTTCCAATTTTCCACATCCACACTAAGGCTTTGTTCTCTGGGAGATGTGTACTGGTAGCACATAGTGGTTTTAATTTGTATTTCCCTGATGACTAATGATGTTGACCTTCTTCACATGAGCTTGTTGGCCTTTCCTATATGTTCTTTTATGAAGCATCTCTTCAATCCCCCCCCCCCAGTTTTTGTCTTTTGTCTTCTCATGAATGAATTGTAAATGGTACACATATGCTTATTGTGCATTTATGTTCATTAATAATATAAATAAGTACATATTGAATTTCATGAAATTAGTCTTTTGTCAATTGAGCGTGTTAGAAATATTTTTCCACTAGGGTCCAGGTTTGCCTATTAGTTTTCTTAACACTCTTCATTAATGAGCATAAGTTTTCAAATTTTGATGCAATTTAATTTATTTTTTTGTGGTTCGTGCTTTTTGAATCTTATATGGATATCTTAAGGTCTCAGAGATGTCTCAATATCATAGAGGTGTTTTCCTTTCCTTTTTTTTCTAAAAATGTTATAGATTTTAGCTTTAGGTCTGATCTCTGATTAATTACTTTTTTTTTGTATAGTATTGACATAGTATAAGAAGCTAAGAAAATTCCTTAGCAAGTAGAATGGGAAAACTGAAACATACAGCTGAACAAACTGGCCCAGAAATTTACAGCCGGGTTCAGCAGGTCACCTCCCTAGAGATAATATGTAGATCTCAGCTATAGTCAGGTTCCAGGCCCAGAAAAGCAGCACAACTGGAAAAGCAGCAATGACTAGTGACCCCCTGCCCTGGCACTGACCAAGAAGTAAACACCTCGACCCTCAAAAGACACAGCTGAAAAGCTGATGAAACTTCTATTGAGATCCTCCCCTGAGACCTCCCCAGGCTAACTACCCCCAACTCCCGAACAGTATCTCCAATGCTTCCTTTTCTTTGACTTCCTGGTGAGCAAAAGCAGCCTAGCCTAGGCTTTCCAATAGCTTCTTTCTTAGCCCTTTCCTTGTTTCACTTCCCCCAACCTTAATAAATGTAGCCTCAAAAATCACCTAGACTTGTGTTGTGAAATATTTCCTGCTTGAAGTCAAGAAGCAACACACTATCCACTGACCTTGGGTGGAGCCAGGTAGGTCCCCTATCCAGTAACAGTATGATGAGGTAAGATGTAATTTTTTCCTTCTGGATATCCAAACCTTCTAGCACCGTTTATCAAAAAGATTATCCTTTTCCCATTGAGGTAGGCTGACATGTTGGCTGAAAATTAACTAATTAAATATATGTGGGTGTATCCCTGGAATGTATATTCTGTTGTATTGCTATATGCCTCTATTTTATGTCAATATCATACTGTCTTATAGATTTATACTGGGTTTTGAATCAGATCATACAGATTGAAGTTTTTCATTATTACATAATTGTCTTGGCTCTTCTAGATCTTTTAAAATTCCACATAAGTTTAGAACAAACGTGTACATTTCTACAAAATATACTGCTGACATTTTCATTATGGTTGTGTTAAATCTGTAGGTGCATTTGTGGACCCTGGACATCCTAGGATTGCGCCACGCCAGCGCAGCCAAGGGTTCAGTGAGCCTGAGGGGAGGCGGTGAAGGATTGAAGACAAAGAGAAAAAGCTGGGTCTAGGTGGATCTCCTGTGTCTGGCTAAGTCCACAGAGAAAAGATCCAGTAGGCAAGCTGAGCCTTTATTTTATAGTCAGAGGTAAACAAGGTAGTGGTCGCCATAGTTACAATTTCTTGGGAGTTTCATTTGTTTATGCAGCACTTGCTGCACCTCCCACAGCCCATTAGCTACCTAAATAAGATCTAGGGAGTGTCATAAGGTCAATCTTAATTATGCTAAGAGGGCTGTGCCCTCTAAGCTGGGACTTGTTTGTGGCTTTTGCCAACAGGTAAGTCCGAGGCTTAACCCTAGAGCTGCTTTCTATATAGAAGTATTGAGTCTTCTTATCCATGACTAGGTTATATCTCTTGCTTATGTTTTTGTTAAAGGTATTTTGAAGCTATTTATATCCCAATTTGGTTTGACAATTCACAATAATACACTGTTTTATAATTTATCACACATCTTGTGACTTTGCTAAATTCATCAATTAATTCTAATTATTTTTCTATCTCTTTATAATTCTCTAGCTGGGAAATTGTGCCATGTGCATATAGATAATAATACTTCTTGCCTTATTGTTTTTTTATAGCATCTCTAGTATAACATTGAAAAGAAATAGCAAGAATGGTTAATGTTTGCTTCTTCCCATGATTAGTGGGGAAGCATACATTCTTTCACTAGTAATAGTTTGTAATTATAGATCATGTTGCCGGGCTTACTGTTAGGTCACCGAAGGAGGAACACACAAGGCCAAAACGGGGTGAAAATTATGAATTTATTAAGTCATCTGGATACCAGATGGGCTGAGCCCCAAAATGGTACCAGCCCCCAAAAGACAGGGAGTCAGAAGTTTTTAAAGGAGTCTAGGTGGGCTTTTTCTGGGTAGAGAATTCTCTGTGCAGGTACAGATTCTGAGAAACTCCGGAGGGGAGAGACAATGGTCTTAGCAAGTGGAATGTGGTCTAAGCAAGTGGAATGTCCAATGTGAAGTGGCCTAAAGTTTAGTTCCCAGGGGAGGGGGTATTGATTCAATTATTTGATCAGACCTAACACGATGTACAAAAAAGTAATTGGAATGACACTAACAATATAAAGGCTGGGGCATAGCTGTATTTAAACAGATTTTCTGTCAGCTATTGCAATTAAGTTAATATCAATCCAAATAGATAGTATAGTTTACATTCTAATTGTAACCACCAGGGCAACCAATAATAATATAACTGAGAAATATTTTAAAGTAAACAACCAAGGTAATTAAAATGTATGCAATGTAACAAAAAGTAAAGCAGCAATGGAGGAATAGAGGAACAAAAGTTACTTACATGTAGAAAAGAAATAGCAAGTTGGCAGACATAAATCCTATCTTGCTTGCAGCTACCTTAAATGAAGATGACTCAAACACTTCAATGAAAAGGCAGAGATGGCATATTGATATATTTTTTAAAAACACAAAATACAACCTAACTATATGTTGTCTAAAAGGCACCCACTTTAGATTCAAAGATATAACTTGGTTGAAAGTAAAATAATAAAAAATATATCCACAGTAGCCAAAAGAAAGTTGGAGTGGCCTTATTAATACCAAAGAAAATAGATTTTAAGATGCATGACATCTTTGTCATCACATGATCATATTACTTTGTGTCTCTATATCTTCTTATAAGGACACCAAGATAAAAATATGAATTAAGTTTCACCCTAATTCAATATAACCTTCTTCATTGTCACTGGATTATAGTTGGAAAGAATATATTTCCAAAGAGTGTCACATTTTCAGGTACTGGTGGTCAGGATTATGTTAGATTATATCTTTTTGGGAGACAGAATTCAACCCACAATAGATGTAAGGAAAATGGGAAATTAAAGTTAGATAGACTTAAATAACAGAAGGAAATATGAGAAAATAAACAGGCAAATGAGAAAAGAGAGAATTATATGTTATGTAGACCAAAAGAGCAACCCAGATCAAATACTTATCTTAGGTGAATATTTCACCTTGGGTGGTTAGAAAGGCTTATATTAAAGAACCCATCTTATATAAAACTGCTGTTTGAAATTTTAATCCTGATATTTGGCTTCTGTAAATGCTTTCTTGCTTGCTTGCTTAAATAATAAGGAAAATAAGACCACTCCCACTTCAGAGAGGAGATAAAACCTTCCCCAGATGAAATCATCAGTGCTGGCACCAGGCCAGGCCTTTGGTTAATGTCTCAAGGCCCCAGCACACAGGAGCTCTTTAAGAATTTGCAAAGGAGTCCGGAAACACCCCATATTTGGGAGACAAAGACCGTAAAAACATATAAATAGGGAAAGTTCCTCCATGTTGGGGCCCAGAATTTGAGAGACATTTTCCTCTGGGCCCGAGCATAATAAATGTAACTCCATCTCTCTAAGCCTTGCTTGGTTCTTCTCCGGTTTTCTGTAACAATACTGGCTCTCTAGCTTTATGCCATCTGTCCTTCTGAAAGTTGTTTTTGACTGTGGGGATGGTATTTTATTTTCCTTTTACACATATCAGGCACACTTCCCTCTTTTTCAGTAATGGTAATTTTTTAAAATGCCATTGTAAAGTTTGAATATTTTCACGATAAAATGCTAATATTCTTCCTTTGAATATTTTGTTTGTAGATGGCTTGTTGGCTGTGACCACTTTGCTTCTTTATAGTTCTTTATGCTAAATGTACTGATATTTAAATAGCTAGTGCAGCTATTTCGTTCAGCAAAGAGGTACTACCCCTTTATGGCCTCAGAGAAGGAGAGGAAGGCTTGATCTGTGGTTATGAATTCACAACAACACCCCAGAGTAATGAAGTTTGACAACTTATTAAAGTATCGTTTAGATTTTTGCTCTTAAAATATGGCTCTATCTACATTGCCCAAACCGTATCTCTCAGACCATCCACAGTTGCAGATGCTATCAGTATTTTTAGAGAAATGTTCTTACTATTGCTGGCATGGTCTTTATGTTATTTGTAAATATCTGGATGCAGGGGTAGAATGGTGTGATAAAAGTGGGGATATATTTCTCATGCATTTTCTCCATGTTTCAACCTCCCATATATTCATTTGAAAGCTTAAACGCACATTCCTATTAGCCCATAATCAAGTCACTGCCCCTTCCTTAATTATCTGGTCTTGCAAGACTTATTTACCTAAATACTCCCAATTTATAAAAGCCATAAAACAAGGATGTAGCAGCTGAACTAGAGGGAGATCACTGGGACCATTCAGGATTGACATTAGTGAAAGACCAGGCAGGAACCAAAATCCAGGATTACAGGCTTTATTAGGGGAAAAACCTGTCGGGCTGTCTGGCAAGGGGAGAACAGGAACCCATGTAGAGATGAGTACTCCTTTTGAAGGGAGGAATGGGAAGGAATGGGGCTTAGGGTACTTGGCGCATGCCAATTGGTGGCTTAATGTATGCTCCATATAAGGTACATGATTAGGCACTCAGGTACTTAGGAACAAGATTTAGGGTATTTGGCAGGTTCAATGTATAGTCCATATAAGGTACATGGTTAGGCACTCAGGTATTTCTGGGCTAAAGGTTATGTCATACTCCACCCACCAGTTGGGGAAAGGGAAGATCTATCAATTAGATACAATCTAAGTTAACCATTCTGACTGACTCAGGAGGGTCTGTGAAAGTCCACCACAGAAGCTTGGTAGTTAGGAAACAAAGAAACTCAAACATACTATATAAGGAGAAAATCTCATTGTCCAAGTTGTTCAGGATCTAGATCTTTGAGTTCCCTGAACCAGCAGTGCTGCTTTAAATAAAGGATTTTCTGAACCTCTAAGTGTTCAACTGTCTCTTCTTCTGCACCAATTCCATAATACCATCTTGGCCAGTTTAATTTTCTTAAACCTCTTTATATATCCTGGCTCAGAGATTAGTCAAAAAGTTATAAAAATCTTCATATACCATAAAACAGCATGATGTTTAAATGAGGGAATACTGGGCACTGAAAAAATCTCTGGATAATTCAAAGATTTTGGACATATATTAATTAAGGCTATATATGATCAATTGATAAGGAACTTAAACATCACCAAAACAAAATCAGAGGGTTTTTTACTTTGGAAGTTCTAATGATGATCAAAACTGCCTATCAATGCCTAAATTCAAAAGGGTTGTGTTAAGCTTGAAATTAGAATAAAGATATAAAGTACGGATTGACTCAACATCCTTTAACCATGACAGTTTTTTAGTTTATGTAATGAGTTTTCTTCTAAATAAATTCAACAGCAAACTTTAGAAGGTATATTAATGAAAGTTCAAAATTAGGTTGGTAAAAAAGTGCCATGGTGGGCTGAGAGTAATGCATATAGTTACGAAGATAGAAGCATGCTCTTTTTTGTGCTCGAGTTTGTATCCCCACTTCACCACACTAGCTGTGTGACATTTGACAAGTAACTTAACCTCCTCGCCATAGTTTCCACATCTGTAAAATGGGAATGCTTAGTACCTACTTACTGAAGATATTATAAATATTAAATGAATCATTACTTGTAAAAAAATTATGGTGGTTTAAGTGCTTTGGAATTGCTTACTATTATTATTTGGAAAATATTTTGGCCATATCAATATTGTACCCATTAAAACCCAAAAATATTTTGAGACAAAATTCAGACTTCATATTTAGAGGCAACTTTGCAGTTGTCAGTATGAGAAAGTGAGAAGGAAGCACGTGATCCAGCCATTGAAGATGGTATAGAATAATCTTGCTGCACCATCTCAAAAAAAATGATTTTGTCTTCAAATAGCTTGGGAGCCAATGAGGTATTGAATGGGAAAGATAATACAGATATTTATTTACAGACTTTTCCACAGTAAGAACAAAACTTTATATACATGATGTGAGCGATAATGTAGGTTAAACAATACCTAAGTATGAGAAAGATTTTCCACTTAACTTAGGTAAGTTGCCATTACTTAGTTTTCTTACTGATTCTCTACTCCCACTTCTGATTGACCAGTCTGCCAACAAGGACAAATGCTGAGAACTCAGCATGGCACCCTGTGAGGGAGAGGAAAACGATTTACCAGGTGGCACATTTAGTATAATTAATCCCTCACATCATTGAGAGCTCTGCTGATTTAGAATATTACTTCTACCAAAGCCACAACAATTCTCCCAATAGTGCAAAAACTGAAATTGCCAAATGACCCATTTAGGATTCAGCATACCAGTTAATTAACAGGCAAGATGCTACTCTATTTTCTGTGCTAATTGACTGATTATTAAGAGAAAGTAAGGTCGCTGCTGCACAGTGGGGTCAAGGTGGATATGTGTTGAGTATGGAATTCAAGTGATTCTTTGGAGTCTTTCTGTGCTAGAGTTAAAAACGTATGGGATATATAGCAACCCAAGGCAGACAGGATCTTTAAGGACTCACAACTTTTATGAAAGTTAAATCACCAAAATCAGCTGTGAGCAAAAGAAAAATTGGGTAATGGGAGAAGGAAGTTATAGACACCTGCATTAGGTTTGAAGACATTAGCTTTTAAGCAACTTTCTTGCTTGCTTTGTCATATATTCATATATATGAACCAATTTGTGTCCCTTATTTTCTTTTTATATGCTAGTTTCTATAATGGGTATTCAAGGTAGTTAACCTTATAATTTACTCTTGAGATTACAGATCATAAAAAAAGGATTGTGACTGAAACAGAAGGTGAATAAATATCACAGTTGGGGGTAGAAAATGAGGGTGTCTTATTTATGTCATGTTAGGTGAAAGCAGGGTTTTGTGCCATTTTTGTCACTTGAATGTTAAATATGGTGTGTTTGCTTGTCAAAGGGGTAGAGAGTGCCAGATTGTATCAAATCAACATGATCTACACCCTGATTTATACTTGCATCTGTGTCACAGTGGGTAAGCTTCAGAACTACATGTTTAAGACTCCACTGCAGACAGAGCTCCAGGTTAAATTTCACCAATAAGAAACATCCACATATTATTGTATTTGGGAGACAGAATAAAGGTAGAAGCTGGTATGATCCAGCAGCGTTAATAAGAGACACTTGGTAAATTGCAAAGGTGTTAGCTGTGCTTTGAATGAGCTTCTGGAGGTAGCTGAGATCATCAGTGGCTTGTGCAGTTTCCTGCACTTCCAGATTTCCTGAAAGCCAAGAGTATTATTTCTGACTTTTCACTTCTCTACACTTCTCTAGCACCTTCATTGGTAAAACTCTAGTTCCCTATATTAAATTCTTCTCTGCCTGAGATGCTTAAGATGGCATCTATCGTGCTGACATTTCTGATAGTCATGGATCTATCTTAGGCTGAAATAAAAAGTGCTTGGAGAATTAGGAACAAAAATATCAGTCTTTGGGTGGACAAAGGTAGGTTTAGAGTTGTTAATATGTGAAACAAGGAGTTTATTCTTGTATTACTATTTATTAATTATTGTATTATTTTCCATACAAACAACTATAAACCTAATTTTGCCCACCCCACATTACACCAAAATTATGCTTGAAAATTTCTTAGGTGACACACCAGGTACTAAAACATTACCTAGGAAATTCAACACATGACTTTTCCTAAGGATGTGAATAGGTTGCTGCTTCTTTCATTTAGCATCAAATGGAGTGACTGGTTGGCTTGTAGAGGCCCTATTGTATGAAAAGCACACACCTTTACACACTGGAATCTCAATGGAAACAAATAGCTGCTCATTTGGAGATGCATACCTGAAATGGGGACAGGCCATGTAATATCATGTTCTCACGTTAATTTTCCTTTAGGATATATGCTTACCACAATGGTAGACTTGCCCACTTTATTTCAGCTTCTATTCATATGCTTGCTCTCTCTCTCTCTCTCTCTCTCTCTCTCTCTCTCTCTCTCTCTTTCTCTCTCTCTCTTCCTCCTTCCTTTTTTTCTCCCTCCCACCTTCCCTCATTCTCAATCTTTTTCACTGTCACTCTCACTCTCTCTCATAAAAAAAACATAACATAGAATTTGCATAAATTTAATGTGCATATATAATTTATGTACACTGAATTTCCTCTGTTAATTACCCTTTTTTGTCCTCTTGAATTATTTATTTTTAGCATTCAATATGAACCTCAAATAATGCTATTTTTTTCATGAAATATGTTGCATGACTTACAACTTGTCTTTTCTCAGCTTCCTGATTTAGTTCAGGTAACAAACAATTCAACACTGTCATAAGTACATCTCTAATAGAACAATATATGATATATAAGTCTGGAGTTTTTGATGAGTAATCAAATTTTGTAGACCACATAAAAGTACCCTAAGATAAAAACTTTAAATCATTAACATGATTATATTTGAACCTAGGACTTGAGTTCCCACTTGAGCTGTCTCAATACCAACAGTGAAGGGTCTCAAAAATTTTAAAAAAATATGTTTTAATTGATTTTTAGAGAGAGAGGAAAGGAGAGGGATAGAAAGATAGAAACATTGATTGCTGTTTCCTGCTATCCCTCTACTGGAAATCAAGCCCACAACTAGGGCATATGCCCTGACCATGAATGGAACCTTGACCTCTGTTCTTGGATCGACATTCAACCACTGAGCCACACCAGCTGGAAGGGTCTCAGAATTTATCCACTTGCAAGCTAATAAGTTAGTCTGCCCCAAAGATACTATAAGAAAACATGAGACTTCTGTGTTAGAGACAAATGAAATGTTTATTCACAACACCGCAAGCAGTAGGGCCATCAGAATATTTGCATCAGTATCTTTTGCCCCATGTACCATAGGCACAATAAATGGACTTACATAGATGTCTGCACAAACAGAGGGTTGCAATTCAGAAGAGCAACACTGAAATTAGAGAATCTCAATCATTTTATAAAGAGTGGTAAGCATGCTTTACATTTGATCTAAAGGGAGATAGTACTATGTTTCTTAAACTGGACAGTAAGTTCCAGAAAGAGACACTATTTCATCTTCCAAGCTTATTCATTATACAAACATCCTTGAAAAGATAGTCTTAAACAAAGGCACTTAAAATCTGTTTGCAAGATGTGCAGAAAGAGAAAAGCCCAATGGAGAAGTGTCCTAACAGACCTGCCTTTGCAGTCTGAGGTTGATTTCTTCATTGTGATTTATTTTCCATCCCTGAGATATATATTATCAACACATTGCCTCCTGGAATGTTTTTGACTTGGGGTTATTATATCAAAGACATATAATTAAAATATCTCAATGTTTCAAATAATGTTAACTCTCATGAATAAATGCAGTAAGGGAGCAGAAGGTCTGACGTTCACTGTCCTGATGTAAAACCAAAGTGCAGGAAACAAAAGAGATTGGCCAGATTCACTTTGTTTCTTTATGACATCTGGACACATTCTCTTTATCAGATTATGACAAATGTGCCCGAAATAACCTATTCTCATCTTTTCTCTTCTTCTCACCCTTACTTTTTAGGGATCCAGCTTAAGTCGCCTTCTCATCCTTACTAGTACTAGTACTTCTCAGGAATATAAGTTAGGACCACATGAAAGCACTCGACCTTTTCTTGGAGAGCACACATGCTGGTACTCTCCTTCCCTTTCTTTTAAGTAATCCAGCAGAAAATGCCCTTCACTTGACTTCTCAAGTCTGATTTCTGAGTGCAAATACGCAGGTACCTTCCCTTCCTTAAATCTTAGGAATCCTGCAGTGGATGCTCTTTCACAACACATTCTCTTGTCTATGATTCCTTGAGCTCACATAAGCTAGCCTTCCTGTGAACTCTCTTAGGAATCCAGTGGAGGACTCCCTCCCCCTTGGTCCTCACTTGAAGCTCATTCCCTGAATGCACATATATGGAACCCATCTAACTTTATTCTTAGGGATCCTGTGTGGGACTTTTTTCTTGCCCTTATCTAGGGCCTGATTCAAGAAGTGCACATATGTTGCTGGGTTTCCTCTTCATGGCATATGTGGATAAGATAAACCTGGGGGAAAATAAGTGCCTGCTTGTTTTACCATGCACTAGAATTTTTTACACAGTTGATATTGCCGGAAGCCAATTTTAGCATGTCATATTTGCAAGAGTTTCATCGAAAGGTTGATGGAACTTGGGGACTCAACCAGAGCTGAGTCACATATGTTAACGCCTATTGGGAATGGCTAAAGGCATTTCCCCAAACCTGAAAGGGATGCATTAAATTGATTGTTTGCTGCCAGACAGCTCATGGCATCTTAATCTACATGTTATTGTCTCCTACTGGCTAAACACCTGAACAGCCATAGACTATTCCTCATTCTGACAATGGACTCTGCAGATGAAACCCTGCCCTTTGAAATATATATCGTTACCTTGCCTTAGGACAATTTGGTTAACAAAAAGCAAGGGGGTTCTGAGACAAGGGGGCTTGGTTTGTTCAGCTAGGATCCTCTGACCCCCAATGCCTTTCAAAATTCGTTCATCTCTGGATTCTTACTTCAGTTACACACAGCCTTTCTCCAGATTGCCGAACCCTTCTTAATGCTGGAACAAGAATACTGACAGATATTAATGGATTTTTTTTACAGGGGAAAGCTCCAGTGTCCCATTTTTTTTCTTACATTCCTGAGATTTGTTTGGATTTGCGATAAAACTTTCAATTTCTAAAAACAGTTTATTTTACCCAGGAGGACCAGAAGCTCAGGCTATGGAAGCAATCTAATCTGTTATTTAAATGTAGACCCATTGATATCTTAGCCTGAAAACATACAATGTGGATGTCCTTTGCATAGTTAATATCCACCTAGTTATCTCTCTGCCTTAGGAGTACTTCCAGATTCAATACAAAACTCAAATTCCAGATCCCAATGCCTAATCCTACTTAATAAAAGAGTAATATAGCCATGCCCACCAGCCAATCAGACTGAGTATGCAAATTAACAACTATCAAGATGGCTGTAGCCACAGAGAGCAGGAGGAAGGCTAGGATTTCCCTAGCAATGGAGGAATCCAAGCTTTCTACACACCCTGGCAGGCCCAGGCCTCCACTCAAGGCTACAAAGTTTCAATAATAGAAGGTAAATAAATTCCAACAGAAATGGCAATAGCCACTGAGCTGAAAGTGCAGGAGGATAGGGTTGCCCCCGGCGATGGAGGAAGCCAAGCTTCTGCAGCCCAGGCCAGCTCAGGCCTTCAATTCAGGCTACAAAGTTTCAATTATAGAAGATACATAATTCCAACAGAAATGGCTGCCACCAGAGAGCGAGCAGGAGGCTTGGCTCCACTCCAGGCTACAAAGTTTCAATTGTAGAAAATAAATAAATTTCAGATTCCAGGGCTTCTGCTTGGGTCACCAGGAGGCATTGCCATCCTGCAAAACCACCACAGCCCCCTCGCCCAGGCTGCCCCATGCCCCAAGGGAACCCCACCCTAATCTCAGACACCCTTCAGGGCAAACCAGCTGGCCCCTACTCATGCACCAGGCCTCTATCCTATCTAATAAAAGAGTAATATGCAGATTGACCATCATTTCAACACACAAGATGGCTGTCCCCATGAGGTCTAAGATCCTACCCCCATGTGGACACAAGATGGCCAGCAGGAGAGGGCACTTGGGAGGAACCAGGCCTGCAAAGGAGGACAGTTGTGGGCAATTAGGGGAAGGCAGTTGGGAGGCACCAGGCCTGCAAGGGAGGGCAGTTGAGAGGGACCAGGTCTGCAAGGGAGGGCAGTTGGGAGCAATCAACCCTGCAGGGAAGGGCAGTTAGGGGTGACCGGGCCAGCAGAAGAGGGAAGTTGGGGGCAAACAGGCTGGCAGGGGAGCAGTTAGATATCAATCAGGCTGGCAGGGCAGTGGTTAGGGTGTGATCAGGCTGGCAGGCAGAAGCGGTTTGGGGCAATCAGGAAGGCAGGCAGGTGAGCTATTGGGAGCCAACAGTCCTGGATTGTGAGAGGGATGTCTAACTGCCCATTTAGGCCCAATCCTACCGGGATCTGGTCTCAACGGGCATTCGGACATCCCTCAAGGGTCCCAGATTGTAGAGGGTGCAGGCTGGTCTGAGGGAGACCCTCCACCCCGCCTGTGCATGAATTTCATGCACTAGGCCTATAGTTTTATGTGATTTACAACATCTAATACCAACAAATGTCAAAGGTCAGAGACAAAGAACAATTCATTATAACAAATAATTATTGATAGATTAAATAGAGAAGGTAGCTGGAGACTGGGATGGCAGGACACACATAGGCTTTACTGGAGGGAAGAGTACCCCTGCCGGCTGCTTCCAGAGAGAGGGGCGGAAGAGAGAAAGGCCGGGGTACAAGCACCTTTAAGGATAGGGGATGCGCCGAAACCGGTTTGGCTCAGTGGATAGAGCATCAGCCTGTGGCCTGAAAGGTCCCAGGTTGATTCCAGTCAAGGGCATGTACCTTGGTTGTGGGCCCATCCCCAGTAGGGGGTGTGCAAGGGGCAGCTGATTGATGACTCTCTCTCATCAATGTTTCTGATTCTCTGTCTCTCTCTCTTCCTCTCTGTAAAAAATCAATAAAATAAAATAAAAATAAAAAAGGATAGGGGATGGGGCTTAGGGCACTCAGCACATGCTGATTGGTGGTTAGGGACCTAGGGATTTAGGGATTGGGGGCTTAGGGTATTTGGCAGGTGCTGATTGGTGGTTCAGAACTCAGGAATGTCTGGTCACAGGTGAGGTTTATGTCTGTCCATCAACTGGAGGAAGGGCGGATCTATCAATTATATATCTTGAGAATCTATGAATTATGAGCAGTGCAGTTTGGTGTGTGGGGACAGAGAATTTCATTCTCAATGTCAAGGATTTACAACCTGATCTATATTACAGAACCTCCACCCTAGGACATGAACATCAGAGTTGAAGTGTTATGGTAAATTTCCAAGTGGCAGTGAGAGAGGACCAGCACTTGGAAGATTCAGAAAATACACTTTAATTGCAGGAGTACTGGTGCTGTGACTCAGGGGAATCAGTTCTCCAAACTGAGTGCCAAATGTGTCAGGACTTTCCCTTTTATCCCCCTAGTTTCTTTGTCTCCAAAATATGTACTAGGCTTCCAGATTGGACTTTTCACAGACTTTTGCAGCCCCTGTGCTGGGGAAGTGAGATAGTGACCAATATCCTGTCTGCTGCCAGCAGTCAGACCCCATTGTGGGGCTGTGTATGCTCCTGTTAAGATAGCATTCAGAAAAACAGGTTTTTCAAGACTAGCTAGGACACAAGTGGAAAGGTAGTTGGGGCTTAATTATAGGCTTTTATAAATATGCATGGAATGAAGGTTTGACTGGGCACAGACCTAGGTCACCAACCCGAATTTCCTTTACAGGAGCCTCTTTTGAAGGAGGTTGTTGTTGTTTTTTTGTTGTGTTTTTTTTTGTTGTGTGTGTGTGTGTGTGTGTGTGTGTGTGTGTGTGTGTGTGTTTTCAGGCACACTGAGCACAAATAGAGCACCTCCTAATCACTGTGAAATGACACAAGCAGAAAATGTAAGAAAAATGAAAAGAAGGATATACAAATGAAAAGTGACCTTTACTAGACTTATTTCAGGGGCCCACTGGCACACCCCTCTTCTATTGCATTGCCTTTCAGCCTTGTGAGATAAACAGAAACAAAAGGGACTGGCATGCAACAATGCTTCCTGCATACCAGTAACAAACCATGGTATTTGTGAACTCAATCCTTCTTGGTTTGGGGTATTTTTAACATTGTTTTTTCTCTTCTACAACAAATATTTTTGGAGCAGATGGGTAGCTTATTTTGATAGGAAATGGGATCATTACTTTGTCAAATGATGGTAATGTTCAAAGTCAGTGTCTGAATAAAGGAAAGATACCCCTGCAGATAGATATCTATGTGCTGCTTCAGGGGACATGCAAACTGTGACTGCACATAGCCGTCGCTCTGCTGGCAAAATCTGAATATGTTTTATGATGATCGATTTCATTCTTTCCATAGTAGGCAGTAATTGAAAGATGAGACAGAGGGCTAAGAAACAGGACTCCAGGCTCTACTAGAGGAGAAGGACCCTGCTGACTTGCAAAGGAAGAGAGCACAGGTGCAGGAGTAGAGATGCCTTTTGAGGAATGGAAAGGGATGGGACTTAGGGTACTCAGCATGCACTGATTGGTGGTTTCATATAAGGCACATGATTAGGCACTTAGGTACTTATGAATTGGGAGATTAGGGTATTTGGCAGGTGCTGATTGGTGGTTCAATGTGCAGTCCATATAAGGTGCCTGGTTAGGTACTCAGGAATGTCATATATATATATATATATATATATATATATATATATATATATATATATATAGAGAGAGAGAGAGAGAGAGAGAGAGTCTGGAAAAGTTCAGGGGATGAATGCCCATCTTCTGTAGCTACTTCCTGCTGAGAGGGGTGTTGTTAGGGGCATCTACCTTGGGTCTTAAGGATGCTGGTGCTAGGTTCTGAATTCAGGCCAGATATATCTCTCCCACCTTCTGGTTGGCGAACACCTGCATTCTGTTCTGCAAGAAACTAGTGAAACAGTATATGAGACAGGGGCCAAAGAGCAAAATTAAAAGAATAAATACCAGTGGGCCTAATAGTGGGAGGAGCCATGGAATATGTGAGGAAAAGAAGATAGTATTTTCCATCCTGGACTAGGGGTACAGCAGCATGATTTCCCCAAGAGACTGGTTGGTGAAGTCTTGAGAGCGATCCTGTTGAGTCACTTGGGAGGTAAAAGCTGGTCCTGAGGCTGCCACAGCATCACTTGTCTAGTTTTGCCACTTTTCTGGGTCTGGAGCTGAAATACAACTGAGACCTAGATGTTATTTTTAGGGGGGGAAGAGTAGGGGTCTCAGTTGCATCACTAGTGATATGAAAGGGGAGAATAGGTTGCTCTGGGGGTAAGGTTCTTGTTTTCTCAGTTTTTCTCCTGCTGGGCATCCATATTTTTCTTGTAGGTCCTGAGACAGGGTTTCAAAATAGGTAGAGCAGCCGAAACCAGTTTGGCTCAGTGGATAGAGCGTTGGTATGTGGACTGAGAGGTCCCAGGTTCCATTCCATTCTGGTCAAGGGCATGTACATTGGTTGCGGGCACATCCCTGATGGGGGGTGTGCAGGAGGCAGCTGGTCGATGTATCTTTCTCATCGATGTTTCTAGCTCTCTATCCCTCTCCCTTCCTCTCTGTGAAAAATCAATAAAAATATATTTTTAAAAATAGGTAGAGCAGTGGTTATGATCCCTATGGCATTTCCAGCCCCTGCTGTGATGCCAAGGGTTATGAGGAGAAGGATGATCTGGACTGCCCTTTTGTGTCAGCTTTGATGGGTTATGGGGACAGGTAAATACTAATTATTGGGGCTGCATCTACATTGGGTGAGAGATAAATGAAAGTACAGGTTCCTGTCCAACGTATGGGGAGACATATGTATGTGTTTTCCCAACAGAGGAAGGAAAATCCCTGATCACGGAGACAAGCTGACAGGTGTAAGGAGAAGAGGTGGACTAAAGGGTATGAGATTTCTTTTCCTAGTTCTGCACTCCAAGCTGAGAGAGTAGTCACCATGGTGCTACCAATAAGGGGTGACAGATGAGTGACTGAGATTGTGTCGCAGTGAAAGTGGGAAGAAATATAAGAATGGGCTGTTATCCAAGGGAAAAGACAAATGGAAGGAAAGGAGCAGTGGAAGATGAGGCTGGAGAAAAGGCAGGGGGAGGAGGGAGTAGGCTGAAGCCTGTTTCCATGCCTCTAGCGGCTTAAATCCCAAACCACCACATTTTTCATAGATATAATGATCATGGAGGAGATAAGGAGATAGGTGTTTACAGTCCCAGGAATGTAAGGTGAAAGTCCCAGGAAGGTGAGAAGGTGAAACTGAGGTGGGTGACTGTGGTATGGGACAACTGGGCTTTATGAGGGAATGCATTGTCGCCCTGGTCAGGCACTAAGGTAGAATGAGAAAAGAGTGAATGGGGTAATTTAGTAAGATGCAGTGTAGACGTGAGGTGGCCAATGGCTGTCAGACTAATCCGTCAACCCCCATAATAGAGACTGAGGAGGGGACAAGTGTCTCAGTGAATTCGGAGAGGGAAGAATAAGTGACCCACTGTCAATTACAAAGAAGATGGGCTTACCTGCCACCACAGTCATTACCCAAGTCTCTGTCCTGGTGATGTAAGTCTGTGGGTCCCTGTCAGGACCTGGGAAGCTTCTTCAATGGCCAGTCCCTGGAGGTCTTGGAGCTCCAAATAGGATCCAGAGGGTGGCCATGCTGGACTGGCTGAAGCCAGACTCGGAGGAGCCATACTACAATCTGATTCCAGTGGCCTTCCCTTCTTCACCTTGGACAGGGCTCAATTGGGGGTCTCAAGTTTGAGCAGGACTTGGCTCAGTGTCTTTAAGCATGGGCCTGGAGGAGACTTAGCCCTGACTTACCCGCAGTTGGAGGACTGACATTTTGTTTGGGGTTGATGAGGGCAGTGGCTAGGTGGCAGGGTTGTAAGGAGGTGGTAGGAGTGAGACACATGGAGAGGAATGATCCACTGGGTCAAAAGTGCAGTCAGAAGACAAAAAAGGGACTGAAGACAGGTTTGTGAGGGCAAAGAGGACTCTGAGAAGAGGATCTGATGAGTGGAACATAAGGAGTAAGCAAGGGGTGAGAGTGGAGGAAAAAGAAAGCCTGTACATAGGGAATCTTGAAAGCTTTCCCTGTCCTGTGGCAAAATTATCTAGATCTTGGAAAATATTGGAATCAAAAGTGCCGTTTTCAGGCCACAAAGAGCCATTATCAAGTTTATATTGTGGCCAGGCAGTGTTACAAACAAACAAACAAACAAACAAACAAAAAAAACCGAGCTTGCTTGGTTTGATGTAGTCAGAAAAACCAAGGGTTGAGATAATGGCGAAGAGACACCCTAAGGGTGTATTTCAAGGGGGTTTGGACAAAGAGGTTCCCATGACTGGAGGGAAGAGCCACCTAGAAGTTGGGGAGGAAAGAAGGAGTATCCTCCTTTTTCCTCAACCAACCTGTAGAGAGAGAGAGAGATGAGAGAAGTTTCGAAGGTCGTCATCCACCCCAAGACCTTTCCCATGTAGTAGAGCAGAGTTTTCCCGGCCAGACACCTGGGCTTTTGTAGAACATAGAACATGTAGCCCAGTAGATGGGAAAACTCTGGGGCCCTTCCAGGTCAAGGGAACAAGGGGGAAGGAGGGTCAGGAAAGTCCCTGAAGCCTACTGGTTAGAAGGAAGCGACAAGATACCGGTGTATCCTGGTATGGCAGGGTTTGAGAGGTGTCGTGAGCAGGCCAATCAACTCAGAAACATGCCACTGAGCAAAGCCAGAGCAGGAGTCAGAAGCTCAGGGCTAGGGTACCACTGAGCAGAGCCAGATCAGGAATCAGAAGCTCGGGGCTAGATTCAAGAATTGTCCAAGCTCCCATGCACCTCTTCCAGACTTTGGCACCAAATAAAAGATGAGACAGAGGGCCAAAAACTAAGACCTCGGGCTTTATTAGAGGAGAAGGACCCTGCTGGGCTGACTTGCAAAGGAAAAGAGCACACATGCAGGAATGAAGATGACTTATTTTATTTTATTTTTATTCAGGTATTATATGTGTCATATAGCGATGTAATTTTTCATTTCTTCTTGGTTATTCTTCATTTCCTCTTGTTTCTTACTCATATTGTCGAATTTGTCTTCCATTCTTTTCAGCCACCTTATGACGATTTCTCTGAATTCTTTCTCTGACATATTGTTAGCCTCTATTTCGTTTATTTCTTTTTCTGATGATGCCTGCTTTTCTTTCATATGCGGGTTGTTTCTTTGTCCCCCCATGGTCTCTATTCTCTGGATGTCTGGTTCTGTAATTCTCTCTTTTCCATGGTGGAGTGTAGAGTTCCTCTGAATCCATGTGTTTGTGCCAATTGGGGACTGGTGTTCTGGGGCTCGCAGCTGTTTGGTGGTTGTCACAGTTGTAGCGTGAAGACGCCTTTTGAGGGGAGGAATGGGGAAGAATGGGGCTTAGGGTACTTGGCATGCACTAATTGGTGGTTTCATATAAGGCACATGATTAGGCACTTATGAATCAGGAGCTTAGGGTATTTGGCAGGTGCTGACTGGTGTTTCAATGTACAGTCCATATAAGATGCCTGGTTAGGTGTTCAGGAATGTCCAGACAAAAGGTGCAGTATATATCATACTCCATCCATCAGTTAGGGGAAGAGGAAATCTATCAGTAATAAAATGTTTTCTAATTCTAACTGTAACTGATAAAGCCCTAATTACATGCTAGACATGCAGATAAGGTTACAGTGATTTTAATATTAATGTCAGCATTTGTATAAGTTCTCATGTCATCAATGAAAGACTACACACCCCTCCCCCAGCAGGGCTCATCCCCAGCATCATCCTACTCCTGGTATATGGTTGAAGACCACTCTACTGGACTGAATTATTCTGTGGGTATTACCACACATGTGGAGTTGAACCACAAATGTAAATTGAGGAATTCTGCATCCACCACTGGAGGCAGATGCCAGACAGCTCACAGTGAAACCGGATACTAACACCCATGCACAGAAATCTGGGGAGACCATTCCCAAACCTCTACTTTCCCTGTCAAGGTGACTCACCATCAGTAGAACCCAAAGAGCAGCTTTGACTCCACCCTTCTCCTACCTCACCGTTAAAAACCACATGGTTACAACAGTCCTATGTCATTCTTGTTTACTGATATCTTTGATGGCTAGGTATAAATTCCTAAGTTTTCTTTTGTTTCCTATTATTGTGGTTATTTGTGGGGGGAGAGTATGAGGTAGTGTAGACATAAAACATTCTCCTCCCACTGTCAAAGTCAGTCTAGACTTTCTAACATTATAACCTGATATTTTACATTAGCATATAGTCACTAATACCAAAGCTGTCCCATAGTGTTTGAGTTCTTTTATCATAGGAAAGTTTCAGGTTAAGTCTATTATGCTTATTACTACATGCGTCACAGACACTGGCCTTTTATTCACATGTACCTTTTCCTACTTCCTTTGCAGCAGGTGGTGTTATGTGGATGAATATTATAAACACCACTTCCAGGTCCATTAAATACCACTTCCACTTTCACTAAAATAGCTCTTGTACTCTCCTCCACTTTCTTCTGACACATTGAAAAATAAAAGCCAGCAAGTAATCTAAGGTTCTATGAGGTTGCTGTGCTACCAGAAAGATGAGCCTGCGTCCTATATTATTCCATCAAAGGCCACCTACCCAACATTTATGTTGAAATGTTGCATGAGCCAGTACTACCTGCTGCCTAGAAGGGTCACAGTAAGTGTTGTGTTTAAAAGAGTGACTGATAATAGAATGTTTTACTTTCTTCCCTTCCCTTCATTGTCAATTCAAATAGTCTTTGTGTCCTTAGCTATTGTTGTTTCTGACTCTGGTTTTTAATGCAATTCATTTTGTAACTTTTATTCTTTATAAAAGGAAGATTAAAATCCCCAATAGTAAGGGATAATAAAATGAATATTGAAAAGAAAAAATCCAATATTAAAAAGAAAATTGTACTACCATTTTCCGGGACCTTTGCTACTCCAGTGGCATCCCAAGAAAGGTAATCTTTTTTTCAGCCTTCCAAACTTCAAATTTGCTAAATATTGAGGCATCCAAGTATTCATATGTCAACACACATTTAGAAAGGGAGAAAAGAAGGCAGATTATACAAAATAATTCTTCACCAAAATTTGAAGTTTGGGAGGCTCCTTTGAATAAATTTAATAACAATTTTGTCAGTGGACTGAGAATTATTTTTATTCCAGGATGGGGACATATAAATACATTGGGAAGTCCAGCTTGTAGTTGGGATGTCAGGAACCCTTAGTAGCTACTGAGGAAGGACCAGTCCTTTGCAATTGATCAAGGTCAGTCTGACAAGTGATAGGGCTCCATGAAATCCAAATAAGTGGGTAACAATCAGCTGTTTCAAAGGATGTGGCTTCATTTCAAAGGTGTCCACAGATGGATACCTCTCAGCAATAGGAGACAGCTGCTGACTGCTGACTTCCTGAAAGTACCATTGGAGAGGTGCAAATAGGGAAGCCAACACAAAGCCACAGTGGGGCTTCCTGAAAAGCTCTTTGATGTAACTGATTGTGATGTTCTGCTGGATAATTCACTTGCTTCAAGTACCTGATTAAGGGAATTACTATTCATAATTAGGAGATGCCCCGGAGAGCAAAAAACACAATGTTATGACTAGCTGTCAATAATTGTCAGGCTCACACTAATAATGCCCAGGAAGTGAAAGGGTTCTTGCATTTTTCTTTAACATTATTAAGAATACCATTTCCTAATAACAATCTACTGCTAATGGGCAGTGTATATCCTGAAGTTTATATCACCTCAAAGCACCAATCCTTATAACATCCCTTGCAGAGTACTCGGAGGAGGCCTGTAAGATATTAGTGCTAAGTTAATTAGGACCATTCTACTAGAAGCCTTTGTAAACAGTATCCCTCTTCTCTTCTTCCTCCTCATCTCTTCCTAAAATCATGTCCTGCTGGTCCCTTAATCTGTTAACTACCAACTTGGCTTAGAATAAGAAAGCATTCTAAGCATTATCAACTCAGTTTTTATGAAATGGCTTTCCTTCTTGTGGTAGTGGGGAAAAATCTTAGCAGCTTTCCTGCTGTAGAAACTGCTACATCCCTTTTTGGGTTTTGTTTTCTTTGCTACAGGTAATCAAAATACTGTCATGCTCACCACTGCTGAGTATTGCAAATGGCAATGGGCAACAGAAAGATCTGGGTCAGAGTGAATGACCATTGTAGGGTAAGTTGCTAATTTAACCAATAGAATATCTGTGGGATTACAGTGTTCAAAAAAGGCTAAGCTCCCCTGTGCAAGTGTGGAAAGAAATCAAACATAGATGAGTGAGTGGAAGGCAGATAACAGGCCTCAAACACATTTTTGCAGTTAGTGTCTCTTGTGTGTGCAATATAGATTTTTCAAAAGAATGTATGACAGTCATGCTGGATGTATATATTTAAGGTTTTAGTAGGTCTAGGAGCAAGAAAGGGAGATGGTAGAAAGTACATTGGTATGAAGCAATTCAAAGCAAGCTAAATTCAGAAAGCTAAATGTGGCAATTCAAGCCATAGGAAGAAGTAGTCCAAATTTTGTGCAAATCTCATAAAAATGACTTACCCTTGGTTTTGTCTCAGAGAAACTAAACCTATAGTTCAATTCCATAATTTTATCCCAAAGTTTATCACTTTCGCTCATGCCAAGTTAAAACACAAAATCAAACATGATAAATGTTAAGATAGCTTGTTGCTACCAGGGCTATGGGAAGAATAAATTTATCTAGCTGTTCACTACTCAAAGTATGGTACATGGTCTGACATCATATGGGAGCCTGTGAGAATTGCAAAATGCCTGGCTATCATCACAAAACCCCTGAATCAGAATCTGCATGTTAACAAGATACCCAGGGAGTTTTTATGCACATTGCAGTTTGGAAGGTCCTATCTAAGGCACTTGTTAACATTATCTCTGTAGTTTAGAAAGGATGAAGATGCATATTGGGCTTCATAAGCAAAAGGAAATCTATTTAATATATTATTTAACCTTTTATATAAAATTACTTTCTTTTTAAAACAACTTGATTCCCAAAGTTTTGAAAAGATAAGTTGAAATGTTTTATGAGAATTACAAGAGTCAGACATTTTCATAGGTGGGTAATATTTTGAGTGAGCTGTGAGCTATTTTCAGAAAAATAATATTTTAAGTCCAAAAGTTACATGAAATTTTATAAATAGTAGGATTCCTTTTTCTTTTGGGGGAAGCAAACATGCAAATTCATGGTGCTGCCCATTTTATTTTATAGGGCACTGAATTTTTTTTATCACATTAAGGAGAAATGGTTATTAAACAAAACAAAGTAAGCTGGTTTTTTGTGTTTTTTTTTTTTAATGAGCATTAATTATACAGGGTAGTATAACCTATCTCCAGGGGCCAAATATATTAAGGGGCAAATATTAGAGAACATTCCATCCAACAATAGCAGAATATGTATTCTTCTAAATCACACATGAAATATTCTCCAAGATACATCATAAAACAAGTTTGAACAAATTTAGGAAGACTGAATTCATCCCAACTCTATCTTTTCAAACCACAATGATATGACACTAGAAAGCAATAACAGGAGGAAAATTGAAAAATTCACAAATTAGCGACATAAAACAAAACACTCCTGAGCAACCAATGGACCAAAGAAGAAATCAAAAAGGAAATCAAACAATATCTTGAGATTAAAAAACAAACAAACAACACTTTAAAACACAACATGCCAAAACTTATAATGTTGCAGATAAGCTGCCAGGTGATGTGGGAGAATTAATCAGCCGGGCACTCAAGAGGATATTTTCAGAAAAGTAACCTTTATTGCAAGTTGCACTAGTACCATGACTCAAGGGAGTCAGTCTCCAAATCCTGAGTGATGAATATGGATGAAGTTTCCCTTTAATTCCTTTGTCCTCCAAAAATGGATCAGGCTTCTGGACCCTTCTCAGGCATTGCATACCCTGAGTTGGGATGGGGGAAGTGATACCACACCCAGAGGCTTGCCAGCACTAGAATCATCCCCTCTGGGGATTGTATATGGTTCATGGTCTATGGCCTCTGTAAAATGGGAGTATTCCCAAAAGCAGGTTCTGTAAGGATGGAGTTTATCAGCAAGTGAGAAGGTACGTTTATGGCAAGCAAGCAAGGCAGGTTACTGGCACAAATTCAGATAGCTAACCCCACAAATGTCTTTTTCCCCCCTTCAATGGGATATTGCAAAAGTAGTCATAGGGGGATAATTATAAGGATAAATGCCTACATGAAGAAAAAATAAAGACCTCAGCTCAACAGCCTAAATCTACACCTTAAAGATCTAGAAGGGAAAAGAAAGTTAATCCTAAAGTTAACAAGAAGAAGAAAATAAAGATCAGAGCAGAAATAGAATAGAAATATAATATAAAATATCACAAATAAGTGCTGGTTTATTTTGAAAAGATAGATAAAATTGGTGAACCTTTAGTGAGACAAGGTAAGGAAAAAGAAAATAGTCAAATACAACTAGAAATGAAAGAGGAGCCGAAACCGATTTGGCTCAGTGGCAGAGCATCGGTCTGCAGACTGAAACGTCCCAGGTTCGATTCCGGTCAAGGGCATGTACATTGGTTGCGGGCACCTCCCCGGTAGGGGGTGTGCAAGAGCCAGCTGGTTGATGTTTCTCTCTCATTGATGTTTCTGGCTCTCTATCTCTCTCCCTTCCTCACTGTAAAATATCAATAAAATATATTTTTTTAAAAGAAATGAAAGATGAGATGCTACAATGGATACTATAAATTGTGGACCAAAGGGGCTACATGCTAACCTGGCAATCTCAGGGGAGGCCTGCATGGCAATCTTGCAAACTCAAAGATGTAAAGTAACCACAAAGGATGGTCTAAAATTAAACTTTAACTAAAAGCAGTTATGGTAGGCAGTTACATACTAGGCCAGTATCTTCACTGACAAGATAATTATTTACCTTAACTGAACCTATCTGTCTTTTTGCATCTATAATAACATACTAGTACCCTTTGAAATATCTACAAACAGGTTATAGTGGGCAGTCATGTCCTATATAGCCTGTTTGTAGTTAAATATTTAATTTTCAGATCATCTTTTGTGGTTCTTTTAGGTCTCTGAGTTTGCAAGACTGCCACACAGGCCTCCCCTGAGCTTGTCAGGTTAGCATGTGGCTTCTTTCATTCACACATGGTAGCAGTGGTGGGATGCTTTTCCTTGTCTAGTATTAAACATTTTCTGTTCCTAACCAGTGTTATTAGTTTAGTATTATTACTTTTTTTCATATATAAATGTTATATTAGATGCAAAAAATAAGACAAACAGCAAAAAGACTCGGATAATGGTGGCTCAAAATTTAAAAATGATCCAGAATATTTTTTAACAAGGACATATAGGATCTGACTATGTCCCATTTACATGTATGTATGTATGTATGTATGTATGTATGTATATATATGGAATCTAAACATTGAAATATATATATTTCAATCTTAAATGGCATCTAAGGTTATGGTCTTGCCTCATCCCCAGTAGTCCAGTAGTCCACCTATTCAGCAAGATATGCTGACACTGAGACATCCTAGAAATGAGCCTTGCTAGCACCATGGGACTCCATTATCCAATCAAAAGGTTGGTCATCAATGCAGCCTTTGGATTGATTTATTACCAAAAGGGGGATGTGTGGATGAAAGGAGCCAAGTGCTAACCTGACAAGCTCAGGGGAGGCCTGTGAGGCAGGCCTGCACCCTCTAGAAATCTGAGACCCCTTGGAGGATTTCTGATTGCTGGTTTAGGCCTGATCCACAATCGGACATCCCTCTCGCAATCAGGGACCACTAGCTCCTAACCATTCACCTGCCTACCTGATCACCCCTAACTGCCTCTGCCTGCCTGTCTGATCACCCCTAAGAACTCTGCCTGCCTGCCTGATCACCCCTAAGCACTCTGCCTGCCTGATCTCCCCTAACTGCATCTGCCTACCTGATCACCCCTAACCGCCTATGCCTACCTGATAGCACCTAACTGCGTCTGCCTGCCTGACCATCCCTAACCGCTAGCTGGGGAGTGGCTGACGGGGATGAAGGGCTGTGGTTTTTCTGGTCTCTGGTCATTCTGGTCATTCTGCTGTTTCAGTCAGTAGGCTTTTATTATATAGGATGCTTAGGAATAAATTTAACTAAGTTGATGAAAGACTAACACCCTGAAAACTATAAAACATTAATGAAAGAATCTTAAAGAAAACACAAATAAATGTAAAGATATCCTGAGTTTTTGGGTCGTAAGGATTAATATTGTTAAAATGACAATACTACCTAAAGTGATCTACAGATTCAGTGTAATCCCTATCAAAATTCCAATTTTTGTGTGTGTGTGTGTGTGTGTTTTTTCACAGAATTAAATTAAAAAAAAAAAAAATATATATATATATATATATATATATATATATATATATATAAGTTTTTTGTTTTGTTTTTTCCCCAATAGGAATAAATTCTGGACAAGTTGCTAACACAAGTTCTCATTTTTAAATACTGATCTTTATGTTAACTGTTAAAAATTATCTAGGTACACCAAATAATAAGAGCATGACTAGGATTATTTAAAAAAGAAAATCTTACCAGAGGGAACAGGGTAAGGGTGCTAGTAACAGGTAAAGAAAGCCCAATATATGGTGACAGAAGATGATTTGACTTTGGGTGGTAGGTACCCAATGAAATATAATAGAAATTTACACTTGAAACCTATATGATCTTATTAACCACTCTTGCCCCAATGAACTTAATAAATAAATTTAAATAAAAGAATATTAAAAGAAAGGTAAAAATATGCTCTCATCCTATCTAATAAAGAGGGAATATACTAATTGACCATCACACTGTTGTGAAGAAGGCAGTGCCTACAGCCAATAAGGAGGGGATATGTTAATTGATTGCTAGGCCCTTAAAGATGGCAGCACCCACAGCCACAAGATGGCGGCACTCAGCCCCACCAGGGCAGCAGGTGTGTGGCAAGGCTGGGTCTGCCCACCTCAGAAGTCCCCCAGTCCTCTTAGTCCCCCAGCCACCCAGGCCTGGCCCAAGGTGCAGGCAGGCCTTGGATGGCAGCTGCCCAACCTCCCAGGGCTACCCAGCCACCCAGGACCACCCGAGGCTCAGGTAACCAGGGCTGGCTGAGGCTTGCACTGCTGGCAGTGGCAGCAGCAGAGGTATGATGGAGCAGAGCTTTCACCTGATCACTGGGTCGCCTCCTGCCCCTGAGGGCTCCCTGACTGTGAGAGGCACAGGCCGGGCTGAGGAACCCACCTCCAGTGCATGAATTATCATGCACCTGGCCTCTAGTAATCTAACATGTAAGAAAGAATATGAAGTAACAACCACACATGCTATACACTTGCAAGGAATGGAACAATAGTTTCCTATTGCTACATTCTAACTCATCCTCTAAATTTTTATCTTAAATTGAGCTGAGATTAAGTTAGCATCAGGCCTCATAGGATAGAAATAAGGTCAATGCAGTTCTGTATGTTTCCAATAAAATGGTGTGTGGTGGGCATGTGTTACTAGGGTTTACTTATATGCTTTCCTTGAATATCTCCTGACCTCATTTAGTCCTCTCTCCTAAGTACCAAGTTGACTTCACATTTATGATACTTTATATTGTTCTGGAAAGCAACATTTGAAGCCTCAAATAAAATTCATTTGATACAGACAATGAAGAATCAGATGGAAAATTTTAAAGAAATTATTCTTTGCCACACTTTTCATTCCCAGTGCTTCAGTGAGTACATACTATTTTCCATGTAGTCACATAATAGTGATTCTTTGAACTAAAATACAGGTGGAATATATATTTTCACCTAAGTTTCATGAAAAATATAAATTCAATAGAGAAATTATTATGGGAAATTCTAGGCATGGTTGATAAAGAGGCAGTTGTGAGTTAATTTTGGTAAGTAAATATTTCCCACACCTATAGTAATTATACTCGCCTACTAGCTTGTGTCCAAAATATTAATGAGATATAAAACTTTCCATCTCATAATGAAAGAGAATTCAAACACTCTTAAAGAGCCAATGCAGCTAATTTATAAATAATTGAAGTAAAGATTTTTTTGACAGTGGGTCTAAACAAGGGTAAAGTGGAAAAGAAGACTGCTTGAATGAGGATCATAAATTGTGAAAGAGAAGTCATGGACTCTAGCTCATTTTGTTGGTTTACAATTTTCCCCATGACTGCCTGGCCACCAAGAAGTGCTAGAGATATATATCTCAGGTTGACAAAGGCATAACTGTGATAAAAGCACCTATGGGATTTTCTCCCAAAAGCAACAACCCAAATATAAAAGACTTGAGATTCATCAGTGGCAATGATTTTGTGTGGAGAGAGATTTTAGCAACACCTGAGGAATTTAAACATTGGGAATGTTGTCCTCCATAACTCTCTAACAATATCTATATTCCTTCATTACTTGGCTCATACCCTTTTTCTGAATATGCCATTCCTAACTTCTCAAGGGAAGGCAGTTAAGACTTATTCCAATGTTTAAGAAATGTTTTTAAAGATCTTGCTTTTATCTGAATCTATATTAATGAGTCAGGTGAGGAAATGACCCCTGGAATACAGAGGCAAAAGCCAGAAAAAATGAAAACACTTTCTCTTCCAAATCATATTTAAAATACCTTGGTTCACCTATATATATATTGCATCTTCTAAGATGTGAGCTCCACACAGCCAGCAGGCAAAAGCAGACAGAAATCCTTCCTTTCAAATACCTTTTAAGCTGCATAACTATCTTATGGAATCTTTTATTTTTTTCTTTTCTTTTATTAAAATTGAATTTGTTGGGTGTTACTGGTTAATAAAATTATATAGATTCCAGGTGTACAATTCTATAATACATCAATTCTATATTGTACTGTGTATTTACCACCCAATGTCAAGTTTCCTTCTATCTCCATGTATTCCTCCTTCATCCCCTTTTTTGCTCCCTTAGCCCCTTTCCCTCTGGTAATAACCATACTATTATCAATGTTTATGAGTTGTTGTTGTTGTTGTTTTGTTTGTTTCACCCAGTAAGATCTTTTATTCTGAAAGGCCATAATTCGTTATAATTTCGTAAAGTAATTTCATTAATAATAAGATATACTATATGATTCATTCACACTGGGCCTGATGGCCTAGAGCAGGGGGAGGGGGGGCATCTGGCCTGTGAGCCATACAAGGCCAGTGAAATCATTTGGTCTGGCCCTCCCAAGGCATTAAAGGTAAGTAAATAAAATGTTTGAACAACTAAAGCAGGCTAACTTATTTTTATTTTTTAAATTTTTATTGTTTAAAGTATTGCATATATCCCCCCTTTTTCCCACTAAACCCTTCTATCCTGCCCCTCCCCCCACCATACAGTTGTCTATTTCCATGGGTTATGCATATATGCATATACGTTCTTCAGTTAATCTCTTACCACCCACTCATCCCTAGCTATCATCTGAGATTCAACAGTCTGTTCCATGCTTCCAAGTCTCTGAATCTGTATTTTTGTTCATCTGATTATTTTCTTCATTAGATTCCACATATGAGTAAGATCATGTTTACTTGTTTTCCTCTGATTGGCTTATTTCATTTAACATAATACTCTCCAGGGCCTTCCATACTGTCTCAAAGGGTAAAAACTTTTACTACTGCATTGTATTCCATGGTGTAAATGTACCATAGTTTTTTTATCCACTCATCTACTGATGGGCACTTGGGATGTTTCCAGATCTTAGCTATTGTAAATTGTGCTGCTATGAACATAGAGGTGCATATATTCTTTCTGATTGGTATTTTGGTTTATTAGGATACACTGAGTGGCCAGATTATTATGATCTCTGAACACATAATAATCTGGCCACTCAGTGTATATCCTATATAATAAAAAGCTAATATGCAAATTGTCATCTTGACCAGTAGTTTGACCAGCAGACAGGCCAGCCAACCATCCATGTCTCCTCCCCCTGGCTCGGCTGACTGGACCCCACCCATGCACAAATTCATGCACCGGACCTCTAATATATCCTATCTAATAAAAGAGTAATATGCAAATTGACCATCACTCCAAGACACAACATGGCTTGACACAGATGGCTGGCAGGCGAGGGCAGTTGTGAGCAGCTGGGGGAGACCAGACCAGCAAGGGAGGACAGTTGGGGGTTGGGAGGAATGCAGGCCTTCAGGGGAACGCAGTTGGAGGGGATCATGCCTGCAGGGAAGGCAGTTTGGGGGGACCAGGCATGCAGGGGAGGACAGTTGGGAGGTACCCAGGCCTTCAGGAAAGGGCAGTTGGAGGGGACCAGGCCAGCATGAGAGGGCAGTTAGGGGTGACCAGGCCAGCAGAGGAGGGAAGTTACGGGTGACCAGGTCAGCAGGGGAGGGCAGTTGAGGAGGCCAGACATGCAGGGGAGGGAAGTTACGGGTAACCAGGCCAGGAGGGAGGAGAGTTAGGGGCAACCAGACCAGCAGGGGAGGCAGTTAGGGGCAATTGGGCTGGCATGGGAGCAGTTAGCCATCAATAAGGCTGGCAGGGGAGTGGTTAGGGAGTGATAAGGCTGGCAGGGGAGTAGTTAGGGAGTGATCAGGCTGGCAGATAGAGCTTTTAGGGGCAATCAGGCAGAGGTGGGCTAGCGGTTGGGAGCCAGCAGTCCTGGATTGTGAGAGTAATGCCCGACTGCCTGTTTAGGCCTGATCCTGGTGGGACATCCCTCAAAAGGTCCCAGATTGGAGAAGGTGCAAGCTGGGCTGAAGGACACCCCACAACCCCCACCCCATGCATGAATTTTGTGCACTGGGCCTCTAATACACACACACACACACACACACACACACACACACACACACACACACACTGAGTGGTCAGATTATTGTGTGTTCAGAGATCATAGTAATCTGGCCATTCAGTGTAGTCCTAGAAGTGGGATCACTGGGTCAAATGGCAGTTCCATATTTAATTTTGTGAAGAAACTGTGTACTGTTTTACACAATGGCTGCACTTGGTCATGGTGTATAATCTTTCCAATGTATTGCTGGATCACATTAGAAAATATTTCATTGAAGGTTTTAGGATCTATACTCATCAGGAATATTAGCCTATAATTTTCTTTTTTTATAGTGTCTTTATATGGTTTTAGAATTAAGCTAACGCTGGCCTCAAAGGATCTTGGAAGTGTTCCTTCCTCTTGAATTTTTTGGAATAGTTTGAGAAGGATAGGTGCTATTTCTTCTTTGAATGTTTAGTAAAATGCCCTTGTGAAGCTATCCAGACCAGGGATTTTGTTTAGTGGGAGTTATTTGATTATTGCTTCAATCTAATCAGTAGTTATTTACCTATTCAAGTTTTCTGATTCTTCCTTATTTGGAACATTTAATTTTTCTAGGAATTTTTCCATTTTATCCACATTGTCCAGCTTGTTGGCATATAGTTGTTCATAGCGTTTTCTTACAATACTTTATGTTACTTTAGAGTCAATTGTTACTTTACCACTTTCATTTATGGTTATATTTATTTGGGTCCTCTTTGTTTCTTAATAACACTGGCTAAATGTTCATCAATCTTGTTTATCTTTTTATAAAATCAGCTTTTCATTTAATGGATGTTTTGTATTTTTTTAATCTCTATGTCAATTATTTCTGCTCTGATGTTTATTATTTCCTTCCTTCTACTAACTCTTGGCTTTGCTTGTTGCTTTCTTTTTAATTCTTTGAGTTGCAGGTTTAGATAGTTTATTAATAAAATTTCTTGTTTTTTAAGGTAGGCCTTTAGTACTATGAATATCCCTTTCAGGAATTTTTTTCACTGTACCAAAATATTTTGGATTACTATGTATTAATTTTCATTTGTTTCAGGAAGTTTTATTTATTTCTTGATCCCATTGGTAACCCATTCATTGTTTAATAACATGCTATTTAGCCTCCATGTGTTTGAGTGCTTTTGATTGTTTTTACTGCAGTTGATTTTTAATATCATTCCATTGTGATGAGAAATGATGATTGATATGATTTCACTGTTCTTGAACTTGTAGAGACTTGTTTTGTGTCTTAGTGTGGTCAGTATTTGAGAATGATCCATGTGCACTTGAGAAGAATGTATATCTGCAGCTTTGGTGTGAAATGTTTTGTAAATGTTAATTAAAACTAAAGTCACTTTGGTGTGAAATGTTTTGTAAATGTCAATTAAAACTAAAGTCACAATTAAAACTAATGTCAATTAAAACAGAGTCACTGTTTCCTTGTTGATTTTTTGTCTGGAAGATCTATCCAGTGAAGTCAGTAGGGTGTTAGAGTTCCCTACTGTGATTGTATTGCTGTCGATCTCTTAAAGTCCTCCAGATTTTTTAAAATATACTTGGGTGTTTTTATATTGGGTACATATATGTTTACTAAGGTTATAGCCTCTTTTTTTATTGACCCCTTTAGTATTTTGTAGTGAATTCATTGTCTCTTTTTATGGTCTTCATTTTATATTCTATCTTGTCAAATATGAGTATTACCACCCTAGCTTTTCTTCATTTCCATTTGCATGCAACATATTTTCCATTCCTTCACTCTCATTCTGTGTGAGTCTTTTTTCTGAGGTGTGCCTCTTTTCGAAAGCATATATTTGGGCCATGCTTTCTTATCTATTAAGCTACCATATGTCTTTTGATTGTAGAATTTAATCCATTTACATTAAGAACATTATTGATAGGTACTTATTTATTGCCATTTAAAATCTTTATGGCTATGTTTCTCTATATATTTTTTTCTTCTCATCACAATAATCCCTTTAACATTTCTTGCAATGTTGGTTTGGTGGTGATAAACAACTTTAGCCCTTTTTTGTCTGGGAAGCTATTTATTTCTGCTTCTCTTTTGAATGAAAGCCTTGCTGGATATAGTAATCTTGTTTTCAGATTCTGGCTTTTATTACCTTGAGTACATCATGCAATTTTCTTTTGGTATCTAGAATTTCTGATGAAAAATCTGCTGATAGCCTTACATAATCTCCTTTTTAAGTAATAAATTACTTTTCTCTCACTGCTTTTAAGATTTTCTCCTTGTATTTATTTTTTGGCATTTTAATTATGATGTGTGTGCGTGTGGGCCTGTTTGGAATATTCTTGCTTGGGACTCTCTGTGACTCCTGAACTTGTGTGACTTTTTCCTTCACAAAGTTTGGGAAGTTTTCTGCATATTTTTTTTAAAAAATATTCTCTATCCCTTGATCACTTTCTTCTCCTGGCATTCCTTAGTGTGAATATTGTTACATGTTATCCCACAACTCCCTTAAACTGTCCTCATGTATTTTTTGTTTGTTTCTGATTCTATGATTGAGTAATCTTTCTACCCTGTCTTATAATACACTGATCCAATCCTAAGCTTTCCTGCATCTGTTGTGTATTCCTTCAAATGTGTTCTTTACTAGTGCTATGTCATTTTCAGTTTTCAACTGGTCATAATCAGTGCTATGTCATTTTTCATTTCTGACTAGTCATTTTTCATAGTTTCTATATCTTTTCTCATCCTATTGAGCATTCTTGTAATCATTAATCTGAACTCTATATCTCCTAAATTTCATATCTCCATTTCATTTAATATTTAGTTTTTCTACTGGAGAATTCTCTTCTTCTTTCATTTGGGGCTTTTTTTGTCTCTCCATTTTGGCTGCCTGTTTGGTTTATGTCTATGTATTAGATAGATCTGCTATGACTCCCAGTATCTGGTGCAGGACAATTTAAAAACCTGGTTGTCATTGGCCCTAATTGGAGCTACCAGCAGTCCACAACTTATGGCTCTGGGACTATGTGCCTTTGGAAAGGATCAAGATGTGCACCAAGTTCTGCTATTCCTAGCCCAAGATCCAGAAGGAGATAAGAAAGACTAAAAGCCTACAGAGATATGCCTCTTTCTGCCTTCTTATCATTATGCTCAGAGTCTTAATTTGCCTCAGTCTATAGACCACAGCAAGGCACAGACTTCACAGGATGGGGCAAGAGATTTCCCAAAAGAATGGGATAATTGCTTCTTCCCCACTCAAAAGCTGCCTATATGCCAAATGTTTGCCTGAGAAAGATATTCTCTGCCTTAAGAAGGAATAACCCAGCACATGAAACCAGTGTAGCTGCCTTTAAACATTCACCTCAAAGCTCCTAATCCTAGATTCCGCTCTAGTCCATTCTGCTTTCCCTCTGCCAGAGCCCAAGGTGAGTGGCTGCACATGAAATGTTGTGCATTGGCTCTTTAAGAGGATGCCTGCATTTCCAGCCATCTCTCCTTGGTAGACAGCAACTCTGCTGTTCTTCACAACCATATGTTATGTGGGTACATTTCTCAGTTCTGGTGTTCTGAGCTCAGTAGGCCAGATTGGGGTTTAGGCCTCAAAGCTCTTAGTGGGAAACCTCACAGTGAGATATCCCTAAAGAACTTCAGCTGCTGTCTGTGGGAGCCTGGGCAGCCTCTTCACTTCTTCACTTCCTACCAATCTCTATGTAGTCTCCCTTTCCATCCTTTGTTATCAGCTTCTCTCCAGCTAATCTTCAGTTGATTATTCAGGATGTTTTTTTCTATATTTTAGTTGTAATTTCAGTTTGGTCCTGGAAGAATATCAGTGTAGCTTGCATTTATTCTGTCACAATTTGGACCTCTTTTGATGCAAAACTCCAGAGTTTAGTCCCAAATGTCCTACTCACTTCCCTGTATGTTCCAGGTTCTGTAAGTCTAGCAGGCTAATTTTTAAGTTGATAATTTTGTATAATCCATGAATGATGTTATAAATATCCAAATACCCCTTGGAAAAATAAAATTTCCTCACCCCTGCCCTAGAAGGATGTTATATCCCATCTCAAGCCTTTAAGAATTCCACAGTGGAGGTCTTTGTTGATGTGTTTCCCTAAAAGGCACAAGCTGAGATAAATATGGGGAAGTTATTACTTAGAAACTCTTTAAGGGATAGTGAAGTGAGGCAAGGAAGGGAGAAAGCTATTAACAATAACTACAATGAACAATTAGAACCTAGTCCTATTAGGGACCTCTGCCCTGCCCATCATTAGTTAAGAGCTGCTTTTTGGGGTAGTAACTCTCTTGGGTACTTTGTTCTGCCTGCTAGAGAGACTGAGCTAGCCCTCAGGCAGACAATAGCAAGTTTTTTTTCTCAATAATTAGCCTTTAGCATACAGAGTTTAATGCCAAGTATAGAGTGATATTGCACTAATATCATCATTTATGGAGCTAAAATCCATTAAAAATATACAAATGTCCATTACCCACCTACAGCACTATGGACTGCCATGACAGAAATCTTTAAAGCCTCTCTTCTTCTGAAAGGCCATTCAGCATGACAGCAGTGTTTCCCTGTGACAAAGATGACATGGAATGGAGATGGAGGCCAGATACATTTTTGTGCATAATATATTGGCATGTCTACACTCTAATACATACACAAACCAGTTTAGATAATATTCTGCTATTTTTAAATATATCTATATCTATATCTATATCTATATCTATATCTATATCTATATCTATATCTTCAGAGAGGAAGGGAGAGGAAGAAATAGATGGGATAGAAACATCAATGATGAGAGAGAATCATTGATTGGCTGCCTCTTGTGTGCACCACACTGGAGATTGGGCCTGCAAACCAGGCACATGCACTGTCCAGGAATTCGACCATGCCCTCCTGGTTCATATTTCAGTGCTCAACCACTGAACCATGCCTGTCAGACCCGGAAATTTTCTGCTCTTTAAGTATCCTACTGACATCTGAGAGACTCACTGGGAATTTTCAGTGTGTGACAATTCTTGAACTATATTCTTAGTGCACAACAAATGGTTGTTATTCTGTGTCATGGTCCACTGCTTAACTCAATCTGTCAACAGCCAGAAGGGTTGTTTTCTCCCCTACTGAGCCTCTCAGATGAGAAACTTTTTTCCAACAGTATTGTTATTGTCTTTGTAAGTTGGCTATCTATCAAAGTTAGAACTTTGAGTAATATAGGTTCTAGTTCTTTCCCAATAAATGAATCTCAGTGGTTATATTAACATATTTGACTTATACAAAAATACTTCATTACTGATGCAAATATGGGCCATCTTCAGTTTATGTAAACTTATTTTCTCAGTAGGTTGAGGACTCTAATTGAAATCCTCAGACATTTTAACAACAGTTTTACTAATATTTCAAAACATAAATTTTATTTCAGCATTATTTCATAAAGTGAGAACAGTTAATTTTGTCAGGACAGGAACACTAGACTATTTTTTTATTTGTGAATCTTATGAAAGTCTACACTTTATGATTTTTGCTGATTTATGTTAATTTGAAACTTTTGAATTGTGATGCTCAGTATGTCTTATGGAAATGAAATCACCCATTGTTCACTTCCTGCCTGCATTTTCATAAGAATAAGGATATTTTCATTCCATAATCATAATGCAGTTAATCAACTTCATATAAGAAAACTGAGACATAAATATTAAATAAATTATTCAAGGTCACATAGTTTTCATAGCTTTAAAAATATAGAATTATGAAACTTATTTTTAAAGTTTTGTTATGAACATAAATGGGGTATATTTAGGAAGCATTGATGAAGTAAGATCTAAATAATTTTTTTAAAAAATCAATGTCTATTGATGCTAGAAGAATGGCAGCATGAGAGGTACCCTTAGCCTCTCCCCCTGGGATTTCAACAAGTTAACCAACTATAATTCAACAAAGAATTCCCTAGTCAATACAGATGCACACCAGAGAAACACTTGCATTGAAACATCTAAAGGAGGGAAACTGGGAATAAATGAGGATATGAGAAGGGAGGAAAGCTCAGACAGCTTGCAGATGCAGCTGTACAGCTGGAAGCTCATGGCTTGGCCTAGAGAGGGGAAAAAGCCAATAGTAGCAGGTGCTTCATTAGGACAGGGGGAACAAAAAGCTGCATTGTGAACAAAGAAAACCATGGCTGAGCTATCAGATCCCTCATAGACCACAGAGTTCTGCCCTGCATCTCTCCACTGGTGGGCTAAGCAGTGGTGTTTAAGGCAATGAAATGGAACCACAGAGCCCTGCTTCCATTTAGACTCTCAAAACTCGCCTCCTGTTACCCTTGGAGTAGGATCCAGGAGCAAATTATCTGTAAACCAAGAGCTATTGTGGTAGAACAGTTGTAGCCCTCTGTGACTCATCCCCAAGTGGAGTGCTTGAGGCAGGACCCCTGGAGGTCAATGTTGCCCATTATGTTGAAGGCAAAACAAACCCCACCCCCAGGCAGTGTGGCTATACTGTCTTATGGCAGCAGTGAATATCAATCTAGAGATCACAGGGGTCAAAAATATTGTAATTTAGCCCCATCTACTGGAAAATAGTAGAAAGATCTCTTCAGAGAAAGCTGCTATAGAAGGCTATTAAAATAGACAGATACAAATGCCTAGACAAAAGAGATCAGCAAATACCATGATAACACAGTAACCAGGTTGATCAGAAAGAAAATGAAAAATCCCCAGAACAGAAACTGTAACACATGGAAATATGTGATATAAATGACAGAGATTTTAAGATTTCAGTTTTGAAAATACTCAATTAGATGCGAAAAAATACAGACAGGCAATTCAAAACAATCAGAAAACAAATAAATGAAAAAGCAATTACTTCACCAAAGAGATTGAAACTTTGAAAAAATAACCAATCAGAAATCCTGGAAATGAAGCATGCAATTAAGGAGATTAGGAGTAAACTACAGAGCAAATAAAACATAACCAACCAGATGAAACAAAGATTAGTTATATTGAATATAGTAATCTAATAATGAGACAATGGGAAGAAGAGAGAGACCTTAGCATAAAGAAAAATGAAATATCTCTAAAAGAACTATCTGACTTGATCAGCAAAAGCAATATTAGAATTATAGGCACTGTGGCGAAGAAAGTCAGGGAACATGGTATGGAAAGTTTATTCAAAATAATAGAAGAAAACCAAAACATATGGAAAGAACTAGATACTTGAATCCAAGAAGCAGACAGAACAAGTAGTTACCTCATTCCAAAGATGCCTGCTCCAAGCTACTTTGTATTGAAACTGCACAATTAATTACAAAGGAAAACATTCTAAAAGCAGCCAGGAAAAAGAAGACAGTGACCTACAAAGGAAAACCATCAGAATGTCATCCAACTTCTCAGCAAAAACTCTACCAGCCAGAAGAGAATGGAACCAAATATTCAACAGAAGAAAGGAAATAATAAAAACTAGAGCAGAATTTAGTGACATAGAGAACAAAAAGACTATAAAAAATATTAATAGCATGAAGAGTGGGCTCTTTAAAAAAATATTAAAATTGACAAATCCTGGCTAGGCTAACTAAGGAAAAAGGGGAAAGAAGCTAAATAAACAAAATAATAATTGAGAGAGGAGAAATCACCACAGACATCACAGATATCCTATATAATAAAAGGCTATTATACAAATTGACTGAACAGTGGAACAACATGCACTGACCACCAGTTGGCAGCTGCTCAATGCAAGAGCTGCCCCCTGGTGGTCAATGTGCTCCAACAGGGTGAGCGCCTCTCAGCCAGAAGTTGGGCTCATTACTGGAGAGGGCAGTGGTGGTGGTAGGAGCCACTCCTGCCTCTGTGGCAGAATTAAGGATATCCAACTGCTGGCACAGGCCTGCTCCCAGTCAGCAGGCAGGCATCCCCTGAGGGTTTCTGTACTGAGAGAGGGTGTAGGCTGGGCTGAGGTACCACCCTGCCCCCTCCAAGTGCATGAATGTCATGCACCAGGCCTCTAATAAAAGGATAATACTGGACTATTACGAAAGACAATATGCCACCAAATTCAATAACCTAGAAAAAAAATGGATAATTTCCTACAAATATCTAACCTTCCTAGCCAAAATTATGAAGAATTAGAAAATCTAAATAGCCCAATCTGCAGTGAGGAAATTGAAACAACCATCAAAAACCTCCCCCAAAAATAAAAGTTCAGGACCAGATGGCTTCATCAGAGAATTCTACCAACCATTCAAAGATTCTAAACCTGTCCTCTCAAAATCCTTAAAAAAAAAATGAAGAAGTTGCAATACTTCCTAACATATATAATGAAGCCTATATAACTCTAATACCAACACCTGGCTCTTTCTTATAACACACACACACACACACACACACACACACACACACACACACAACTACAGACAAATATATCTGATGAACAGATATGCAAAAATCCAAAGCAAAATACTAGCAAATCAAATAAAACAGTACATTAAATAATAATACATCACAATCAAGTAGGGTTCACACCAGGGGCACAAGGATGGTTCAATATATGCAAATCAACCTATCTTATATAATAAAGAGGGAATATGCTAATTGACCATCACACTTTCACAAAAATAGTGGTGCCCACAGCCACAAGATGATGGTGCTTGCCAAAACCAGTTTGGCTCAGTGGATAGAGCATCAGCCTGTGGACTGAAGGGTCCCAGGTTGATTCTGGTCAAGGGCATGTACCTTGGTTGCGGGCACATCCCTAGTAGGGGGTGTGCAAGAGGCAGCTGGTCGATGACTCTCACTCATCAATGTTTCCAACTCTCTCTCTTTTTTCCTTTCTGTAAAAAATCAATAATATATATATATATATATATATATATATATATATATATATATATTTTAAAAAGATTGTGATGCTCTGTCCCCTCAGCCTACCAAACACCCAGGGCTAGCAGAAGGTGCAGACAAGCCTTGGATGTTGGCTGCCCAGCCACCCAGGGCAGGCCTGAGGGACAACCAAATTACTGAACAGCAGGCTGTGTGGGGTGACCAGGCTGGCAATGGGGTTAGTGAGGGATGACCAAACAACTGAACAGCAGGCTGTGTGGGGCGACTAGGCCGGCAGTGGGGTTAGTGAGGGACAAGCAAATGACTCAACAAACAGGCTGTGTGGGGTGACCAGGCTGGCAGGGGTGTCAAGGGGACAGTTGGGGGAAATTAGGCTGACTGGGGGAGCAATTGGGGGTGACCAGGCCAGCGGGGGGCAGTTAGGGACAACCAGGCTGGTGGGGGTGTGTGCTGTTGGGAGCAATTAAGCCAGCAGGGGAACCAGTTGGGAGTGAACAGGCCAGTGGGGTGGGGGACAGTTAGGGGCAACCAGGCTGGCAGAGGTGGGGACTTGGGAGTAACCAGGCCAGTGGGAGGGGGCGGTTAGGGTTGACCAGGATGGCAGGGTGGGCAGTTAGGAGTGACCAGGCCAGCAGCGAGGGGGCAGTTAGGGGTGACCAGGCCAGCAGAGGGGGTCAGTTAGGGGCAATCAGGCTGGCACACAGAGGCAGTGAGGGGTGATCAGGTCAGCAGTGGGGGAGGCAGTTAGGGGTGACCAGGCAGGCAGGCAGGTGAGCGATTAGGAGCCAGCAGTCCAGGATTGTTAGGATGTCCTGGATTGGAGAGTGTGCAAGCTGGGCTGAGGGGACACCTCCATGCACAAATTTTGTGCACCGGGCCTCTTGTGTAAGATAAAAATAATGTGATCTTACTAATAGATGCAGAAAAAGCATTTGATAACATACAACATCCATTTATGATTAAAATAGTCAGAAAAAGCTAAGAACCATATGATTTCACTCATATGTAGGATATAAAACTGAAACGTGTGAATACAAGCAGGTTATTGCCAGAGGGGGGTCCTAATATATGATGGTGGGAGATTTGACTTTGGGTGGTGGGCACACTATCCAACATACAGATCTTATAAAATAGAAACCCACACCTGAAACCTATACACTGAGTGGCTAGATTATTATTATCTCTGAACACATAATAATCTGGCCACTCAGTGTATATCTTATATAATAAAAGGCTAATATGCAAATTGTCCTCTTGACCAGGAGTTTGACCAGCAGGCAGGCCGGCCAACTCCCTATGTCCCCTCCCCCTGGACAGGCTGGAAAAACCCCACCCATGCATGAATTCATGCACCGGGCCTCTAATATATATATATATATATATATATATATATATATATATATATATATATATATAATTCCTGGTTGTCCCTAAATGCCCCCATTGCTGGCATGGTCCCCCCCAACTGCTCCCCCTCTCAGCCTAACTGCCCCTAACTGTCTCAGTCATTTGGTTGTTCCTCACTAACCCCCCTGCCAGCCTGGTTGCCCCACGCAGCCTGCTGTTCAGTCATTTGGTTTTCCTTGGGTGATGGTCAATTAGCATATCACCTCTTTATTAGATAAGATTGATTGATTTGGCCATGTTATTATACATTCAGAGATCATAATAATTTGGCCACTCAGTGTATGTTCATGTTGACCATTGTCAATCCAAAAAAATTTAATTCAAAAAGAAAACAAATCTATATCTAACTAAATACTATAGCCTTAGCTGCTGGGATAAACTATGGCCACTTACAAACCTGAACTGGAATAAAGAAATTGGAAAAGTATTTTCTTACATATTCTTATTCATCTTTCTTAATTGTATACATAACTCACATTTATATAAGTGTTTAATATCAGAAGTATTTTAGGTCTTTATTTAGAATTCAGTGATGTTTCTGTTATCAGAACTATGCCATAGGAACTTACTATTGTTTGTATCAATTAGCCTGTGCTGAAATTGGTTTCATTTCATGTTTTGCTTAATGTTGCCATTTCCAAGAACCTATAGACACCAAGTGAAGACTTACTGTATACCCATGAAATCATCACCATAATAAAAGTAATAGACATACCTATATTTTGTCCTCCTTCTGTTCCACAGAGGGAAAAAAAGATGAAGCAGTTATCTATCTCCTATTTTATTTTCTTCAGACAAATCTAATGCCCTAAAGCATTTCTCTGAATATCTATTATAAGAAATCAAAGAGGCATCGAGAAATTTCTGTTTGGAATGATGAAATCAATGCAATAGCAGCTGTATCTTAGGGTAAAATTTGTCTTAAAATTCAGGCTACTAAGATTAAGAGACAGTTCTTTCCCTCTATGATTCAAGGGAGTTAGGTTAAAAATGGACTAGAGCAAGCATGTCAAACTCACAGCCAATGGGCTGCACGCAACCCACAATGAATATTTTTGCAGCCCAACCAATATAACAGTATGTAATACACATTTTAATAAAATTTTTGAAACTTAATTTTTTACAATATCCTGTTATACATAACTAGAGGCCTGATGCACAAAATTCATGCATTCAGGGGGGGGGGGCTGTGCCCTCTTGCAGTTCAGGGGCCTTTGGGGGATGTCCAACTGCCACGGAGGTGGGAGAGGCTCCTGCCACTGCCATTGCCATTGCGTTCCCCAGCAGTGAGCTTGGCTTCTGACTAAGCAGCACTCCCCTGTGGGAGCACTTTGACAACCAGGGGGCAGCTCCTGCATTGAGTGTCTGCCCCCAGGTCCTCAGTGCACATCGTAGCGACTGGTCATTCCACCATTTGGTTGATTTGCATATTATCATTTTATTACATAGGATTATTAATAACAAACTACAACATTTGTTAATGTCTGATTACTACAACTGTGTTGCATTCATTTCCTTTACGCACATTATGCGCAGGCGCACCATTTCTCTCCAGTAGCAGCGAATATTTTAGCAACCGATTGCAGTAGAAAATTTGGTATGCGCAGTAGAAAATATTTTGCTTTTGGAGAGCAAGAAAAATAGATTTATTTGCGTTAAGCTTATTAATTTGTGCAGTTATTCAGTGTCTGATAAGTTAATGTTCAAGAAAAATATTAATTTTTATTAAAATATTCTATTATTTTATGTTAACAATGACTCATTTATGTCAGCCCTTTGTATTCAGCATGACTCTATCGAAATAAATCTATGTTTCTATGAAATAAATCGTAAAGCATGGGTGGGCATGTCTAGGAAAAGATACAAGGGGGAAATTTCACTGGTAGCCAAAGAGATTTGGGTTCACACATCAGCTTTTGTCCATAGTTTTGCACAAATCACTTAAAAATGCATAACAGGGGTAAAACAAACTTCAAAGAGTGTATCTTGTGGTCATTTTGAAAATATTTACTGCCACGCAAATGTTCCCCGAACACATCAACTTCAGCAGCAGGTAACAGAGGCATTTGTGTTGTAGGAAGATCTCAGAATTTGGCACCAATAGTCACAGTCTGTTACATCTTAGCTGTATGGCTTTCAACCTGCTTTCTCAACTGTGAAATAAAATTGATAGAACATTTACTCTGGGCCAGGTTTTATATGTATCTCATCTATTCTCACAACAACTTGGTGAGAAATAACAATGATCAGTGTTTGGAAAGGAATCTTGCATTCTTAGGAAATCTCTGAAGATTGAAACAGAAGACACGAAGGCAAGGTTTGTGACTGCTTGGAGGCACTGTAGTGGTTGAACTATTTATTAGAGCAAGCTTTTTGACTCAAGAAATGCTCTTGAAGGGCTTCAGAAGGCAATAGTTCACCTGAACAATACTCTTTGTGAAGAAGTTGCAAATTCCCTCAGATCCCACTCATTGACCTATTATTAGGATGAATTTTATAAACCTATGTCAGGCCATAAGATTCAGTCATACCAGCCTAGGCCTATAAAATATTGAGACCAAGAATGCAATTGAAAGCCAGATACCTCTGAAGCAAGTAGCAACTGACAGCTGGGTCCTGGGAGAGGAGAAAATGCAGAAGAGTGGATATAGTGTAATAGTGCATACTTTTACTAGACTTATCAGAGTGATCACTTCATAAGGTATATAAATATCTAATTACTATATTGTATACCAGAAATTAATATATTATTGTATGCCAATTAAAATTGAAAATAAAAGTAATTAATTTAAAAAGATTACATACTTTGAAGATACAGAGACCTGAGATCTGATTCTCCCTCATCTCCCATTTTCTTAATGCATAATGGGCAAGTTACATAACCTGTTTGGGTTTTATTTCTTCCTTCTGCTAAATGAGGTTAATAATAATTGCTTTCCTTCAAAATTGCTAGGAGAACTAAAATAAATGATTCATATAAAGCTTTTAGCATAGCACTTAACATTCGTTTGTATTCATTTTTATGTGCATTAGTTTAAGAATTAAGGTAAAAATATATTAGTGAACTCTGCACTTCTGGAGTTGTCTGGATCCAAGGGTAATCTCTGCCTAGGAGAGATAGTTTCAGACAGTTCTGAAGTGAAGTGGTTCACTGATTAGCTATGGGTCCCTCTGCATTTATTTTTAATGCTACAGAGAGATAGGTTATAGTCATGATAAGAATTAGTTAAAGATAGAATTCTTTGCCCTAGAAGTAGTGCTTTCCTCTTGATTTGTTGAAGTGTAGTTTAGTTAAATCCAGATAGCAGTTATGAGAAAATCAAGGACTAACAACATGGTTTAATTAGCAGGTGGTAAGTGATCTTCCAACCCTGAGAATGTTAAATATTTTTGACGCCCTCCTCTAGTGGGTCATTATTTACAACCTTGTAGTGGGTGTGTGATAACTCACTGTGGAAACCATGCCAGAGTTGCCGGACAGTCAAGGCAACTCAGAGTGTGAAAGTCCTTGTTTTTAGTACACTGGAACGACCAAGACCACTCTGAACATAGGAATCTTAATCAGAATGTTCAAAGGTGGGATACCTTAAGTAGCTGCAAGGCCATAGAGATCTCATGGTACACTGTGCCCTCCTATAACCCAAATGATTGATGTCATTGTTGGCTAGAGGCCTCTTTTGTCTAAGTGGTATAATACATGGTTCTGACTAGCTAGTGTGCTGGAGAAGCTAGGAAAAGGCTGGGGAAGCTGAAGCAACTCAAAAGATGTAGCTACTATGAAAGGCTAGAGAGGTTGAAGAAGCTTCTGAGGCAGAGAGTTCAGGTGGTGCTGTCTAGGAATAGTGTGAAGCTGCTCAGATAATAACTATGGGTGCAGAGACTGATGTTGCTTTGTGAGAAAGATGTATTTTTGTTCAATAGCCAATGTGTGGCTACCTCTATAGGACTGTTGTAAAGAACTGTTTTATCTGATGGCTGTACCACCACTGGCTTCTGCAATAAAGACTCATTCTTATACACCCACAATTTCTTATGGCTTCTCCATCTAAGGCTCGGCATCCAAGAAGGTCTAGTCCCTGACAGAGGGGCTTGGATCCAACAGTTAGTGCAATGGGCAGGGTTCAAGAAGGAACCTCTCCTGACAGTTGGTACAGTGAGCAGGGTTCAGAAGCATATATGGACTCAGAGCACCAGTGCTCCAGCAATGCTCTTGCTGTTGTCGACAGGGTGTAAACCAGCATAGAGACCTTTAAGTCTCTCTGGATTATGCTGTTCCATCATATATCCTGTAATTCCGACCTGCAGGAGATATTGGGAGACTGATCAGCGCTCAGCATCTCTACCCTCACCAGCCTAGTCTCAGCTCTCTCATCTCTGATCTGAATTCCTATCCCTGACACAGCTCTTCACTTCTCTGCCCGCTTCAGGCACATCTCAGTAAGTCAGCTTCCTTGTTACCTTCAAACATGCTGGGCAAACTCCCGACTCAGGGCCTTTGCTTTTGCCCTTTGCTTTTATGAAACGCTCCTCCGCCAGTTTCCAACCTGACTCCTCAGTCAGTTCTTTCAAGTTCTTCCTCAAAAGGCCCTTCTCAGTGAGGCCTTCCCTGGCCATGCAAACTAAAAGCCAACTCTCCATACTTATAGTTTATACCTCCCTCTTTTATTTTCTTCTCTTTAGCACTTATCACTACCTAATATTCTACATGTATTATTTTTTACATCTTAATTTGTGTGTCTTCATCATAATTTTTATTTGTTTCATGTTCTGCTGTATTCCTGATATTTAGAAAAGTCCCTGACATAGAGTTGGCAATCAACACACAGTTGTTGGAGGAATGGGAGAAATGAATTAGTTCATAATGGGACCAGCTGGATTTATTAAGTTCTCAATGGGGGGGGGGTCTGGAACAGTGCTAAGCACGTTGCATGCTAGTGTGATCTTGAGTCCTTGTGACAACTCATGAGCTGCAGGTAGCAGGTGAAAAAACTGAGGTGCAGAGAAGTCAGGTAAATTGTCCATGGTCCTACATATAGTCAGTGGTAGGCCAAGATAACATTTAAAGTTCCACAGCTCCATTATGGCATGCTTGCTAAATCAAAAGTGTGTCTCACCTTACTCTTATCATCCTTCTCAGCTTTATCAGAGGGGTAAGGGACATACCTCCCAGGGAGAACAGGCCTATTGACTATGAGTCTTTTACAGAGGGAATGCTTGAAGGCATTTGGTAGATGGATTTGGTAGATTTTACTCAGTACTGCATCTCAGGGAGGGCAAGACCTCTGAGTTGCCATGGTAACAAAGAGGAGCTGCTCAAAAGCCTATTTCCTGTGTTGCAATGACCCTTCCTTGTAAATTTTATTTGGGAACAAATCCAGCAATTTGCTATGATGTGGTTGCCATTGGTGCTGCTGTTTAATTTTGGATCTATGTCTAAATATTTTTTTTTTACTTTGAAAGTTAGTTAATCATATTACAGAAAATTTGGAAAAGGATAAAAGTATAAAATTCATATTCACCCAACCCAAACCAACCTATTGGAATTAATATTTTTAAATTATTGAGATATATTTATATGCCATCAAATTCATCATTTTAAAGTATACAATTGAGTATTTTTTTAATATATTCAAAGTATACTAAAAGGTTCTGCAATCATTACCAACATCTAATTCCAGAGGATTTTCATTACCCCAATGAAAAATTCTATACTCGTTAACAGCCACCCACATGCCAGCTTCTCACATCCCTGGAAACCATGGATATACTTTCTGTGTCTATAGATTTCTTTATTCTGGATATTTCATGTTAATAGAGTAATAAAATATATTGTATTTTGTATGACTGGCTTCTTTCATTTAGCATAGTGTTTTAAAGTTTCATTCATATTTTAGTATATGTCAATACTTCATTCCTTTTCATTGTCAAATAATATTCCATTATATGAATATGAAACATTTTGTTTATCCAATCATCAGTTGATGGAAGTTTGGGTTCTGTCAGTCATTCATTCTGATGTTATTTTTTCAGAGAGGAATTCTGTCTCCACCATCTATTAGCACTTTGGCATTGGGAAAATATCTTAATGTTTATCAGACAAAATGAGTCTTTTCAACTCTCAATGATACTAATACTTATTTCATAAGTGTTCCTTTTTAACTGTCTATTTATATTTTTGTTTTTTTATTTTTTGAGGACTAATTAAATAAACTATGCATAGTTTGATACACAGGGGCTTCTTCCTAGGGATATTTGTGTCTCCCCATAGATTGTCTTCTTTTCATTATGTTGTTCCTACTCTGCCACCCCACAGATACCATTACTTAGAGAGCACTGTTAGAAATACATTTAAAGTTTTTAATTTTTAGAAAATAATATATAACCAACATGAAGATAGCACTGATATATGAAAGCTTAAACTCTATCCATGACTTTATCTTAACCAAATGCCAATCCTATATAATAAAGAAGTGATATGCAAATTGATCCTAATGCCCTCGAGTGACAAGATTGCTGTACCCATGTTGTCACAAGATGGCCACCCCCGCATTATCACAAGATGGCTGCCACAAGATGGCCACCCCCACAATGTCACAAGATGGCCAGCAGGGGTGGGCAGTTGAGGGCAACCAGGCCTGCAGGGGAGGGCAGTTGGGGTGACCAGGCCTGCAGGGAAAGGCAGTTGGGGGTGATCAGGCTGGCAGGGGAGCAGTTAGGTGTAAATCAGGCCAGCAGGTGAGTGGTTAGGGGGCTATCAGGCAGGCAGGCAGGCAAGTGGTTAGGAGCCAGCAGTCCCGGATTGTAAGAGGGATATCTGACTGCTGGTTTAGGCCCAATCCCACAGTTAGACATCCCCTGAGGGTCCCAGATTGGAGAAGGTGCAGACTGGGTTGAGGGATAACCCCCCCCCCCCAATGCATGAATTTCATGTACCAGGACTCTAGTATATATATATATAATGTTAATTGTCTCTCTGCTTGACTATTTGACCAGTAGCTATGACACACACTGACCATTATGGGACAGATGGTCTGACCTGTAGGTTAGCTGGGGTCAGGCCAATCAAGACTTGGTGAGACAGGCCAGATACACTCTGGAGCCTTCCCAGAGTCCCTCCCTGGCCAGCCAACCTCCCATTATCCCTCCCCAGCCAATTGGGACTGGGGGAGATAGCCCTGATTGGCCCCAATTGCCCCTGATTGGGAATGGGCTAGAGATGCCAGACATGCCCTAGAGCCCTCACATGGTCCCTCCCTGGCCCCAATCATGCACTAGTGGGGCCCCTTGGCCTAGCCTGTACCCTCTCATAATTCAGGACCTCTCAGGGGATGTTCGAGAGTCAGTTTCGGCCCAATCCCTGCATGCCAGACCAAGGGACCCTACTGGTGCATGAATCCATGCACTGGGCCTCTAGGCCTCTATAATAAATGCCTAATATGCAAATTGGGAGTTTGACCAGGGGTGGGGCCAGCAAGCCAACTGCCCACGGCCCTTACAAATCTCCCCCCCACCCAAATCGGGGGCAGGGCTGGCTGTCCACCTCCTGCATTCCCTCCTCCCAGCTGGATGTACCTAATTTGTGCATGAATTTGTGCACTGGGCCTCTAGTCTCTTATAAAACCTCTGCTTCTCTGCATTGTTAGTGCTGAGGACACAGGGTATCTGTGTCTCATAGCCAAAGCACCATCTGAAGTTCATGGGCCAGTCTCACCTAGCATACTAGACTCAGGGTCACCATTCCCAGATCATATGTACAAGCAAGTATTTCATGTCTCTATTCTGTGTTCAACATCCTCCAAAGTTCTGAAACCTAATATCTCAGCTCTAACCTTTATTAGCTGTGTGAACTTAAATGTCTTTGTTTCCTCATTCATAAAATAAAGGTGATAATAGATGTAAATTTATAATTGTTGTTAGGATTAAGTGAAGTAATACATGAAAGTGCTCTATAACACAGCCAAAAAACTGACTATTCAAGGGATGACCTGAGGCCTTAGTAGACAATAGAAAGGAAATCTTAACTGCCTTCTCTCACTATTCACCTTCAGTTACAGACTATTTGGTCCATTTCTATCTTTTATTTTCCTTAACAGAAAGGAAATAATTTCTTGCTGAATCCTTCAACCATTCTCCAATTTTTGGAGCATTCTCTAATTGTCAGTCTCTGAGGTCATTTTGCGCTTTGTACTACACACACACACACACACACACACACACACACATACACACTATTTGACATCACATGTGATACTTTTTATTTTTTCTATAATACAGGTTTGGTTTTACATTAAGAAAATTTACTCATTCTTATCTAGCCAACCACGTATTGTTAAATATTTAGTTTATGGTTGTTTTACTTTAATAAATGTTACTATGATGAACAACCATGTAACTAATGTTTGTACACATTCATTACCTACTGAGACTACATTGCCAGATTTTAAATTTCTTATTCAAAGGGCCTTTTGATATTACATTGTTGAATTACCTTTCAGAGAGTTAGCACCAATGATTAGCAAATAAGATGTTTCATCATCTATCTCATTTATCACCCACCAAAAGGGAACAATAAAGTACTTTGAATGTTATATGCTAATCTATTCTATTGTTATGTTACTATGCCATGCTTTATAAGTAAATCTGAACTATCTTCATCTACTGATTGGACATTTGCATTTATTCTGTCACGAATTGCCTATATATTTTAACATCTGTTCTTCATCTAGGATATTTTGTCTCTTTTTTTTGTCTAATGGATATTAAATATATTGAATACTAAACTTTTTCTAGGGTATTATACTGGCTTCTCTAGAAGCATCAGAGAGTCAATATGCTAGGGATTGATTAGCTGCCTTTTTTTTCTAAGGATTGTCAGTAAGTTGTTCACAAGAGAGGGTATGGTATATATGAAACATTTGTTGGTCAACAATTCTAGATATGGAAAGAAAAAGCTTGTTAATTAAGCAAAACAAAGTGATATCTAATTTCAAGCAAATTTTTGATGTGAGTGAATTTTGCCTTCATTCCCTTATATTAGAAATACTTATTAAATGTTTTGTAGGTTCCCATGCACTGTTCCTGGCACTCGTTATCTTTGAGGAAGTAAGCCAAGGTTCTCTCCTATTTTTTTGTTTTGTTGTTTTTATTATTGTTTTAAAATTATACTTATTGAGGCTTCCCCATTTTGAAATTTAATTCTAGTAGATACCCATAGTCCTCAGTGTTCCCATACTTCCTGTTCTGCATCCTGCCCCAGTTTACCAATAGTCTTCTGTGTTAAGTTCCATCATCATTGGATTTTTCTTCATGATTTTGAACTCAACACTTAATTCAAACTAACATGCTTAAGAGTGTTGCTTTTTAAAAAACATTTCATTCAGTAAATATTTATTGGGCTTTATGCCAGTCTCTGTATATTGTTCACTTTCTCAGGGCCATACATATTTTGATTGTTAAGAAAATTGAGGAAACATCTTAACCTAGTTCAATGTTAGAGCACATTTGCCATTGACAAATTAATAAACTGATATTTGTGTTATACAGTCTATCAATATCTCATGGGACTATTTCACAGCAGACATACATTTTCCCCAAGAATTTTCATTTTTGCTGAATCTATTTTATCTGGGGTGCTGCTTATTTCTCAGCATGCTGGACCCTACAGGTTTTCCCCTGTAGCTGCTGTGTGTCATCCATAAGAAACTTTGTATTCAGACAACCTTTAAACAAGAGCACTCTCCCATGATGGTATTCGAGATCCCAAAGGGGAAATGGACCTTCACTGGGGGTGCAGTTGGAGAAGGACAATAAGGATTTCCCAGCTCAGTATCTGAGGCAGAAGGCTTCCTGTTCCCAGAGCAGCAGCTGGCATCACTGGGAGGGGGATTATGACAGGATGTTTCTCAGGTGCATCAAATATGTGGTGAGCAGGGCCCCGGTGTCTGAGGATGGAAAGGCCTTAATGACAAAAGGTCTTTTCATGTTCCTTTGACTTACAGAAGCATATGTGTTTCATACTTTGTTTATAAATGTGGTTCCACTAAATTATATGTCATTAAACCCAGGTTCAGGTTTTTCAGTCTTTGTAAATATAGGAACTGTTACCAGACCACTTCCACACTGGAGGCTGGCCCTACCCCAGCACAGTCCCTGACCTTTGATGTTTCAGGTGACCTCCAGGTCCTTGACTCTCGGAGGAAAAAAATTCAAGGAAGAATCTAAGTGAGAACAAAGAAAGTTTTATTCAGGAAGCAGAAAAGAAAGAGGCCAGGTTGTTGGTGCTGCTATGAAAGAAGCAAAAAGTAAGTAAGTGGATGTGAGCCAATGCAAGATGTGAGCTGTACGCATGGTCAACAAGTTCTTGGGATTTTATGTGTTTTCAAGTTGTGTGTGGGGGGGATGGGGGGTTGTCTCCAAGCTTTGTGTAGCCAAATTCTGACTCTGGTTGGGGGGGGCTTGTTGTTGTGATTTCCAGGAACACCTCAGGAGATTCCTGCGATTAACTGTTCCCCTTTGATCATGCTCAGAGGTGGGTGGGTGCTCTGAAGAGAGGATGTTAGTCCCCATACCCTCACTCCACTTACATGGATCTTTTCCCTCTTTCTATCATGCTTTAGAGCTACTGTCTTTTTATCATCAGCCAACACCTTACTGACAAAGTATTGTGATGAAGAATAGATTTCCAGATGGCTCTATTTTCTTTGGATAACTTCTTACTATAATATTTTTGACTCATACTTAGAATTACCAACCACATCTATTTTTCTCAGAACACAGCTGTTCTTTTCAGACAGCCAATATTTTTCTAGCCTTAATACAGTAAAGCTACTGTTATTTGACTTAGACTGATGTACAAATGATTCCAGAAGGATAAAAACTAATAGGCATACAGAGAGCTTTGAAACATGGTGGGAAAACACACATTTGAAATCAATCTAAACTTTGTAGCTGTCAGACCTTGGAAAATTCTTTAGTCTTGCTAAATTTTCAGTCCTCCTTTAAAAAAATACCAGTTATAAAGTGCACCGTGTACAATTGCTATAAGATTTAAATTAGGAAGATATGTAAAAAGTATATAACATGGTCTCAAAAGTTATGCCTTTAATTTTTGAAATTTCAGGAAATGTGTTTAAAGTGCATTTCCTTGTTCTCCTTTGTCATAGATTAATAGAGCATATAACTATTATAGACTGAGAAATTCATCATGTAATTAATCCCCTTATAAGAAGAAAGAAAGAGAGTGAATGCTTGTCAAAGAAAGGCCATGTGAGCACATAGTGAAAAAGCACTGTCTACAAGTGGGATCGCACCAGACACTGAATCTTCCAGGACCTGGATCTTGGATTTCCCAGTCTCCAGAAATGTGAGGGGGGAAAAAACTGCTGTTGTTTAAAACACACAGTCTATGGTATTTTCATTTAGGAACTCAAAATAACCAAAGAACACGCTCTCCCTCTGGGGAGCACTCCAGAACTTTTCCTTCCAGTCCTCATCCCCCTTCCCTTTCCCTTCCCCTCAGGCGCATTAGCATTAGCTTCCTCACTCCCAAACTCCAAGGGCCCTTCCTTTGCCTCTATAACTGATTTCTTAAGTCCATATCTTCTAGCAAAGTACAGCCCGCAGTATGTTTAGTAATTGTTCCAGGAATCTACATTTAACAAGCTCTCTGGGCAACTTGAGTGTTATAACATAATTAGGGCATGGCACTCAATGGAAGTAGAAGTAAACAACAATGATAATGCATTTTAAAATTATGGAAAAAACAAATAGCAAATATTATTTTAGTAGCTTAAACAATTGATATAAGAACAGTTGCACAGCTGTAAATGAGTGTAAATACCATTGGGCTTGCTCACATGCCTTTAACAAAATAGTCAACAGAAATGCTTTACAAAAAAAGGAAAATGTACAAACTGTGCTTTTCTAGAAGTAGACTCTGTCCTGAGATCCTCTTAAGAGATTCTAAAGTAGAACCTTGGTTCCTAGGGAGCTGGCAACTGCCATTCTGGTGCAGAAGCTTAACTTCTACAAGCAGAAAACTGTTGAAGCAGGTGGACTTCATGAACTGGCAGGTCACTGACCAAAACCTGCACAAACTTCACGTGTTGTGGCCTTATTGGTTGCAGTGGCGCAAGGACTACGTGTGCTACAACCAGTTGAACCGTCCAGTGCATGAGCTGGCCTGGCTCCTGCATGACCTGCCCAAGCGCAACCTGTTTCACGCACATACCTTGGCCATGCTGTTGGACAAGCTGTATGATCTTGGTCCGGTGCTTACACGCAGCTTGCTCACTCGAGGTCTGCGATGATCTAAGGGCCTCATCCTTCACCACTGCATCCTGCCGACTGTGCTCCTTAAGCTGCGCGTGAAGCAGCATCTCCAGGCAACCGTGGCCTTCCAGGAGCTGAGTCAAGTGCCATTAGTCACTGACCCTACCTACCTTCCTTGTCACACGCAGCATAGAGGACTGGGTTGACTTGTCCAAGATCAAACAATGAGGAGCGTGATGGTTTTGATATGGAAGCTTAGCTGTCTTTCCATCCTCTTAAAACTCACCCCAACCCCCACCATCACCACCATTGCTGCATTTTATAGATTGGGAAGCTGAGACCATATGCTGGAGATTCTGTGAAGGCGCTTTCCCCCAAGAGTGGCCAACCAGTCCTTGGTTCTTTCTTTTCTTTTTTAAAATATATTTTTATTGATTTCAGAGAGGAAGAGAGAGATAGAAGCAACAATGGTAAGAGAGAATCATTGATTGGCTGCCTCCTGCATGTCCCCTTCTGGGGATGAGCCTGGAACTATGTGCCCTGACCAGGAATAGACCCATGATCTGCTGGTTCATAGGTCAAGGCTCAACTACTGAACCACACAGGATAAGCCAGTCCTTGGTTCTTAAGAACTTGGCTCCGCAACTACAGGCCATATTCACAGCCAAAGGGTATGCACCTGTTTTCCATGAAATGTTCTTAGCACTTGGACTATTGATAAATGACTGCCTTGAAACAATGGGAAAGAGTTTTGTGCTTCACTGGGAATTGCTAGATTCTTGTACCTTTAACATTGTTGTGTGAAAGCAAGAACTTTGCACCCAGACCCACCCCACCCCCCCTTTCCCTTATTATCTCATAGCAGGACAGTTTGGTTCAATTAATTTAACTCAAATTCTTGCGCCTGTTGGTGATTAAGGTGTGTATGACCATGGAGAATTTGGTCTTAAGATTTCATCAGATGGGGTGAGACTTTTAGTGCCCATTATCTCATCCCTTGCTTAAAGGAATGCTTTTTCAATTCCAATAAATAGTCCCATTGCTTTGTAACTGTGTGTGTGTGTGTGTGTGTGTGTGTGTGTGAGAGAGAGATAGAGAGAGAGAGAGAAATTCCAAAGTAGGATGAACCATAAACATCACCTATATTTGAATGATTTTGTGATTTTGACCTGGGAAGTGGCAATTTCATATGATTGAATTTAATATCATATCATTTCTTTTCAAAACTTTAAAAAATAGTTACAGCTTTATCTCTGATATACATACTATCCTTGAAGAGCACAATAAAAACAGACAGTGCTAAAAATGTAATATCCAAAGCCAGAAAACAATACATTAAGATATTTTATAGGCCTGTGTGTTTTAAGGTGTTGAGTGTGTGAATCATTTATTAACATACTGTGCTTTTCCCCCAAATTCTACTTTGACAACCTTGTATTGCTTTGAATCATCTGGTGCTTGAATATTATTTTAACATCTAGGACATGAACATGATTCAATTCAAAATGACCTAACCAACTAAATGGCGGTTTAAAATTAAAGAATGATTCACATTCAGACATGAATTTCTTTCTAACTCTGTAAAATGTGATCTAAACCCATCCATTCATTTTCAAATACTAAAGAGGATGCCTTAAGATAGATTTGTGGGGGAGGCAATAGCTTTTTCTCCTCCATTCTATGTTCTGGGCTGAGAACCCTCTATAATAAAAACAAACAGATTAGCCGAAACTGGTTTGGTTCAAAGGATAGAGCATCGGCCTGCGGATTCAAGGGTCCCAGGTTCGATTTCGGTCAAGGGCATGTACCTGGGTTGTGGGCACATCCCCAGTGGGAGGTGTGCTAGAGGCAGCTGATCGATGTATCTCTCTCATCGATGTTTCTAACTCTCTATCTCTCTCCCTTCCTCTCTGTAAAAAATCAATAATATATATATATATTTAAAAACACAGATTAACAGGGAAAAAAACAGAAGTATAATAACATGTATACATCCTGTATACATGAAAGAGATTTAGGATAACTGACTAATTTCTGAAATGGCCCAAGCCACTACCTCAAATACCATCTCCAGGCAGACAAAATATGTTAGAGTAGGGAGTCAGTTATTGGAGGCTACCAGGAAAGCACAGTAATCAAAGATATGTTTGTTATATTTAAGTCCTTGCCTTCTCAATGGATAACAGTTCCTAGAAATCTAATCATTCTTCTCTTCCAGGTACAGAGAAAAACATACCCTCACCAATGGAGATTTTCTTTATAAACTAAATGTCTCTTACAAAAAAGGTAACTTCTCAGTTTTTGGAGCTTCCCCTATGCCTGCTGTTCCTTAAAACTAGTCAGCTTAAAATTATCCTTATGTCAAAGAGGCATATTTTGGGTAGCAAATTCTGCTCCCCTTCAGTTTCTTCCCTTTTTCCTTCACAGGCACATGAAAACAATCTATTCTCAAGGAACTACCACATCTCGGCTATTCTACTTTGAACATCTGCATTGTTGAACCCCAACTAATTCCATGTGGACTCAGGTAAGCACATTTTCCTCCTGGGAGCTAGGTTTTCCTCTCTGCTATCTTACTCAATCAGATAGTAGCTTCCTTGCTGACATAATTTTGTGAATCCTCATTCCCTGGTGTCTGCTGTTGAGGAAAGGTCAAATTCCATTCATATAGTGATATCCTTCATTCATCCCCCTCCCTTCCACACACAGGCACAACTGTTTGCTCAGCTGTCAGCCAATACGAGGGCTTGTGTCTGTAGTTATTATCTGTTCCCTGGATAGTTCAGAAAGCCCAGCTCTCTCTCCTCTACAGATAACTCAGTAAAGTTGTGTAGACCTTACATAGAAATCTTGTATCTCTGGTTGTAAGCTTGGGAAAAGACTTGACTTATTGGGGTAAAAATGGGAAGCATAAAAATAGTAGAATCAGTTAGACCTTGATTGCTCATGAATATTCACTGAATACAAAGTGTGTGTAATCATCTAATACAGACTTGTCCCCTGCTACAAAGTATAATCTTTACATGTATTTTGGAAATGTTTATTACATTATTGTAATTGAACCCAAGTTTTTAAAATTTATTTTCATTGTTGAAAGTATTACAGATGTCCCCCCTTTTTCCCCATTGAAGTATGATGCACAGTAAGACCAATCACTAAAGTACTGAGTATGAAACAAGGGAAAAGTTTATTTCAAGAGGCAGCTCAATGAGGAGACAGGGAGAAAGCTCAAATCTGCCATTCCCATCCAATTTGAGGTAGGTTTTTAAAAGGTTAGGAAAGAACAGGTATTAGAAAGCATTGGTGGGGCAGGTTTTAATTGGAGGGCCTTGGAGCTTGGCCATTAATGGCCCTCAGCTCCAGATCTTCCTGGACAATTGACTCTTCACCTGTGAAAGAGGTTCTGGTGTTTAAGTTCCTATTATGTCCGGGTCCTTTGGTTCTGTGAGGGTTGGGGGACAAGATTTTGGTTCCGTGTAGAGCTGAAAATCAAAGATCTTCCCTGTGCTTCAGCTGCATGACTTGGTCTATTTTAGTCTGTTGTCTCTTGAAAGCAACTCAGTATCCTGTTAGAAACTGGATAGGACCATTTTGAGCTGGTTCTCTGATAACATTATAAGGTTTCTGTGTTCATACTGGTTTTATAGATGAAGCTGGGGTTTAAAATGCTAAATACCAAATGGATGTAAAGAATCATTTTTGAGGTTATTGACTTGGACTGTGATAATGGTATTACAGATACACACACATGCCCAAACTTATCAAACTGAATGTTTTTTAAACATGCATTTTAGTTTATGCCAATTATGCCTCATTAAAGCTGTAAAAAAATGGAATGCTATATAATATGCTCAAGAGAGCACAGACAGAAAACAGTACCTCTATTTTCTTTCTTTGGTGTCCTACTCACCACACCAGGCAGCAGAACAGTGGGGGAGGAAGGCATGGCTGGCTGGAATGAAAGGAGATGGAATGAAAAGAGATGGAGTGAAAAGGTGTTTTGGTTTTCCCCAGAATATTAGCACCTCCTCCTGATGTGCAAACCAACTTGAGAAAATGAAGCCCAAACTGTGGCACTTGGATCCCAAGTTGCCCAGGTTGACCTGTTCTGTCATTTGTTTGTGGGGATAGAGATGCTGGCCGCATTGGCAGGGTCACTCCCAGTGAGGTGTCTTCTAAAAGAGGAAATTCTGTGCTATAGCCTCAGACCACACCTCAAGTATGGAGGCAGCTGTTAGTCAAAGGAGTCTGGGATGGCCATCAGCCTTGGATAGAGAAATGTGCAAAACAGCTGAGCTGTCATATCGGTTCTGGCTCAGGCTGTGAGTGTCTCATCACAGGCCTAACCCTGTAGCACATATAGTCGATGCTTTAATTATTTTGGGAACAAATGATGGCATGACTCGCTAATTCTAAAAAAAAATCCAGTGGATCTTTTACCATTAGATTTATATTCTGAAGTTACAATGCAATAGATGCGGTGCAATATTTATTTTGGAAAAAGGTAGAGATGAATATGCAAACTAAAATGTAGAGATTCCAATTCTCTATGCTTCCCCTATGAGCTGAAGTCACATCATTTATGTCATAATCAGCTTTTCTCTGCACAGACACTTTGCAGTAACCCCCCGGTTTTATTAGGGGCAGATTTGTCTGAATTAGCTGACAAAATAACATTGCCGTAGCTTTCAGCTGCTCTGCTTGTTTTCACACAAATCTCAGCTCATCATTAATTCTCTAAAGAAATAATACTCTTATTTTTGTAAATATTGATAATTATAGTTCACTATTTTATTGAGGAATAATGGAAGCTTCATACACTAGCCACATTATACATTATAGGACATGAATCAAGTAAACAATGAGGTATACCAATGTAATTCCAAAGTTTGTAAGAAAATGTTTATATATTATCCCACTTTAAAACTGTTAAGTCATGTCCAGCCAATATGGTTCAGCAGTTAAGCATCAACCTATAAACCAGGAGGTAATGGTTCTATTCCTGGTCAGGGCACATGCCCGTGTTGTGGGCTCTATCCCCAGTGTGGGGTATGCAGTTCGCAGCCAATCAATCATTCTCTCTCATTATTGATGTTTCTACTTCTCCTTTTTTTCTGAAATTAATAAATATATGTATATAAAACAAACTGTTAGGTCAAGTGAAAATAGGAATCATTTTATTTCTCATGATGGAAACTTAAAGAAATTGAAATGTTAGCTATTTATTTTCAGCAATTGGCCCAAGTTTTCCCTAGTCAGTTCTGTAGGTCACACCATGTTTGTTTGATAGGTAATATAAATTCATTGGGTTTGGAGATTTAAGCTGTTAACTTTCCAAACTTCTCTCTTAGCAGACGAGTTCAATCAGTATAAAGAATACAATGAGGCATGGAATTATGTTGCATTATGCAGCAAAGTAATTTATTCCTTGAAACACCTAAAAACTAACAAATACATTTCTGAGACACAAGAACATGCATTCTATACTGTAGGCTAAGATTAATTTAGCATGACCAATAAAGTTTCAAAATCATTTTGGGAAAGTGTGCCTGTTTTAGGTGGCTTGGATGTAAATATTTGATGTTATGAAGGAATGGAATCTGCTCTGTAGAAAGTAGCAAAATGGGCATAAAATAAGGATTTCATGAAGAACTCATTGCTATGAATCAATGGCCCTCTTTCTTTCTTGTCCATGTTGGGGAGATTTTGCCATGCAAAATTTTTCTTGTTGTCTGTTTTAAAAAAGTTATTTTGGTACAGTTTGTCTTTTGATTACAAAATAAACAAACTAAAAGCTAATTGGATGGTAAAAACAATCAAATTGCCTCTAGAATCCCTTGTAAGAAAGCTTTAGCTCCTCTTTTTTTTATTGGTTGTCTCAGTTAAATAATAACAATATTAGGCTTCTTGCTATTTTTCCTTTGCCATTTTTCTGCAATGAGATTCTTTCCAACTTTATCTTCTCTCACCTATAATTAACAGTGGAAACAATATTTTGACTCTTTTTTTCTGTTTTGCATAAGCAAAATTATGTGATTAGCAATTTGCATTTAATAATCCATTTAGGAAAATGAGGCATGTGAAAGAATTTGGCTTATTGTCCTATAAGGTTTCCCTATACCAATCCTCTTACCCCTTACAAAAAGGGGGAAACATGGTAAATATAACACATGTTTTATACTGAAGGAGCCGGAATGTGCACTGTGGAATGCAGTTTTAGGTCATAAGTAAACCATATTTGCAGATGAAGCCATTAGAATGAGGAGAGAGGAAGGAAGGAAACGGCAATGAGAACCCATTTTGAAAGGATTGAAAATAAACTCTGGTGCTCTGAGTGTGCTTAATATAGCATCCTCCCTATAGGAGTCACCAAGAGGTGGACTAGGATGTGCCACAGGAAGCAGATTACACTGCATGTGATGCTGGTTAGAGAGTAAGCTAAGAAAGAGGTCATTACAGCTGAGGATGATGAGAAGATAGCAACTGGAAATATGCAAATGCACAGAAAGCATGCCAAGGCAGCTTCCCCAGGCCTCTGCAGCTTCTGCACAGGCCACTGCAGGCTCCCCACAAGCCCCTGCAGCTTTTCCAGAAGCCCCTGCAGCTTCCCCACAGGCCACTACAGGTTCCCCACAGGCCATTGTGATTTCCCTACAGGCCAAAGTGGATTCTTGACGGACACCTGCAGCTTCTCAACAGGCCACTGTGGCTTCTTCACAGGCCCCTGCATCTTCCCAACTGGCCACAGCTGCTTCCCCACAAGACACAGCAGCTTCTCCACCAGCCACTGCAGCTTCCTCACAGGCCACTGTAGCTTCCCCACTGGCCACTGCAGATTTCCTACAGGCTAAGGCATCTTTCCCACAGTCCAGTGAAGCTCCCAACAGGCCACTGTAACTTCTCCACAGGCTGCTACAGCTTCCCCACAGGCCACTTCAGCTTCCCTACAGGCCACTACAGCTACTCCACTGGCCACTGAAGCTTCCCCACAGGCCAAGGCAGGTTCTCCACAAGCCACTGCAGCTTCTCATCAGGCCATGGCGGGTTCCTCACAGGCCAAGGCAGTTTCCTGAAGGTCACTTTTGCTTTTTCACTGGCCACTGTGGCTTCCCGCTGGCCACTGTAGACAGTGGCCAACAGACCACTGTAGTTTCTCCAGAGTCACTGCAGCTTCTCCATAGGCCACTGCAACTTTCCCACTGGGCATTGTATCTTCTCAACAGTCTGCTGCAGCTTCCTCACAGGCCACTGCAGCTTCTCCACAAGCCAGTGCAGCTTTCACACAGGCCACTGTAGCTTCCCCACAGGTCAAGGCAGATTCCCCAGAGGCCACTATAGCTTCCCGACAGGTCAAGGCAGATTCCCCAGAGGCCATGACACAGAACGTCAAGAAACTAGTCCCAAATGGAGCTTTTTAAGACATATCCTGAAGCCTAGTCTTAGATCAAACAAATTGCCGCAGTTCTATCTTTTCCCCTGGAATTACTTCCACTGCATTAAGACACAATCTCACTAGACAAAGGCTGCCATTAAGCAGGTATTCTAGCCTCTTGCTGGACAGCTGATTTTGTTTCTCGGCACGTAGTTCAGTTGGCAGGTCCAGCAAACAACCGTGTTAGAGAGGCCTGCCTGTGGGATTTATGAGGAAGCCTTCTGGGCTTTGCCCCTTCACCTTTCAACATTGAGTAAATCATGCCTGTCTAGACGGAGGAGCGCCACATCAAACTGCTAAGAGGCTGTGTCTGCCATACTGTGAAGGGATCACGAGGAATTCTCCGGTTATGGTGAAATGAGCCCCACTGGCAACATCAGACTTTTTACAGGGAGGGTCTGTTTCCTGCCCCAGGGAGAATTCTCAAAATGATGTCAGTTCACCTTCTGCTCTGACGTCCTTATTTCACCCAACTGTCTCAGGAGTGTGCCTCTGGCTCCCTGTTCTACAAACTAGAGTCCACGGTTTTGTTCCCACTCGGTATTTTTCACATTTGAATGTTAGCACTTCTTACAACGTGTTTGGTTAGCACACAGCTTAGGAATTCATAGCATCATTCATGGTTAAACATCTAATGTGGGTCTCTTTAAGATTATAAATCTTTTTATTTGACTTTCACTTCCTAGCAAAAAATAATTGAGTCTGATAAAATGAGAATCAGGGGGGTAGGTTAAATGGGCGAAGGGGAGTAAGAGGTAAAAACTTTCAGTTAAAAAAATAGTCACAGGGATGAAAAGTATAATATCTACACTAGTAAAAGAGTAAGATACAATTTGACCATACCTTTGCGATGCCCACCAGCCAATCAGGAGTGAATATGAAAATTAACCCAACAAAGATGCCAGGTTAATTTGCATACACAGGCACTGAGCAACAGGGGTGGGGTGGGGCACTTGTGTCTTGGTAGTTAGGAACATCATAAAGGAACAGATAGCCTGTGCATTCCTCACTGCCCCAGCTGCTCCAGGCTTCTGGGCACCATAAAAGGTGGAAAGGTGGCTCTGTCATGACCCACAGGTTGAGAACTGCTAGCAGAATCACCTAAGACCATCAGAAAACACAGATACTTACATTACAATTCATAACAGTAGCAAAATTAGTTATGAAATAACAAAAAATAATTTTATGGTTGGGGGTCAGCACAACATGAGGAACTATATTAAAGGGCTATGGCATTAGAAAGGTTGAAAACTACTGCTACATAATAAAAGGCTAATATGCAAATTGTCCCCTCTACCAGGAGTTCAACCAGCAGGCAGGCTGGCCAACTGTCCATGTCCCCTCCCCCTGGCCAGGCTGGCTGGGCCCCACCCATGCACAAATCCATGCACCGGGTCCTATATATATATATATATATATATATATATATATATATATATATATATATATATATACTGTGTTCAGAGATCATAATAATCTGGCAACTCAGTGTATATGTAATATAATTAGCATATATACATGTATCTATGGAAGCCCCACTATGTGAAAAACCATTTGTTAGGCATCCTAGATAAAATTAAAACTCAAGATGAAGGCTTTTTTTTTCTTAGGAGAGTTAAAAATGTATCTAAAAATGTGCATAAACACTAAAATTGGGAATTATGTGACAAGACAGTGTGAATGATAACAGTAATCATTATTAAAGTAGTACACACTTTTTCATTATAAGCTGTGTTTCTTATTCATATAGCCATTGTAATATTGCCAACAGACTAAGGATTCTTAAGAAATGCAATGACCATGAATATTTTGCAAGTTCTGATTTTATTTAACAAGGAAAAAAAGAAAAGAACAATAAAGACATCTTTTGTGCCTTGCAAATTGGAATAAAACCTCTTCAGTAAGCCTGTCATTCAAGTAAACACAAGCTATCTGCTCCTTTATGGTATTCCTAACTACCAAGACAAGTCCCAATGTTCATCCTAAAGGTCCAAACATATCAAGGATCATAAAAAGGATCATAAGGTAAATCCTTAAAGGGAAATTTAGTGTGTGGATCCCATAAACTCTTACATGTACATAGCTAGAAGGAGGAGAGAGGGAAATGTTCCTTGATGTAGTCATTACATTCCAGGAAAAACAAGGAGACACATGACTGGGGACTTGGGCTTAGAAGGAACTGTTGAAGCCTTTCATTGTATTCTTTATCCAGCTACATCATTCTTCATTTCCTATTTGTTTCTTTTCATATTGGTGAAATTCTCATTCAGCTACTTATAATTCCATTGAGTTGTGTGCATTTGTCATCCAGATATTTGAGCATCTTTATAACCATTACTCTGAATTCTTTCTCTGACAAATTACTTGCCTCCATTTCATTTCATTCCTTTTCTGGTGATTCCTTTTTCTTTCCTTTGAGGATTGTTTTGTTATCTCCCCATTTTTGCTATAACATTTTAATTGTTTCTATGTCTTAGATCCAACTGTTTGCTACTTTGTTCTTTTGGAGGTGGTCCTATATAGTTGGTGATTTTTGGGACCCAGTGGTGCAGTCTCTCAGATCTCCTGAGCTTAGTTTTCTAGTGGAGACCCCCTACTTGAGCTATTTGGGTTCTCTGATGTAGTTGGGTAATGAATGTTAGTTTTTCATTGGGTTCTCTGATGTAGTTGGGTCATGAATGTTAGTTTCTCATTCTTGGATGAAGTCTCCTCACAGGTTGTCTGACGATGTGACTCACCACCAGTTTCCTTGTGCAGGCTGTTGTGGATGTGCTACTGGTTCCAGCTCTTGTGGAAAGAGTTGCCTGAGGTCTCACTGGCATGCACTCACTGTGAGATCCCAGAGTCCAAGACCTGGGAAAAAGTGGTCTTGAGGCCTGAGGCTCAGGTAGTGTGACTGTGGCCAGTGTTGTGTGACTCTTGCTGGGGTTGCATCACTCTGGAAATAAATGTCAAGTTCCCAGGGCTCATGACAGAAGGAAGCAGCTGTCCCATAGTCTGCGGATAGGCAGTAGGACTCTGGCCAGTGTGATTTCACTCTGCGAATGTCAAGGGGGTCCAGGATCCAGTGGCTATAGATGTGGGAAGCTTGGAGTCTGTGGCTGAAACTGTGCAAATTGTCTGGGTATGTGAGCCCTCAGTAGCTCACCACAGTGTCCAGGTACTGGCTGCCAGAAAGGAAGGAGCTGCAGTTTCTGCTAAGGGAGCTACACACCCTGGGGTCTGCAGGTCTGCAGGCAAGGCAGCATGACTTTGGCTGGAGTAGCTTTAGGATCCTGGGCAGTGTCCATGGCCAGTTTGGGTGGTGCTAAGGCTGGATTCCTAGTGGAGGCCACTCTCTCCTTCAAAATGGTGTGTACTCCATGCCCAAGCCCCAGAGCCTGGGTAGTGCCCACAGCTGTGGCAGAGTCTTCCCATCCAGGAGAGCTTGTTCTGCCAGTCCATGATACTCCTCCAGGATCTAACTGTCCCTCACTTACACATGCAGACACCACACACATCAACACACACCCTTTCAGTCCCTCACTCACACCTTCTCTCTCACCACTGTTCTGCCAGCTGCCATCTTGAAAATCCTCTGATGCCAATTTTTAATCATATTTACCCCATCCATCTCATTAATAGTTAGGTTCAGCCCTAGTCTGTTTGGCTCAGTGGATAGAGCATTGGCCTGTGGACTGAAGAGTCCCAAATTTGATTCTGGTCAAGGGCACATGCCTGGGTTGTGGGCTTGATCCCCAGTAGGGGGTGTGCAGGAGGCAGCCGATCAATGGATTCTCTTTCATCATTAATGTTTCTATATCTCTCTTCCTCTCTGAAATCAACACAAATATATTTTTAAAAATAGGCTCATCAGTTTGTTTTGCAAATTTTAGCAATCATTGTCTCTCATTGCATGATTCCTTGAAAACGAGTTTTTCATATATTTTGACCATTTTTTGAAGTTGTTTTCTGTGAAAGGGTAAATTCAGTCCTTGTTAATATCTTAGCTGGAAGCGTAAGTATGGTGCCATTTAAAAAAAGATCATCCTTTTCCTCCTTCATATAACCAAATGTCAGGCTTGTCAGTTCTCTGGGTATCTCCACTTCTTTCTAAAGCCCTTAAGTAAGTCTGAGTTCAAGCCACTTACACAAGAGCAGCATCTTACTCACTGACTCTTCAACCATGTATATCCCCCTGCCTTTAACAATATGGCCCCAATAAGCCATTATAGCCCTTTTATATTACAACAGTCACAATAGAAGTAGTGATCATGGAGGATATACTTTGAGAAAAGAAATTTCTTTCAGAAATTTAGATTGGTTCTATTTATGAAAATCCAGCTGGAAAGTTGAGGGAATAGTATGAAGAATTCAAGCCAAGAAAATATCTGAGCCTCTATTCACTGAGTGTTTTAGATAAATAGTCTTTGAATTTGATGTGTGGAATTGCCTACATTCTCCATTTGTAGCTCACTGTGGAAACAGACCAAGCCTCAAGTTCTCCTGGTGTCTATGTTTCTATCACAGTGCTTACTGAATATAATGTCTCTACTTATTTTTATTTTTTCCTCAGATTTAAATAACATAAGCTTAAGATTGGTGAATGAAGTGAGAAAGAGCCAAATATGTAATTTTATATGAGTAACAGCACTTGAAATAAAATAATCCTAGGGCATTAACTTGGGTATGAAACTGGAATCTACAACTTGCTATGACAAACATACACCAGTTCCTAGTTGACTATGTATTTCTTAAGCATATGATACAGAAGTGGCCTTTTTTTCTTTATTAAACTCACATTTATTTTCAACATGCCTAATTCTGTGACAAGCAGACATAAGCCCTGGTTATTCTGACTGTCAAGAGTAGCAGGTTCAAACAGCTGCCTGTGGCTCTACCTCTAGGATTCCACTTGTTTGTACACCTTGATGGTGTCATGATACCAGCCTTCAGGGACTGGAAGTTGGAGATAAGTGTGTGTAATTTGGCCCTTTTCTATCAAAGGGGAATAGACTGGAGTCCTGCTTTATGGCTTCCACTTAGAGCTCCTGGGATGGGAGTTGCACTTCGTGCAGAGCTTCCTGCTAGGCCTCAAGCATGGACTTGATGGCTTTCCTCTCCTTCTCATTCTGTCCTTGTTTGTACAGGGAGCACTTTTTTAGAACTAAGACTCTCCACTCAACCTAACATCCTCAAAGGAGAGCTCTACCTGAGGTCAATGTCTCACTTTGTTTAATAACCACCTGGTATAATAAAATCTTCCATTGGAATTAGGTCCTGGCCAGCCTTTTCAAGTCATCTGTTCCTCTTTTTCAATGGTCAATAACAGCTAGGTCTTTTTAAGGATCTACCTTCTCCATTTGAAGAGGTTTTGCTCTAATGGAAATGAGTTTCCAAAAAGACAACAATGAAGCTTGCTGGTAGGTGTCTCTAATCTGTGTTTGCCAACGTCCCAGAAGCCAGCACTGTGAGTGCAGAGCTCGCACAGTACTGATATACGGAATGACAAATGGACTCTCCTCATTGTGGGTTCTTGTCCTACAAAGTTTGAAGAATAAAATTTGTGGAATAAAAGATTTTAAACAAAAATGTGCAAGTTTATTGCAAGCATATACAAACTCGCCCTTGGGAGGGGTCCCCAAATTGGGACAAACCTCTCTCTCTCTCTCTCTCTCTCTCTCTCTCTCTCTCTCTCTGTCTCTCTCTCTCTCAAAAAAAAATATAGACCTCCGAGTCTCTTTGTTTATGGGTTTATAAATGCTGGTGCCCTCCTCTTCTTCCCCTTATCTTGTAACATTCTTATAAATAATCTGGCGGCTTGAATCTGTCTCTGCCCCTCGTGTATGCATTCCTCTCCCATGGACTCCCCCTTCCCTAAACTGCCTCTCCTGTTTCTGAAATTCTTTCAGTAGCTCCCAGCACTGTGGCAGCCATAGCCCCTAAGACAGTCTTCCAGCTGTTTCTGCACCTTGGCAGTGTGGTCTGTGATGCCTAGCACTATGGTACAAAAATTTTTTAAAAAAATATTTCTGTGTTGTCTAGGGCATTGGACATTGTGCTTTGGATGATCCATGAACACTAAATGGAAGAAATAAGTGGATCATTTGGCCCTCTCATTTTTATGGCCTCCAAAAGACTAAAGAGATTTTTGAGAAGTATGCATACTAATAATCCATAAATTCATTAGTTTATTCTCACATGGATATATTAAAACAACCAGTGAGCATTTGGTAGGTTCAGCTTCTGTTTTTTACATATGCTCTATCTCCCAAAACGTTTTACTAACAAAATCACTCAGGTGGAGATAGCATATTCTAAGGCTTTAGTCTAATGTTGGTTCCCAAGCATTCCTCAAATCTACTTCAAATATGTCATGATGGATCTAGGGGTCATATGTAGATACAGATATTGGCAACTCCCATCTCCATGGAACATGAGTGAGTCCACTGCAGAGCTGGGCCTGTTCCTATTCCTGGCACAGTGGAGAGCTTCTGCCAGGCTGCTTTTTTTTTTTTTTTTTTTTGTCTGGGAGACCTGCTTTCTCAGTGAGAGACAAATCACATGCTAAATTCATCTTATACATGGGCTATGTGACAAAGCATAAAGAGCTAGAAATTTCATTTTCATGGCTACTAAGCATGTTCCTTTAGTAAAGGAATAGATAAATATGTCTCTCTGCAAAGGTATCCAGTGTGTTCATGGATGGAGAGACCGAGCTTAGGTGTGGCAGCTTTGAATACTGAATCACAATCAGGCCCTGCTGCAACTACACTGGTTGACTGGAAGTGCTTGCAAGGCCAGGCCAGGGGCCTGACTTGGGAGTCATTCACATTTCATGTCATAGCGTTTATAAAAGGGAAGCCAGAAGTACAGAGACATTGTAAAGACCATTTAAGGTTGCGACCATTTAAGGGTCGAGGAATACACCATGCTGGGAATTATAAGGATCTTTGGTCCTTTAAAATGTTCCACAGCCTTTATGACAGGGCGGTAAGAAGAGAGAGCAGGAGAGGGATATGGCTTATTTAGCAGCAGAATCCAGCATGAACAGTCACAAACCCTCTGCTGTCTCTGAAGATGACTGATAAGTCATCCACTTGAGCACATACCTCTCTGTCCCATTTCTTTGGCCTAGCAAAAAATAACCAATAGTGGTACCCTAAAGAATAAATATAGAATGTTTTAACTCCACTTTAAATTATGGAAGTGCTTCAGTATTTTCTTTTAAACAGCAGTCTTTCTTAGCCTTTTAGAAAGTATAAAAACTAAGAGACACTACTATAACTTATCAGAAAAAAAATCAATATCCCTGGTGGGGTTGGTAAGTGAGGCTCCTATTGTCTGTGAGATGAAGGTGTGAGAAGAGGAAAATTAAAATAATAGAGGCATAGGAAAAATGAGTTTTATTAAATGTCCCAATAGCTCAGAGTTGTAATTTTTTTTTCCTGTAAGCAAGTGGTCTATATGTATTGTCAAAATACAAACGAGATTCACAAATCAATCCACATAGATATCAGGAGGATAATATAAAAGCAAAAAAAATTGAGTACAATTTTTGAAAGTCAAGAAAAATGTAATAATTTTTTTTAAAGAGTACAGAGATTTTCTTATACCTTGGCATCGCTGGGCCTACTAATTTAATCAATGTTAATCACAGAATGTTGCTAGGCAATGCATGTCTTGGTGCCAGTCATGTGATTCCATTTTTCTTTGTAGAGTGCCAATCTCTACTTTCTGACACTATCACATTCTGTTTTTCAGGGATGCAATTATACTGCATTTATTATATTTTGTTTTGTTTACAATTTAAGGTTGTGATAGCTCAAATCTGTGTACTTTTCTTGAGAATTAAATGTGTGTATTCATGTCAAAACTGGACCATGAAGTGCTTTGAAAGAAGATAAGATAGAGAATTACCAATATTAGACATGGTTTTTAGTAAGCTGATGAGGGAAATGGGGATTAACACTGATGCTAATGCAATTTATGTGCAGATCTCTTCATAACACATGTACCTGGCATCCTTCAAAGTCATGTGGTCTTTAGGGAACAAACTCCATTACTGAGTGCATTTCAAAGAGCTTAGAACAAAAATATAAGTAAATATATGGAAAACTAACTCTGAAATTGCACTTTCATAGTGAGGATCACCTCATTCTTTCAGCAGCACTACACTCATATTTCTTTATGACATATGTCATATTATTTAGTCACTAGTCTATCTCCAAATGAAGGTCAGATCTCTGAGTTTTGTGGTTTTAGATTTGTGGTTTTACTTTTTAAAAAATATTTTTGTATTCATTTTTTTTCAGAGAGGAAGAGAGAGGGATAGAGAGTTAGAAACTGATGAGAGAGAAACATCGATCAGCTGCCTCTTGCACACCCCCTACTGGGGATATGTCCGCAACCAAGGTACATGCTCTTGACCAGAATCGAACCCAGCATCCCTCAGTCCACAGGCTGATGCTCTATCCACTGAGCCAAACCGGTTTCGGCTGTGGTTTTATTTTTGTGCAACTCTGTATTAGTGGAGTACAGTGACACCTTTCATACATAGTCTCAGATATATAACTGTTGGTTGGGAACCAAATACACCCAGATATAATTATACTGGCATAAATTTAGTGCAAACTTAGTTTTATTTTAGCTTTGCCCTCTATATTCTTATTAGACATAAAACTTTCTTCCTAAAATATTTTCACTATGAGTATTAATTTTTTGAATAAACTAGAATAAATTTTATATTTCAACTTTGTGTATAAAATAGCTTAAGCTACTATATACAAAGAAAATGTTGTACTTCTAGTTTTAGCTTAAGCCCTAAAAAGCTTGAAAGTCATTGCTCCCATCCTTATAAGAATACTATTAAAAAATTGAAAATTAATGACTTTTCTCAGACCCATCAGAGAACTAAGTTCAAAGGACAAATTGCTACCCAATCTGAAAAGACAAGCACATCCAGAGTGACACAGCTAATGTTTTGACAGAATGCATGGGTGAACAATCAGCCAGCACTCTAAGGGAGGAAAGTTTAACTTCCATTTCACAGATCTGCTAATCCAGGGGAATTCCGGATCGAAAGCCTGAACTGAACTTGTGAGGAGGCTCTCACCTATATATCTCCTCTTGTGGCTGGCCCCTGAGGGTCCCTGCAGCTCAGTCCAAGTCAGTTTTAGAGGGGAATTGGGGACATGCTCTGAAGTTCCACCCAAGTCCATTAGAGTGGGGAAATAAGACTACAGTTTTAACCAGATATTCAACTAGATTGCAAGCCCCACCTCCCACCCCATTTTCCTTTTCACTAATATCTGTTTACCTAGAAAAGATGCTGATGGAACCATAAACTGGTATGAACATATAAAGAGTAACTTTGATGAACAGTTGGAGACTGGATATAGATTAGCATGAGAATGAGAAATCTTTAGAGGGACACAGTCTTAGGAAGGCCTCTCCACTTTTTTGGGCTTTATTTCTGGGAACCTTGCTAGGCTTTCATAATGATGGTGAAAATGAGACATTTTTGGGGGGCGGGGGAGCTAGCCATCTGAACCTGTGCCATCAACCTAATGTACATTCTTGTTAGCCTATAGTCTAGCCACTACCCCTTTAATTGTCTGGCCCTGCAAGACCTGTTTACTCCCATTTTAGAGGGGCCATAAATAATACAAACCTCAGACGAAGTTATCAGTGCTGGTACCAGGTCAGGCCTTGAGATGTGGTCTCACTGCCCCCATCCAAGCACATGGGGCTTTTTGCAAAGCCCATGAAAGGTCTGGAAATATAATCCATATTTGGGGGACAAAGAAACCAAATGGGGTATAAAGGGAAAGCTTCCTACAACATGGAGGATTTGGAGAGAGACAGACTTACCTAAGTCACTGTACTGATACATGTAAAATATCTGGAAGTAGATGGTTTTTTTTCTGTGCCTCTGGCAGTCCTGCATATTTTTCAGTCACCTGGTAAATTCTGTAACATAAATGAAATCCAACTAAGATCTCTTCATTGCTCTGGCAAGGAAAAGAGAAGAGTAACTATTATAAAATATATTCTGAGTCTTCTTCATAACAAAATACTATAGGAAATTGACTTTTCCAGGGCATTATCACAGCTAAGAGAAGGGACTTACTTCCATTCCATCTTCTTCTAGTCTTCCTGTATCATAGGATACTAGAGAAGTTTGAAATATCTGGCATTAATAGCTATGCAAACCATTAAACACATGCAAACCCTTAGCAATATTAACATAAATATTCACACTAAATACCTGTTTACCTCAACTCCTGTTACCTGATGCAACATATCCAGCTTTCAGCACAGATTAAAAGGCATGACAAAAGGCAAGGGAAAACAGTCTGTTGAAACAAAACAAGCATCAGAACCAAATGAAGATGGGACATAGGTGTTAGAATTATTAGGAGGGAAATTTAAACATCTATGATTAATATTTTAAAAGATCTAGTGGGGAAAATGACAATATGAAAGCATGATGTAGGTGGGTAGAATAAGCAAAGTGATAGAAATGCTAACAATCATGATCACTGAGCAGTATGCCTGGGGGTGTGAGAAGCTCTGGGGCGTGTGTTCAGTACTGCCATCCCAGGGCAAGTTCCTTCGGGTGGAGAGGTCATTTTGCAATTTCATGATCGCATTGAAGAAAGAATGAGATGGGAAATCTAAATTGCTTGAAAAAGTCTGAATGATGCTGAAACCAGTTTGGCTCAGTGGATAGAGCGTCGGCCTGCAGACTGAAAGGTTCCAGGTTTGATTCTGGTCAAGGGCATGTACATTGGTTATCTACACATCCCCAGTAGGGGGTGTGCAGGAGGCAGCTAATTGATTATTCTGATCCCTCATTGATGTTTCTACCTCTCTATCATTCTCCCTTCCTCTCTGTAAAAAATCAATAAAATATATTTTTTAAAGTCTAATATATATATATATATATATATATATATATATATGCTTGAAATAAAAAAATACAGTATCAGAAATGAAGAAAACCTTCAATGGCTTATCAGTAAGTAATGGATATTTCTCAAACTTAAATGCAAAGATAAAAATAACAAGCAGAATAGAACATCCAAGAATAGGGATACAATATAAAAAGATGTAAATCTTGTGTAATTAGAATATCAGAACAAAAGATACATTCAATATATTCATGGCTAGAACATCTCAAAATTATTGACAGACACCAAACCACAGATTTGGGAATCTTGAAGGTATTGTTGCTCTATACTTTACTTATAGAACAATAATAATGATAGATACCAAAAAATGAAACTGTTATTGTAAAAACATTTAAACCTGTAAAGAATTTTTGTGAGTTTATTCGAGCCAAACTGTCCACAATTGCCGGAAAGCAGTATCTCTAAAGATTGGGTTAATGCTCCAGAGAATCCAGGTTTTTTTCATCTATTTTTATACATTGAAGTCAAAAGAGGGGACATAGGTGAGTTACATGAAATGTATTGCTGATAGACTAGAGAGGCTTCAGAAAGTGAAGTGGGGAAACCTCTGGGACTGGATAAAAAATGAAATGATAGACACATACTTAAGTGGGTGTAGGATAGCCAATAGTCAACAACATCTTAACAATGAAGGAATTTGAGATATCTGCCCTGGGGCCCAGGCACATTATGTTGTGCTCTAAGGGGTACAGAAAAAGGAAAGTTACAAGTTACCCAGAAATGTCAAGGGTATGTTATCATAGATACAAAAAGACAAATAGGCTCAGTTAAGGTAAAGGTTGACCTTGTCAGTGAAGATACTGGCCTCAGATGTAACTACCCACTATTACTACGTTAGGTTAAAAGTTTAATTTCAGACCACCCTTTGTGGTTACTTTAGGTCTCTATGTTTGCAAGACTGCCAAGAAGGCCTTCTCTGAGCTTCTCAGGTCAGCATGTGGCCCTTTTCATCCACAAAACCAAAGAAAACAACAACCAAAAAAACCCACACCTACCCATATCACACCTAAACTGCACAAAAATGAAGGCAAAACAAATATTGAAAGAAGCTGGTGGTGTCTATAATCCCATTAAAAAATAGGCAAAGACTGTAACCATACAGGTCACCAAGAGACACATGAAAAAAAATGCTCAAAGTCACTAATCATCAGAGAGATACAAATTAAAATGACAATGAGGTATCACTTCACACCTGTGAGAATGGCTATCATCAACAAATCAACAAAGGACAAGTGCTATCGAGGATGTAGAAAAAAGGAAATCCTAGACAACTGTTGCTGGGAATGCAGACTGAAGCAGCCACTATAGAACACAGTATGAAGTTTCTTTTAAAAAATTAAATATGGAACTTCCATTTGACCCAGTGATCCCACTTCTAGGAATATATCCTAAGAAATCAGAAACACCAATCACATGGGAGGGGTAATAGAGGATAAGGACACATATGTAATACCTTAATCAATAAAAATATATATATATATGCACCCCTATGTTCATAGCAGTGCTATTTATAATAGCTACGATCTGGTAACAGCCCAAGTGGCCATCAGTAGATGAGAGGATAGAAAAGCTGTGGTACATTTACACAATGGAACACTATATAGCTATAAAAAAGGATATTTTACTCTTTGAGATAGCATGGATGGATTTGGAGAATATTATGCTAAGTGAAATAAGCCAGTCGGAGAAAAATAAGTATCACATGCTCTCACTCATATGAAGAATCTAATGAACAAAATAAACTGGTAAACAACATAGATCCAGAGACATAGAAACATGAATAAACTTGCATCTCAGAAGGAAGGTGGGGATTAGGGAAGGGAGTGGGGAGAGATTAACCAGAGAATTTATATGCATATATGCATAGCCCATGGGCACAAACAATTGTGTGGTGAAGGCCTTGGGGGGTAGGGGCCAGATGGAGGAGGTCAATGTGGAAAAAAGGGAAAATATATATAATATTTTCAACAATAAAGATTAAATAAAAGAAGATGGTAGTGTGTTGCAAATACCTTACTTATAGAGCCAAAATATGGCATTCTGAGCCAAGGAATGACCTACGATATCTTGAGGTTACAGAGGGGACAAGGAAAAATTTCAAGACCATAAGAAGAGCAGTTGTTTAGTGATTAGAAATTTGCCCAGCCACCCATACATATAAATTATAAAAGGTTTTCTCTGGTAACAACACTTATGGGCAAGGCTCCCGATTCAGATTCTTCCAGGTACTAGCTATGGGAGAGGGAAATGTTTCTTCTGAGCACAAAGGGTCTTAATTGCTTTGAGGTCACAACAATCCACATACCCAAGTGCCTGTTTTTTTGGGAAGCCTGTACAGAACCCCTTCCATTTAATGTGTTTTTTTATTTTACTAATTTAAAAGTACATTTTACTATACCTTCCCTACCGTTAGAATTGCTTTACATTGAATGGGAGCAGGATATGCCATTACAATAAATGCCTCTTGGGCATAAAGGTTATTTTGGACTGTTTCAGAGGGAAGGCGAGTGCGGGTGGGTGGGTGAGAAGAGATCAATCAAAGAACTGGTATGCATGTATACATAACCCATGGACACAGACAATAGGGTGGTGAAGGCCTGGGGTTCAGGGAGGGTTCAGGTTAGAAGGAGTCAATGGGGAAAAAAAGAAGACATCTGTAAAACTCTCAATAATAAAGGTTTTAAAAAGAAAAGAAACAGTAGACACAGGAGATGCTCTCTGCCAGGAAGGGGAAGATAAATAAAATCTAGAAACTAATCAGTGGAGAAGGCCTGACATAACAACCATACCTGTATTTACTGTGCATTGCCTGATAACATCCCATAATTGCTTCCACCCACTCTAACATCTTTTGTCTTTAGCTGTTATAGAAGATCCTGTTGCCTCTCAAGTCTGAGCAAACAAATATGATGGAAGCTCTTCTGGACCTTTCGTGGGCTTTGCAAAAAGCCCCATGTGTTGGGATGGGGGACTTGAGGCCATATCTAAGAGCCTAGCCTGGCACTAGCACTGATATCCCCCCCCCAGGGGAGTTGTGTATTGTTCATGGTTTATGGCCTCTGTAAAATGTGAGCATTTAGGTAACAGGTCTTGCAAGACCAGCTTGTGAAGAAAGGGGCAGTGACTTAATTATAGGTTATCAAGAATGTACATTAGGTTATTGGCACAGATTCAGATTACTGTCCCCCCCCCCAAAAAAAAAAATCAGGGTTACATTGAAATTAGCCTTTTAGCCTTCTCATAGCTGAATATAGTATTTAAGGTGAATACTAATATTTGGACCATCTCATGGAGTTACTCATTTTCCTGGGTGTCTCCCATCTATATAGGAGCTATATGTGTTGTTATACTTTAATTTGTTTTTCTCCTGTTAATCTGTCTTTTGCAAAAGGGAGGGGCCTCAAACAAAATCCTAGAAGAGTAGAAGTAAAATCATTTTTCCCTCCACAACGTAGAGGCAATTATAGTTTACAATGTCAGTAGATTGAATCTCCAGAGTTTTATGCTTTTCTGATAAGAATTTATTAAAAGAATTTGAAAACGATTATTCTAAGATAATTGGCACTGAATGAGAAATTCAAAAGACAAAGGAATTGGACAAAGGATTAAGTTGAAAGAGAATATACAATAAGAAAGACATAAATTGTGATGAAATGCTGGCACAGGAATAGAGAAGAGATGAAATATAATTATTCTAGGACTTACTTTAGCATGAAATATTTTTTTGTGTTTAAAACATAAAAATTTAAAATCTTAACCATTTTAAGTGTATATTACAGTAGTGTTAACTATAAACACATTGCTGTGTAGCAGATCTCCATAAATTTTCATCTTGTAAAACTTAATCTCAGTACCCTTTGAAAGACAGCTTGTCTTTTCCCTATCTCTGCAGCTCCTGGCAACTGCCATTCCACTTCCTGTTTCTGAGTTTGACTAGTTTAGATACCACCTATAAGTGGACTCTTCTAGTAACTATCCTTTTGTGATTGGCATATTTAAGTTAGCATAATGTTCTCAAGGTTCATCCATATTATAGCATTTGGCAAGATTTTCAACTTTTTAAGGGAAAATAATATTTCATTATATGAATGTGCCACATTTACTTTATCCATTCATCTGTGACTGACATTTAGGTTGTTTCCACCTCTTGGCTGTACTACATAATAAAAGCCTAATATGCAAATTGTTCAACTAGGAGTTTGACCGCTGGCTATGACGTACACTGACCACCAGGGGGTGGCCCGGAACATGGTGGGAGTCAGTGATGAGACACTGGCAGCAGGTGGCAGTAGAGGCTGGGTGCATGAGTTAGGGCTCAATCTCTTCAGGCCACCCTGAGGGACCCCACCCATGCATGAATTCATGCACCAGGCCTCTAGTTGATAATAATGCTGAAGTGAACATGGGTATGTAAATATCTCTTGGAGATCCTGTTTTCTTTTCTTTTGGCTATATACTTAGAAGTAGCATTCCTAGATCATATAGTAATTTTGTTTTGAATATTTTGAGGAACCTGCATACTATTTTCCATAGCAGCTGCACCATTTTACTCTCCCATCAACAGTATACAAAAGTCTTCTGATTTCTCTACATCCTCACTAACGCATGTTATTTTTTATTTTTTATAGAAGCTCATTGAGCTTCCATAATTATTTTGAAGTGTTTGTCAAGTAATTCAAGGTCAATATTTCTGGAGAGTAATTTTGTTTCTTTGATTGAGCCATATTTCCCTGTATCTTTATATACCTTGTTATTTCTTGCTTCTTATATTTATGGACTTTTTTTTTTTTGGAAGACCTTCCCCAATCAATCTGCATAGAGATTCTAAGAGCCTCTCAAACATTTTCTGAGGGTGTGTTTTCTCTGTGCATGTTATTTCCCAACTATACAAATTTTCTAATTTCTTTTTCAGGAGTTTGTAATCTCTTCTTCCCTCTGGTGTCTATTTCAGTTATCTTGTTTGTTTGTCTTTGTCTTTTTGGTTTTTTTTAAACATGCTACAACATGCTACCAAGCTCTTTGTTCTCAGCAGCCCCCAGGCTTTAAAAGTAAGCTGGTTCAGTCCAGGATGCTGACCAAGACTCTGAGAATCACTACAAGGAAGACTCCCTGTGGGGAGCGTTCTAAGACTTGGGATAGGTTTCAGATGAGGATCCACAAGCAGATCATGGACTTGCACGGCCCTTCCAAGATTGTCAAGCTGATTACTTCCATCAGCATTGAGCCAGGAGTGGAGGTTGAAGTCACCATTGCAGATGCTTAAATCAGGCCTTTTAATAAATTGGCTATCAGTTGTTAAAATAGATAGATAGATAAAAAGTAAGCTGGTTCTCCACAAGCACTCCCAGTCAGATGTGACAGAATCCAGTGCTTCAGGAAACCTACTGAAAAACTGGAACATTGGTTATGTGTCCTACTGTTTTCCTTTCCTCGCAAAAGAGAATGAACATCTTTCAATCACACCAAGCTGTCCTGGTTTAGGGGAAGGGCTATCATGGATGAAATGCAACAACTTTTCTTACCAATTTCAATGTGACTATTCTTAGCTTTACCTTTTCCTGGGATACTGCATCATTTAATTGGTTTCAGGAGTACCTATAAAGCCTTATGGACCATATACAGAGACAGGCAAAGGTAGCATACAGTTGTACATATGGAAAAGGACATTCAGATTATGATTACTACAATAACTTTATTAACTGTGTTTTGAGTACCTATAACTGTAAACCTACATTTGCCCACCCCTGTATTGTTAAGTCAGTGTCTCTGTGGGGAACAAGGTGGGAGTTTATATTCTGCCATCGCTGCCATCACTCTTAAATCTCCATGTTTTATGATAAAGATCAAGGCACTGAGATAAGGGAAGTGAGTTTTATATACTGAATAATTATTATAATAGCTAACCATTTGTGGATGCTTACTATGTGCTTGTCATGGTTTATAATGAAATTCTCACAACTGTCTCAATAAAATTCTCACATCTGTACCAATAAGGAATCCAAATACAACTTCCCTACCCCAATTTACCAAATAAAAAAAACTAAAAGAGATTATCAAGGTGGCCTATCAATGTCTTTTTAGTCAATAGATAAAAGCCACACACAAACAAAAAGAAAAAAAAACCAGAGGTGATTTAGTGAGTTAACATGTATTATATTGCTATATATCATAGGACACCAAAACCCTCACAAGTGATAAAGCATTTAATAACACAATATGTCCACACATATAAGACATTTTCAGAAGTTCTTGGACTTTTAGGGAGGAAGTATGTTTAAACTTAAAGTTGACTTAAATCTGATCAGTATGCCATACACTGAGAAATGGATTTCTACTATTTTCCTCATAGAATTATAGTTCTACCTCTGAAGCCATCCTGGATGCATATTAGCAAAATTTTAGTAGAACTTCAAATGTGATTACTCATTTCTCAGCATAGTTAGGGCTCATTAATTCTAAGGAAGAGTAAGGATATATATGAGAGGAAATTGATTAAAAAGTGTTAACAAGCCCTACATCTGTTTAGTGAAAGGAAACCTCCATGTATGCTCAGAGGTAATTTTCCAAGCCTTCAGATGTAGAGATTTACGGCACATTAGCTTCCCCCAGGATAACTTAATATTGAACACCCCCTCTTAAAAATCCAGAAAAACCCTACAAGCTGGTTCCACCCAATCCTCACTAACATCTCATTCAACTTTCCCATGGTTCACAATGACTCCTAGAATTGTATCTCTTCCAATGCTCAAGATTCAACTTTGCTATGAACTCTTTATTACAAGTAATAAGAATAATTTCTAAGCAGATTATATAAATAAATTGTCTGCAACTACTGTATCTTACTACTCTTTTTGCTTTCTCTTTTCCTGGTCATTTTTGCATTTTTTATTACTTCCTTTCAGATGGGAGAAAAAACAAAGGGACATTGGCCAGATACTTTCATTTAGATGTAACTTTTTTCTAAAGTTCCAGTACATAGAATATATTGACCTCATTTATCATGTTTTAGAAAAGCCAATAAAATTAGCGCATAGTTTTAGGTCAAAACAACAACAAAACAGTTGTATGTTTCTTGTTTACAGTTCTAGTTTTCTTGATTATCACTTACCAAGGACTTAACTGGTTCACAAACTAGTGGCTCCAAATTATCTTCTGAGCCTACAGGTCTTCCCTTCCAATCCTTTCAATTAAATTGCATCAAGTAATCATTGCTAAAGGTAAAATAATTTTAAAAAATTTAAACAGACTCCCTACAGCGCAATTTCTAATAAGCTAAGTTTATACAAGAAAATGAATTTAACTGGAAGATATAAATGCAAGAGGAAAAAAAAACAATGAAAGCAAAATTTTAGTAGCACTTCAAATGTGATTACTCATTTCTGAGCATAGTTAGGGCTCATTAATTCTAAGGAAGAGTAAGGATATATATGAGAGGAAATAAAGTTGGTCAGTTCCTCCTAGAGCTTCCTATTCCCTCAGCAAATATTATCATCTCACTCTATTTTAAAAATAAAACGAATAATGCTTTTTTACTGACCCTTGGAAAACTTCCTCTATGCATTGAATGTCATTTAATTTGCATTCATTATCCTCTGGGAAGTAGTGTAAGGCATTTATTATTAGTTTTCATATTAGTGGGTAGCACTCTGACTACAGAACTTATTTCTAGGTTACTGAGAGGCTGTCAAAGCCCTAAGGGTATTCAAGTCTTCTGCCTCCTGAAATATTCACTTGGCAATACAAAATATTACAATTGTGGATATGTCTACATGTTATCAAAATAACAGATCAGTTGGGCTGGAAAAGCTGCATGCACACTTATGGAATTGTATCCTCAAACAATTATGAACCGACAGATTTTTCATATTTTCACTTTAATTTGGGTGTTGTGAGGATACAGTTGAAGGGTAGCAAAGCCCACGATAGTGATTGAAATTCAGAGCAATTTGAGGAAATACTTATTGTGTTGATAATCCATGAATATTGTGATTGTGAACACACACTTATTAACAAAACCTGTTTTCGATCTCTCATGTCTGTCCTTTCAATGACCATCACGGTCAAGCTTCTCCTGTGTTTGTGATACAGTAGAGTGTGAAAGACCAGTGATTTCTTGAGCTGTAATAATTTCAGAGCAATGCATAGAGTAATGAGGAGTGTCATTTGTGTCATGGTGACAGCTTGCCTGTCTTGGATTGTACATAAATCTAAACTAGGGTGAATGTGTGATGTAGCAAAAAGAGACCTGGTTTGGGTGACAAAAAAAAAATGTCCTTGACTCACCTCTGCTATCACTCGCAATGTTTCCCAAACTGTGGTACACGTACCCCCAGAGGTACGGGAAGAGTTTGGTGGGGGTACGCGTTGCACTGGAGTTTGGTGGGGATATGCACTGCACCATGCTTAGCTGTACCCAATTCTACATTCTCATGAGTCAAGTCAAGACAGTCTTGTGAGGCGTGAGATGGTCCGGTGTGCAAATAAATGTTATTTATAATATAACTTTTATTTATATTTTATTATGAATAATTTTATTTTTCATTTATAAAAAATAAAATAAATAAAATAAAAATAAATATATTTTGATTATTATTAAATACATCCTTTTTTGATGAGGGGTACTTAGCGTTATGAAAATTATAGAAGAGGTACATATATGTCAAAAGTCTGGGAAACACTGAAAGGATGAACTTGGAAATTTCATCTAGCCCCTTTCAGCCTCACGTCTCAATTTCAGAAGAGAGAGGAGAAAGAGAGGGAGTGAAGGAAATAAAGGAAGGAAGGATAATAGGAAGGAAAGGAGTGAGGGATGGAAAGAGGGAGGGAGAGAGGGAGGAAATGAGGGAAGGAAGGAAGGGAGGTAGGAGAGAGAGAGGGAAGGAGAGAGGAGAGGAAGGAAGGAAAGGAGGAAATGAAGGGGGGAGCAGAAAGAAGTGTGGCCAGTGAAGGAAAGGGAAGGAAATAAAGAGATAATGGAGGGCCCTAGAACCCTGGCCAGACACATCAATTAGTTGGAGTATCATCCCATGTGCCAAAGGCTGTGGGTTCAACTCATGGTCAGGGCACATACCTAGGTTGTGGGTTTAATCCCCAGTTGGCATAGGTAATGGAGGCAACCTATTGATGTTTTTCTCTCACATCCATGTTGATCTCTCTCTCTCTTTCTCAACATAAAATCAATAAAACCATATAAGGATTAAAACAATCATGGAGGGAAGGAGGAAATAATAAATATGGTAACAAAGGGACAGAATTTTAGAAATATGAGTGTTATTACAAATGCCATATAATTCATATTTCATCTTCTGCCTCAGACTACCCTTCCACTTTAACAAAAACATTATCACGCCGAAATCGGTTTGGCTCAGTGGATAGAGCATTGGCCTGCGGACTGAAAGGTCCCGGGTTTGATTCTGGTCAAGGGCATGTACCTTGGTTGCGGGCACATCCCCAGTAGGGGGTGTGCAAGAGGCAGCTGATTGATGATTCTCTCTCATCCATGTTTCTAACTCTAACTCTATCACTCTCTCTTCCTCTCTGTAAAAAATCAATAAAATATATTTAAAAAACATTTTCACTATGTTCATTCAGTCAACAAAGATGTACTACCTAAACACCTACCATTTCTAACCGTTATGCTTTGTGCTGAGACTACCACAATAAATATCCCATCATGCTGCCATTGAAAGTTTTTGGAGTACAGTTAGGGTAATATGTAAAAATAACAATTTCAGAGCTGTCACTTCACTGAATAAAACCAGTCACAAAGAGGACCATATTTTTCCATAGGGGAATATTTTTGCTTTTGTTCAGTTTTGATTGCTTTTAGTGCTCCTCAGGTGTCACTTTTATGTTTTCTGACTTCACTATTTTTAGACTTCCCTGGATCTGAAGCAGATAGCAAAGCAAATCAGGCAGGTAGGCTGTCCTTGGCTGAAACAGGACCTCCTTAATGCCTTGCCAAGATCACCTTTAAATTTACATCTTCCAGTTCTTCTGCTTTATTTCTTCCGTTCTTTTTCTCCCCCTCTCTTGGGTTGTCCTCCCATTTGAATGCCAATCTATTCGTAAGAGGCTGCAATAATAATTATTCTGACAGAGGCGTTTCTCCTAACAGCTCTCACCTCCGTTTTTGGCAGCAAGAATGGAGTTCAGCACATGGATTTGTGGACTTTTGTTTCTATTCCCAGGGATTCATACAAGGAGCCAAGGAGTGATAGTTTGGCCCGATACGTAGGTTCATCCTGCTGCTGCACCCGGCGTGATACAGCTGTCTCCTGTTTACCTGCAAAGTAATTAAACTGCAAACAAATCCTCTGAGTCACTAGAGCTTTTAAGGTCCAAACACTCTTGCCATCTGTGTTCCATGAAAATTATGCAGCGGTAGACTATGCTTGGCAAGCATTCTCTGCTCTCTAAATGGGCATTTATCAATCAGCAAATTCAGTGTCTTCAAACTCAATAATTAATAAGCATCACCCCTCTTTTTATAGGGTTAGATTTTACAGTGTTTCCCAAACTTCTCTCATGATGAGAATCACGAAAGAAGTTTGGAACGCTTCTGATTTAAGCTTAGAGCACTAGTTAAGTATACAATTTTACCTATATGCTCCCAAAAATTCTAGTTTAGCACTTCTTAGTTGGGATTCAGGAATTTGTATTTTAACAACTCCACCAGGTGATTCTCATCATGAGAGAGGTTTGGGAAACACTGGGTTAGAACAATGTTGATATTTCTATGAACAGGCTCAGAAATACTTGGGGAATTTGTTTTTTACATGCCATCCTGCCAAATGCCCCAACAGACAGATATGCTCATTCTCCACTCTCTGCCAGACTATGTTCCAAAGCAAGGACCAGAAGTCACACTTTGCAGCCTCCAAAGAAAGGAAGGTTCGAACTTACTCGGGTAAATAAGCCATATAACCTAAATCAACTTAGTCATGCACATATATTAGGTTCTTTTTGGCAGATACACAACAATAGCAGCCAAATATTTGATACGGGTAAGAATTGAATAGGCCCCAAAGCCTCATTAAAAGCAGGCTTTGAATCAAATTCTAGCATACAGCCATTTTTTAATTACCCATTATCAAATAGCTCATGCAATGTTAAAGTGGCACCTGATGATTGCATTTTTGACAAGTATCTTAGATGACCCTGAAGCCCACAAAGTGTGAAAACCATCCCCATGAATGTTGCTCAGTGGTTGAGGGTTGCCCCATGAATCAGGAGGTCACTGATTCGATTCCTGGGAAGGGCACATGCCTGAGTTGCGGGCTTGATCCCTGGCAGTGGGCATGCAGAAAGCAACCGATCAATGATTCTCTTTTGTCATTGATGTTTCTATCTCTCTCCTTTACTCTTCGAAATCAATAAAAAAATATATTTTTTTAAATATGTGAAAAACAGTGACCCAAGTTGTGCATCTTCCAGAGCTGACAGCTGCCTTAGCTGCCTCCCAAATGGTTTTCAGGAGCTGAAAGAAACCAGGAAAGAGTTGCTGGAAGGAAGCCCAGGGAAGGTTACATTTGAGTCAGATTGGCTGTGCATTACACACGCTCCCAGCTTTGTTTATTTTTAAAGCATAGAAATTATCTGTGGAGATTATTTTTATATATAGAGGCACAGAGCCCAAACCAGGCTTGGCGAATCTACATGTTTATTGGTGGAAAGTTATATATATTTTGCAAGAGCTCTATAATTAATTCTCAAGCACAGTTACACAGTCATGTTTGTGCATCAGTGATATGGAGCTGCCCTTTCCATTTCTCCAATTCAAGTTTAGAGCTTTCAGCAACAGAAAAACACTGTACTTCTCTGTTCCTGGAGTTGCTGTTAATTAGCAGTGCGTTCTCCGACATGTCACAGGAAGGCACTCTAAACATAAGTTAAAACAGATATCCTGACAAATATTATCTAAGCCCAGCTATCCAATTAAACATAGGTCTTTATTACAATTGTGGCAGGAGGCAACCCTATCTAAAAAAGAGGAAATATGCTAATTGACCATCACACCTTCACAAAGATGAAGGCACCCACAGCCAATAAGGAGGGAATATGATAATTGACTGCCACGCCCTCAAAGATGGTGGTGCCCACAGCCACAAGATGGTAGTGCCCAGTCCCCTCAGCCCCATCAGGGCAGCAGGGGTGTGCTACAGCCCAGCCCACCATCAAGAGGGTCTGGCTGCTCCTCACACCTACTCCTAAAGTCTCCCAGTCCCCTCAGCCCTCTAACCCCCCAGGGCTGGCACGAGATGCAGACAAGCCTCATATAGTGGCTACCAAGCCGCCCAAAGCCACCGGAGCACAAGTAACCAGGGCTGACAGAGGCTTGCACTGCCAGCAGAGGCATCAGCAGAGGTGTGATGGGGGTGTCGCCTTCCACTGATCACTGGGTCTCCTTCCTCCCATGAGGGCTCCTGGACTTTTAGAGAGGGCAGGCCAGGCTGAGGGACCCCCCCTCCAGTGCATGAATTTTCATGCATCAGGCCTCTAGTATTTTTATAATAGTCAAGGCTTTTCTTTCTCCTGTTATTTTTTTATAGTTGTGGGCATTCCATCTATTAGGTTAGTGGTATTCCTTGAGTTAAGGAGGGTTAACTTAGCTGGGAATACAGAAGTTAAATGAGTTTCTGAGTCTATTTTATTAACTCATAGAATAACTCATAGAGTTGTGAAAATCTGGCATTCCAATAAACAACCTTGAAGGGAGCAGAACTAGAATTTATGCCCTGTGTGCTTATCTCAAAGGATTATATGATAATGTAAGAACAGTTTCCTGCCTCTGGTTAGATAAAGAATACAAGTGTTTGATTTAATGAAAGAAAAATATTTGTCAGAGGTGATTAAGGGAATTAAATTGCGGATCATGTTCTAGGGGTCATGTGTGATAAAAATCTAGATAGGCTTAGTGGGACCAAACATAAAGAAGGGTTAGTGAAAGGCTCCTGGAGAAATCTGAAAGCCACTTTGGCATCTGAAATACAGAGTTTTCAAATTGTGACACATGTCCTTCAATGGGATGGGTAGAGGAGCATCCAGAAGTAGCCTCTTCCATTCAGAAGAGTATAAAAATGGCTGAGAGTGGGATGGAGACACTAAAAGCCTTCAAAATAACAGGAGAATGAAGACACACATCCTACCTAATAAAAGAGTAATATGCAAATTAACCATCACCCCGCTATACCCACAAGCCATGCCCACCAGCCACACACACACCAGCCAATCAGAGTGAGTATGCAAATAAACCCAACCAAGAGGGCTACAACCACAGAGAGAAGAAGGAAGGCTTGGGTTTCCAGGCAACAGAAGAAGCCAAGCTTTCCACCTGCTCTTGCCGTCCTAGGCCTCCACTCAAGGCTATAAAGTTTCAATTATAGAAGGTAAACAAATCCAAACAGAAATTGAGGCAGCCACCAAGCTGGAGAGAGCAGGCTAGGGTTGCCCCTGGCAATGGAGGAAGCAAAGCTTTTCGCACACCCTGGCTGGCCCAGGCCTCTGCTTAAGACCACAAAGTTTCAATTATAGAAGGTACATAAGTCCCCCAACAGAAAAGGTAGCCAGCTACAAAGCCAGCAGGAGGTTTGGCTCCACTCCAGGCTACAAGGTTTCAATTGTAGAAAGTAAATAAATTCCAGATACCAGGGCTTGGGTTGCCCGGGGGGCATGGCCGGCCTGCCAACCACCACAGGCCCCTTGCTCAGGCTGCCCCATTCCCCAAGGGAACCCCCACCCTGATCCAGGACACCCTTCAGGGCAAACCAGCTGGCCCCCACCCATGCACCAGGCCTCTATCCTATCTAATAAAGGAAAAATATGCAGATTGACCATCACCCCAACACACAAGATGGCTGCCACCATGTAGTAAAAGATCCTGCCCCCATGTGGACACAAGATGGCCACCACAAGATGACCGGCAAGGGAGGGCAGTTGAGTCGGACCAGGACTGCATGGGAGGGCAGTTGGGGGTGATCAAGCCTTCAGGGCGGCACAGTTAGAGGTGACCAGGCTGGCAGAGGAGGGAAGTTGGGGGCATACAGGCTGGCAGGGGAGCAGTTAGACATCAATCAGGCTGGCATGGGAGTGGTTAGGGGATGATCAGGCTTGCAGGCAAAAGTGGTTAGGGGCAATCAGGAAGGCAGACAGGTGAGCAGTTGGGAGCCAGCAGTCCTGGATTGTGAGATGGATGTCCGACTGCCCACTGTCCCACCACCAGGATCGGGCTTAAATGGGCAGTCGGACATCCCTTGAGGGGTCCCAGATTGGAATGGGTGCATGGTGGGCTGAGGGATACCCCTCCCCACCCCCTTGCACGAATTTTGTACACCGGGCCTCTAGTTGGTCTATAATAAGCTGGGTATATCAGAGCAGAAAGAATATGGGCATTTGAACCACAGAGGCAATGGGCAGATATCAACCAATAAAATCAATTAACATTATACAGCTCAAAAAATATAAAATTAAGAAAAAAAGATTATACAGCTTATTCAAAGCCAACATGGGTTCTTGGTTCCAATGAAGTTTCATAGTCTCTCTCTCTCTCTCTCTCTCTCTCTCTCTATATATATATATATATATATATATATATATATATATATATATATAAATATATATATATATATATATATATATATATATATATATATCCCAATTTATTTATAAATCCCCCTGGAACATAGATAACTCCATTGCAAAGAGAAGGGAAGGGAAGACAGTAAATGTCATAAACCATAAACTAAGGCAGTGTTACTCTGAAAGAGATTGACTTTTAAACAAGAATTTACTGAGTCTACATTCAATTTTGAAAATTAAATTTTCTACTACTAAGCTAAAATGAAAACTCAAAATCCAAATTTAGTTCAGGTACAGACATGGATAGTGTACTCAATATTTCTCTACCCAGGACAATTTTGATATCCTGATTAGAGACAAATTACATACTTATTATCTATTGCCTCTACCCTTTGATGAATACAGTAATTTAGTCTATGTCCATAATTTAGTGTCCTAAAATAGTTACTATTTTACAGGAAACAACTCATGGTTGGCTGGATAACAGATTATATCCATAGCAACCACTGCAATCTTAGTCCAATTTGGTTGTGCACAATCCCTAGTTTATTTTTTATTTAAAACATGCTGCCCAAAAGTTGGAGGTGGGTGAGGGTAGTTGCTTCATCACAAACTTTTCTATAAGGATAAATTAAGTCTTAGAACAAATGCTGCCACATATACAAATATAGATTAATAAAACAATTATCAAATAGGCATGAAACAGTTCATACAGCCTATTTTGCAGGCTCCATGAAGTCTAGATTTCTGACCCATTAGGTGCTTTTACTACTTTCTTGCATGAAAGGGTCAATATAGATGAATCCTAAACCATTGTGGAGATTAGTATCTGTAAACAGTATAATAATTACCAGTATATATCCTCTCAAACTAGTGATTCTCTACCTGCACCGTGGAATCACCTAGGGAGCTCTAAAAACCACTAATACATGGATTGCTTCCTCTAAAGATTCCCATCTAATTGTTCTCAGGTGTGGCTTGAGCATTTGAAGCTTTTTGAAGAATTCCAAGAATGTCTAATTTGCAACCAAGTTAGAGAACCATATTTCTCAACCAGTAATGGTACATATGATTATTTAGGAATCAATCAAAGTTGGGATTTCATTCCAAATGGTAAAATCTACTAGCATCATTAGATTTCCCCTCCCTATGTTTCTGCTCCTATTTTATGCATCTGTTTATTTTGTTCATATATATTTTTATTTTCCTCTTCTAATTAGGTATTTAATGTGTTAATTCACAAAGCCTACTTTGTTGATTGAAAAATAAGAAACAGATCACTTTCAGTAGCTGCCTTTTGAGGATGTGCTCCCTATTTGAGTATCAGCTGACCACGCTTAGACTATGCATTATTATTTAGTGTACCTATACCCAATTTAGTGTTTCAACTAGCTATTTAAATAATATATATTTAATATATGTGTGTGTGAATATGTGTATGCCTCTGTGTGTAGAGTGTTAAGTATATTATAGGTAGTGTAACACCCTGTCCATCATATAGATAACCTGGATCCTGAGTGTATTTTCAACCCCTTCCATGTGGTCTATTAATAAAATGTTTCTCGAGTTCTGTGAGTCACTTTAGCAAATGAATGAAACCCAAGGAGGGACCATAGGAGCCTCCAATATATGACAGGTTATTCAGAAGCACAGGTGTCAACATGGAGTTACGACTGGATTCTAAAGTGAAGGTGAAGGCAGTCTTATAGGACTAAACCCTTACCCTGTGGGATCTGACACTGTCTCCAAGTAGATGGTGTGATAATTGAGTTATACTTGTTAGACTGTGTTTGCTGTTTAATTATAGTTTATTCATGTCACAGTTGAACCCTACCTGTCTCCAATAGTGATGAAGAGAGGAAATAGGAAGTTCACCAGTTGAGTTTCTCTTTACCTTTCTGTTCCCGAGGCTAACCAATTACTAACCCAACATCCTCTGTCTCAATGTCTTTAGTTTGGACAATCCTTTCCCTCAAAGGGAAAGGCAAGACCAGGTCCATGATTCAAATTGTAAGATTTTTATAATTACTTTTATTCACTGTGGGATGTAATTGAGGCACAATATCACAGATGCTAGTCTTTCGTTGTCATTCCTTTTACAGACAAGTGTGTGGGAAATTTGGGGTAAGATCTTATTTGATGCAGACAGACTAGCAGGCACTGGGGTTTGGGGGAATGCTTAGCAGGTGCTTGACACCAGCCATAATTTGGGGTTTGGTTAGGACACCAGTATTAAGTAAGGGAAATAGCAAGAATAGAGCTGGCCCCAAATTCTAAGAGGGCCCTCAATATTTGTTGACAATTATTATAAGAATATCTCTGTGTGTTTTGTTTAGTGATGAATATATGAGAGTCACAAGTGTATTTTTTAAGAGAAGTCCAGAAGGAGAATTTTAAATTAGAAAAGCTTTCTCATAGACAAATAAATCTATGTCACATAGATAGTAGATGTGTTACTATTTTTAGGGACAAGGATAAAGACAAAAGCTCAGATGATAGATGGAGAGTTAACTCAATCCTGAGTATGTCAAACTCTGTTTTCCCCTAAAAGAAGGGAAAGTTATTCTACATATATTATTCAATCAATTTTAGAACAGTTGTCAAATGTTCTAAGAGAGAATAAATAATAAAAATACTCATCTTAGTAGCCAGAGCACATTGGTTTTGTATTTACCATTCATCTAGGAGAAAAAGATCTCTGTGTTTTGTTTATAGATGAATGTGTTGAAGTCACAGTATTTTTTTAAGAGAAGCCCAGAAGGAGAAATTTTAAATTAGAAAGCTTTCTCATGGACAAGTAAATCTATGTCACATATATAGTAGATGTGTTACCGCTTTTAGCAAAGGCAAACATTGGTCTAAACATTGGAAGGCTAGTATGTGCTTTACAATTGTGATGAGTAAATACAATTTCCTATAATAATTATTCCAACAGATAACATTTTCTATTGAAAATGTATTCAACAAGCCCCTTGTAATTATAGTTTTGAGGTTAAGAATGACATTGCACCAGGGATTAAAATAAATCTCTGCAAATGAAAACAGAATGTTACCAGAGATTTTTTTCCATTTGCAACAAACTTGACCACAATCAATTTTACAATAAGATAAGAAATATGTATACATTAAGTTAAATATATACATGGATAATGCTATTTATACCTTGTGTCTTAATTATAATTGATTAATAAATATTTCTAACCTTCTCTATTATCTTTTCAATAAGGATTAAGAAAGAGCCCTGTGTCCTTTCATCCCCAAAAGAATTTATATAAAAAATTGTTTCTCCTAAAGTTTCCTTGGTTTATAGTTTTATTTTAACCAAAGTGAATCATAATATTTGGTGCTTAAACATTTCTAATTCCACAGTATACTCTAGGTAATTTTAAAAAAATATATTTTATTGATATTTTACAGAGAGGAAGGGAGAGAGATAGAAAGCTAGAAACGTCGATGAGAGAGAAACATTGACCAGCCGTCTCTTGCACACCCTCTACCGGGGATGTGCCCGCAACCAATGTACATGCCCTTGACCGGAATCAAACCCGGGACCTTTCAGTCCGCAGGCCGATGCTCTACCACTGAGCCAAACCAGTTTTGGCGGCTCTAGGTAATTTGCTTAAGTATTTTCCAAGTATAATTTTATTTTACCTTCCTTAGACATTTATGGATAAAGGAACCCACATTACAGATAAAGAAACCAATGATTAGAGAGAAGTTGTTTAGCTAACTTCTGCCAGAGCAGGAATTAGAACCCACTTTGCTCCAAAACCCTCTTTCAGAGATATAGGGGAGCGTGTCCCAAGATAGAATGCGGTACAGTCTGAGGCCCAGTTTACAAAGTGCATTTATTGCACAGTTCATGGTATCAATAGACACTTGTTGAATAATGTAGCAATGCCATCCATGTGCAGTTGACCAAATCTAATTTAAGCAGACTTTGGAGTTACCTGGTGAATGATTGTGCAGGCAGAATTGTTCTTAGTACTTTTGTGTGTTAACTTCTAAACTATTTGAAACTGATGACCCCAATTTTTAAGTAGTCTGCTTCTTTCTCTGCAGAAATATATCTAGGCTTATTTTTCACATAAAAAATCCCCAAGGGATGAGGAAGAAGGGACTTCTACCACATAATGACTTATTTGGATTAAACAAATCCTTGACAATTGAGATAATTCATAAAAATACTTTAATGCTACTGCTCTTTTAAAGATAATAATGAGATTTATTTATTTTAGGATGTATATGTTGCTGACAAATTATATCCCATTTTTCTTTTTTTAATTAAAAAAAATATTTTATTGATATTTTACAGAGAGGAAGGGAGAGAGAGAGCTAGAAACATTGATGAGAGAGAAACATCGAGCAGCTGCCTCTTGCACACCCCCTACTGGGAATGTGCCCGCAACCAATGTACATGCCCCTGACCAGAATCGAACCTCGGACCTTTCAGTCCGCAGACCGACGCTCTACCACTGAGCCAAACCGGTTTTGGCTATATCCCATTTTTCATTGAATTTTTCTCTGTTATGAAGGAATGTATGTGCCAAGATATCATTCTCCATTTAAGAATGAAAGTCACTTTCATTTATTTAAAGAGAAAGATAACTTGGAGATGACATTTGATTAGTACTCTAATTTACTATTTATCAGTTTCTTCATAAATTAAATGTGTCAAGTTTGTGAAAAACACAGTTCTCTTCACTCAAAGAACAGGGACACTAAGTGATCTTTGATGGTCCCTCTCTGATTATGTTCAAAGAAAAGGTAGTCATAGAAGTGCATGCACAATAGGGCAAGGACAGGACATGGAGCTGGGAATCCAGAAGCTGATATTGTAACTCTAGAATTCTTATAATCACAGGAATTGGGAGCAAGTCATGACCTCACGTAACCTGTCTCCTATACTCATATGAGGAGACTGAAGTAAATAATTTATAACATAATTTTAGGCTGTAAACTCTACAACTTGAATGAATTTGAGTCTCATTACATTATAGTGATTTTGATCACTTTACTTCTAAGTTAGTTTTAATGCTTCACATCAATAAAATAAAGAAAATACAGACAGAGAGAGGAGAGAAAATGGTGGGCAAATAGGCAGACTATTCTTGAACCTCCTTCCAGGGCCAGACTAGAAATAAAACTAAAATGGGGAATATATACCCTGGAATTACCAACTAAAGTTCAGCTGAGGAGGAGATTCATATCGAGGAAGAGCAGAAAAGACCTGAAGACTGGTAGAAAGGACAAAGTTGTGAGAAGGGCTGACTTAGCTCCACGGGTGGCAGGCAGAGAGTGAGGAGGGATCTCTCAGCTATGCAAAGGTCTTTTCCCTCAGGAGACTGAGGCCTGGAACCCAGGCTGGTCTTCACAGCAGGAAACAACAGAGCCCGGACCAGTGGCCCACATAACATCCAGCCACGAAAGGTGGCTGGGATGCTGGCCACAGGGGAGTCTGGAGCTGGTAGACCTGAGCCAGTCAGAGGAAAACAAAACAAAACTGGTTTTGGTGAATTTTTTGTTTTGTTTTGTTTTTAAACCCAGGACACAGGCATTTCACTTGCTGCTACTCACATGAGGCTTTGATGGAGGGAGGGCAGTGTTGGCTCACGGTGCCTAAGGAGAGGCTGGCGTGGAAAGCATCATGGGGAAACGAAGCAGCTGGAGTCCTGCATTGGGTTGTAACCCCCCCAAACCAAAATGGGCATTTTTCCTGAAAAGAGCTAGCCACTCCCAAAAGCCATAGGGCAGGAAAAGGAATAAATCATGCTCTAGGTGATATAACCCACCTGACCATCAGGATCCCTGCCTGCCACACCCTGCTTCTTGACAGAGGAGACAGCCACAGAAGCCAAGCCTATGGGTGTGAACATTCTGAGAAAGCATCAGTGACTGGATTGGGGCTTGGGCTGTCCGCCCCACTATCCTAGGAACCTGACTGATGCTTCCCTTGCACAGGACAGCTGATAGAAACTCCAGGTTTCCAGGCGATTCCACCAGACGGCATGGTATGTGAGTTTCTCTGCTCAGCCGAGGACAGGCTAATATTCTGGGCACCTCATAGAAAAGTAGCTCTGAGACTTGGAAAGAGACTCACTACTTTTTCTGAAATCAGAACTGAACCTCCTCATTACGGGACTAGACTCCTAATTCCGCTTAAAGCCCTTCCAAAAACAGACATTTTAAAAATATATGTTTTTATTGATTTTGTTATTGATTTTATTGATATTTTATTCCTTACAAAGAGGAAGTGAGAGGGATAGAGAGTTAGAAACATCGATGAGAGAAAAACATGGATCAGCTGCCTCCTACACACCCCTACTGGGATTGTGCCCACAACCAAGGTACTTGCCCTTGACTGGAATCAAATATGGGACCACTGACTCTGAAGGCCGACACTCTGTCCACTGAGCCAAACCAGTCAGGGCAGAAATAGGCTTTTGAGTGATTAAGATTGACAGCAGGCTGGTGGGTGAGGGCAGATGAAAGTGGAGCCCGGTGTACCTGATTGGCCCAGTGCCCCATGCAGTTAACAAACCTTCTTTACAGGGGAGCTTGGCCCTTGGAGACAGACACAAAATGTGGATCAGTTGGAGCTTCAAGTAGGTTGCTGAAAGCCAAAGGAGAACAGTTTCTGAGTGATTAGTACCTTACAGAAAACCCAGAATTGGCAGTCAGCTGCAGCCATCAGAAGAGCAGAATCCAGAGGCAGCTCCCACGGGGCACTAATGTAGGTTGAAATGAATGCTACTTCACTTAATTTTTTTCTCTTCCCTTTCTTTTTCTATCTGCTTTATTGGTCTGTTATTTTAGTCTTGGTCGTTTCTTACATGTATATAATTTTTTTCTTCCCTTTTTCTACTCAATTTTTTTCTTTTCCTCCTACTTTTTCATCTTTTTCCTTGTCTTATTCTGTGTCTACCTTCTTTCCCCTTTATTTTTCTTTTCAAACATTTTTTCTTCCTCTTATTTTAAACCATATTCCTTACATTATTATATATTTTAGGGGTGTAGGTAGTTCTCATTCTGGATGGTGTTTCTTGTTCTCTTGCAGGTTGTTTAGCTGCAATGTCTGCCCGATGGTTTCCCCTTTGGTGTCCCTTGCAGTGGATGACTGCTACTTCCTTTGTTTCCTAGACTACCTCTAACAGTTTCAGGATTTCATTTTGGTTTTGGAAAACTTTCCCTCCTACAACTTTATATATAGCCGCATGTATATGTAGAGTGGCAAAGGCATAACATGAGTTAGTATATATGTTGGCCCGCTTATCCCTGCTAAGTTCTAATGCCCTCAATAGTGCCCACGGTTTTGCTTTTTGGGCAGATCATCCCTCAGGAATGGCCTTTGCCTCCAAAGTTTCAAAATACAAAACTATTCCATACCCAGCATACCTTTTGCTCTCACTCATGAAACTACTGCCATCTGTGTACTGAATGAAGTCAGGATTATGCAGTGGTTTATCTGCTGGTTCCGGTTGGCCTGAGTAGACTTCATCAAACACCTCCAGTTAGTCACGTTCTGGGGCCCCAGATGCTATTGGCAAGAAGGTGGCAGGGTTCAGAGTTTTTACTGCTTCCAATCTTACTGGTGGGTTTTCACATAGGAGCCCTCAGTACTGGCTGACTACTGTAGGTTGGGTCCAGTAAATTCACAGGTGGCACGCCTTCCTGTCTGTCTTGGGGACCTGAAATTAGTGGCCTCCTCTGCTGGCTTCTGACAACAGTGGCTCAAAGGGCCATTGCGGCTGTTGGCTTCTTGATCAGGGAACCAAATTTTATAGCAGAAATCAGGTTGGCAGGAAGTGACAAGCCAAATGCACTCGGAAGTTCAGAAAAGCACTGCTTTATTTGCACCAGTGCTGGCTTAGCTGAGTCCCCTCCATGGTGGTCAACAGCATATTCTTGTTATTTAGGCTAAATTTGACATTAGTTGGATCTGCTATCAAACATGAACTTTTATAGGTTTCACAACTCCAGCAGGGACAAGGTAAGATTAGACTCTGGCTATCGAAATTCATGTTTTAAAAAACATCTCACAAAATATTTCCTATTTTTTCTAATTGAGTGGATCAATTACTTTCACCCTTTACCTCTCTTCATCATGTAATACCCTGCCTCCCCATCTTGTCTGCATGGCAAATTCCTATTTACTATTACATGTGATATCAAATGTTATCTCTTGTAGGAAGTCTCCCAAATTCCCCCAGCTATGATCATTTGCCTCCTTTCTTATCATCCCATAGCAAGTTGCATACAGAGACATTAGAGCACTCATCTGCTGCACATGTATGTGCTTTTCACTGCTTAGAGTTTGATCAAAAAGTGGTTTATCAAGGCACATCCCTGGAGGGTGTCAAAGTATGAAGGAAAGATAAAACACTACTAAAATAAACTGGAATTGGATTGGTAGTTAAATCAGGTTTACCAAAAACTACTTGCACAAATTATGGTACACTAACTAATCCAAAGTGTAATTCGGTGTGGAGACTAGAAAATGAACTGAGAAAAGGAAGAACTCAAGGAAGGAAGGAGGAAATAATGGAGAGAAAAAGGAAGGAGGGAAGGGGGAAAAAGGAGAGAAAGAAGGGTAGAAGACAGAAACTCATTGCCAGTTTTTAATTATTATATTTGTTGTCACTCATATGTGATTTCCTGGTATAGCTACACGCTGTTTCATCAACCCTGACATAGTAAGCTAGTTGGCATCTGTAAGCAGGTGATTTTCACTGAGGATAAAATTACCTTACATAAATATAGTTACAAAATCTTGATCCATGATGATTAAAATTTTTTGTCTTAATTTTCTATTTGGCAATATATTTCTAAATTTACTGTCGATTCTTTGATCTACAGGTCTCCTTTTTTCTGTTCTACCTTTTGAACTAAATACTTCAAAAACACTTTCAAGATTTCAGAGAAGGTAATAAACTAGGTCACTCATTCACAGAAGAAAGGACTTTATTTTACATTACTTAATTTCAGAAGTTTATATTTCAAATTTCTTTTGATGAGAATTCCTTTGCAGCAAAGTTCAATATTCATTCCATAGATCATTTTGCCATTCCACTTAACTCTGAATATAGTCTTTTTTTCTGTGACAATTTTTGAGTTAACTTTCACATTTTCTGGATTCATGATGTATCTTAGACATATTGAGATAAAGGCATGTAAAATTTTTATCAGTTTTTCCTCGATAATATTTTTATTTTGGTGAAGATAACAGTGAAGGTTTGGGGAGGCATTCTGCTGACTCCTCTAATGACAGTCCCCCCAAGTTTCATTCATTTCTTATTGTATTATATCAGTCATTAGTGTGAATTCCAACATGAATAACAAATTACTCTGCCTTACTTTACTGAGTTGGGTTGCTTCCTTTCTGCAAACTCCCATATATGAGCTTTGTTGCTGGCTGTTGCTAACATTAATGCTGATCATCTTCCATAGTCATTGGTGATATAGTAGCCCTCCCTTACCTGTTTATCCCTAAGCCTCAGTATAACTTTCTGCAGTTTCAGTTACCTGTGGTCAACCGTGGTCCGAAAATGTTAAATTTCCCCAATCATCAACATCGTCTGCGCCTGACATCCAACTATTGCATAGCTCTATGATCCAGAATCACCCAAAGTATATAATCCTCCCTATGACATATAGTTAGAAGGTCAAGAGTAGCCTAAAGCTACATCACAATGCATAGGTCACTCACCTCACTATATCTCATTACACAGGCATTTTATCATCTCACATCATCACAAGAAGGGTGAATAAAGTACAATAAGATATTGTGGCTAAGCCAAAACCGGTTTGGCTCAGTGGTAGAGCTTCAGTCTGCGGACTGAAAGGTCCTGGGTTCGATTCCGGTTAAGGGCATGTACATTGGTTGCAGGCACATCCCCGGTAGTGGGTGTGCAGGAGGCAGCTGGTCGATGTTTCTCTCTCATAGATGTTTCTGGCTCTCTATCTCTTTCCCTTCCTCTCTGTAAAATATCAATAAAAATGTATTTTAAAAAAAGATATTGTGGCCGAGACCTGTTTGGCTCAGTCTGTAGAGCGTCGGCCTGTGGACTGAAAAGTCCCAGGTTCGATTCCAGTCAAGGGCATGTACTTTGGTTGTGGGCACATCTCCAGTAGGGGGTGTGCAAGAGGCAGCTAATCAATGTTTCTCTCTCATCGATGTTTCTAACTCTCTATCCCTCTCTCTTCTTCTCTGTAAAAAATTAATAAAATATATTTTTAAAAGATATTGTGAGAGACCATGTTCACATAACTTTTATTATAGTATATTGTTATATTTATTCTATTTTATTATTAGTTATTGCTAATGTTTTATTGTGCCTAATTTATAAATTCAACTTCATCAAAAGCATGTATGTATAGGAAAATACATAATGCATATAGGGTTTGGTATTATCTATGGTTTCAGGCATCTACTGGAAGGCTTGTAATGCATCTTTTGCAGATAAGGGAAAACTACCATACATGCAAGATTTAACAACAATGGGTAGCAATTTCAATTCAGTGGAAAGAAAGTAGAAACTATTAGAGGACAAAGGGGATCGTTCTCACCCAGAGGCATTAATGTTAACACCTTTCAGTAGAATAAACAGTGTTGTGCATTCAGTTTATGTAGAGGTAGTAATCTGCCTTATCACATCAAATTTCGATATTAGATTTTGACTTATGATTACAGGTTATTGGCTTCATAACAGCATTCAGAACACACATGTGGCCATAAAGATTCCCTCAAAGTTAAAATGTCCACACAAATTGTACTGGCTTCTCAGGTGGCTGGGTATCATGTCAGGAATCTTAACAGCAGAGTTTTCCAGACAAAATGTTTGCTATTTTGTATCTAAATTGAGAGCTCAAGTGGAAGTTGAAGCTAGCACACACAGATGGAGGATCCAGGGGACCACCTCCGCTCACACTGCTGCTCTGACAGATGTTCTGTGGTCACTGAAGTGGCAATGGCATGGCTATGGGGCCTGGGTAGGATTTTAATTACATCTCTAAGCCATTTATATCTCTTAGGACCTCAAGTTCATCATCTGTGAAATACGACCAGACCAAAAAGCCTGCCTTTTTACATGAATATTGTGAAGAGTGAATAAAGTAATTATGCAATTATTTTGGAAGCAGTAAAGTATTATATAAACACTAGAGGCTGGGTGCATGAATTTGTGCACAGGTAGGATCCAGCTGGCCTGCCCTGATGGAGGCCCATCTGGCCTGGCTGGTGGGGGGGAGGGGCCAGAGGCAGTTGACAAGCTGGCCCCAACCCTGATCGGGATGTTGGGGGATGATAAGGGCAGGGCTGGCTGGTTGGCTGCCACAGTGTGTATCATAGGCAACAGTTGTTCTGATCCTATTACCATTCTGGTCACTGGGCTTTTATATATATAGATGGTATATGATTACCCATTCACTTCCTCCCCCTTTCAGTATTTATTGAACATCCATGTGCCTTTAGATCTCTTTTGTCTCTCAGACTGCTGACAATTCCTCCTCCTGCCCTAGCCCTACCCCCTTTCACCCCTGCCCCATGTACTGGTTATCTCTGACTCATCCTTCAAGACTCTGGTTAAATAGCACATTTGCTTTTCCTATCCACTCATGCTTATCTCTCCAGACAGTTGATTACTCCTACTTTAGTGCTATTACTCTACTGAGTACATACCTAGCATTTTACATTTTATCACAACTGGCTTTGGTTCCCTCTGGTATTTGTAAGGTCTTTGCTGTCAAAATACTTCAACATGCTTATTTTTTTGTGTTTTTTTTTCAATGCTGAGCAGAGGATGCTGGAAAATTGGGGATATTTGATGGAGTAGTGGGAGAAGAGGCCTGTAGGTATGGCCCACATTATTTTATTAGTTGAGATTCAAGGCATGGATTGTGAGGGTGGCAGAGGAGGTTTAAGCTGTTCTTTGTGTGTTATAGCAGCAATTTTCTACTGGTGTGACATAAGGATTTCTAAAACATGCAGTACCTACTAGTCAGTGGCACTGACCTCAGTTCCTTTAAATTGTGAAGAAGAAAAAAAATGACAGCAGCCATAACAACAGTAGTCATAAGGTATGAATGAATCAAAACTATACCTATTTTTTGTGGTCATATCAGCAAAAAATATATATTTTTTTGCGCCACAGAATTTTAGTAATTAGTTTATGTGTGTCATAGATGAAATAGGTTGAAAATCTCTGCATCACAATGTTCATGCCTGTCCAGGTAGTCTAATGAACTAGCCATGTGAGAGCCACCACACATTGTCAAAATGTAATAATAACACATATCACATTTGCTTCAACTCCCTTTTTATTTGGGGTTGAGACGGGGAAGGAAAAATGTAAATATACTTGAGGCATCTTAGGTATATCCAAGTTTTCATGTATATCCATCAGGATCCATTGTACATCTACAAATTTCTTTGAAGTATCTAGCATGTTCCAGGTCCTTTCTCACTGATGGTTTCTATTTTTAAATAATACATGAACATGATTATGAAGCATAAGTGGTTCAAATAATTTAGGGGGAGGTATAAATCTTCTTTCCACTCCTGATCTTGATTTCCTTCATTTCTACTCCCAGAGACAGATACAATGATCAGTTTCTAGTGCAATATTCCAGATAGACAGATAAAGAGATAGATATAAATATAGATATACATACACAGCTATACAAAGATGTAGATGACAAAATGAAAGGCTATGGATATATTTGTATGTGTGTATGTGAATGACATATTTAGGTAAGGATAGCTAGATAATTGATAGACTGGTAGATAAAATATATAATAAAGTATCTTATTTAACAGACTAGAGGCCTGGTGCACAAAATTCATGCATGGGGGCGGTGGGGTGTCCCTCAGCCCAGCCTGCACCCTCTCCAATTTGGGAACCCTCAAGGGATGTCCATCCCTCTCACAATCCAGGACTGCTGGCTCCCAACTGCTCACCTGCCTGCCTTCCTGATTGCCCCTAACCACTTCTGCCTGCCAGGCTGATCACCCCTTAACCACTCCCATGCCTGCCTGATGATGTCTAATTGCTCCCCTGCTATCCTGTTTGCCCCCAACTTCCCTCCTCTGCAAGTCTGGTCACCCCTAACTTTCCTCCCTTGAAGGCTTGATCGCCCCCAACTGCCCTCCCTTGCTGGCCTGGTCACTCTCAACTGCCCTCCCTTGCAGGACTGGTGCCTCCCAACTGCGCTCCACTGCTTGCCTGATCACCCACAACTGCCCTCCCTTGCAGGCCTGGTCCCTCCCAACTACTCTCTTCTGATGGCCATCTTGTGGTGGCCATCTTGTGTCCATATAGGGGCAGGATCTTTGACCACACGGGGGGTTGAATATTGTATGTTGGAGTGATGGTCAATCTGCATATTACTCTTTTATTAGATAGGATAGAGGCGTAGTGCATGGGTTAGGGCCAGCTAGTTTTTCCTGAAGGGTGTCCTTGATCAAGGTGGGAGTTCCCTTGGGCTGTGGGGCAGCCTGTGCGAGGGGCCTGTGATGGTTTGCAGGCCGGCCATGCCCCCTGGCGACCAAAGTGGAGGTCCTGGTATCTGGAATTTATTTACTTTCTACAATTGAAACTTTGTAGCCTGGAGCGGAGCCAAACCTCCTGCTCTATCTGTGGCCAGCAGCCATTTCTGTTGGGACTTATGTACCTTCTATAATTGAAACTTTGTAGCCTTAAGGAGAGGACTGGGCTGGCCAGGCTGTGTGGAAAGCTTTGCTTCCTCTGTTGCCAGGGGCAACCCTAACCTGCTCTCTCTAGCTCTATGGTTGCCGTCATTTCTGTTTGGATATGTTTACCTTCTATAATTGAAACTTTGTAACCTTGAGGAGTGGAGGCTTAGGCCAGCAAGAGCGGGTGGAAAGCTTGGCTTCTTTCATTGTGTGAGAAACCCAAGCCTCCCTCCTGCTCTCTGTGGCTGTAGCCATCTTGGTTGGGTTTATTTGCATACTTGCTCTGATTGACTAGTGAATGTGGCTGGTGGGTGTGGCTGGTGGGCGTGACTGGTGGGCATGGCTGGTGGGTGTAGCAGAGTGGTGGTTAATTTGTATATTACTCTTTTATTAGGTAGGATTTTGAGTTTATACTATTTTGGTGTTGTGAATAGAATAGATGGGAATGAGGGTAGCCAACTCAAGAACTAAGGATTTCATCCTTTATGAGAATAAATAGCTCCTGTAACATGTACATTTTTAATGATCAGGTTTGTTAATATCTAGACTTTACTGAGTTACTTGACGCTCACAAAGCAGTAGTACACCTTGGAAAGTCTTTGATCAGTCTGGTGTCTCCAGTTTATGTAGGAGTACATATCTCCCTTATGTTGTTCTTTCTTTATAGGAAAGGAAATATTACTATTTCACTTTGGACAAGGATACCTTTTATAAGTGCTGGTAAAGAATACATTTTGCAAGTACTATGGGGGAACACAGCTCAGATAGTTTAAGAAAATCTCATGTGTGAAGAAGGAATAATAATATGAGTCTTGTTAACATGCTGATATGCAGGAAGGCTAAATAGCCATCTCAGATGGTGATTTAAGAATATTGCTAAGGGAACAGGATAGGAGATGGGATATACAAAGGGAAGGGCTTCACAACACTGAGCCAAGGGGACATTGGGTCAATGATGGCAGCCATCAAATATACTTGGGACAGTGAAACAAGGAAGGGTATAGAAGAAGCAACAGGAAAGCCTACGCTGGGCTGCTTTGCTCACTGAGAAGTCTGAGAAAAGGGGGCCTTGGAGACAGGCTCATGGCATTAGCCTGGGATGAGTTGCCACTGCCCATTGCTCCCCTGGTTGCAAGTCTCATGGAGTCTCTTAGTTTGGGGGATATGTGCCAGTTGGGGAATGGCATGGGAATGCTCCTTGGAGGGAGAGCATGCACTGAGTCCTTTATCCTGAGCATATTTATCTCTTTCTTGCAGGTGGAAATCTTAGGGGAAGTTTCCAGCAAGGGTTTTAAGAGAATATTCATCAACTTTCCAGGTGTACTCTTTCAAGGTGATGGTCTCCACTGATTGGTCAGTGCCAGGGAAGGGGGTCATTAGTCAATGTAGCTGGTCTGGAGGTAGCCAAAGTGCCACTTGTCTGCTTTTGCTGCTTTTGTGGGCCTGGAGCTAAAAAAAAACAAACAAATGAGGACTAGATGTTATCTTTAGGGAAGCAAAGGTCAAGGGGTCCAAACCACATGGTCAGTGATATGCTAGGGGAGAAAGGTTACCCTGGTGGTGAAATTTTTGTTTTCCCAGTTTTGACCCTTGCTAGGCATCATTGATTGGCTGCTTCCTGTACACCACCCACTGGGGAATCAAGCCTGAAACCTTGGCATATGCTGGGAATGGAATGGTGATCTCCTGGTTCATTGGTCAATGCTCAACCACTAAGCAATGCCAGCTGGGCGCACCAATTTAAGCTGTTTATATTTTAGACCGGACGCAGGAAGAAGAGTCAAAGCTTTTTCCTCCCCAAAACCTGCCCCACCCTCCCAGCCTTTTAGAAGGATTTTACATACAACTCAATGACTACCAGAATGAACTCATATCTGGCCACTCTACTTGAGAGGCTGAGCTAGTGCCTATGTAAGCTTTCCCATTTCTTTAGTTGAGGAAGGCAAATGGAGAAAGGGTTGTAATAGCTTTTGAGTAGCCAATCTACAATATCTGGGGCTGTGTGTTTTGTGTTTACCTGTTAGAGCACCTTCAAAGCATTTTGAATAAACTGAAACAAATAGACTTGCTGTTTTTTTGTTTTGTTTTGTTTTGTTTTGTTTTGTTTCATATTTGATGGCAGATTTATCTGAAAAGACCAAATCAATTAGTTGTTTTGGCACCTGGAGAAATACTTTGAGAAGGACTAATGCTTTTGAAAAAAATTACACAATAGCAAAATTTATTTAATGAACTGTGTGATCTTGGCCAGGAAAATATTGTTGTGTAATTTTGTTGCCTTTGAGAGGCAGAAATGAGAGAAAATATTCGGGCCCAGACATCAATTTCTGTGACGTTTTCTTATTTTATTTATTATTAAGACAATTTATACCACATGGAAGGCCATATTTCTGTTTTTTAACTAACCAAGAGTACAGCAATGTCATTCTTCTCAACAAATCAAAGACCGTTTATTTTAAATTTGGAGGTCATCTAAGATACTTTGTCCTAGACAATTAGACTGTGATTTTTGTGAAATGAATTCACACCTTCAGAATATGGATACTTTTTAAAGACAGGAGTTGGTTAAATGTCATTCATTACTTTAAAGACAAAATAAAAACAATGAATTTAAGAACTTTTTCTGAGAACTCACAATTTATTCTTATTTTATTTTTTCAAAATGTTGGTTTTCCCTCACCCCACAATTTTGCCTCCTGGCTGTGTTGGGAGTTAATATCATGGGCTTGAAATATAAAAATTACAAAATGAGCCCTATTTCTGTCTTAATTAAATTTCTTATTTTTTCTGGTATAATATATCTGTATCCTGGTCAAATATTTGTCGTGTTTTATCATAGATTTTAAAATAACTTCTAATGACTATTTGTGCGGTGACTTAATTTGTACAAGTGGCTTTCTTTAACACTATCTCATATGTTTCTCACATTGATTCTGTGGGACAGGTATAGGGCATACTCTCACTTTATATGAAAAAGCTGAGTCTTAGCAAGGGCTGAGATTGCCCGCTGATGGGGTCTAGTGCATAGTGAACCAAGTTCTCAGGGCACACCTCCTCCTCCAAGGACCATGCTCTTCCGACAACACCACCCAACTCCTCAGAAACTAGATGGGGAAACTAGCTGTCAATTACTGTCTGGTAGATTTTGATCTATCTCCTTAAATTTCTTGACTCCCAAGAAACCCAAAAGTGAATGATATTTAAGAAAATAGAGTCTTTAAGGTGGTTGCTTGAAATAATGTTTAGAATCAATCAGAGGGCTGTCTTGTTAAGCCAGAAACTTCTTATCTGTCATGAGAGTTTCAGGGAGAGGAGCCATGTCTTTCTTCCTCCACCCACTCCTCTCATCTTCCAGCTCAGCACCCATCCTGGGTGCCATTGCCATCCTGGTGAATCAGGAAGGCTGGCAGATGTGTGATTCTTCCCTCCAGCTGCTCATTTCTTATCAAACTTAATTTGTACGATGAGTATGTCTTACAGAATGGTTCGTAGATCTATTCCTTTCTTGATATTCTCCAAGAAAGCCCGGATATGATTCAGACAGTTCAATGGATTATTTTCATGAAATCGTCACATCTTCAACGGAGGATTAAAATGAAATGTGCTGCATTCTGAGAGATAGGAGCGAACAATACACAACAGTGGCAAAAGGGGCCACACCCACGTCCTTTCAGAGGCTTTCTCTCATCAGTCAATACCCACCTGCAGATGCAATTCAATTAATAGCATTAAAATGGGTCATTATCTTATACTAGAGGCCCAGTGCATGAAATTTGTGCCTAGGTAGGGTCCCTAGTGGCTGCTGGCTGCTGGCTGCGGGCCAGAGCCTCCCTTCACATCTGTCTTGGCCTGGCACTGCCTGCTCACCTGCCCCACCATCCCATTCTCATCAAGACCCATCAGGATCAGCAGTACATTCACTGTAGCCTGCTGCCAGTGCTGCATCACCAATGCCCTGCATTTTCCACACTGCCCCCTGGTGAAAAAGGAAGGGCATAGAAGAAGCAACAGGAAAGCCTAGGCTAAGCTGTGTTTAGTCAGAGAAAAGGGAACCTTGGAGAAAGGTTCAGGAGGTAAGCCCAGGATGAGCTATCACTGCCCATTGCTCCATTGGTTGCAAGTCTCATGGAGTCCCTTAGGTTTGGGGATATGTGCCAGTTGGGGAATGGCATAGGCATGCTCCTTGGAGGGAAAGCGTGCACAGAGTCCTTTGTCCTGAACACATTTATCTCTCTCTCTTACAGGTGGAAATTGTAGGAGAGGTCTCAGGTGAAGGTCTTAAAAGAATATTCATCAGCTTTCCAAGTGTGCTCTTTCAGGGTTGTGGTCTCCACTGACTGGTGTAGCTGGTCCTGAGGCAGCCAGTGCCACTTGTATGGTTTTGCTGCTTTTCTGGGCCTGGAGCTGAAATACAACTGAGGCCTAGATATTATCTTTAGGGAGGAAAATATCAGGGGTCTAAACCACCTGACCAGTGATATAAAAGATCACGGGTTCAAACTGCATGATATGCTGGAGGAGGAAAGGTTACCCTGGGGACTAGATTCTTGTTTTCCCAGTTTTGCCACTTGCTAAGCATATGGGCCTTTTTGCCCTGGTGAGTTTCTATACCTGACCTATTGCCCTTGCTCTGCTCATGTCTGTCTAACAGAAAGCACATTCTAACCTGGCTGAGAGTAGTTTGCCCTGGGACATGGGAACTGACATCATAATGCAGTCCATCCTCTTTTTATGAGGACTGCCTATCATCATGGAAAGATTAACTACCTTGTTGCTAAAACATCAGGTACCTGAAGCATCCAGTGCCAGCATGCATTGACTATAAACCTGTAACCATTATACCTTTCCTATTTATTTCCCCATGCCTGTAATTCTTACTCTCCCATGTAATCTTTGTCCTTCTACTCAATATAAGCAGCTGGCCGATGGGAGGGGTAGAGCATATTTTTGTGGATGACCTGCTGCTTTCCCATAATGCCTATGTTATTGGAATATAGGGTCACATATGATTCAACTCTGTCTCTGCTTGATTGGCTCAAGTAGTGACAGGCAACCAGGACCCATTGGTTATCCGGTTTCAATCCAGAATTATCATAGAGCACAACAGAGAAATATCATGGTCCCTGGTTTGCTTCTTCTTTTAATTGTTTTGATAGATTGATATCACCCTGCTTCAGAATTTTACTGTGTAATTTTTGTGGAGGAGGAAAAATTATCTTCCTTCTACCATTCTAGGTTCTTGGCTAATACCACCTGTCCTGTAATATAAGACAGATTAACAGAAGAAAAACAAACAGGACTTTACTAACATACATCTTGTGTACTTGTGAGAGCCCAGGAAAACTGAGTGACTCTCCAAAATGGCTTAAGGCCCTAAGCCATTTCCTTAAATACTATTTCCAGCTAAAGACAAAGGAAGATGTTGAGGGGAAGGGGAAGAGTAATGAAAGGTTTCCATAAAAGGCACAGTAAACAAAGGTAAAGTTGTAATACAACTTTAATAAAGATTTAAGTCATAGCCTTCTCTATTGACAAGGATTTTTAGAGAACTAGTCATTCTTCTCTTCTTGGTGTTATGGCCGGCAGGACCCTGTCGGGGCAGGGCTCCAGCCCAGGGGAGGAATGAACAACCAGATCCACAACAAAGAATGTAGCATGATGCACTTTATGTTAGTCATGGGCTGGCTGTGTTTGCAGTCCCCAGCCCCCGGGTATGTCCTGTTCCAAGTAATCGCAAGGCAGCACAAACAGAACAGACCAGGTCAGACAGAAACTGCTTAAACTGAAAATAAGCCCCCTGCCCCAGGTATTGTACAAACTTTTAATGATGTTACTGTACTAGTGGAATTTTCCATAGCTCACAGTGTGATAGGTTATCATGACCTAGGACAGGCAAAGAACTCTGCCTAGTCAGCTATACCTCCCCTCACCATTGCAAAACAACTGCCAGCTAGCCTAAATCACAATAAGAAAAGGTCTCAAAACAAACTATAATGGTAGAGGAATAGCCTTCAGCTTTCCTGATATGTAAACTTTAGCTCATAGACTAGTGTTTATAAAAATTAACCAATTAGAATTTGCCAAATAGACATCAAACAAACAAAAAAAAGGATAAAGGCAGGCTTTCCTGTGTGCTCGGGGCTCTCTTTCTTTTTCTCACTGCTGCAACATTAGGGGGAGAGTCCGGATTCGAATTTGTTAATAAAGGCATACATTTTAATCTGGCGTCTTGGCGGTCTTCTCTGGGAGTCACTCCATAACATTGGTACAGATGAGGAGATGCCCTTACAAATGAATATTTTCCTTGCAAGTGTAAATTTTCCTCATGAAAGTTTAACTTCTATTCAGTTTTCAGAGCTTCCCCCATTTCTGCTGAGATTTAAAAAGTAAATAAACAGCCTAAAATAATCCTTTATGACAAAGAGACACATTTTGGGGTGGCAAGTTCTGCCTGCCTTCATTTTTACTTTTCATTACTATAAGTCAGAGAGAGAGAGTGTAGATGAGAATAAGTCCTCAGTAAATAAGTGAATCTGATTTCTAAAGTTTTACTCTGAACAGCAACAAAAATAGAACTCATAAAAAAAAACTTAATAATAACATATGTTTATGGTTGTGTTTGGTTGAATTTCAATAGAAGTCTAAGACAGCATGTTGTATATATTTGAAGAAAGCAAATAGGCAAACATCTAGCAGAAGGAAAAGAATAAATGTGTAACACAGAACTACATTTTATTTCTTTTTATGTTTTTGTTTGAATTCTACAGATTTAATAATATTCAGTGGATTAAAGGAGGATAGAAAAGGAATTGTAATTTCATAAAGAAATAGAATACCTTTTAGCAAAAGATCATGATAAAGATCAATATTTAACAAGCAAACATCATAAAATGTTACAGTTTCATTTTCTTCTCAATTAGAAGAGAAGAGGGTACATTGATATTTGCTTTAGATGGTAGAAGGGAAATAAAGCTGAAACTATTGGAGGGAAAATACTTGATTTTTCTTCAGCTAATAGGATATTTCTATGAAATAACTAAATTTCAATGGAGTAAATTTAAAGATAAAATTCATGAATTAAGCTGCATCCCATCTAGCAATAGAAAGAAGCTCCATGGACTTGCTGAAAAGGAAAGTTTTTTAAAGACACAGAGAGTAGAACAAAGGAAATTATTAGCAAAGAATGCATTGTTAATGGCATGGTTGCCCTCCTAAGGGGACCAAAAGGCCTCTATCAGTGGATCACCCTGTAGTGCTAAACAGGAAATTTCACAAGGACTGGTTATTTAAAGGTCACATTCCTGGGAAAAGCTGCCAATAGGTTTTATCAAGTCTTGGTGGGGCTGAGCACAAGTTATTTCTTTTTTGGGCCTGTTGTTGTCTTTCTGTGTATTTGTAACATTTCTAAGATCAAGAGAGGGTAAGCAAAGCAACAGAACATACATCGATCATGACTATATATAGAACATATATAGATATTTAGATAAATCTATAAATAAGTATACATGTGTGTGATACTGTGATTTATAATAAGAAATATGTATTTTATTTTTGTCCCCATTTATGCCACAGAGCTCCTAAAACCTTTGAAATTTTCTATGATGAGAGCAACAAAGGTGTCTTTTGTTATGTTAATGAGGAAATTTTTGCTTTTAATATTTTTATTTTTTTAATTTAAATTCTTTATTGTTTAATATATTTTATTGATTTTTTTTACAGATTGGAAGAGAGAGGGATAGAGAGTTAGAAACATCGATGAAAGAGAAACAGATTAGCTGCCTCTTGCACACCCCCTACTGGGGATGTGCCCACAACTGAGGTACATGCCCTTGACTGGAATCGAATCTGGGACCTTTCAGTTTGCAGGCCAACGGTCTATCCACTGAGCCAAACCAGTTTCGGCTAAATTCTTTATTGTTTAAAGCATTAAATAAGTCTTATTTTTCCCTATTGACCTCTGCCTGCCTGCCCCCCCCCATCTGTGTCCTTTGGTTATGATCATATGCATACATATAAGTCCTTAGTTTGATCTCTTATTGCCTCATCCTCCCCCTCGTCTCCCTCACACACAAACAGCCTTCCTTCAAAGGTTGGACAGTCTGTCCAATTCTTCTATGACTCTGGTTTTATTTTTGTTCATCACCTCATGTTATTCATTTTATTCCCCAAATGAGTGAGATCATGTAATGTTTATCTTGGACTGGCTTATTTCACTTAGCATAATGCTCTTCAGTTCCACCCATGCTGTTGCAAGAGGTAAATGGTTTTTTTTTTTTTTAAAGCAGCATAGAATTCCATTGTGTGGGTGTACCACAGTTTTCTAATCCATTCATCTGTTGATGGGCACTTAGGCTGTTTCCAAATCTTAGCTAATATAAACTGTGCTGCTATGAACATAGTGGTTCATATATCCTTTCTGATTGGTGTTTCTGGTTTCTTTGGATATATTCCTAGAATTGGGATTACTGGGTCAAATGGGAATTCCATTTTTAACATTTTGAGGAAAATCCATACTGCCTTCCACAGTGGTTGCACCAGTCTGCATTCCCACCAGAAGTGCAAGAGGGTTTCTTTTTCTCCACATCCTCACCAGCACTTGTCGTTTGCTGATGATAGTCATTCTGACAAGTGTGAGATGGTACCTCATTGTTATTTTTATTTGTATCTCTGGGATTATTAGTGACATTGAACATGTTTTTATATGTCTCTTGGCCTTCTGTATGTCCTCTTTTGAAAAGTGTCCATTTAGGCCCATTGCCCATTTTTTTATTAGATTGTTTATCTTCCTTTTGTTAAATTGTATGAGTTCCCTATAAATTTTGGAGATTAAAACTTTATTGGATATGCCATTGGCATATGTGTTCTCCCATGCCGTGAGCTTTCTTATTGTTTTGTTGATGGTTTCTTTTGCTGTGCAGAAGCTTTTCATTTTGATGTAGTCCCATTTGTTTATTTTCTCCTTAGTTTCCATTGCCCTAGGAGCTGTATCAGTAAAGATATTGCTATGACAAATGTCTGCTATTTTGCTGCTTATAGCTTCTTCTAAGATTTTTATGGTTTCCCATCTTACATTTAAGTCCTTTATCCATTTTGAGTTTATTTTTGTGTATTGTGTAAGTTGGTGGTCTGGTTTCATTTTTTTTTGCATGTATCTGTCCAATTTTCTCAACACCATTTATTAAAGAGATTGTCTTAACTCCATTGTATGATCTTGCCTCCTTTGTCAAATATTAATTAATTGAGCATAATGGCTTGGGGCAATCTCTGGGTTCTCTGATCTCTTCTGTTGCTCTATATGCCTGTTCTTGTGCCAGTCCCAGGAAGTTATGAGAACAATGGCTTTGTAGTATAGCTTGATATCTGGTATTGTGATCCTTCCAAGATTGATGCAGCTATTTGGTCTTTTTTTATTCCAGATGAAGTTTTGGAGAGTTTGTGCTAAGCCTTTAAAGTATGCTGTATGCTTGTGTGACTTTCTTTTTCCCCAACTCAGGGAAGTTTTCTGATATTATTTCTTTAATTTGAATTACCATTTTTTTTGTTTGCTTGCTTTTGTTTTGCCAGCTTTACATATAAATATATTGTGTACTTGGACATATCAATGACTTTTTTTTTGCGTGAAAACAGTAGGGAAGTCTACCCAAGAACAGAGTCCTTTGGGGTAGTGATTAATGAATTTCTCAGAGTCTCTAAGAAATCCTCCTTTTGAGACTGTTCAAAATTTATTGAGATATCAACCCCATTTCCAAGAGAAATAATCCTGAAATGAATACCAATTAAATTCAAATTCCAAATGCAATGAAAAATCACTTATTTATAAATCTCTTGCATATGAAACAGGTGTTTGTTTTTTTTTTTTTGCTTGTTTCTTCTGTGTGGTTTTTTTTTCGTTATAATATATGATAACATTAATAGCTGAATAAGTGTTAACTGTAATAAGAATTCATTTACTTTGCTAGCTGAAATCATTGCTATTAACTGACATTAACTATATTTTCTGTGCTAGTAGACAAGTATATAACTCTTGGTAACTGTTCTGTATTTTTGCTTTTTTAAATTTTCATCTGATATCACTTCAGTTTAAAGGGAAGGAAAATGAGTTGTTACTTACCTTCACAAATGTTCACTAAAAATGAGGGAAATTATGCTAATGTTTGAGGTGTTGGTGACTTGCCCAAGATCACACAATTATTATGTGTAAGAACCTGCACTCTCATGGCTCTTACTACCCTTAAAGCCTATTCTCTTACTGCTATCTTCAACTGCCAAACTTTCCCATCTTAATATCTAAGCTCTCTCTTCCTCACTATGCTCAACCATGGTTTCTTCACAGAAAAGTCATGAGAGGTTTTCATAAACAATATCTTCAAGATATATTACTTTTGTGTTTCCTTCCTTTAAACTTGTTTGACATTTTTAGTCTTTAATCCTATATATTTTCCCCAGGTTTATATCATTTGTGTAATTCCAAGCTCACTTTGCTCTACTGATAGATACAAAGGAAAGGACATGGTTAGTGACATTTTTTTAAATATCAGAAAATTCAAAATGAATGCATTTGCTTGAAACTGCATTTTCAGTGAATACTAAAATGCTACAGCGATGGTGCCATAACTACCTTGATGTCAACAGCTAGAAAAATTGAAAGGTGTCATCTCTTTCAAGTGCTACTCTGATCTCCATTTGTCAGTCCATGGCTACGGATCGGGGCCAGTGAGAAGAGGCCTCTGGACCTTGTGCACCCGCCTCCACACTATGTGCACCAGGCCCCACACTGTGCACAGGGCACTGTGCGCCCGGCCCCACACTGTGCACACGACCCCACACTGTGCACAGGACACTGTGCACCCAGCCCCACACTGTGCACAGGGCACTGTGCACCCGGCCCCACACTGTGCACAGGGTACTGTGCACCCGGTCCCAAGCCTGACCTCCCTCCAACTGCTTGCATGTCACGCCCTCGGGGAGCCTCCCACTACTGCCATCTTGCAGGCCTGAGAGTGCCTCTGCTGGGCTGGGCTAGTGCGACCAAAGGCCAAGGCCATGGCACCCATGGCATCAGCGCTGCTGCGGGTGGTGGTGGTCTGCTCCAGCAACCAGACCGCAGCATGGAGGCCCAAGACCTCCTACCAGTGAGGTCCTTCTGCACAGGGTCTCGGGTGAAGCTGCCAGGCCAGCGCTGGACAACGTGTTATATGACAGCACCACCTATGGTGCCATCTACAGGGACCTCCTGGAAGGACAGGGAGTTGTAAACCCTCAATGGGGACCTGAGCATGTTCTGGCAAAACAGGAGCATCAAGAGGCGGCGGAAGCCATTCGCGAGCTGCCTGAGGCCTCTGATCTGATCCTCACCTGCGAATGTTATGCCCGATTTCGTGATCCCCAAAGACCATCAGGGAGTCCAGTCCATTGCAATAGCAAAAAGCCTGTATTTAGACTAGTCTGAGCTCTGTTCCACTTACATCCACAGTGGTATGCCGGAAGAGAGTGAGCTTCAACAGATCAAAGGGTTTTATAGGGGTCTGGGGGAGGGGTGGTGATGTCACTGCTTTGGCTGACCCTGATTGGTTGGGTGAGGGCTAGGGTCCAGTTACACAATGACATTCAAAATGGCCCCACCCTGCCCTTTCACGAGGGTGTACTACCAGGTGGAGCAAGAGCTGAACACGCAGGAGCAGGAGACCCTGGAGCTGGTGCATGTTGTCAACACGGACATCCAGGACAGCTACCCCGAAGCATGGCTGGGGGTCTCCCTCTTGTCTGAGCTCTGCCAGTGAGTCCGCCTCATGGGCGACGTGGACAGTGACATGGCCGAGCTGCTGCTGGACTTCGAGGAGCAGAGCGGCCAGCCCTTCCTGCACAGTGTCTGCTTCTACTGCCTCCTGGCCGCCCAGTGGGGCACGGCCTGTTAACACGTGTTCCTTTCAGATGCTGTTCTCCACCCCTCCACCCTTCACCCTCCACCCACACCCCCCCTCCAACCCCCGCTGCTGGCAGACACACAAAACCCCAGTAACCTCACACAGGAGGTGAGAAGATGTGCGTCCATGCACATGAACAGCCGTCAGAATGTTATACTGTCTGTAGAGCACTGATCATTTACATCTTCACCTGTGTTTTCAGCCCCAGCAAGGATTTATTATTCTACTTTTTATAATACAAACGTGAGTCCCATAGAGAGTGGAAAAACAGAAAACAAATACAAATCTTCTTCTAAATCATGTACTTTTCTCCCAATAGCTTCTTGTGACTCTCACAATGAATGCAGAATAAAACCCCAAATTTGGAGCAAGAGGTTTGGGTAGAATGTGCCTGTCTTGCTCCTGCTGGCATTTTGGATGCCAAGACAAACCAGGCAATCACTTTCATTGTTTGGCTTAAAGTACTGGTTCTCAAGGTGCACTCCCTGGACCAGCAATCCCATCAGCATCACGTGGGAGCTTGTAAGAAACAGATTCTCAGGCCCCAACTCGGACCTGCTGGATCATTTCTGGGGAGGAGCCCATCTGTGATTTGAACCAGTCCTGCAGGTGATCCTGATGCCTGCTGCTGTTTGAGAAACTGATTTAAAGGTACAATCTCACACATGCCCCTTCCATCCCTTTATCTCACATTCCAACCTTTTCTTTGAAAGCCTTTTCTGATGCAGAATAAGCATTTCCTTGTCATTTCCTGTGTCAGGATGGTTTACTCTATAACAGTGAGCAAGAAACAGCCACAGATGCTGTGAGGATTTTGAAGAGTGAAGAAAAATGTTGCTAGTTGAGAGCATAGCATTATTCTGGAAGGCTGTTAGGAGTCTCAGGACTTGGGACTTCAGAGTTGAGAAGAGAAAGCAAGAAAGAAAATCAAGAAAGGGCTGAATTTACACTAAGTGTACACTTTCCATTTATGTGTAAGGCTAGTTCTAGCACAATCAGTTACTTGTCCTGAAGTGCTATTGTCATTTAATATTGATAATTCAGCCCATTGATTCAACTAATCAATTGATACCATCAACTAAGTTTAAAAATAAAAGCAAGCATGGTAAGTAATTCTCAGTGGAAATTAAGGAACAGGGCATCCCTGCTTTATGTCTGGAAAGGATCTGGCTAATGCTGAGTGATATGTATTTGCCTGGTGGAATGTGCCTGGATCAGCTCCTAAGACACAAATGTAGTCCTCATGGGAACTCTATGGGGATGGAGGAACTAGTTACAGAATACAAAATAATGGTAAGTGTTTATTGTTCCTCACAAAGCCCAACTTTGTTTCATGAGGTATTTGCTGCACAAGTTAATAGTTACAACCAACAGGTTTACCAGGTAGAAATCACAATCTATAGATTGCTTTGGGTAATATAGACATATCAATGATGTTGATTTATCCAATCCATGAACACAGTGCATCCTTCCATTTGATTATGTATTTCTCTATCTGTTTTTTTCAACATTCTATAATTTTCTGAGTACAGGACCTTTACCTCCTTGGTTAAATTTATTCCTAGATATCTTAATTTTTTTGTTGCATTGGTAAATGGAATTTCTTTTAGTTTGTCTTTCTGTGAGTTCATTATTAGTGTATTAAAAAAGCTATAGATTTCCGGGTGTTGTAAATATTTCTCTCTTTTCCAAGTTCAGCACGGCTAAAGAGCGGTCAAGTTCCTAAGTAGGGGTGGCTGGGGATTGAGAAAATGAAGAAAAGAGACAAACACAGAAATAGAAGGAAAAAACTGGGGCCAGGTGGTACCACTGTCCTCTGACATAGACAGGGACAGGAACAGTGACCAGGAGCCAATACAGCCTGCTTATTTTATACAGCAAAAAACAGGAAGTTTTACTAAAAGTCAAGACAAAGGAAATTATGTGCATTCTTGAGTGGGACTGAGTCTTATTCATTCCTGGTGCTTGGCTGGATTTTAATAACAAAACCCAGCCCCTGACACCTGGGCTGAAGGTCAAGCTGACAACACTCTGCCTTTTGGCAAAGCATGTTTCCAGAATATGGCTTTGCCAACAGACACTGGATTCAGCTGACAATAATTAAAGAAATACCCATGTGCCTTCCCAGGTGTTCTACATGTGTGTTAATTTTGTATCCTGCTATACTAGTATTGTTGAATTAATTTATTAGTTTTAATAGTTTTTATGGAGTCTTTGGAGTTTTCTATGTACAATATCATGTCATCTGCAAATAAGGACAATTTTACTTCTTCTTTTCCAAGTTGGATGCCTTTTATTTCTTCTTCTTGTCTGATCGCTATGGCTAGCACTTCCAATACTATGTGAAACAGGAGTAGTGAAAGTGGGCATCCCTGTCTTGTTCCTGTTATTAGGGAAAATGGATTTACTTTTTGCCCATTGAGTATGATGTTGTCTGTTGGTTTGTCATATAAGGCTATTATTATGTTGAGGTATGATCCCTCTATTCCCACTTTGCTGACAGTTTTTATCAGGAAAGGGTGTTCGTTTTTTTCAAATGCCTTTTCTGCATCAATTGATATGATTATGTGATTTTTATATTTCAATGTGTTTATGTGATGTATCATGTTTATTCATTTGCAGATATTTTACCATCCTTGCATCCCTGGAATAAATTCCACTTGTTCATGGTGTATGTTACACCCAGACTTCATGATCCCCAAGGACCACCAGGAAGCCGAGTCCAATGCAATAAACAAAAGAGCCTCTTCCATGCTAGCACAGGCTCTGTCCCACTCACACTGACAGCATGGCAGAAGAGAGGCCTAACTTCGACAGGTCAAGGGGTTTTATAAGGTTGGTGATGTCACTGCTTTGGCTGACCCTGATTGGTTGGGTGAGGGCTAGGATCCAGTTACACTAAATGGAGGATAGCTCTGCCCTGCCCCACAATACAAAATGGAGTCAGGAGTTAGCCTCGCCCTGCTCTGCCCTTTCACTATGTTCATTAGGGATATTGGACTGTAATTCTCTTTATATGGTTTTGGTATTAAGGTGATACTGGCTTCACAGAAAGAGCTTGGAAGTGTTCCTTCCTCTTGAATTTTTTTGAATAATCTAAGAAAGGTGGGTTTTACTTCTTTGAATGTTTGGTAAAACTCTCCTGTGAAGCCATCTGGCCCCAGGCTTTAGTTTGCTGGAGGCTTTTGATGACTGCTTCAATTTCCTCCTTAGCTATTAGCCTTATTTTTTATTCTTCTTGATTGTTTTGTAAGGTAGTATTTTTCTAGGAATATATGCATTTCCTCTAGGTTGTAATTCATAGTATTTTTTTAAAACAATCTTTTGTATTTCTATGGGGTCTGTTGTTATTTCACCTCTTCATTTCTGATTTTGTTTATTTGGTAAGCCTGGCTAGAGGTTCATCTATCTTTTTTATCTTTTCAAAAAAGCAGCTCTTGATTTCATTGACCTTTTGTATTTTTTTCTCTATTTCATTTATTTCTGCTCTGAATTTATTATCGCCTTTGAAATAGTTTAATTTAAACGAGGCATGGACAATATCTAAAATTATTGCATAAATTATTTAAATCAGAAATAAGATAAGTTTAAACCAAATTACACACACACACACACACACACACACACACACACACACACACCACTTAAGAAGTAAGTATAGCTCAGGCAAAGACCAGATTAATTACAAAATAAAAATGAAGATGCTCAATTTCTCTACCGATTCCATTTATTATGTAAAATTTGCAACCCAGCTTAATCTTCTGTCTTGGAATTTCTTTAATCACCTTCAAGCTTTTAATTATGTCACTGTCTTAGATTGAAATCTCACCAACAATTTACTTTCTAGGAAAGTCAGATGTACACAGTTTGTGTTCAGTAATTAATATCTGAGTGAATCGAAACCGGTTTGGCTCAGTGGTAGAGCGTCAGTCTGCGGACTGAAAGGTCCCGGGTTCGATTCCGGTCAAGGGCATGTACATTGGTTGCAGGCACATCCCCGGTAGGGGGTGTGCAAGAGGCATCTCATTGACGTTTCTAGCTCTCTATCTCTCTCCCTTCCTCTCTGTGAAATATCAATAAAATATATAAAAAAAGATCTGAGTGAATTACCAATTAAGATTAATTCTCTCAATTTTGTGAACATGGGAGGGACAGTTTGAATTGTAATTTTAGTGTCACATGGAGTCAAATATGGTAGAATTCCTTTATGTACTTCTTTTTATATAATGAATAATGAATGCCTTTGGAGGAAAGGAAAGTCTCTACTCCTCTACATGACTCCACTATTAAAGAAAGGAACATTGTCCCAAGGTGGATAGCTCCTCCTAAGAACCTGGGAGATGGGCATATCTCAATGAAGATAAAACACACAAGCTCAGTAGTCTGAGAGCCTTGATTTCATACTCATACTGCCTATTGGAGTCCTGAGAGCAAGTAACTATATGAAGTTTCCATCTTAAAATTTTTTTTAAAAGTATAATTGATATATAACAATATATAAGTTTTAGGTATATAAGATAATGATTGGATATGCCTATATATTAAGAAATAATTACCACAATAAGTCTAGTTAATATCTGTCACAATGCATAGTTGCAATTTTTTTCTTATGAAGAGGATTTTTTTAAAGTTTTACTCTCAGCAACTTTTAACTATGCAATACTATTCTACAGTGTTGTATATTACATTCCTATGACTTATTTATTTTACAACTGGAATTTTGAACCCCATCTTCACCCAATTCTCCTCTTACCCATCCCCCACCTCTGATAACCACCAATCTGTTCTGTGTTTGTTTTAGATTCCACCCATAAGCATATAAGTGAAATCATATAGTATTTGTCTTTCTCTGATTTATTTCACTTAGTAAAATACCCTCAAGGTCCATCTTTGTTATTATAATTGGCAAGGCTTTATTCTTTCTTTATGGTTGAAAAATATTTGGAGTTTTCCTCTTTGATGAAAACACACACACACACACACACACACACACACACACACACAATACTCAACAGTACAATAAGCACTTATATCAGCTGCAGGCATGTGAAAGAATTAGGTTCTGGAGCTTGGCTGTCTTTGCATAAAACACCTCTCAAAGAAATGCTGACAAGAAACTTAATCACATTTCTCTCCCTTCACACAATTACCAGAGGGGAAATCAAGTTTTAGCAAGAACATGATAGTTGTAAGTTTTATTGTTTATTAAACATGCAACCGATCATCATAAATTTTCATAGGGAAAATCCAAGAATATGTCAGGAAACTTTATTAATTGAAATTAATCTTGATATCTCTTTGAGAGAGGTTTTAAAGCAGGGTTTGATTTTATTATGGCAGGAAAATGTGTGATTTATATGCACAAACTTAAGTGAGCTGAGCTCTTGAAGCAGGTCCCTTTATTCTTGTAGGAAGCTGAAGATCCTGTGACAATTTTCAAAGAGAATGCATTGTCCACCTAGATAATATGCTGTAACTGATCACTATACTAGTAACTCTTGAGTGCTTACTTATTTAACTATTAGATTCTAATTTGTTCTCCTATAAGTCGCTTTAAAGTAGACATGCTGAGTAGGGAAAACTAATAATCATTTTCAAATATCTGTCAGGACTCTACTCCCTGATACATATGGCCTCTAACTACTTGGGCATCACTACATTATCAAGGATATCACCATTAAGTGGGAGGAAAATGAGGGATCTATGGCAAAAGTGCTGATCAGCTATAAGCTACTGGGTGTGAGAACTTTAGTAGTCTACAGCTATGGAAAATTGTGGACCTATTGAATTGTACTGTTGTTAAAAAAATAAGGAGGCTTTTATCAATATTGAAAACAATATTATACACTCTACCAGAAATGAAAGCAAAGCTGTACCAAAAGAAAGTTCTCTAGGCAAAACTGTCAAAACGGGTTGTGATTTATGTCTATCTGTGGCAAAATATGATTTATTTGAAGTGAAAGGATATTAGGCAAACCTGATATCATCCTAAGAGGTCTAGCAAATAAATAATTTCTCTATTTGACAAACAAATATTTTTAGGATGTTCCTTCTTTTAAAAACATTTCCTTAATCAATTTTGCAAAGAATTTTTTTTAATTTTTTTATTAAGGCAGTGGTGGTTCTCAACCTTTCTAATGCCAAGACCCTTTAATACAGTTCCTCATGTTGTGGTGAACCCCAACCATAAAATTATTTTTGTTGCTACTGCATAACTGAAATTTTGCTACTATTAATGAATTGTAATGTAAATATCTGTGTTTTCTAATGGTCTTAGGCAACCCTGATAGCAGTTCTCAACCTGTGGGTTGCAACCCACTGGTTGAGAACCACTGCTGTAGAGCCTAAGACCATCGGAAAACACAGATATTTACATTACAATCCATAACAGTAGCAAAATTACAGCTATGAAGTAGCAACAAAAATAATTTTATGGTTGGGGGGTCACCACAACATGAGGAACTGTATTACTCCCCCATTATACCCATCCTCATTCATTCCCCCAACCCCCTGTTGTCTGTGAAAATAATGTCTTTTAATAGAGTGTAGGAGAATTGTTCTGTGTCTTTGCAGACTATAGGGCAGGGGTGGGCAAACTTTTTGACTCGAGGGCCACAATGGGTTCTTAAACTGGACCAGAGGGCCGGAACAAAAGCAACCTGATCATGCTGGCACTCTCATTTTGGGCTGCTGGTGAAGGAGCGGAGGGGAGAGCAAGAGAACCCTCCGCTCTTTCTGCTCCTCGGGCCGGATAGAACAGCGGAACGGGCCGAATCCAGCCCGCGGGCCGTAATTTGCCCATGGCTGCTATAGGGTGTCAGAAACATGGAAAACCATATGGATCCTGTAAGACCTTAATTTTTAAAGTGGAAGAAAATTAAATAGACATTAAATGACCTGGTACATCTCATTATTATGGTGGCAGAATCACAAACAATTAAGGACAGGGAGCATTAATTTAGCACTTATTGTGTGCTAGTTGCTCTTTGATGTACTTTACATGTATTTACTTCTATAGATGACAGAACCCTATAAGGCAGATATTATCATCATTCTCATGATACAAATGAGGAAACTGAAGTAGAAAGAGTGGAAATAACTTGCTCAAGATTACCCAACAGTGGGTGGCAAAACCAAGATTAAAACCCAGACAGTTTGGTTCTAGATTTTATGTTCTGAAAAACTATACTATCCTGTCAACCAATTTTATTTCATATTTTTATTTGATGGATTGAGATATTAACTTTTTAATCAGCTTTATTGAGGCAGATTATATATATATATATATATATATATATATATATATATATATATATGATAAAATTAACTCATTTTAAATGTGTGCTTTAATTAATTTTCACAAACACATAGAGTGAGTAACCACCACAATTAGGCTATTAAAATATTCCTTTACTTTTAAAAAATGCCCTTATATCTTATCATAGTCATTTTCTTCACCCTATCCCTGGCCATTAGCAATCAATGAACTTCTGTCACTATGTGTGCTTTTCCAGGAATTTCATATAAATGAAATCATAAAGTATATATTTGTGTCTCCTTTCAAAGTATATATTTGTGTCTCCTTTCAATTTGAATAATGCTTTTAAGAATTGTATGCATGCATATAAGCCTAACCAATGGATACAGACATCAGGGGTGGGGGTGAGGGCATGAGTGTGTGTGTGTGAGGGGGGTTGGAGAGGTCATGGAGTGATGAGGACACACATGTAATACCTTAATCAATAAAAAAATTAAAAAAAAAGTGTTGCAGAAGACCAAAGAAAAACCAAGTCATGCCTTAAAGAAGAGGAGGGACACTATTTAATACACCAGAAGACTCAGGAAATACCGTATTTGCCGGCGTATAAGACGATTTTTTGGCCCTGAAAAATATGCCTCCAAGTGGGGGGTAGTCTTATACGGCGAGTATATAACAAACTCTGTATTTTTTAGTGGAAATGTTAGGGGGTCGTCTTATACGCCCAGTCTCTTATACGCCGGCAAATACGGTAGCTTTCCAAATCTGAGTGCAGAAACATGCATGGGGCTTTTTATTTATATATCTCCCTGTGGTCTTCATCCCGCAAATATGAATTATGCTTTTGGTCATTTTAGTGGGCCTTAAAAGAAGGCCCCCAGGTGTTGGGGGTCTCCAGGCCATATATCATGGCCTGGCCTGGTGCCAGCATTAATAGCCCTTCCTCTGGGGCAGTGCACTGTTCACAGTAACAAGTTATGCAATACCAGTATCTGGCAAGGAGGTAGTGACTTAATTATAGGTTATCAAGAATGTACACTGAGCTTGCTGGCATGGATTCAGATTACTAGCCCCCAAATATCAGTGTTACATTGGAATTAGCCCTTTTTTTGCCTTCTCAAAAGAGTTATTCATGTTATCCACTGCTGGTTGGAATGCAGGCTGGTGCAGCCATTATGGTAAACAGTATGGATTTTCCTCAAAAAATTAAATATGGAACTGCCATTTGACCCAGTGATCCCATTTCCAGAAATATATCTTAAGAAATTTGAAACAGAAATCAGGAAGAATTTATGCTCCCCTGTGTTCATAATAGCACAATTTACAATAGCTAATATCTGGAAACAGCACAAGTGCCTATCAGTAGACGAGTGAATAAGAAAGCTATGGTACATTTACACCATGGAATACTATGTAGCAATATAAAGGATCTATTTCCCTTTGAGACAGCATGGAGGGACCTGGAGAGTATTATGCTAAGCAAAATAAGCCAGTCAGGGAAAAAAAAGAATATCACATGATCTCACTCATATGTAGAATCTAGTGAACAAAATAAACTGATGAACAAGGTAGATTCAGAGACATTGGAACAGAGTGTTGAATCTCAGAGGGAAGGCAAGGGTAGGTGGAGGTGAATAGGTCAACCAAAAAACTGGTATGCATATATGCATAACCCATGGACTCAGACAATAGTGTGGTAAAGGCCAAGGTAGGGTGTGGGAGTAGGTTAGAAATGGTCAATGGGGGAAAATAGTTATCTATGTTCTTGTGTGTATCAATTATGCATTCCTTTTCATTGTTAAGTAGTAAATCATAGTATGAAAAAAATCACAATTTATCCATTCAACAGGTACCAGTTTTTAACTATTATGAATACTGCTTCTATGAATACTTGTGTACAATTTTTGAATGAACATGTGTTTTGATTTCTCTTGGGCAAATGCCTATAAATGGAATTGCCAAGTAATTTAACAACCATATGCTTAACTTTTAAGACAAGGCAAAACGTGTTTTCCAGATTGGCTGTGCCATTTTGCATCCACAACAAACACATGAACATTTTCATTGTTCTACATTCTTACCAACAATTGTGTTTTCACTTAGTTCTTCAGATTGATATGTAATGGACTCTACTGTTTTAATTTCCTGATGATTAATGACATTGACGACCTTTTCATGTACATGATGGTGTTTTGTGTATTTTTCTTTTTGAAATGCTTGTACAAATATTTTGAATCAGGATCTTTGTCTCTTAATTATTGAGTTGTTCTGAAAACAAGTAAATTTCAGGAAAATCCTTTGCAAATATTTTTCTCTGGTTTGTTTTTCAATAGATGCCCTTTATCAGTTTCTTTCATTCTTCTGACATTTTTTTTTTAATCATGAATTGGTGTTAGAATTCTGCTAATTTCCCCCCCCCCATTCCTCCGACCTAGAGGATCATATAAACTTCTATTTATACCTTGTTAGTATTGTGAAATACTTTGATACTTAAATTTAAACTAACATTGAATTTCTAATATACTCTGAAATTGGTCATAATTTATTATTGCTTTTGTGGCTTCCTGGATTCACTGAACTTTGGCATGAATGTTCATGAAACAAGTAGATTTTTTAGGTTTTTTTTTTTTTTAACAACTTTGGTATCAGGAAAATGCTGTCCTTTTAAAATGAGTCAATAAGTGTTCCTTTTCTGTTTTCTAGAGTTCTATAAACAGAACTCTATAGAATAGGTATTAGTTTTTCCTTAAGTATTTGATAGAATTTACTAGTGAAGTCATCTGAGCCTGGAGTTTTACTTTTAGGAAGTTTAACTATAAATTCCATGCTTTAATATATAAAGTCCCATTCAGATTATCTATTTTTTCTTGCATGAGATTTGATAAATGTCTTTCAAGGAATTTGACCATTTCATCCAAGTTTACAAGTTGTGCATAACATCCCTTTCTTATTTTAATGGCTATAGGATCTGTATGATCTTCTCTTCTTTTATTTTTTGGTCAATTTCACTTGAGACTTATTAATTTATGGATATTTAAAAATAGCTTCTCTTGTTTTCATTGAGTTTTATCCATTGCATGTCACTGTTCTGTTTCACTTATTTAAGTAATTATCTTTATCATTTCCTTCGTCTCCTTATTTTAATTTTATATTCCTCTACTTTTTCTAACTTTTAAGGTGGAAACCTAGATCATTGATTCAAGACATGTTTTTCTAATATAAAACTTTAATGCTGCAATTTCCCTCTAAACGTCCTATATAATAAAAGCATAGTATGCAAATTGTACCCTCAGAGTTCTTCCAGGAATTCAATCAAACGGTGGAGTGGGACCATTTTGGGGAAAAGAGGGAAGCCCTGGACAGCAGCCCCACCAGGGGAAGGGAGGGAGGCCCTGTCTGGTGGCTGAGACAGGCAGCTGGAGGAAGGGAAGAAGGCACTGGCCAGCAGCAGGCTACTGGAGGCCAATTCCAGCATGTCCTAATAAATGCAAGAAGTCCTCAAAAGGTTGATGGGCTTCTATATTCAGCAGGGCTGAACACATATTATTGCCAACTGGAATGGACGAAGGCATTTCCCCAAAACATAAGTGATCGATTGCTGCCAGACAGCCGAGGGTATTTTAATCTACAGGTTATTGCCTCCTGCTGGCCAAACACCTGAACAGCCAAAGGCAGTTCCCCCAAAACTGGCAATGTCTACTGTATACTAAACCTTAGCCTTTGATATGTATATCTACTTTGCCTTAGGGCAGTTTGTGTTAATAAAGAGCAAGGGATCCAGAGATTTAAAGAATTTAGCTTTAGTACTATATACAATTGAGCTCCTCTGACTCCACCATGGATTACAAATTTGTATTATATTTCTAGACTCTATTAATTTACATGCAGAGCCTTCTCAAAATTCCTGAACCCTTCTAGATGCTGAGAAAGACCCCTGGCATTAGTAGGCAGCCACTAGGAATTCTACCAGTGCACATATTACATGCACTGGACCTCTAGTGTTTTTATAATATCTTACAAATTGTGATAATTGGTATATTAACTTTCATTTATTAAAAATTATCATTGTGATTTATTATATGATACATGTTTTTTTTCAATTGTATCATTTTATATTTAATTATTTATCAATTTTCCACACATCTTTCTGTTTTAGTAAAACTATTGTTAAGAGACCACACTTTGTATGCTTTCCATACTTTTACATTCATTAAGGCTTATCTATTGCATAGCACGTGGCATAGCTTTGCGAATATTCGGTGTGTACTAGAAAACACTGTATTCTGCTCTGATTGGATAAAGTATTTTACATCTTTTAGTTACCGTATTTGCCAGCGTATAAGACGATTTTTTGGCCCTGAAAAATATGCCTCCAAGTGGGGGGTAGTCTTATACGGCGAGTATATAACAAACTCTGTATTTTGAGTGGATATGTTAGGGGGTCGTCTTATATACCGGCAAATATGTTATTTTCAGGTCCAAAAAATCGTCTTATACGCCAGCAAATACGGTAGATTGAGTTAGTTGACAGTGTTATTTAGGCCTTCCATTTTCTACATTATTACCTATTGCTTTATCAATTACCAAGAGAGGAGTATTATAATCTTCAACTATTATCATAGATTTTTAAAATTCCCTTTTCTCTTCTAATTAGATTAGTTTTTGCTTTATGTATGTTTAAACTCTATAGTGAATGCATAAATATTTAGGATTGTTCTTACTAAAATATATCTTTTATCATGACATAATGTTCATCTTTAACCCTAGTAATCTGCATTCTAAAGTCAATGTGATCTAATAATCACATGGCCACTACAAGTTTCTTTTGATTAGTATGTTCATGTTTTTGGGTTTTTTTTTTACACTTTCACCTTAAAACTATGTCTTTATATTTAAGCAGTTTGCTTTTAGATAGCATATAGTTAGGTCACATTGTTTTATCTAATCTGACAAATGCTACCTTTTACTTGGAGTGTCTGGATAAGTTATTTTTAATTTACATATTGATCACCATCTTATTACTTGTCATTTTTATTAGCTCCTCATTTCCTGCTTTCTTGGGGTTTATATAATTATTTTTATTATTTTATTTTATTTTATTGTCACTATTAGTTTTTAGCTATACTGTTTTGTTTTATTATTAGCAGCTGTCCTGGGAATTAAAATATGTATTTTTCACTTATCATAGTTCATCTTCAAATTATAACATTATAGAGCTTCACACGTAGTGCTACAAACATGTTTCATTTTCCTTCTTATGTCCTTTGTGCTACTAGGGTATATTTTATTTCTACTTACATAATAAACACTACATTATGATTTTTGCTATAATCAGTTATCTTTTAAACAGATTAAAATGAGCAAGTCTTTTCTATTTATCATATATACCATTTCTGGTACTCTCCTTTACTCTATGTAGATCCAAATTATTATCAGCTATTGTTTACCTTTTGAAAAACTTGTTTTAGTACTCATGGTTCTGGTCTGGTGATAATTAATTCTCTCAGGGATTTTTTTTTTTTTTTTTGTCTAAAATGTATTTTGCCTATATTTTCCAAATATATTTTTGCTAAATAAAAATTGTATATTGACCTTTTAAAAAGTTTTAGAACTTACAGAGATTGCTCCCTTGTTGTCTGGATTGCTGGCAGATTTGATGATCTTTTCCTTTTTTTCTGAATATAAAATACTTCTCTGTTTTTAAAAGTGTTTTGTTTATCACTGGCTCAGCAATGTGATTATAATCTGCTTTTACATGAGTGAGTTTGTTTGTGTATGTATATGTGTGAGCATGTATTTTGACCTTGGTATGTTGAGTGCATTAAATTGGAAACATTTCTGTCCATTATTCTTCAAATAATCCTTTTTTTTTCCTGGTTCATTTGGTTGTTTTTCAGTCTTTTTTTCTCTCTGCATTTCATTTGGAGTGTTTCTATTGTTATGTCTTTAAGTTCATGGCTCTTTTCTTCTCCACTGTATAAACTACAGTTATTCCCAGTTAGCTATTTTCCTTTCCCTTTTCAGATATTATATTATCACCACTAAAAAGCTCCATTTGGACCATATGAATCTTCTATTTTTCCCCCTCATCAAGTCCAGATCTTATTTTATGTTTTGAGCTATAGAACATAATTATAATAGCAATGTTAAGGTTCCTATGCTCAGTAAGATGACTGAGGTCTGTTTCCCCCTTTTCTTATTCTTCAAACTACCTGAAAACTATCTGCAAGTTAGCGGGAACAATTATAGAGCTCATAGAATTATACTCCTCCTCTCATGTATTAGAACCTTGCGCTGTACATTGACCAATGTCTCAAAAATAGTTGTTGGATGTGTTTTGTCTTGTTTACTAGTTGCTTGAGATGGAGGATAATTTTCAGAGTCATTAATCCTTTTACTGGGTGATTTTAGTGGTAATGACCTAAGTTATAATATAATGTAATTTTATTTCAATCTCTTACATGTATGACCTTGAACAAATTGCTGAATTTTAACGATCCATTTATGGGACTAACAATGTGAATAGTAGAAAAAATATCTTTTATTACACTGTAAACAATTTTTGTTAATATATGAATGTCCTAATAATATATTTAGTCTAAATCCCACATCCTTGGAAAGTTAATATATTTTTTAAATTTAGTTCCTCATCTTTAAAGTAAAATTGTACTTACTTAAAGAATCATTAGAAGAATAAATAAGGAAACACAGAGAACTTAGCTCAATGTCTGGCATCGTCTTGATACACTTTTAATGGAATGGATATACTATAACATGGATTAGTGTGTATTAAGAATGCTACAAGAAGAGATGTTAGAGTTTATTATACTGTCTCACAATCTTTGAGCATAATATATTTCTTGTAGTATGCAGTTTAGGGATCAGAAAGTTTATTTTCATAAGAATGCCATTTCAACAAATACTTATTGAAAACTTAGCATATATAAAAGACTGTTCTGGGCAAATGGGGTAACCAAATATTGACATCATATAGTATCTCTCATCAACTATCTTACAATCCAGCACTCAGTTACACATTGAGAGAGTTCCTCTATCCACACACACATATAGCTATCATAAGCTAGTCTGGAATCAGACCTTTAATATCATTCTTTAAAATATTTCAAAATTTTACATTGTTTAATTTTTACCTGAAGTATCCCTACCCATCTTCTATTATCTGCAGATTCCAATTTTTATGACTATCGTGGCCTCCAGGAAAGGCCTCTTCCTGCCTTATGCATCTTTGTCCTGCTCCAAGCTGACTACATTGTATCTCTCCCCCAAACAAAGTCAATATGTATGTTATTATCATTTAAAACTATCTTTTATTCTTTTTATTCTAATCCCTAAATGAAGCTTATTAATATTTCCTAAAAATTTTAAAGAAAGATATATAAAAATCTCTGTGGCAGTCTAAATAGCATAGTGACCAAGCTTTTGCTAATATTTACGTAACCTTCTGAGTTGGTACCTAAAACCCATGATCAAGGGCAAAGAGCTTAAAAGGCATAATATTTCTATAGAATGGAAAGGATAGCCACTCAATACTAAAGTTGAAATAGAAACAAATTACACAACTAACCTAAAACTAATTCTCACAAACTTTTCATGGAAGTCGGAAGATACATTGTCCTCGTCCTGATTTTGTGTCATGCTTTTAAGTCTCATTTGCACCCACTCTTTGAGATTGGCACATTGTTTCAGAGGAATTCCTATTATTTAATTAGAATTCTGGGGGCAGTGCAGCAGCTCAAAGGGTGCCTGCAGAGTGTGTGTGTGGGGGGGGGGGAGGGGGAGGTGTTGAAAAAGAAAGAAAACTCAGGCTAGGGTTTTCTGGCTCTCCGTACTCGCTCCAGTGCAGGGAGTAGTGCAGGCAGTCCCGGGTGGTGGCCAGCTGGGTGGATGGGTGAGAGGGGCTGGATACTCCCTGGAGCCAACCTCCTACAGTCCTTCCCTGGCTGGCCACCTGGGGCAGCGCCTCAGCTTGAAGGGCATCTGTGGAGTGAATGGGGTCCCTCTGGCAGGTGGGGTCCCTAGGCCTGACCTGCAGGGAGTGGGCCAAAGCCAGCTCTCCCAGATCCCCTGAGGAGTTCCAGAGGGCACTCTGCAAAGTTGTTGTACAGGATGTGGAAATCAAACACAACTGTACAGTAAACCAGATTAGGGACCAACAGTGCCCCAGGAACAACATAACCCATGGCCAAAGGTGGAATTGCATGGCTCTGTGAGGAATCTGGCTCCCTCCTCTCTGGTGTTAGGGTATATCACCCAAGAACCACCACTGCCAAGTCACCTCAGCTTGACAACTTCTATGTTGAACATCTGGCCCCTGATGATCTGTGCATGTCATAGGTACTGGCCGGTTGGATGGTTGGAGGGTTGGATGGTCACTTAGCCTGTTATACATATAGGTAACAGCATGAATAATTTTGTGTGAAATATTCTATAGGCTTTTCTATATGTTGGAAAGGAATGAATTAACCATAACTGAGCATATGTTATGAAATAATGTGGTGCTTTTAATATTTAGTTATACTTTGTTTGCAATTACCTATTTGCTATTACTAGAGGCCCAATGCACGAAATTCATGCTCTCATGGTGGTGGTGGGGGGTCCCTCAACCCAGTCTGCACCCTCTTGCAGTACGGGAGCCAATGGGGAGTGGGCCTAAGCCATCAGTCAGACATCCTTAGCACTGCTGTGAAGGTGGGAGAGACTCCCACCACAGCCACTGCACTCACCAGCTGTTAGCTTGGCTTTTGGCTGAGTAGCACTCCCCCTGTGGGAGCACACTGACCACCAGGGGGCAGCTCTGATGTTGAGTGTCTGTCCCCTGATGGACAGTGCATATCATAGCAACCAGTTGGTTGTTCTGCCATTTGGTCGATTTGAATATTAGCCTTTTATGATATAGGATTTAATTTTGTCTCATCTCTTCCTTCATGATGCTCTCCTGTACCTATAGCCTGCTCATGAGACATGATTTGCATCTTTTCTTCCCTATGATCCAGTGTTCATATAACACTGAAAATTCCATCCTCTGTAACTTCTCACCCCATACACTGTCTTCTTTCTACATAGGCCACTTTGCCTTACATTTATCTATACCTTTTGCTTTTATGAATTTGCAATTGTGCCGATACTGTACTGATAGGAGTATCCCTCTCACCGAGTTGTTTTTCCCCAGATATAGAGTCTATGTAATCATAGCTTACAAGATTCATCATGCCCTCAATACCCTTTGTGGGATTATTGCCACAGGAAGATATTGAGGCTTACATATTACTTATAAACAAAGTCCAGATACTCAGGGGAAAATAGCACATTATCTATTTTTGGGTTTAGATTCTTGTCTCCAGCAATGATTACTTAACATGCTTTTGGCCTACGTTCTGTCTGCTTTCTCTCTACTTCACATAACCAATAAGTCATTTCCTCATTAATTAAAATCAACTTCATTTATTTTAATTCTTGCTTTTTCTCTGTTCTATTCCAGAGCACACTATAATTTTTTTAACTCATATACATTTGAGGTTATTAATGGATAGAAAAAAGGATTTCTCAGTGCCTTTTATTCCTTTTTAGCATCAGTGTCTAAAAATACTCAGATATCTCCTATAATATGTGCCATCATTTTGATAAAGGCCAGTTCTAAAAGCCATTTCTTCCTAGAAGCCTTCTGTTCTGGTTATTCCTTTGCCACCTCTTGCTTCCTACCTATACCCCATCTTTATCCCATTGCCCATCATTCTGTCCTGCTCTGAGTTCTAATAAGCTGACTCATAGAGACTGAAACACACGAGTTCTCTTGCTTCAGTGAGGTTTGCCCAATAAAGCACAGTCAGATGAAAGAGGATAGAATGTTTCTTCTCAGCTTCTTCTCTGTTCTGAGTGACATTTTCAGTAAGTGGCTGGGTCCCTTCCTGACTTCAATTTTTACTAAGATGGCAACACTATTTCTCTCTTTTCCCCATTCAGGCATAGGGTAGCATTTGGCTACTGTTTTCAGTAGTCTCTGGGGGTATTTGTGGGTTTCCTCAATATTATTCCCAAATCTATAAGTGATAGCTTTCTTCAAGTTTCTTGTACCATCTGCATTGTATTATTCTTTTTTTGCCAGAATCCTACCTATATATCTTCTCAAGCCCTCTAGACTAGGTTAGCTGCTTCTTCCCCATTGTATATGTATTATGTATTATTGTATATATTTGTTTAAGCTCTTGGTCTCCTCTTCCAATCCTTGTGAAGGGGGGGGGGTACATGGTCTGAATTATTCACTATTTTATTACCAGTACCTACCACAAAGAGTGGGATCAGACAGTAATAATTGAATGAGTCTATAATAAATGAGTGATTAATAGGTATGAGATTTATTCCTCCTGGGTCAAGCTAAAAATAAAGATACGCTCTGGATAGGGAGTGACATTTCATAAAGAACAGCTCTATGACAGACCATCAATGAAAGACTTGTGGCTAAATCTCTTATATACAATGCCAGAAAAATCAATTCCCATTTATCCAAGTTCAAACTCTGGACTATAAGATCTCTAAGGTCCCTTACAGTTTTAAAAATATTTATCAACCAAAAAAGCATCCCCTTTTATAGAATCGGACTTTTCAAGACTATTGGAGTTGGAGAGCTGACATTCATGGAACATTAGTAAATTTAATGAATTAAGTATTATAATTATCTATCCACTGATGTGCAGTCCTTGTGAGGCACTGTGGTCTCATGCAACGTGGACTACTAATGTTGTCATCTGTCTTTGTCTTATACACTACTGCAAGCTTCATATAATTGGAATGAATCACTTCACCCAGAAGCCTTCTTCAAAAGCCTTCTCAATTTGTAAATTAGGAAATTTAGGACCTTTCTGGAACTACTTCTATAGGTCTGAAATACTCTATCTTTTTGTATTGGAATATTTTATTCATCTTCTGTAATAAAAATGTGTCATTTTAGAGATGAAATGGAAACATAATTAAAGTTCAGCAAGCAAGTAAAGGAGTTAAGATTTATACTTGACTATCTGAATGTAGAGTCTCTAATCCTTACCACAAGAGTAGAGGATGGCTGAGACTACTCCTAGACATAGATGAACAGTGGGAGGAAAAAAGAAAGCAATTTCACGAGAACATGGGATGGTGTTTGGCTTCATAGTAAAAGATAAATGAATAAAATAAATGAAATGAAGTTAAGTAGTAAGACCTGAATTAGTTAACTCAATCCCAGAGGTGGGTAATTATTTGCAGAGGGACTCTTTGTAGAGAAAAAAAATAAGTGCACATAAAGAAGCAGTTTATTGATGGAGCACATTCCCCGGGATGTAATAAGTGTCTTTTCTAAAATACAGAGGGATATGAAAGCCCTCATATTGCAAATGCTCTGGTCTTTGAAGTTATGCGTTACATATATTTGAACAATGGTACTTTAAAATGAATGTAGAAACAGCTACAGCAGTGAAACATAGTGGCTAGACCTTAGGAAACAGAACATCTGGACCATAAAGATTAAAAATTATATGATTACTATGTCAATTCTGAAAGCTGGAAGGGACTAGTCTTGCATAAAGGAGTGTGAGATCTAAAATTTGAAAAGCCCTGTTACCAAAAGTGAGATTCAGAATCAGGGCAATGAAAGAAGATCCAGAGGAAATTTTGGATAGGGAGATTATTTAAGTTGTTCCTGGTAATTAAGATTAGCACCATAGCTATGATTAATTATTTTTGCATGAATTCGCATTTTTTTGTAAATGTATAAGTACATTAATGAACTATTGGTTAACACAATATAGCTTAATTCCTTCATTTGCTTTCATATAATTTCTCTAATCCCTTTATATTAGTTTATAAAATCTTACATTAGAACTCATTTGGAGAATATAAAAAATATGAAATGGATTTATCAAACCAAAATTATAGTCACAATGTTTATTTCCGAATTTCAAAAATGAGGCAACTTTAAGTTATGAATTTAGTGCCCCAAAGGATAGAAGCCCCATTTGGGTATCTCTCTTAGTGACCTGAATGGCCTCTGAATTGTGACAAGCCTGAGGTAAGGGGTGACTGGTTCAAGTCCCTCTTTTCACATATCATATTTTTGGAAACTGAAATACCTTTCTTCCAAAACTTTTTTCAATGCTTTCCCCTTGCTCCAAAGATCTCCTGAATATTTTCAGGGACATCCACATATACAAAGATTCCTCACTACTTCACTGATCTCATGGAAATGAAGTAATGATTTCCCCTCCAAATAGTGACTTATACCTCCACAAAGCAGTAGTAACAACGACTACATCTGATTGGTGAAATTTGTTTATTGATGAATGTAGGTCCTGATATTGACTTTTAAATTTGTTATTAAGCTCCCCATTTTATAATAAGCAATTTCCATATGCATTTTATTAAAGACCCGTCTGAATGTACATTTAACTGGTTAATACAGCATGACATGGGAGTGACGACTTGTCTTGAAATAGTAAGTCTACCCTTAAAGGGTATGAAGTCTCTCTACTACCCAAGTAAGACTCTGGTAAGGTGAACAGAAAGATAGGGTTGAAAAAGTTTGCCAGAGGATCTTAAAAAGTTGCTCAGCAGGATCTTAAAGACATTTTAGCTGGAAATATTGCTGGATAAAAAGTAAAGTTGAAGCGCAAGGAAAGGGAATCATAGTGTTATGATAAGGATGGAAATCTACTAGAAGATCTTAAGCGACCACTGAAATGAGTTTGGATTTGGTGTCATAGTCGATGGAGGAAATAACTGAAATCTTTCTGAGAAGTTAAAAGGACATGATTTGGCTTAAGCTTTCTGAAAGTTATTTGAGGAGTGCTGTTTGATGAAAGATGTACTAGAGGTAAGGAGACTAAGTTGGAAGCTCTTACTGAGGTTAAGGAAAGATTTGTTATTATGAGCCAAAGATTCATATGTGGTTAAGATATAGAGAATCTATCCAAAAATGAAGAGGACAGTGATTGCCAGAGACCCTGGAGGTTATCCCTGGAGAAGGATACTTCACTGAGCATACAATCAGCAGGAGAGATTAAGTATAGCAGTTTTAGGTAGGCAATGGAAGAGTTGAATGATTTGGAGTAAAAAGAAATGCCTGTTATAATAGAACCAGTCAGGATAAAGTATGACAAGCAGAGAATAGCAGTCAGAAAAAGTAATTGAAGAAGCAGCCATAGCAATGATAGGTGGAAAAGAGAGGAAGGAAAGTGCAGCTTTCTCTACCTTATCTTTATAAATGAATCCATGGAAATAATTAGGGATGTAGGGGACTTCCCTTATACCTTGGATGAGGTCTTGAGCTATTGATTTAGCTATTAAAGAAAGCATGAGTGTGACCTCAGCAAGCTTGAGACCTTAGGGTCACAGCAGACACATAGGGTACATTTAGGATTGTATCAAATGATAAGAATGAAGCTAAAGATTTTTCTTTGAACTAAAGCAAAAATTGATACAATAATAAAAGGCTTTACTAAATTTACAAAACTAGTGCACTTTACAATGTAGTCTCCAAATGCCTTTTCTATATTCTCTTTTTACTAGAAAATTGTCATTCTTGGCCTAAAAGAAAATTTAGAAAGCATGCACTAATATGTGTATATATGGTTAACATGCAAAGTGTCCCCTTGGGAGTTTGACCAGTGGTTAGGGTATGATCAGGCTGGCATGAAGAAGTGATTAGGGCAATTAGGAAGGCGGACAGGGGAGCACTTGGGAGCCAGTAGTCCTGAATTGTGAGAGGGATGTCTAGCTGCCCATTTAGGCCCAATCCTACAGGGATCAGGCCTAAACGGGCAGCCGCACATCCCTCAAGGAGTCCCATATTGGAGAAGGTGCAGGCTGGGCTGAGCGACACACACCCCCGTGCAGGAATTTCATGCTCCAGGCCTCTAGTCTTATAACAAAAAACCCATAACTGAAACTTATATGTTCATATTCACTAATGTTATCCCAAGAAGTTTAATTTTAAAAAGAAGTGATGCAATTTCAGTTTAAAGATAAATAATAAGCAAAAGAAATATTTTTATCATGAAGTATCATCAAATTATAGGTAGAAAATACATCTGCTTATGTAAACCCATTTGACCTATTTCAATATATGCTGAGAGGATTTAATTTACTTACAAGATGCAAATTTTGGCATGCCATGCAATGATTCTGTCTTTTACTTCTTTAAAAAAATAAAGTTCAACTCAGTTGGTAAAAAAATCTGTGTGATTTACATGCAGGTCATGCTAAATACACTGGGAGATATAAAATTGAGTAATATATGATTTGGGGCCTTAAGAACAAAGGACCAAAATTATAAGATAAAGCAGAACATTATAAAATCTATAAAATAAATAAAGTTTATCTCGGTTGATATTCAGAAATGGCTCCATGAAAGACACATTTGATTTCTGCTTTAATAGCTAAAGATGGTAGGGATAGTCTGCATATGAAGGGAACAACATAAGCAAAGACACATAGGCAGGACTTACTCAATGTGGGTATGGCTTTGGGCAAACACATAATAACATGAAAACTAAATAGCAAAAAATAATTAAAAAAGATCTCATGCAAGGTTAAGGCCTTCTGATATCAAGGTAAAGAACTGGAAATCAATGGAAATTAGTATGCAGTTTTTTAAAGCTTTTGATTAATGATCAGAACTGTAATTTCAACACATTATCTTTTATTTGTACACTAACTTCATAGGACTTATGTGTTTTATAATTGGAAGTTTGTATATTTTAAAGTTATCATGCATTAGCACTTTATCTTGACAGTGCTGTGGAGCATTGCCACTTGAGGAGCAAACGTGATAGTATATGTGAGAAGTTATGAGGTTCCAATGACAGGAATAGAAAAGAGGGGGTGATGTGAGCTATGAAGGTAGACTTTCTAATATTTAGAGGCTGATTAGATGGTGATAAAGGACATGTGTAACAAATTACTCCCAAAACTTAGTGATTTAAAACAACAATAAATATTATCTCTTACATAAATTTTGTTACAAAAAAATTTGAAAGTGATTTCGCCAGGTGATACTGGCTTTAGATATCTCATGAAGTTGTGAGTAGATATCACCCAAGGTTTTAATTGGACTGGACAATATACAAGGACTTGCATAACTGGCAAGTTGGTGCTGACTATTAGCAGGAGGCTTTAGTTCCTCTCAATACACACCTCTCCATGAATTGTTTGAATATCCTCACAACATGAATTGTTTGAGTATCCTCAATACACACCTCTCCATGAGTTGTTTGAATATCCTCACAACATGAATTGTTTGAGTATCCTCAATACACACCTCTCCATGAATTGTTTGAATATCCTCACAACATGAATTGTTTGAATATCCTCGTAACTAGTTTTCCCTAGAGGGAGTGATCAAGGAGTCCAAAGCAAATGCTGAATTTTTTTTATAACCTAGCTTCAGAAGTCTCACACCATCACTTCTACAGAAGCCTAATGGTCACTAGGTCAGCTCTAATTCCAAGTAGAAGGGTAGTATTCAAGGGTACGAATACCAGGAAATCATGGAGGAACCTCTTTGTGGCTGTCTACCAAAGTGTGGTTTTTTTCGAGGAAGGAATCCTCTACTTTATATCCCAAGATCCTAGCCTAGTTTATGGCTGATATGAAAAATGAAAGATGACTTTGAGCTTGTAAAGTTGGGAGAATTTGAGCTCTACATTTTATAAAAATAGACATGAAGAAGCTTAAGAGGAAAATATATAACTTTGATTTATTTTAGACTTTCTTTGAGATGTGAAGTACAAAGAAGAATGCATTTATTTAATTATAACCCCTCAAATATCAAAGGCTAATTCAAAGAGACAAAATTCAACACATTATATTACTACCAAAGTGTGTTTTTTTTGGGGGGGAAGGAATCCTCTACTTTATATCCCAACATCCTAGCCTAGTTCATGGCTGATCTGAAAAGTGAAAGATGACTTTGAGCTTGTATAGTTGGGAGAATTTGAGCTCTATTGAGTATATACTCAGTTACTTCAAAGTATATTAATTGCATTGTGAATTAGACATATCATGAATCATTGCTTCATTTTAGCAAGAACCTTATACTTTTCAATAAAAGCCAGAATATTAAAAATAATCAGAAAACATTCAAAGAAGTTTCTTTATAATTACACTAGAGGCCTGGTGCATGAATTTGTGAATAGGTGGGGTTCAGCCAGCCTGGCCCTGATTGGGGCGGATTGGGGCCAGGCCAGCTGTGGGGAGGGGCTGTGGGAAGTTGGCCAGCTACAGTGTGTGACATAGTGACTAGTTATGCTAGTTGTTCCAGTCATTCCGGTTTCTTGGCCTATATATATAAATTCCTCATGGAGATATAAAGGGTATAATAGGGATGACTTCACTTGCTGGCAAGTCCAAAAGAAATCTTAGTAGACAGTTTATAATGAAGCATTTTCTTAGTCATAAACTGAATCCATAATTTCTGCTGTCATTTTATGGTAACAGCTAACATGACTGCATATATCTACTCTAATAACACACAGCTTTATGGCTTTGTCTAGCCCTGCTAAATCCCTACGGATGCTATTCGTATACTCTGGGTTTGAAGCTTCATTATTCTTTAATTACTTATTAGAACTGCACAGACCACCCAAATGGAGATTTTTAAATGCAAGTATGAGTTTGTATGTGAGGGAGGCTATAATCATTTCTTGTGTCCTATCTCATTCTATTGGAAAGCATCATGTCCTTGTTTGTTGTAGCAGGTGTATATAACCTGTTCATTAATATATATATATATATATATTAGAGACAGTTTGCCTTAAACATCCAACCATCAACAGTAACTAAAACTGCCTTAGGGTCTAATTTCCTACTACTCTCCACCCTCGATTAAGTGACATAAATGATTGATTATACTGTAGTGTCTATCCATGAAGGGGATTTTAAAATGAACTACATATTTTAGAATCTAACTGGATAGTTGTCCAATTTCCTCCTTTTTACTGTACCTTGAATAGAAAAATAATTCTTGGAAGATTCATTTTAGCACAAGATTGATTTTATGTTCTTTTCCCAAAGATTAGAGCAATACTGTATGCTACCTGCCCTATCTGTCACTGGCTACTATGGTGGAAATTTAAGGTGACACCAATGACTCTCCCAAGTGCAGGAGTGATGAACAGGTATACAGCCAAGTGGTAAAGCATCTGGGAAATGGTTTACACAGGAGCCATATGTCTGAGAGGAAAACACAAAGACATTGTTACTAGCATTAAACAGAAGGCTTTTTTTTTGTTTTTAAAGCCCTTCCTTTTCACTGTCTTTAAACATTCAATTTACAAAGAACATTTTTAACAAAACTCACATTGGAACCATGGAATTGAGTAAGGGCTGCTAGCAATCTATATTAAGAATAGAGGAATATGCAAATTGTCCAGGGCACCACCACATAACGACTGTTCAGTGGGTTACGTGCACAGAAGGCTCAGGTGGGCTGGGACTTGAGGCAGCAGGGATGGGGTACAGGGAAGGCAGGTCTGGCGGAGGGCAGCCTGTACTCCCCACATGGCAGCAGCGGTGAGTAGCACCAAGCAGAGCCTGTGGGCTGAGCTGAAGCAGTGCCTGTGGCTTAGCTATGGTGAATTGTGCTGCTATAAACAGAGGGGTACATATATACTTATGATTGGTGTTTCTAGTTTCTTGGGATATATTCCTAGAAATGGGAACACTGGGCCAAATGGGAGTTCCATTTTCAGTTTTTTGAGGAAACTCCATACTGTTCTCCACAGTGGCTGCACCAGTCTGCATTCCCAGCAGCAGTGCTCGAAGGTTCCTTTTTCTCTGCATTCTCGCCAGCACCTTTCCTTTGTTGATTTGTTGATGATAGCCATTCTGACAGGTGCAAGATGGTACTGCATTGTTATTTGATTTGTATCTCTGGGATAATTAGTGACTTTGAGCATGTTTTCATACGTTTCTTGGCCTTCCTCTGTCTTCTTTCAAAAATATCTATTTAGCCCCAACCATTTGACTCAGTGGATGGAGTGTTGGCAAGAAGCTCAATAAAGAACAAAATGGCAGGGCTGATAAGAAAATGACACATTGTGGGTAATTGAGAAGTATATTGATATTATTAAATGAAGCACAAGGAACATGGGATTAAAAACGAAATACATGCATTCTCTTTTTATATGGGTATATTATTTCCTAGTAAAACTTCCATATCAGTCCCTAACACAAGAGGCTTCAAATCTATTTAGTTTCAACTTGTTAGAAATATTGTGCAGAACCTTTAAGAGGAATTGCTTACTTTCCTTTAATTATTGGAAAGATATCCAGAAGCTAAAACTCAGTGTGTGAATGTAGGACACATCATGGGTAAACAGTCAAGTAGAACACATCAGCTAATGCTAGAAAAATAGCCTTCCTTAGACCCAGAGCTTCTGATACCCATTAAACAAAATGTTGACTCATCTCAGTTCTGCAATGCATTGTTTGTTTCCTTCTCTTCTTTTCCTGAGGTTGTATTTTACCTAAACATATTATGTTGTTTTGTTCTGATTTGCAATATGTTTGCTCTGCTATTTTTCTATGATTCTTGTTTATTTCTGTGTACATATTATCTGTCTGCTGTAGTTATATCTTTCTCTAGTTTTCTCAATTCCTGCCAATCTTTTAAAAAGTAACAAATAGCCAAAACCAGTTTGGCTCAGTGGATATATCGTAGGCCTGCAGACTGAAAGGTCCCAGGTTTGATTCTGGTCAAGGGCATGTACCTTGGTTGCTGGCACATCCCCAGTAGGAGGTGTGCAAGAGGCAGCTGATGGATGATTCTCTCTCAATGGTGTTTCTAACTCACTATCCCTCTCTCTTCCTCTCTGTAATAAATCAATAAAATATATTTAAAAATAAATAAAAGATAACAAATAGCAATACATGAAGCTTTAATTAATATCATCTACCTTACAATAATAAAGATCCTTTCTCAATAGAAAATTCTCATAAGACTCTTTGATATTTAAATAATTACCTTTCCAACAAGAGAGAAAAAGTTTGGATTGGAGAAGAATTCATAAGTTTGAAATATTTTATCTGAATAGAAAAGTAAACAAATCAGATATAAAGGGTCTGGAAGAGTAGGACAAATTTATAAACATACTAAAAAGAAGAATTTCACTCAAAATTGCAGAAAGTGCTTAGAACAAATGCATATGAATGAAACTAGTAGAGGAGCCTTGATGTATCTCCTTGAAAGGGGGTAGTGTTTTGCATTTGAATGTATGAGTGGGGGGAGGGGAGGGAGAAGTAGTGAAAGAGATATATGATGATCAGAAGTGTAGATTGGTAGACTAGATACTCATCAAACTTAGTCCTTATTTTTAGGCACACTGCTAAAACTATATTATTTATCCTCTTTGGATATGTTTGAACCATATGACAAGTTCTTGCCAATGGAAAGCGAGTTGCAATAGTATGCAATTTCTGGATTATGGCATTTAAAAGTGAGTGTGATTCATGTTCATTCTCTGCTCATTATTCTGCTGAATGGATGGTGTAAAGGAAATATTGAAACCATTTGTTGAGGATGAGTTACACCATTTGTTGAGGATGAGTTACACAGCTTGGAAAGAAATTAGAGACCTTCATCAGCCTTGCATAAGGCTTTGTATGAGTTTAAATCAAATGATTATTGTATTAAACCCCTCATATATGTTTGTGACAAAAACTGTTAACTAGCCCAGACTGTGACACTACAAATAAAACATTGTGCCTACAATACATTATATGTTCTTCCTTGACTGCTTCTCTCTCCCTAAAAATGAAACATGTGGGCTTATTTGGGAGTCTCTAGCAGAGGCACATGCATCATCATCTATCCTGGACCAAAAAAAAAGTTTATTTCCTTGCTGGGAAGGTGGTACTACTTCAATAAGTTGTCTCAGTAAAAACAAACAAACAGAAAACACACACACACACACACACCAAAAAAAAAAAAATAAATAAACAGCTGAAGGCATTTGATTGGTCCATACTACCTTTTGATTTATCCTAATAAATGGGTTATAGATGTTAAAGAGGATATTAAGGAAGAGACTCAGAGTGTCACTATAGTGGACATCCTCTCAAGGAAGCGTAAGTCTAGAGGATATTAAGGAAGAGACTCAGAGTGTCACTATAGTGGACATCCTCTCAAGGAAGCGTAAGTCTAGATGTCGGTTCACCTCATGGCTTAGCTTTACCACCTTTCATTAACTTTCAACTTACTGAAATCTTGCCTCCTTCCAGAGCATTTACTATACTCTCAATAATAGTGATTGCTAAATGGAAAACATTAATGACACTTTTTAGTCTTTAATCAACTTGTCTTCTCTGCTGGGCTTGATTGTCACTGCTGATATCCCCTCTCATATTCAAAGTCTCCCATATTTTCATTCTTTCATTTGTTCTAGGTTTTTGCTCAGATCTCATATTTTCCCATCTTGAAGTCAATAAAAACAATTTTTTTCTTCTAGCCTTTCAAATAGTCAATTTACTCAGAGTGCCCTCTTAGTCTCCCCCTTTTTTGCTACAATTCCAAATTTTAAATTTCCACTTGTAAACCCAAAACCTCAAGTCCTTTCCTCCCACCAAAACTACTCTCCCCATGGCTTACCACTGGCTGATTCATAGAAATCTACACATTTCACTTTTATTAATTTCACACGGATCTCAAACTATCATTTAAAAAATTATATGTATTATCTTGTTCCCCAAATTTATCCTGATCTTACAACCTAGCCCAAAGAGATGGAAATATAAACCATAACCAATTGGTTACCAACAGTTCCATTTTACCATCCTAATATATCTCATATCTGTGCCCTTCTGTCTGGATTTACTCCCCACCCCACTCAACACCGACACTAAGCCCTTTCATGTATGACTGGAACTATTGCAAAAGTATATTTATAGTTTTATGCTGTTTTCAGCCAACACAAAATCAAGTTCTTTACAATCAGAAGACTGGTCTAACAGGCAGATTTGATCATATATGTAACCTGCTTAAAACACTTTTATCCATTTTCATAAACCCAAACTCCTCAGTATGGCAGCTGCCCTTTCTGAATTCTTTAGATCAATGGGTCGAAGATTTTTTCCAGCATGAGGCACTTTCATGAGTGGCAGTTCCCCTTTTCTATGCCTCCCCCCAAAGTAAAATATCTTGCAGAGAATTAAAGAAAAGAAAATAACATATTGTTTTATAGTAGCAATTTAATTTCTTTTTATAAAATATATTTTATTTTTTAATATATTTTATTGATATTTTACAGAGAGGAAAGGAGAGAGATAGAGAGCTAGAAATGTCGATGAGAGAGAAACATCGACCAGCTGCCTCTTGCACACCCCCTACTGGGGATGTGCCCGCAAACAATGTACATGCCCTTGGCTGGAATCGAACCCAGGACCTTTCAGTCCGCAGACCGACGCTCTACCACTGAGCCAAACCGGTTTCGGCTAAAATATATTTTAGCTAAAATGAAAAAAGGAGGAAAGTATATCAACTTTGGAATGCTGTTAAAGTACTCTTGGCTATTAAAGTACTTTGTTTTGGAAGTGACATAGATAAAGAAGGATATAATCCTGTCTTCCTGGGTGTCACACTACCTCATTTGCTCCATTCAAGAAAAACATCAGAAGGCAAACAAGTTTAAAGATTCAAAAATAAACTTGAATCCATTCTAAAGTCATTCACAAATGTTGGTGATTAGAATGCTTTTTCTCCCAAAATTACTAGTGACATTTCAGGAAACAAATGTGGTGATAGAAAAATGATGATGGCAGGCAACCAGGCCTCCTCTTCTCCCTTTGCTATTCCTTTACAGCACATATGGATATCACACTGAGCATATGCAATCCAAATAATTTGTTGACACATCTGTCTTTTGTTAACTTACACATTGCAAGTTCAGAATAGAAACTATGCACCATTTTTTTCTCTTCAGTTCCTAGGAAATTGTATAGAACATGGGAATATCTAACAATGCTTGCTTAACGAATGAATGAATAAACAGATATTTTCCACTTGTACTTTTTGCTAATCTTTTAATTTTCTTTTCTCTCTCCATGAGCACAGCAGATGTACTGGTAGTGACAAAGTCTGCAAGCTAACTTTAGCTTTTTTCACAGACAACTTCTAAAATGGTGAAGCACTGTAAGGCATCAGAATGCACTAATTTGAAAATATGCAACTAGCAGAGGTGACCATGGGGTTAAGTAATCTTTTTTTCTAATTGGTCCTTATTTCAATGAAGACCCTTTAAAAAGATAAATGAGCCCTGCTTACCTCATGAGTGGTAGAGTATTGATGTGTATGATAAAAGTAGTTAGGGCATTATAGGTCTAGCATCATAAACACTCTGTGAACATGTACACTAGTGTCTTTTTTATTTCTTTATTGATTAAGGTATTACATATGTGTCCTTACCCTCCCATTACCCCCAGTCCCCCCTCCCACTCATGCCCTTACCATCTTGCTGTCTGTGTCCATTGGTTAGGCTTAAGTGCATGTATGCAAGCCTTTGGTTCATCTGTCTCCCTTACCCCCACCCTCTCCTACCTTCCCTCTGGGGTTTGACAGTCTGATTGATGATTCTCAGTCTCTGGTACATTAACTTATCAATATGAAATGATTTATTTTGCTCTTATATCTTTAGAAACTGTCATTTTTCTAAATATCGATGTACCGTATTTGCCGGCATATAAGACGATTTTTTGGCCCTGAAAAATACGTATTTGCTGGCGTATAAGACGACTGGGCGTATAAGAAGACCCCCTAACATTTCCACTAAAAATACAGAGTTTGTTATATACTCGCCGTATAAGACTACCCCCCACTTGGAGGCATATTTTTCAGGGCCAAAAAGTCATCTTATACGCCGGCAAATAGGTAACTTACCAATATCTTATGTACTTACAGGTTTTTAGAACTACTAACCCTAAGAGGGACTAACAGCAATTCTCAACACTCCTATTTTATTTTGTTCTAAATAGTAGGATATGATGACAATCTATGGGTGCATAAATTAATGTGCTTTCAACTCCCCCCTGTTCTCATTTGTGACTTGTTTCCTGCTCTTCACAAACTTCAATTCTTTTCTGTTAAACAAAAGACTATGTTTTCCTCTCTTTTCCTTTTTCTATAATCTACACTGAATGTCTGGCATGAAATGGAATGACTGATGTAAAGCTCATGAAAATGACCTCAGTCAATGTTGGACTCATTTCAATGGCAGCAAATATTTTGGTTGAAGATATTTTCTTTCACAGACAAACAATGTCCACACTAAATTTAGAATAATTTGCATTGTTATCTCTAATATAAGTAATTCCTATATTTAAATATTTTAATATCATGATCAATAGTTTCACTTTTTTAACATTAGCAGGAAAATTTTAATTTCTCGTTAAAGCTGAAACAACAACCAAAAATGTGTATATTTTTGTGGACACAAACTACACGTTTAAGCAGTTTTTAAGCACATTTTTTGACATTTAAGAAAATCTTCACCTGAGTATATGGTTATACTGATCCTTAGAGAGAGGAAGGGAGCGGGGGGTGGGGGGAAGAGAGAGACATCAATGTGAGAGAGAAACATTAGGTGCCTTCCTTACACCCTTACCAGGGATTGAAACAGCAACCTGTGTATGAGTCCTGATTGGGAATTGAATCCACCACCTTTTGGTGGATAGGACAATGCTCCAACTATCTGAGCCACACCAGCCATGACAAAGCACATATTTAAGCAGTAGGCACTATACGCGGCACAGAGTTTGGAAATGACTAGCACACTGTGTAGCCAGCTAATTAGACCAGTTTGTTTGGAATTAATTAGTGCCTATCCTCCAAGGTAGGAAGCGAGTTGGAAAAACCAGATGTCCATTAGGATTAATCAGTCTTAGGCAGTTGTGGCATAAACATTCCTGCAACTGTCAGATGAGAAAAAAGATAGAGAAGAAAAGAGTATAAAAGAATAAAGAGGTAATCCAATGTGATACTCATTTTTCCTTGGTGATGTTGCTTGCTTGTTCACTTCAGTCCAATGATTATTGCTTTCATGCTTCCTTAGCCCTTCTCTCCCTGATGAAGCCTGGTTGTCTGGTATTGATGATGACTATGTAGTATTTATGACTAATAGTTTCTAGAGCTGTCTCTTTTGTGTCAGAGATGACAAGATAACAGCAGGGAGGCTTATGGAGTAAAAGGAATGAAGATAATGGATTTGAACACAAAACAGAAAAACACAGAGAGAAGTATGAAAAAGGACTCAGAATGTTAGTTTGATGGATTTCACTGATCATTGAGTTCTAGCTCTTTGTCTCCATGGGGAAACTGAGACACAAAAGTATTTTAAAGGGATTATTGAAGGCCACAAGAATTCCCCAATTTGATATTTTTTCATTATTTTAAGTTGCCAATAAAACTATGGTAGAGAACTGTAGTGGTGATCTTGCAGTAGTTTCCATATGGCCAACAATTCCTCTGAAAAAAAAATTCACTCTTAAGAAGAATATTTTCTGTGTTCATTCAAGTGTTCTTACTTTTACTCTCCAACTCTCAATATTCAATTTTGAGTAATTCTGCTACTATTCTATAGATCTACTTTTTTATTTTATTTTTTGCCTTTGAAAATTAAATTAAATTAAATTAAAAAAATTCTTTATTGATTATGGTATCACATAATTGTCCTCAACCCCCATTCCCATCCCAAAACCCTCCCCACATATGCCCACACACACCTATTATCTTTGACTGCTGGTTAGGCTTAGATGTATACATACAAGTCCTTTGGTTGATCTCTCCCCCTTACCCCCACCCTTCTCTACTTTCCCTCTAAGGTTCGACAGTCTGATCAATAATTCTCTGTCTCCAGGACTGTTCTAATTCATCAGTTTATGTTGTTCATTATTTCCCCTAGATGCATGAGATCATGTGATATAAGAAATACACTTATAAGAACTGAAAATGAGACAAGCCATAATGGTTATGCTGAGAGGCAAATGAATCAGTCTGTAGTGAATTTTTTTTCTGGGCCAACAGTTCTTTTGAGTCCCAATTTCAATGTTAAACAGTTCCTTATGTGTACATGTCAGCAATGATATTGCAGTTCTGGATGGTGGACAGGTGGTGGTAATGCATGTCCGACCTTCTCTGGTTTGGTCCTGGGCATCCTTCAGCAATGCACAGCTGCTGTCTGCTAGTATGGCAAAGTGTTGTCAGTGTCTTTCATCTCTGGACTATTTCTCTTCTGTCTTCGTGGCTGGAGCAGTCCTGTCAATTCCTCTCTGTTGCAGGAATCCACATGGTCTTGGAGTTGTTTTCTGAAAATATACAAACATATTCTCGACCAAAAGTTAATAAAGGAATATTTTCTATAAATTTAACTTGGGATCCTTTTTCATTTTTTGCCCAAGTGATTTTCCTCTGGTTTGTTTTGACACCATGTGTGTTTTTTATGGGTGTTTTGCTGTTAGCATTACAAATGAAAGTTAATTTTCTAAAGTAGAAACTTTCTAGATGTTATTTACTTAAAGGATATTTTCCTTACATTATATTCTTCTACTATCACTCCTTTTTTAATTTAAATATTAAGAGGCTTTGGAAATTTTATAATCTAGTCTTGATAGCTTTTATATTTTAATTTTTTTGTGCTAAAATATGACTGCTTTAGGTTCATTACATGTTATGCAATTTTACCATGAGATGAACTGCCTAAATTTTTTTGTTAATACTTTAAGAACAGCTTTTTGTAGATTATAATAAATTTTTCTATAATATTCACTTATTTCAATTAGCCATTTAAATTAGTCTGAAAACTTGATTACTATTTTCCAGTCAAACTCAATATTCTAACAACAATCTTATTTTACCCTGTATATATTAGTGAAAAGGATTATTTGCCTTCTTGAGTAGGCCCTGAGCATTCCTGGTACTGGGCTGGATTTGGATATCAAAAACCCACTTCTCCTCACCATGGGTACAACACATCTCAAACAAGTCTTGTTGCAGTGAGAAGGTAGCTGCTATTGGCCAAGTCTCTGTCTGTTACCTGGCCCCTATTTGAGCTGTGCATGGGAATCAAAGTAGCCATGGGGGCAGGAGACCTCCCTCAGAAAGGGTTAAGATTCAGACCCCTGCAAAGTTGGGAGGGTAAGGGTCTGGCCCCACCTCTGTGGACCCCCAAGTTTTCTCCTGATGGCCCCTCTATGACTGTGCCTGTCTTAGGTTGTTCCTTCCCTGAGGAGTCTTACCTGTCTCTGGCTAACCAATCATCCTCCAAGCAGGGTGATGTGAGTTTCAGTTCTGTCTCCTCGGTAGCCTATGCCCCCGTGGCCTCTGGCTTAAGGTGCCAGAATGTTATAAAAATACCCAATTCTTTACTTTTGTCTTACTTTTGTAAGCTTGAGAAAAAGCCATTTGAAGCAAAGTACATAGTTGTAGTGACTTTTTGTTGTTTTGGCTCTCAAAATTAGGCCAAAATCCATCTACTTTAAATAAAAGAGCCCTACTGCAAAACAAAAACAGATCTGGTCAATTTGTGTCAGGATTTCACCTCAGGCATCTGCATTACCACAACCATTTTTTTCTATGCACAAAACTGGACAGTGGTGAAAACCAGGACTGCCAGGGCAGCTCCCACTGTGCATGGCTTCCCAATATAGTTTGGTGGAAGCAATCAAACTAGTTTCTTCCCTTATACTGAAAGCCAGGTTTTCCAGTATCTGCTATTTGGATACTTTGATCCTTTCTAAAGATAACAATCCAATAAATTTCCTATGCCCACTGGCTATGGAAGTCTAGTAACATTCCTGTATAATGTTCTGTTTCTGGTTCTAACAGAGATTTTTTTAAAAATATTGCTTGATTTTGATTTTTTGCATTAGCATTCCTGTCCTTAATATTGGCCCTTGTTGTATTTTACCTACATTGGGTAATAAAAATCTATGAAAAGGTTAATATGCTCTCTTTTACCAAGATCCTTTAGCATTAACACATAAAAACCTCTTAAAATAGGTTGATAATATGATTTTTCACTTAAAATTTTGATCCCACTATTTTCTATCTAATTGGAAAATGGCAAGCTTCTATATTTACACTATAATTCTAGATATTAAGTTCTTGACAGATTTGTTAAATCATTGGGTTTAATTGGAATAATTGGCTCCTGGTCTTATAACCTGGATTTATTCAAAGTGTTATGAAACCATACATTCACTAGCTGTAAAAGAAGAACAGAGGCATACCAGTATTATCAGGATGAAATATGTGTTACAAATCAAATAGTGATAAAATATTCACTAATTATAATTCCATCCTTTAGTTCACTGAATACTTGTTTTTAATAAAGTACTTGTTTGATTGAAAATTACTAGAGCACAAAGCATTTTGTGTGTGTTTTTCTTTTGGCAGATGGATTATCTAAAATATAAGTAATGTTTTGTGCATACCGAATAACACCTATCTTATATAATAAAGAAGGAATATTCTAATTGGCCCTTAGGCCATTGCAAAGATGGCAGCACCCACAGTCAATAAGGAGAGAATATTCTAATTGACTGCCCTGCCCTCAAAGGTGGTGATGTCCATAGCCAATAAGGAGGGAATATGCTAATTGACTGTCATGCCCTCAAAGATGGCAGTGCCCAGTCCCCTCAGCCCCCAGCCACCCAGGGCCAGCCTGAAGCACAGGTAAGTCTTGGATGGTGGCTGCCCAGCCCAGGGCCACCTGAGGATCAGGTAACCAGGGCTGGCCAAGGCTTATGCTGCGGGCAATGGCAGTAGCAGGGGTGAGATGGGGATTGCCTTCTCATGATCATCAGGTCGCTTCCTGCCCCTGAGACTCCTGGACTGTGAGAGAGGGAAGGCCGGGCTGAGGGATTCCCTCCTCCAGTGCATGAATTTTCATGCACCAGGCCTGTAGTACTATATAATTATAATGGCTATAACTAAAACAAAGATGAGAGCCAAGATTTATTCTTCATATGTTAACTTTCTTTGGGGATAAGAAGAGGTTATATTCTTTAAAAACATTTTTGCTTTCATAAAGTCTTTGCATAAAAAAAATCTTTTTTCAGTTTGATGACTAATCAATTGGTTGAGATTTTTTGAAAGGTGTAAAATTTTAGGTCTTCTTCAAACATGAAGCCCAGAGTTTAATTGTTCTATTATAACTTTCAGTATGTCAATCTTATAGCATCTCAAGAGAAAATTTCAGTGTCCATGACTCAGTTTTGTAAAATATTCATGAAACTTTTATGACATTATGAAAGTAGTTTTATTCTCTAAAGCAGAATTATCATTCTTCTTAAAGTTAACTAAACTTTGTAAAACAAAGGGTCATTATGGAAGTTCATATTGTTAAATTGTAAAAAAATACAATTTGCTATGAAAAGTATTGGAACCTGGAATAACAGATCTACAAGGAAAGCACTCTAATATCTGTACAGCAGAGAAAAACCAGTAACCAACAGAGCTTATTTTTGTCTTTGGATCACTGTTTTACTAATCTTTCTAGTCCAGTGTTTTCCAAAGTGGTGACTTTCATAATTAAATATTCATTCTATTACCCATTAATTTAAAAATAATTGAAATTTACAGTAGGCCAAGTCCTTTGATAGATAATCCTATATAACAAAATAGTAATATGCAAATAGACTAAATGTCAAAACAACTGAACAACCAATCAAAGTGTAATAAGCTAATGATATGGTAAGGCTGCTCAATTGATTGCTATGGCATGCACTGACCACCAGGGGGCAGATGCTTTGACTAGTAGGTTAGCTTGCTGTTGGGGTCTGGCTGATAATGACTGAGAGAGATGGGGCAGACATGCCCTGGAACCTTCCTGAGGTCTCTGTCTGGACTGATTGTGCACTGGCGGGGTCCCTCAGCCTTGCCTCTTGCAATCTAAGAACCCTCGAGGGTTGTCAGAGAGCTGGTTTCAGCCTGATCCTTCAGGCCACTCCCCTTGGGAAGGTTCCAGACACAGGATTGATGGCTGGTGAGCCTCTTCCTAATGATTGCAGTAGGCAGTGTGGCTGGTATTAGTAGGAGTGGGAGGTAGGAGCTGCAGGTGGCATTGGACTGAGGGTTTCTGCCAGATCCCTGCAGGCCACCCAAAGGACTCCCACCACCCATGCACAAATTCTTGCACCAGGCCTCCAGTATAAATATAAAAATAGTTTAAGGGAAGATGCAGCTCTTTGAACAATTCTACGACAAATGGTATGTGCTATAGAAAGCTTCTGTGGCAAACACTGTGGGGCCTACCCAACAGATATTTCTCTTTATCTCTTCTTTGTGAATAAACTCTGACTCTGATCACGTCTAATGGGTAGAAATGCCTTAATCTTAGCAAGGTCAAATCTAAGATTTAGAGAAGGCAGTCTATTAATTTCCTATTGAAGCTATAACAAATTACTTCCAATTCACTGGCTTAAAGCAATACAGAGTTACTATGTTACAGTTCTGGAGGTTGGAGGTCTGACACATATGTCATCAAAATATGATTTAAATTCCTTTGGATAAATATCCAGAAGTGGGGCTGCAGGATACAAGCTAGTTCTATTTTTAATTATTTGAGGAATTCCATACTGGGTTTTTTTCAAAGGAAAACCTGTACCAATTTAAATTCTTATAAAAAAGGATCCCCTTTATCTACATCTCTATCAATATTTGTTATCTTTTGTGTTTTTGATAATAGCTATTCTAAAATATGTGAGGTGATATATTATTGTTTTGATTTGCAGTTTCCTGATGACAAGTTAAGTTGAGCACTTTTTCCCATATTTATTGGCCATTAACATGTCTTCTATAGAGAAATATCTATTTAGGTAATTTGCACATTTAAAAAATTGGGTTATTCATATTTTTTACTATTGAGTTACATGAATTCCTTATGTATTTTAGATATTGATCTTTTATTAGACATATAATTTGCAAATATTTTCTCCTATTCCATAGGTTACCTTTTTATATACTACAGATATTTTTCTTTGCAGTACAGAAGGTTTTTTATTTGATGGTGTTCTATGTGTCTGTTTTTGCTTTTGTTGCCTGTGCTTTTGGTATCATATAAAAAAAAATCATAGCCCAGGCTAATGTCAGAAAGCTTTTTCTCTATCTTTTCTTCTAATAGTTTATCTGTTTGGGATCTAGTACATTTAAGTCTTCAATCCATTTTTAGTTGAATTTTGTATATGGTGTAAGATAGGGGTCAGATTTCATTATTCTGCATGTGGTTATTCAGTTTTCCCACAACTATTTATTGAAGAGACTATACTTTCCCCATTGTGTGCTCTTACCCCCCCATTGTGTGCTCTTGACACCCACTTGAAGATAAGTTGAACACAGATGTATTATGTTCCCTTTGTCTATATTTCTGTTTTCATAGCAGTGCAATACTGTTTTCATTACTAAGCTTTGCAATACATTTTGAAATCAGGAAGTGCAATGCCTCCAGCTTTGTTATTTCTCAGATAACTTTGGCTATGCAGTGTCTTTTGTGGTTCTATATGACTTTTAGGATCGTTTATCTCGTTTTTCTGAAAATACCATTGAAATTTTATATGAATTGCATTGAATCTATACATGGCTTTGCATAGTATGGACATTTTAACAGTATTAACTCTTCCAATCCAGGATCATAGGGTATCTTTCCATTTCTTTCTTTCTTATTTTTTTTTAAATATGTAATTATGATTTCAGAGAGAGAGGAAGGAAAAGGAAAAGAGAATAGAAACATTTACAGAAAGAATATTGATTGAATTCCTCAGGTATGACTCCTACTGGGATTGGGCCTGCAACTCGGGCATGTGCCCTGACTGGGAATTGGACCGGTATTCTCTTTGTGCATGGGGTCGACGCTCAACAACTGAACCACACTGTCTGGGCTTATTTCTTTTTTCTTAAAATTTTCCAATTAGTGCTTCATAATATTCAATGTATACATCTTTCAGCTCCTTGGTTAAATTTATTGCTAAGTATTTTATTGTGTTTTTTAAAATGTTATTGTGAATAAGATTATTTTCTTTATTTCCTTATCAGATATTTCATTGTTAGTATACAGAAACACAACTAATTTTTGTGTGATTATTTTGCATCCTGTAACTTTACTCAATTTATTAGTTTAAGCGGTTTTTTTAAATGCATTTAGGGTTCTCTACATACTGATTATGCAATTTGCATACAGAGATGAATTTTACTTCTTCCTTTCCAGTTAGCGTGCCTAATATTTCTTTTTACTGTCTAATTGATCTAGCTAGGACTCCCAGTACTATGTTGAACTAACATAGTAAAAGTGGGCATCCAAATATTTGTTCTTTTCTTTTTTACCGTTGTTGATTTCTAGTTTCATTCCATTTTGATCAGAAAAGATACTTGGAATGATTTTTTAAAAAAATATATTTTATTGATATTTTACAGAGAGGAAGGGAGAGAGATAGAGAGCTAGAAACGTAGATGAGAGAGAAACATCGACCAGCTGCCTCTTGCACAACCCCCATTGGGGATGTGCCCGCAACCAATGTACATGCCCTTGACTGGAATCGAACCCGGGACCTTTCAGTCCGCAGACCGACACTCTACCACTGAGCCAAACCAATTTCGGCTGGAATGATTTTAATCTTAGATTTGTAAAGACTTCTTTTGTGACCTAACATATGATCCATCCTGAAGACTGTTCAGTGTGCATCCTATCTAATAAAAGAATAATATGCAAATTGCTATCACTCCAACACACAAGATGGCTGCCCCTATGTGGACACAAGATGGTGACCACAAGATGGCCAGCAGGGGAGGGCGGTTGGGAAGGACCAGGCCTACAAGGGAGGGCAGTTGGGGGTGATCAAGCCTGCAGGGAAGGAAGTTAGGGGTGACTAGACCAGAAGAGGAGGGAAGTTGGGGGCAACTGGGCTTACAGGGAAGGGCAACTGGGGCGACCCAGGTCTGCAGGGGAGGACAGTTGGAGAAGACCAAGCTACAGGGGAGGACAGTTTGGGGGGACCCAGGTCTGCAGGGGAGGGATGTTGGGAAGGGGACCAGACCAGCAGTGGAGAGCAGTTAGGGACAATGATTGGGTAGGCAGGGGAGGGCAGTTGGGGGAAAAACAGGCCTGCAGGAAAGGTCAGTTTTTGAGAGACCAGGATGACAGAGGAGGGCAGTTAGGAATGACCAGGCCAACAGGGGAGGGCAGTTAGGGGTGACCAGGCCAGCAGGAGAGGGCAGTTAGGGTCAATTGGGCTGGCAAGGGAACAGTTAGACATTGATTAGGTTGCCAGGGGAGTGGTTAGGGGGTGATCAGGATGGGAGGAAGAAGTGGTTAGGGGCAATTAGGCAAGCAGGCAAGCTGTTGGGAGCCAGCAGTCCTGGATTGTGAGAGGGATATCTGACTGCCCATTTAGGTCCAATCCTAATTTGGCCTAAAAGGGCGATCGAACATCCCTCGAGGAGTCACAGATTGGACAGGGTGCAGGCTGGGCTGAGGGACACTCCCCTGTGCATGAATTTCAATATATATTCACTGAGTGGCCAGATTATTATGATCTCTGAATGTATAATAAGCTGGCCACTAAGTTTATATCCTATATAATAAAGGGCTAATATGCAAATTGTCCCCTTGACCAGGAGTTTGACCAGCAGGCAGGCCGGCCAACCACCCATGTCCCTGTGTGTGTGTGTGTGTGTGTGTGTGTGTGTGTGTAGTTTGTGCACAGGGGTGGGAGTGTTCCTCAGCCCAGCCTGCACCCTCTCCAATCTGGAATCCTTCAAGGGATGTCTGACTGCCCATTTTAGGCCCAATCCCACAGGGCAGTTGGATATCACTCTCACAATCCAGGAATGCTGGCTACCAACTGCTCACCTGCCTACCTTCCTGATTGCCCCTAAACGCTTCTGCCTGCCAGCCTGATCACCCCCTAACCACTCCCATGCCAGCCTGATTGATGCCTAACTGTACTCCTGCCAGTCTGTTTGTCCCTAACTGCCCCCCCCCCGCCTCTGCAGGCCTGGTCACCCCTAACTTCCCTTCCCTGTAAGCCTGGTTCCCTCCCAACTGCCTTTCTCTACAGGGCTGGTGGCCCCACCATCTCTCTACTGCTGGCTTGGTCACCCCTAGCTGCCTTCCCCTGCAGGCTTGATTGCCCCCAACTACTCTCCTTTGTAGACCTGGCCCCTCCCAACTGCCCTCCTCTTCTAGTCATCTTGTTGTGGCCATCTTGTGTCCACATGGGGGCAATATCTTTGACTACATGAGGACAGCCATCTTGTGTGTTGGAGTGATGGTCAATCTGTATAATATGTTTTATTAGATAGGATAGAGGCCTGGTGCACGGGTTGGGGCTAGCTGGTTTGCCCTGAAGGGTGTCGCATATAAGGGTGGGGCTCTCTTGGGGAGTGGGGCAGCCTGGGTGAGGGGCCTGTGGTGGTTTGCAGGCCAGCCATGCCCCCCGGCCACCCAAGTGGCGACCCTGTTATCTGGGGTTTATTTATCTTCTACAATTGAAACTTTGCAGCCTGGATGGGAGCCAAGCCTTCTGATTGCTCCATGGTGGCAGCCATTCCTGTTGGGACTTATGTGGTTTCTATAATTGAAACTTTGTAGCCTTAAGTGGGGGCCTAGGCCAGCCAGGGTATACAGAAACCTTGGCTTCCTCCATTTCTGGGGGCAACCCTAGCCTCCTGCTCTTTCCAGCTCTGTTGCTGCCACCATTTATGTTTGCATTTATGTATCTTCTATCATTAAAACTTTGTAGCCTTGATTGGAGGCCTAGGCCAGCAAGGGCATGAAGAAAGCTTGGCTTCCTCCATGCCATGGAAACCCAAGCCTCCCTCCTGCTCTATGTGGCCAGTAACTATCTTGGTTGGGTTTATTTGCATATGTTCTCCTGATTGGCTGGTGGGCGTGACCTGTGGGTGTAGCAGAGTGGTGGTTAATTTGCATATTACTCTTTTATTATATAGGATATATTTACAGTATATTTAGTATATTTGCTTAATACCTTTATCTACTTTCATCCATTCTTCTAGTCCCCCAAACTCAAACCCCTCCCTTCTGACAGTTGTCAGTGCATTTTATGTTTTCATGCATCTGTTTCTATTTTGTTTGTCAGTATATTTTGCTCACTCGAATCCATACATAAATGAGGTTATATGGTATTTGTCTTTCTCTGACCTTTTTTTTTTTTTTTTTTTTGGTGAGCATGATAATTTCTAGACATTCCTTATTTTCCTTTTTTTTTTTTTGCGGGTTTTTTTTTTTTTGACAACCAAGTAATGTTCCATTGTATAAATGTATCACAGCTTTTTAATCCACTCATCTACTGATGGAGGCTTGGGCTATTTCCATATCCTGGCTATTGTAAATAACGCTGCATAATCGTAGGGGTGCATATATTCTTTTGAATTAGTGTTTTGAATTTCTTAGGATATAATCCCAGAAGTGGAATTTCTGAGTCAATGGAATTTCCTCAAAAATTAAAAATGGAACTGCCATTTGACCCATTTATCCCACTCTTGAAAAGAATTTAGGATTTTTATAAATTTTACATGATTAACTTCTAACCCTCTCAGTGTTTTATATGCTAAACCAAATTTTATACAGTAACTTTTCAAGAGAGTTGTCAATAATAACCATATTAGTCTTTCTCCTCCCTTCACTTTCTTTAAATACTAACACTGACTTAATTAAGTGAAAAGTAAAGAGTAAAAAGCAAAGAGCTCTGGTAAATTCCCTTGGCAAAGTAAGTACCTGGAATGATTCAGTGCTTCATCTTGATTTATACAGATTTCATAACTGTGTGGATTTAGGAAATTAAGATTTTATAAGAGGAATACTCAGATTCTTGAAAAGTAGACCTTAACTCTCATTTAATATTTCAGTAATAAGTAGCATATGTCACCTCATCAGATTTTGGGAATATAAGACTACAGAAAGTTATAATGCTAATGGCACATGACATGAAAACCTCATTGATGGGCTTGTGAGAGCTCTTAAAGGACAGCTGTGCCTTTCACTGCCTTTCCATAGCATACAAATCAATTGAAAATGGCATTTGAGCATTGCACTCCAGCGGATATTAAATATCAAATTCTTCCCACTGCTGGCAGTAAGTGGGCTACATTGACTTTTCCCCTTGACTCTACTGGCATCCTGCAAATGAAGCCTGTCTCTGTGGACATTTACTGTGTGTGTTAATATGCACCATGGGAAGAATGCATCATATCAGAGTCCCAACCCTGTGAGAGCAGTGTGTGGATAAAGAACATTTGCTCTTAGAACCACAGCCCAGACTAAAGCATCTGGCTTAGAAAAGTATGTTTCCTGCCTCAGATTTATGTCTTATCAAAGTCAGTTTGCATCTTTGGAAATCTGCATGATGTCAGATCTATGGCTTTTACAGAAACACAAACTGTTATGATAGAATATTATAAAGGGATAATCCTCGACAATGTTGCAAAGTATAGCACTGAGCATTGATTCTCAGACTTGGCAGCACAGTGGCATCACCAGGGGAGGTTATAAAACGATGCCTGACTGGACCCAACCATCAGGCATTATGATTTAATGGTGTGGGCTGTGGCCTTAGCAGATGGATTTTTAACTGCCTTCCAAGTGATCCTAGTGGGTAGTCAAGCCTGAACACTACTGATGTGAAAATATGTGCTGTCATTCAAATTTAGAGAAGTCATTCTTCCATTAAGAATCACTGATTATGATTATGATTGTATTTGTTTATGCCTTGGCTCACTCACACTCACATTCACATGCCTGATCTGCCTATTCAGCCTCTAGTAGTGATAGTGTGTGTGTGAGTGTGTGTGTGTGTGTGTGTGTGTGTGTGAGAGAGAGAGAGAGAGAGGGGGGGGGGGAGAAGGTCATATCTGGGAAGTAGCTAGTCAGAATGTTTTTCTTTGTTCATAACTTAACTTGTTAATATTTTCCTGGATACATAAAATGAGCATAGGATATGTCAGAAAACTTGATAACAGATAGACATCTCTTTAGCTATTGGTATAAAACTGAACTTGATTGTCAGTTGAACAAAGAGTAGGCTGTTTATTGAAAATAAATGGTTTAGGGTAGCATGAAGGGCTTAGTCTACTTCCTGGAATTCACAATCTGAGGGTTCAGCAGACCACAGAGGATGATGGCCTAGAAACATGGAGAGACCCTTCCACCTCTTTCCAGGCTGTCTGGCCGGCTTTCCCAGAATCAAAATATGTGCTGACCCAAATGAGCAGTATAAGGGTCACAACTGAATCAGATGATTATTCTAAAACCACATAGATTAGGGTGGTGGGGAGAAGGAATTCAGCAGTCTAGCAACATTCCAAGTACCATAGAGACACAACATACTGCCTGAGTCATCAGGAGCCATGGGTGGAGGATGGGAATGGAGGAGGGGGCCCTCCAGGGATATGCCTTAGGCATCCTCCAGCTTATGCATGATCCTCTGGATGCTATTTGCTCATTCCAACTCCTTTCTCCTGTCCTCTCTCATTCATTAATTGGCTTTCTATGCTTTCACTTTCCAGGGTCTTCCAGGCTATTACGTCTGCCTAAGGAAATCAACTTGGTCCATTAAAATTTCCAAATGTGACACTTTCAGCTTTACTAAAAGTAAATGGCATGTGACTTGCCCATTACTGTTGGTTCTGTCCCAAGGGGTAGTGGTGAGGGGATTCCTTTAGTAACAAAAATAATGTTTGGAACAGGGAAAGGCTTATACACGATTTCTTTTTCCTTAAAATGTCTGAAATCATTTCTATCTCAACTTACAGGAGACAGTTTCCTTTCAAATATTCTCATCAGGACTACAAAAGACATTCTGCTTCTTTATCTACTTTGACTTTGACCTGATTCTTAACTACATAGTATCTACTCATATTGAGTGTTTCTCCTCTCCCTGACCTGGTGATGTTATAAGATATCTTGTATTAACTATTAATGAAGGGCACAATGCCCAGATTGCTTCTCTCTGATCTCTATATCCAATGTGTCTGAGAGAGACAGAAGGACCTCGGTTCACCCCACCACACGGCATTCTCCACAGAGCCCACTATTTATTACCACTGATGTTTACTTAAAGGTGTAGTGTTCAGGAAGAAAATGGGAGAGGATAATAAAGTACAGCTACCTAGTACTCAAAAGAAATATTATCTACCCAATATAAGTGCAAAACAACAAAGCCTCACTTGCAATTTTAATGGGAATAAAAGGTTCCACAACTATTTCTCTACCTATGCTTCTGTAGCTAATAATGATGATAAATGACTCTTAGTAGTCTTTTGTATGAAATAAAAAGCCAATAATTAATCTGTCATCAGACATCCAGACACAAGAATAGGATTATCACTTATAATAGGCCCTTGTGTAGAATAGGCATTCAAGAAATACTTACTGAATATATGAAAATCAGAATATTTTGCAAAAGTAATTATGAATTTCGTTGTATTCAAACTCCTGAAAGAACAACATCAAATAAGTGGAGTTGGCTACTGAACATGTTGACAAATTGAAGACATTTGTGACCTACTTTTATTTGATTAAATCACAAAAGAAATAACTTGGAATCTTAAGTGTGCATGTAATATGAGAAGTGGAGAAAATGTTGCATGTGTATTCAACTGTTCAAAGACATAAATAATTGTTCCATATACATGCAGTATTGTATATACTAAAACCTTTTGTATGGAACAAGAAATGGATATAATACTGATCTTTTGGTATTAGTTGATAATAAAAAATCATCCAAGCATGAAGCATATACTATGTCAACCAGGTATATGAGATCAAGGAACATGAATTTCAATTCAACCTTTTCCCCATTTTATTGAATGTATGGGGGTGACACTAGTTAACAAAATTGTACAGGTTTCAGGTGCACAACTCCACAACACATCATCTGTACACTGTATTGTCCATTCACCACCCAAGTCAAGTCTCTTTCCATCACCATTTATTCCCCCTATACCCTCCTCCACTGTTCCCCATCCCCATTCTCCTTCCCTCAGGAAATCACCATGTGTATGAGGTTTTTTGTCTCTTTTTTCCTTTTTGCTCAATCCCTCCTGGGCCATGAAAAGGAAAACGTACCCTTTTCCACAGCATGGATGGACCTGGAGAGCATTATGGTAAGTGAAACAAGCCAGTCACAGAAAGACAAATACCATATGATTTCATTCATACATGGAATCTAATGAACAAAGTGAACTAATAAGCAAAATAGAGACAGCCTCATAGCTAGAGCACAGGCTGACAGCTGCCAGGGTTAGGGTTAGTGGGCTGGGTTGGTGGTGGTGCAATTCAGTCTTAAGGGAAAGATAGCTAACCTGAGATTTCCCTTCCTTAAAATGATTCAGGAAACAGATAGCTCTGTATCTATCAAATTAACGTGTTAGGAACCATCTAGATTCATGATTTATAAAGAAGATTTAATTATTATGATAAAATTCATTAAAATGATGAATTAAGGTTTGTTTCCTAAAAAATATCTTCAACTGAGACTGACAAATATGATTGAGGCAAACTTTAAGATCCAATGCCATTTATTAGAATGGACTACAACCCCTGATTTATACGTTATTTGTAACACCTAAATATAAACATTTTTGAAAAAGTGAATTTAACTCTATTAATATAGAGGAAATTACCAAAAGGAAATCAATCTGATTTGTGGTTGCTGAAACTCATCATATCAACATACACCACACACACACAACATGCATAATTGAAGTTGAAATATTAATAAAAAATTGTAAGGATGATGTCTTCATCTTTTCTGTTTGCTATAATAAAAGTAACATTAACTGAGTTGCTTATAAACAACAGAAATATATTTTTCACAGTTCTGGAGACTAGAAAATCCAACATCATGGTGCTGGCAGATTTGTTGTTTAGTGCGGGCTTGCTTCTTGGTTCACAGAGAGATGCCTTGCCTCTTTGGAAAGAGACAAAGGGGTTCTCTGTTGTCTCCAATTACAATCACATTGGGCTTTAAGATTTAACACATTAATTTGGCATAGACACAAACATTTAATCTGTAGCAGATGCCATGATATGTATTGTTGGCCATTAGGAATTGCTGGTTTCTCATTTCATGGTCTACTCTAAGAGTCCATTCCAATAAATGGCATTGGATCTTAAAGTTGGCTTCAGTCATATTTGTCAGCCTCAGTTGCAGATATTTTTTAGAAAATAAGCCTTACTTTATCATTTTTAATGAATTATATCATAAGAATTAAATCTTCTTTAGAAACCATGAATCTAGATGGTTCCTAACACATTAATTTGGGGATATTAGTGGGGAGTAAGTGGCAGAGAACCTACGAGGAAAGGAGTATGTTTGGGACCATGTCATGCCAAAAGTAATAATATTTAGGGAGAGAAGTCTGTGTCAAACCCAGGAAATTTGAGAGCATATATATCAAGAGAAAGAGTGAGACAATGAAATGATGATCAAATGGAAAAAATGAGTTTGTTAAATAAATAAAAAATTAAAGAAATAGAGCTAAGAGAGCACTAAGATCAGATAAGAAGACAGTTCACTTACTCTGAATTACTGCTCTGTCAACCTCTGTATAATACATTCAACAAATTTCATGGACAAGAACATTGTGGCCTTTGTCCACAAATCCTTGGGTGAATCTTTATTTGGGATCCTGCTTAAAGCATCTCTTAAATTTCAGATTTGGCAATGTATGAATTACAACAACTGTTTATTTCAAACACAAAGTTCCTATAGGTCAGTGTGCAAGCAGTTCTCTAAAGGTGACTTAACAACAGTAGTCTCATTATTGTCATCCTTTCTAGAGTCACTGGACTTCTTTTTTTGTTGTACTTGCAGTAGCTATTTTTAAGAATATTTTTATTGACCTTTGGAGAGGGGCAAAGGGAGAAGGAGATAGAGAAAGAAAAAAATATGTGAAACATCTCTTGGCTGCTTCCTCCATGCCTGTTACCAGTGATTTAGTACACAACCTGGGCATAGGGCAATGCCCAACCAACTGAGCCACATGGTATTTGTTTTATATGTCTCTTGAGGATTCATCAGGTTCAAAAGAGGAGGGAAATTTTTTTTCCGTTATTACAGGACAGCATATAGTGGAAATTCTACTAATATAATCCTGAGATGGACTTGAAAAAATATCTTTTTTGGGGGGGAAAAATAAACACAATAAGAAGAAGACATAATATATATATTCAAGATTATAGTGTTCACATCTTTCTAGAAGACTTGATCCTCTTGAGGTCCCACTGTTGCTGACTTCAATAATTCTCAGAAGCTAGAAGTCTCTTTTGAGACATGCAAAACAACCAAATAAGACAGCATTTTTAGGTTTTGCTCTTTCTTTCATTCTTTTATATTTTTATTATTTTGAGAAAATCAGGATGGTGCTCTGCTTGAAAATTAATTCCCAAGTTGGAGAGCAGTTCTTCGAAAAAATTAATAAATCCAAAGAATTGATGGTGTTATCTGGGCAGTTGGCCAGTCACCCGTATGTTATCTAGACGTACATTACATTGATGATAACACCAGATGGTTCATGTTCCCATCTGTCCAGAGCCACTCAAATTATTTCCAAAGAGAAATATTTGGGGATTCCCAAGTGTGACATACCAAAAGACAAAATGTGAAATGAAAGTGAAAAATAGGAAGTATGAAAAGTTCCTTGAAGGGTGATTTTTTAAGTCACCAAAAATTAATGAGGTGTTAATTGTGATTAAATTTCTAGTATCCATTTGGGTTACCAATGAATAAATATTGACCAATCATCATGCTATTCACTGCGTGCTTCTCAGTTTAATAGTGAGAGCCCATCTCTACCTTACCAGTGCTTCATTCAGCCTCACACACTGAGATTACTCAAATGGTAACCTCCGTTTCATCTTGATTAAAATCTTGACCAACGCTGGTGACATATTAGTCTCACACTCAGGTCTATCAAATATATTACCTCTCTAATCCTTGTATCCAATGTGCCAAGGGTTTGCCAAACTTTGAGATCCCTATTTTTGAATTTTTATAAACAAGTTGGCTTCTTTTGTTTCCTATTTTGCATACCAGATTTTTTTTAAGTAAGGCTAGTTTGCCTTTTATCAATAAAGCCCTCATGGACCTTAACTCTAATCCTTCACAGATGGCTGTTCAACCTGCTCCTCTTCACACCCTGCCCACCTGAGTCATTAGGGAAGGGATGCTGACGCACAGGAAGGGTTACTAAGACAATTTTGGACTCCTGGGGTCTTCTTCACTATTCTATGAGTGACAGCCTATAGACCCCCTCCAGCAGCCTTTTGATGGGCAGATCTTTTACTTATTTATTTCTTTATTGATTTTAGAGAGGAAGGGAGAAGGAGAGAGAGATAGAAACATCAATGATGAGAGAGAATCATTGATCGGCTGCCTCCTGCGCGCCCCCTACTAGGGATCAAGCCTGCAACCCAAGCATGTGCCCTTGGCAAGAATCAAACCTGGGACCCTTCAGTCCATAGGATGATGCTCTATCCACTGAGCCAAGCCAGCTAGGGCTTGATGGGCAGATCTTAAGGAGCACTGAGACAGAAGCACCACACAAAAATACAAAAGGACAATATCTTTATAGTCCCACCCTCTGTTTATGAAGCATATCGGGGCAGTATACAAGATACAGGATTTTCTACACTGTATAAACTATACTTTATTTCCCATGTTACCTAATCTTTGAAGGCCTCTGCTTTCCCACTTGTACAATAGAGATAATACACCTACACATGACTTTGGGTGAAGAGTAAATTAGTTAATAGATTTAATATTTAAAAGAGCTCTGGCATAAAGAAAGCACTTAACCATCATCATCATCATTATTATCAACATTAGTACTATAATTAAAATATTAAAATACATAAAAGATTAACATTGATTAACTATAGATAAGGAAATAGTGGGGTTATAGGTACACCCTTTAAATTTGTTTTTATTTTTCTAACTTAAGTTTCCTAGTAACATTATTTTTATAACCATAGAAAGTTAATAATTGTTATTTTTAAGGTACTGACAATTCTGAGGAGTAACTCACTGAAAGGTGAGTTTTTCTTGGATTCAAGAAGAGTTGTAAAATGACAAAAATAATCTGAATGATTATTTTAAAATTATTTAATATGAATAATTCTCACACTGTGGAACTGCAGAAAACACACACAAAAAAAGGGAAAATCACAAAATCCCAATCAGACACAATTCTATTTTTGTCATAATATGATTCCAGGATTCTGCTGTGAACCTTATGCAGCTAGATTAAGTGTAATGGCTACTTGATGGAGACAGTGCTGCCCCTCAGAATTTTTCCAGCCTCATTTTCCCAGAAATCTCTCTTGGAAGATGATTTACCAGCAACACTGTGACAAAATCTTTAGGCCAAAGATCTTTCATGTTGCTCATTTCTCAGACCTTTTATCATATATATATATATATATATATATATATATATATATATATGTATATATATAAATTTTTGGATTACAGTTGACATACAATATTATATTAGTTTCAGGTGTACAACACAGTGATTATATAATAAATAACTTACTAAGTGATCACCCTGATATATCTAGTATCCATCTAGTACCCCATACATAGTTATTACAATATTATTGACTATATTCCTGATGCTGTACTTTATATCCCTATGACTATTCTGTAACTACCATTTTTAAGGTTGCCAGATGGGAGGAAGGTTGGGGGGGATGGGTAAAAAAGGTAAAGACTTTTTGTAAAATCAACTTTTCCTCATTACACTTTCCCCTCCTCCTTACTTCTCTCCCTCTTCCTCATTGATCTCTCCATTTCTCTCTCTCTGTCTTTTCCTCTTCCTCTCCCTTAATTTCTTGCCATTCTCTTCCTTCAAGCTAAAGAAATAAGAACTCACTATTAAGTAACAAAATCTTCTTATCCAGGCATTAACTTAAATTTGAAAAATGTTAATATAATACAGTATCGAGAGAGAGAGAGAGAGAGAGAGAGAGAGAGAGAGAGGGAGAGAGAGAGAGAGAGAGAATTCATCTCAGAGAATTTTAAGAAAATGACTGTTTATTGGTAGGAAATACTGTGGAAATAACTGAGATTGATATAGCTGAAACAGAGATTTCACAGTTTAGATTCTTTGAAAAAAAATCAATCCTCTATTATAGTGAAATAAAATTATACCCTGGAAGTATTGCACTACAGAACCTCAAAATATTGGAAGAGGGGATTAATTGCTGTAGATCAGGCCAGAAAAGGAAAGGATGCTGCTCTGATTCTTGAAGCTGCATAGTGTGTTGCTCACTCTGGAACCAGAGTCATAGTTTCTCTCTACCAGGAATAAAATCTGTGTAATAAGAATTCACATTTATAAAGAGGAAGAAGGGGAAATGCATTTGCTCTGTGCTGTTTTGAAAGATATTTGGTCAGATGATTGATTCTCATCTGTCATGAAAAGCTTTCTTATAATTAGAAAAAAGAGAATCTTACTATATTTCTAATAATAAAATGGCTGATTCTCATTTCCTGCCTAATGAATTATTTACTCCACCCAAGGACATTTATACACAATTTACACTTTGGCAGTGTTCCGGAAGATGGCACAGTCATTTATAAGAGAATCTCCTCTGGTTTTAATGCCTGCTCTTCATTTACTCTGTGAAAATGTTGGTGTGCTCCACCTCTGAGATGAATGACGATCCACGCCATAATACTTCTGCTCTTCTATGATCACAGAGCATCGCGGATGAAGTGAATTTTTGCGAGGATGCCATGATTTGATCAATGGAAATAAACAGAATAGATAATTCAGGGCCAGGTAAGCAAGAGCCACTGAAAGCCTAAAACCTGGCCCAGACCTGCAGTCAGGGTGCTTCACACCCTGTTTCCAATTCCTGACTCTCCCCTCAAGTTCCTCTCTCTGAGGAGCAACTCCAGGCCCAAGCACTCCTTGACCTGGCAGATGTTGGAGGGAATTTGGAAGAGGTGGCGTTCTTTAAACAGGGTGGTGCTTGTCATCTCTTGGAAAACCTTCCAAGTGACAAATTGGTTGTTATGTGTAGGCTTCCTTCTTTCCCAAGACATATATTGACAAGACTTAGCTCATTTGTAGGTAGAGTGGCAGGTTTCCCCTCACAAAGGGGTCTGTTTCTCCTCCACATGGTGTGTAGCAAGGAAGATGAACCTTGATAGTTACGTAGACTCCTCCAGTCCTCAGCTTTTCCATACAGAGATTGACTGGGAACCATATGATAACAGAGGTAGGGACTGGTCCCCAGCCAGAGATCCCAGTGCAACAGGGTAAATACAAAGGAAATGGAAACCAGCTGCCTCACAAAATGCTCAGAATGCATTGTGTTTCCTGTCATGTTGTTGGCAGAGTTAATTTCCCCATTCACACATCAACTCAAAAATGGGTTTTGCCAAAACCGGTTTGGCTCAGTGGTAGAGTGTCGGTCTGCGGACTGAAAGGTCCCCGGTTCGATTCCAGTCAAGGGCATGTACCTTGGTGGCGGGCACATCCCCAGTAGGGGGGTATGCAAGAGGCAGCTGGTCGATGTTTCTCTCTCATCGACGTTTCCAGCTATCTCTCTCCCTTCCTCTCTGTAAAATATCAATAAAATATATTTTTTTAAAATGGGTTTTTACCTCCCTGAGCAACTGTTTGTGGACAAATTTCCTAATTTTACACTAAAATATCACTCGCTGCTATCAATTTGATACAGGTATTAAAATAAAATGCATCTCTCTATGTGGAGTAAAGATGTGACTGTGAAACTAACAGAAATATGGCAGCAGCATACATACTTAGCCGGATTAACACATTGCAGTAATGAGGTATAGTTTATTATAATGTGCTGAAAACCAGAACCTCCTATCTTACAGATAAAGTTGAGTACATTTCAATGTGTTTAGAACTGCTAGGTATCTCTTAAGAATTTTATTTTAAAATTTAATATTTCATTGTCAAAAAATGACCTTTAAATCATTAAGTCTGTGGCTTTATATCACTACACATTTTCTTTTTATTTCACTAAATATTTTCTGAGTGATTATAATCCCAGTTTTGAGATGGCATCTATAAAGTTTTGCTTTTTACTATCAATAGTGAGTTTAATACTTTTCAAGAATCTTATTCTTAGACTTCCTGGAATTTATGGAATAACTTATATTTTATATATATATATATACTAGTTGTGTAGAAAAATGCATATATGTACAGTTTGAAGAATGAATATAAGGTAAAAAAAATAGTGTAAACCACATCTAAGTAAGAAACCAGAGCACCATTAACACATCAGAAACCATTTGTGAGTTCACTGCTTGGCATAGCTATTCTCTTTCTACTGGAGTTAAACTCGTACTCTTGAATTTTCTTCTTGCTTTTCCTTTTGGCTTTGCCACTTATGTATATATAAAACCATAACAATATACCCTTTAATTTAACCTGAACTTTATATAAACAGCACAGAGTTGGATGTGTCCTGTGGACCCTGAGAAAGAAAATACCTGTGAAAAAGGGCTCTTGGTGAATAAGTGGGCTGAAATTGAAGAAAATGAAACAGAGTAGCAGCCATTTCTACACAGGGGTCTCTCATGCAAACTGCACTTCAGGCATAAGCCTGCACTAAACTGCCTGCCTGCAGTGTTTCTGCCCTCTGAGCCAGCCCTATTGAATGAGTTCCTGGAATGCTATTCCAACCAATAAGACTGAGGCTTTCCCCATCCAGTCACAGCTGTGAACTATATCCCCATCAATATATTCACCAACCAGAGTGGCTCCATTATGATTAACCAGGACATTGCCTTTTAGACAGATCAAACTGCATGGATTTGGAGTCCTCAATTACCTGAGGACAAATCGATCAGGGACCAAGGGCAGTGACTTCTGTCTCTATTGTCAGCTCCCCTCTGGCTCTGGGAGCACACTTTCCCTTTCCACTGACACTATAGCTTGATTTCCTAGCCTATAGCTAAAAGATGTCTTCCTGTAGCAAAACAGACAGTGCAAGGCAGAGAAAACCTGAGTACAGCTGTCTAGATGGAGAGGGGCCTGCCCCCAGGGCCTTCTAATGGCAAGGCTGTTTTAAAAGCCCTTCTGTGTCACTATTGAGCTGTTTGCATTGAATAAAATTTCCTTCTTCACCACACCCCAAATTAGGGATTCCTGTTGGTATTGAATTGATGCTAAGGACCTTTGGTTGACAGTCCTTTTGTGCCTTGTTTCTTTATTTCAAACTTGAATAATTTATTATATATATATATATATATATATATATATATATATATATATACTTTGAGATAAAAATTCTGTGTAGAACATACTTATACAAAAAATTATTTGTTGTTTACCTAAAATAAATTATGTCAAATTTATATATCTTTCTTTTTTGGAGGGAAGGACTTGTTCACTTATCCTATCTAATAAAAGAGTAATATGCAAATTGACCATACTTCCACTACACCCACAAGCCAGGACTATAAGCCAATCAGCAGAAAATATGCAAATAAACCCAACCAAGATGGTTGCAGCCACAGAGAGCAGGAAGGAGGCTTGGGTTTCCCTGGCAAAGAAGGAAGCCAAGTTTTCAGTCTGCCATTGCTGATCTAGGCCTCCACTCAAGGCTACAAAATTTCAATGATAGATCCAAAAAGAAATGGCAGCAGTCATAGAGCTGGAAAGAGCAGGAGGATTGAGTTGTCCCTTTTTATAAGATACTAGAGGCCCAGTGCATAGATTTGTTTAACAGTGGAGTCCCTCGGCCTGGCCCATGGGGATCGGACTGAAACCAGCTCTCTGAGTTCCCCTGAGAGGTCCCGGATTGCGAGAGGGCCTCTAGTATGCATATAAGATCTTTGGTTAATCTCTTCCTGCCCTCTCCTCTCCCCTGTTCCCTCTGAGATTCATCAATCTCTTCCATGTTTCCATGCTTATGCATTGAGCATCTGCCACCTGGTGGTCATTGCACATCATTACCACCAGGTGGGTCTACTGACCAGTTGGGTCAGCAGGTCAGCTGGTCAGCTTTTCCTTAGGCATATATATATATATATATATATATATATATATATATATAGTAACTAGAGGCCCAGTGCATGATTAAATCATGCATGTGTAGGGTCCCCTAGGCCTAACCTGCCATCAGGACTATGTCTACCACCCTGTGAAGCCTCGTACACTCCGTGGATGCTGCTGGCAGTCTGTAGTGCTCCTCAGACACTTCTGGTGCCCTGCAATGCTCCTGAAGTCCCGCCTTCAGTGAATGTCGCATGATCCAGAAGTCCCAACCACCACGGCTACCACAGGACCCAGAAGTCATGCCTTCTGTGGCTTCCTCAGGACCCATCAATGCACCTTCTGGTGAGTCTGGTAGTTGATTGTGATACCATTACAGCGTCACGACCACAGGCCTTTTATGATATAGACCAGTGTTTCCCAAAGTGTGGTACGCGTACCCCCAGGGGTACGGGAAGAGTTTGGTGGGGGTACGAGTTGCACTGGAGTTTGGTGGGGATATGCGCTGCACCGTGCTTAGCTGCACCTAATTCTACGTTCTCATGAGTCAAGTCAAGACAGTCTTGTGAGGCGAGAGATGGTCCAGTGTGCAAATAAATGTTATTAATAATATAACTTTTATTTATATTTTATTATGAATAATTTTATTTTTCTTTTATTATTTTGTGTATGTACCAAAAATAAAAAAATAAATATATTTTGATTATTATTAAAATACATCCTTTTTTTGATGAAGGGTACTCAGTGTTATGAAAATTGTAAAAGGGGTACACATATATCAAAAGTTTGGGAAACAGTGATATAGACAAAATTCATGCATGGAGGGGGGGTGTCCCTCATCCAGGCCTCCACCCTTTCCAATATGGGACCCCTCAGGGAATGTCTGAATGCCAGATTGGGCCTAAGCCAGCAGTCAGACATCCCTCCCACAATCTGGGACCGCTGGCTCCTAACCGCTCACCTGACTGACAGCTGGATCACCCCCTAAACACTCTCTTGCTGGCCTGATTGACACTTAACTACTTCTCTGCCTGCTTGATTGCCCCCAACTTCCTTCCCCTGCTGGCTTGATGGCCCCCAACTGCCCTCCCCTGCTGGGGCCTGATTGCCCCCAATTGCCCTCCCCTGTTATCCTGATGGCCAACAACTGCCCTCCCATGCTGTGACCCACCTCTTCCATTAGGACCTGTCTCCTCCATGCTGTGCTGCACAGAGCCCCAGGTCTCATAATGTAGAGAGACAGCCAGGCTCTGCCTCCGCTGTGCACGTGAACATATTGTGACAGCCATCTTATGATGGCCATCTCAAGATGGCTATCTTGTTACAATATGAGTGCATGACGCCACCTAGGCTGTTATTAGTATAGATTCTAGATTGACAGTAGTTTTCTTTCATTATTATAAAAGTGCCACTCCATTATTTTCTAGTTTACATAGTTTCTTTTTGAAAATTTTAATTTAATTTATTTGGGTGACATTGGTTAATAAAAATTATATAGGTTTCAAGTGTACAATTCTATAATACATCATCTGTATATTGTATTGGTGTTCACCACTTTCATCTCTTTAATTATACTTCCCTGATTATTTGTTGCTGTTTAATAATTCCTTGCTTTGAAAAAATTTGCTTATGAAATGCCTTATAGTTACAATCTACTTACATTATAGCATAACTTCAACACTAGTGAATGCCAACTTCTTTTATCTTTGAATAATCATTAATGAGAACATATATTCAGTGTTCATATTATCAGCCAGTATAGAAAACATCTCCTGGCACAAAGTTAACACTCTAAGAATTTTTCTTCTAATTTAATTTTAAAATGATATGACATTTTCATTCTTCACTATTGTATTATACCCATTGATAAACATATGTTTTTACTGTTGTCCACTGACAGAACAGAACTAAACATTGTCATCATTATTTTATCTCCTTCTTTAAAACTACACATGGTTATTTCTTTTGTTCCCATGGTGGAAAATTTGTAATACTATATGTGTGAATGAATCAAATTCTTCAAGCAATGAAATCCCTTTCAAAAGATAGTCATGGCAAGTGCCATAGTAATTATCCACTTCAAGTCAGAATTTCTTTCCATTCTTAGGCCATATTGTCCCTTTAAAGAAAAGCTTTGACACTTAAAAGAAATTTTTTTTCATCAATTATTTCTTTAACACATTCATTAAGTTCCTTTAAGCACTGGAGTACTTCAGTGACCCTGTTCGTCTTTCAGTTTGCAAAAGAAACATTGAAAAATATGAATAAAAAAATACGTAAGTATCATTCAATAGATTATTAAAAAGTCAAAAGAATTTTGAGGTTCTTTTCTTCATGTTGTATGAATTTAGTGTTTAAAAGAAAAACCAGAAGAGCCATTCAACTGAATTTGTTGAAGAGAGCCTATGTGTTTTTGAAGGAGAGAAAATTGAAGAATATTGGATGCTAATAAAATCACAAAAATAATTTGTTAAGTTTAAACCATATAAATGCTGAAGTAAGAGAATAATTTTATGCCAATTACTTCAATGTCAACAGAAAGGGCACCAGATGCTATTTGAGTAGAATTTTGCATGATATGAGAAGTATAGCTAACATTTTCAATAGAATAATTTATGTTCTGCTTCAACTTTGAATAAACTTTGCATCTATGTACAAATATCCACCAAACTACAAATACCAGTGATTTTTCTTACTCGATGCTATCTAAAAAGGTCTCTGCAAAAGCTTTCTGTTTTTGAAGTTTCATCTGAAGTTATTTTACTCATAATACTAAACCTTTTTCACAAGAAAACCATTGCACAAGCAGAGGAAAAATGTTTTCCTTCATTGTCATCACCTGCTTCTATGGCCATGACATAAAAATATTTATATATTTTAGAATGGATGATTTAGATTTACCATTTTGATCTTTGATGATCTCTCTGTAATTTTAAAGAGTACTATTATAATTTTTATGCAAGCACTTTGAAATTGCTTGCAATTTTTAAATCAGAAAATACTTTTGATAGTAGTACATTCAAATAGTCATTTGAGATGAGAGTCTAATACCTTTCATAGTGTTGAAGGGCATTAAAACTTCCACCATGACTGTTCTATTTTTTATAAGAATTTCTCAATAAAAAGTATTATTTTTTTCACTGTCTTTGTTACTCATTGAGGAAATCATATATTTTTCATGCTCAGCTGTTAGTACTTGTATATGCTGTTTATACCTATATTGAATGAAGTATTGCATACTGAACACAAATCTTTAAAAGAACTTTTTCCTCATTTAATAAATGTCCACTCTTCATAAAAGTTATCAAAACATTTATACTTGTGTTTAGGAATTTTGAGGTTTAAATCTCTCTCTCTCTCTCTCTCTCTCTCTCTCTCTCTCTATATATATATATATATATATATATATATATATATATATATATAAAACCCTAATATGCAAATAATCCAAATCATGGAACAACCAAACAACCATTCTCTATGACATGTGCTGACCACCAGGAGGCATGCCTGGAACATGGCATGTGTCCGCAGCAGGCAGCAAAGTGCGGAACATGGAGGGCAACAGCCACAGAGGGATGGTGGAGCAGGTGAGTGGGGGTGCCAGACCAAGGTGGGACACCAGTCGCTCTCATTGGGGTAAGCCTCTGGTGGTTACTGAAAATTCTTTGCTTCAGTGCGCCACAATCCCTCTAGGCACTCACACCTGCTGCTGATGCCGGCCCCACTCACACCCATTGCTGGCTCCACAGCCACCACTTGCATTCACTAGTGGTGCCTGGTGCCAGTCCTGATTGCTTGGTGCTGTCAGTAGATGCCAATGGCGGCTGCCAGCCCTATCTCCCCTAAGGACTTCTCTACCTCCACCTGCTCCTCAGGGGCAATCAGGGAAGCAGCTATCGCTTGCACCTGCTGCTGGTTCTGGCCCTGATTGCTCCATGTTGTCAGTGGGTGCGAGCGGGCTGGTGCCATCAATGTGTGGTAGTGGTGGAGGTGGGAGTGGGGCTTCCAACAGACAGGGGACTGGGGGTTGTGGCAGGAGGGGCTAGGCAGGGGCATGGAGGATAGGCTGAAACCCATCCCTGTGTCCACTGCAGCCTGCCAGTTAATGTTCCTTTGTTTTCCAGTTCCTTTCAAGGTGAATGAATTCATACACTGGTCCCTTAGTCTAAACTACTAATAGCCTCGGTGGTCATCACAACCTCATGCATCATGCCCTAACATTGTCACAAGATAGCTGTCATAAGATGGCCATCACAAGATGGCTGTCACAAGATGGCTGTCACAAGATGGCCACATGCACAGTGGAAGCAGGGCCTAGAGGATGAAGTAAATTGTGGCAGGGGAGGGAAGTTGTGGCCAATCAGGCTTGCAGAGGAGGACAGTTAGGGGCAATCAGGCCAGCAGGGGAGTTGTTAGGGGGCAATTAGGCTGGCAGGCAGAAGCAGGTAGGGGCAATCAGGCAGGCAAGCAGGTGAGCAGTTAGGAGCCAGTGGTCCTGGATTGTGAGAGGGATGTCCAACTTCTGGTTTAGGCCTGATCTGGCAGTTGGACATTCTCTGAGGGATCCCAGATTGGTGAGGGTGCAGGCCAGGTTGAGGGACACCCTCCCCTATGCATGAATTTCCTACACTGGGCCTCCAGTATATAAACAAAAATCAATGAAAGCAACCAATACAAGAATTGAAATGGTTTAATTTGAAAATCACATGATCATATCAGTCAGTATGCCTGTCACTTACAAGTCTGAACGACTCTGTGAACAGGGGTTGTTGAATGGTTGAAAGGGTGGTAACTGAAAATAACTTGAAGGGTATGTTTGATGCAAAAAGAACTTTCCATGTGCTTGAGGGGAGAATTGTACTAGGCACATTCTTACTAAAGAAAGCCAGAGCCAATCCTATAAGAGATTATGGTTTGCTTGGAGATCTAAGGATGTGTGGATATTCCCAAGCAGAGTGTTAGAGATGATAATTAGAGTAAGGTTGTGGGCCCTGCTGTACTTTTTGTTTTAGCCAGCTGGTAGCTTTCCAGCAACTGGAGTTCTCACTGCACATAAAGCAAGGGGCTGAAGGCAATCTGTGGACAGGTCTGGAGAGGCCAGGACACTATATATATCCTGTAACTACCTGCCAGACAGAGCTCATGAAAATGTAAATGTGGGACCTCTTATTTCAGCTGAAGCATTCCCCAGAAATCTAATCCATAAACATAAGGAAGGCAAGCAGTCTGGGTAAAGTGGGAACTGCAAGTTCAGAGACCTATCTACTCAGCCACTTCACCCCTGGGGGCAGTGGGCCCTGATACATACAAAATTCTAGGGTACCCCCTTGAACACTTCTGGGAAAGCTTATACTAAAAGACTCAGCCTCAGACATTCACTTCATCTAGGATTGATTGCCAGCAATCCTGAACATACAGGACATGTCCTCTATGTGGTTTTGTTCTGCATTCTATATCGGCTTTGTCAGGATAACCTAAATGTGATTTATGCAGGTTTTTCAATAAATTACACAAATTCAACTGCTATGGTAGAGTTATTTTTCAAGCATAGTGGCTGGTGATTAAATTACTTGTGTGGAAAATCACACCTCCACAAATAAAGGTCTGGTCTCTCCAGGTGTTTGGCTGAGGGAAGATAAAAGGGTAGCGGGGGAGGGAAGGCACATAGAATTAAAGAAAGGAAATATTAAAGAAAGGAAAAACCTGATTTGGGGCCATTGTCCCAAGTCATGAACAAGTAACTACCATTAACTAAATGTATAATCAGTACAATCAGCCATTCAATGACTATCCCCAGAAGCTAAGCTTCTGAAAGTTAGCCTTCGGAAGTGCCAGTCTTCTAAAAATCAGCTAATCAGTGATTTCACCCCCCATACACCCCTCAAACAACGGTCCAGAATCAGCCAATCAGCCAGGCAGCTCCTCAATCATCAAATTCTTCTGTCTGGGACCCATGCTTCCAGAAGTCAGCGGGTTTAGCTCCAACTCTGGCGCATAATAGCCATGTGTACTTGAGCATATTTCATAGCTTTTTCAGCCTTAGATTCTTCAATGATGAAGTGGTATTAATAAGCCCTGACTTATAGGAGTAGGGGAATGTATATGTTGAATGTTAAACAATTAATACACTAACTGGAATGCATTGTGTCTTTAAATACCAGTTACTGCTATTATTATTTTGATTCCAAGTAAGTAGGGACCGATCTCTTATCTGGGATTTACTTATCTAGGAGATGTCAGAGAATATGAAGTGTTTAAGGCCCAGTAAGCCTTGTATACCAAATCACTTAAAAATGCTGGTTAGCAATAAAACCTAAGTAAATCTTTCCTCTTAGAGGATATGTTATTTAATTTGGACTTGGGGAGAGTTTTCTTCAGCTGGGTGCAACTTAGAGCTCCTAGACTTTGTGTAAAGTCAAACTTCCATCCCCCCACCTTCTACCCAAACCATCCTTATTTTAATTCATTTTATCCCCACCAAAACTACATTTTACACAGAGTTAGATCATTTTTATAGCCAAGGTAAACTTGTAAAAATTTATATTTTGAATAAAGTAGATTATGGCTCTCTAAGAAAATAACAAACAGTATCAGACCAGTAACTGCTGACACCTTAAAGGAATATTACCCTTATTTCTCAGAAACTCCTTGGACACAATGTGAAGAGACTAACGAGTTTGTGCAATATATTCCATTGCACTGTGACAAGATTGTAGGACAGATTCCATTCCTGTCCTAGGTGCAGATTTCTCTGCCTCGCCCAGGATCCCAAAGTAATGCTAAGTGCTTTTTGCATTCCACTTTATTGACTTTCAACTCTGAGATACACTAGAAGGTCTGGCCTTGCTCACAACCCCCACAGCCTCATGTGCCTCACTAGTCAGCTTAACTGAAAATTGCCTCCCACTGAAGGCATTTTAGTTTTCTGAGGCCCTAGTATGCCTTGTCTCAGGCATTCACAATTGACTATTGTCACATGTATCTCCCATCTTCTAACTTACTTTTATTGTGCATCTAGGTCTTAGAGGATACCCATGATCATCATATATATATATGCTTAATATGCAAAGTATCCCCTTGGGAGATTGACCAGGAGACTGGGAGTTCAATCCTTGCTATGATGTGGACTGACCACCAAGGATGTGGATGGATTAACTGGCAGCTAGGAAAGGGAGGCCCCAGCCAGAGCCAGAAGGCCCTGATCAGCCCTGATCACTGGCCAGGTCTTGGGACCCAACCTGTGCATTAATTCCATGCACCGGGCCTCTAGTCATTATATATTGCTGCTTCTATATGCTGAAATACTAGAGATATAGTACTTCTATGTGCTGAAATACTGGGTCTTATTGATTCTTTTTTAAATATATATATACCCCGGGTGAGCCGTGTGTCCCAGGGGGCCGTGTGCCCCGGGTGAGCCCTGTGTCCCAGGGGAAGCAGTGGGATCCAGGGGGAGGGGCAGTGAGAACCAGAGGAGGAGCGGACTCTATTCGTGTGGTGTGTGGTCCTGAGATAGTCACCATAAAACAAGCAGACTGCCAAATGAGGAGCGGATTCTATTGATGTGATCCTGAGATAGTCACCATAAAACAAGCAGATTGTCAAATGACAGCAGAGGGGGAAGGAGACCTGGGGGGAGATAAGAGAACAACCGAAGGACTGGTATGCATGAATATAAGTACAACCAAGGAACACAGAACTCTGGGGAGGGAGAGCATTAATGGGAGGTGTGGGGGGGGCAATGGTAAGATATGTACACATATAATACCTTAATAAAAAAATTGAAAAAAAAAAAGAATTTTTATAATGTCCCTTAATTGAAATTTGTCTGATGTTTCTTACCATATTTTTCAACTTTTTAAAGAATCAGCATTTTAATTTTATTGGTTTTCTCATTTTTTAATTTTGTTGATTTCTGCTCTAATATTTATTTCATTTCTTCTCCTTGATTAAAATTTAATTTGCTCTTCTTTCTTTTGTTTCCTAAGGTGGAAACTTACATTATTGATTTTAGATATTTCTTCTGTTCTTATATGCATTTTATGTTATAAATTTCTCTACGTATTGTTTTAGCTGTAGCTAATTCACGATACTTTAAAATTTCTCTTAACATTTCTTCTTTGACTCCTGGTTTAATGAGAAGTACATTGTTTAATTTCTAAATATTTTGTGATTTCCAGCTATCTTTCTGTAATTTCTAGTATAATTTTCTTGTGATCTAAAAGCAGATTTTGTATGATTTATATTATTTTAAATTTGTTAAGATGTGTTTTATGACCCAGAATATAGTCTATTTTGGTGACGCCCATGTAAACTTGAAAAGAATGTATATTCTACTCTTTTAGGATGGAGTGTTCTATAACTGACAATCAGAGAAAGTTGATTAATAGTGTTGTTCAGGTTATCTATATCCTTAATAATATTCTGCCTGAATGATCTATAAATTACTGACAGAGGCATGTTGAAGTCTCCAAGAATAATAGCAAATTTCTCCATTTGTCTTTTCCTTTATATCAGGTTTTCCCTCATGAATTTTGATGCTCTGTAGTGTGGTACATACACGTTAATGATAGTTATGTCTTCTTGATGAATTGACTCCTTTATCATTATATAAATTTTATCCGTGATAATTTTTCTTATTCTGAAATTTGCTTACCCGACATTAATATACTACTCCAGATTTCTTTTGATTAATGTTATCATTGTATCTTTATCTCTTTATATTTAACTTCTTTGAGTCTTTAAATGGAATTTCTTATAAACATATAGTTGGTATAGTTTTTCTATACACTCTGACAATCCTGCTTTTAGTTGGCATGTTCAAACCACTCACATGTATTCTTTATATAGTTGGATTAATATCTACCATCTATGTAACTCATTTCTATTTAAGTTTCCACTGTTTCTTTTTCTTATTATTTTCTGCCTTCTCTGATTTAATTAAGAATTTTATTGATTCCCTTTTTATATTTTCTCTCAGCATACTTTTTATACTTCTTTTTCAACAATTTCAGTGCTTATCCTAGGTTTAAAATATTTTTTTTAAATTAAGCTTAGTTAATTTCAGATATCACTGAACTGTTTCACATGTATCTAAGTGTCATAAAAATATTCTCATTTTCTTGTGACCTTACATTTATTTATTTTACTTACTTGTATGCTTTAATCATCCAATACATTGTTGCTATTAATATTTAAAAAAGCAATTATATTTTAGATTGATTAATAATAATAAAAATATTTTATCTTCAATTATTACTTATAAGATTCTTTTTTCTCAGTGAAAATTAAAACTTCTGTTTTAATATTTTATTATAATATTTAATATAATATTAGTAATTTATATGTTATACATTATTATATCTAAAGATCTTAGTGGTAGTGCAGATTTACTGGCAATTATTTCTCTTAGAAAGTCTTTAATTCTCCTTCACTTTTAAAAAAAGTCTTTATTGCCAAAACCGAAATCAGTCTGCGAACTGAAAGGTCCTGGGTTCGATTCCGGTCAAAGGCATGTACATTGGTTGTGGGCACATCCCCGGTAGGGGGTGTGCAAGAGGCACCTGGTCGATGTTTCTCTCTCATCGAAGTTTCTAGCTCTCTCTCTCTCTCCCTTCCTCTCTGTAAAATATCAATAAAATATATTTTAAAAGTCTTTATTGTTTAAAGTATTACATATGAATCCTTTTCTCCCCATTTACCTCTCTCCACTCATTGCCATCTACCCCCAGCACATGCCCTCACACCCTCTAATGATTATGTTCATGGGTTATGCTTACATGCATGCATACAAGTTCTTTGGTTAATCTCTCTTCCCACCCTACCACACTCCCCCTTTCCCCCTGAAGGTGGATGGTTTGTCTGAGGGTGGATGGTTTGTCCTATCTATCCTGTAATGTATCTGAATCTATTTTAGTTAACCAGTTTATGTTGTTTATTATATTCCATATATGTGAGATCATGTGATATTTATCTTTCTCCAACTGGCTTATTTCACTTAGCATAATCTTCTCGAGTTCCACCCATGCTGTTGCAAATGGTAAAGAGTTCCTTATTTTTTACAGCTGCATAGTATTCCATTGTGTAGATGTACCACAGTTTTCTAACCCACTCATCTGATGATGAGCATTTACAATGTTTCCAAATCTTAGCTATTGTAAATTGTGTTGCTATGAACATAGGGGTGCATGTATCCTTTCTGATTGCTGTTTCTGTTTTCTTGGATTATATTCCTAGAAGTGGGATTTCTAGGTGGAATGGGAGATCCATTTTTAAATTTTGAGGAAACTCCAAACTGCTTTCCACGGTGGTTTTACCAGTCTACATTCCTACCAGCAGTGCAATAGGGTTCCTTTTTCTCCACATCCTATCCAGCACTTGTTTGTTGATTTGTTGATGATAGCCATTCTGACAGGTGTGAGATGGTACCTCATTGCTGTTTTGATTTGCATCTCTCAGATGATTAGTGACTGAGCATGTTTTCATATGTCTCTTGGCCTTCTGAATGTCCTCTTTCATAAGGGGTCTATTTAGGTCATTTGCCCATTTTTTTATTGGATTATCTTCCTTTTGTTAAATTGTATGAGTTCCTTATAAATTTTGGAGATTAAGCCCTTATCGGATATAAGATTGGCAAATATGTTCTCCCATGCAGTGGGCTCTCTCGTTGTTTTGTTGATGGTTTCTTCACTGGGTATGGAATTCTAGGTTGGAGGGAGTTTTTACCAACACTTCAATACTTTATACCACTCTCTTATTGCTACATGTTTTCCAAAAAGAGGTTCACACTGTAAGTAATTCTAATTATTTCTCTATAAATATTTTTCTGACTTCCTTCCATATTTTCCATTGCCTTTGTTTAAATATCTATACTATTTCTAAATATAGCTTTTTTCAACATTGACATTGTTTAGTGTTCTCTGATATTCCTGAATCTGTGATGTATCTGTCATTAATTTGAAAAGTTCTTCACAATTATTACTTCAAATGTTTTCTCTGTTTGATTCTCTCTTTCTTCTTCTGGTATTCTAATTACATATATGTTACATGTCTTTTTTTCTTTTATTGATTTTTTTACAGAGAGGAAGGGAGGGGGATAGAGAGTTAGAAACATTGATGAGAAAGAAACATTGGTCAGCTGTCTCTTGCACACCCCCTACTGGGGATGTGCCTGCAACCAAGGTACAAGCTCTTGACCAGAATCAAACCTGGGACCTTTCAATTGCAGGCTGAAGCTCTATCCACTGAGCGAAACAGGTTTCGGCTGTTACATTTCTTGATATTGTTCCACAGTTCTTGGCTATTATGTTCTGCTTTTTATTTATTTTCTTTGTATTTCACTTTGGTAAGTTTCTATTAACCTATCTTCAAGTTTTTCTTCAGATGTGTTGCATCCACTAATGAGCCAGTCAAGGCACTTTTCACTTCTGTTTCTTTTTTCTCTCTAGAATTTCTTTTAGAATATTTCTTACAGTTTCTATATCTCTGCTTACAATATACATTTGTTCTTTTATGTTATAAACTTTTCCCATTAAATATATATTACTCATGGTTAAATAAAATTATTTTTCTGATAGTCCACATCTGTCTCATATCTGAATATAGTTTTGATCTTTGCTATGTCTCTTCAGATTGTTTATTTCTTGCCTTCTGGTAAGCTTTGTACTTTTTTGTTGTTGAAAGGTAGCTATATTGAGGAATAAAATTAGGATAAATAGTCTTTGAGTGTGAGGATTTATGTTAACCTGAATAAGAGATGGGCTGTGTTAAATATTTATTATACCTATAGGTACTAGAATCTTCAAATTCCTCTCATGTCTCATTTTTATTTCCCATCTTGACTTTGGGGTGTCTCTATGCACTACTTCTCAGACAGTCTGTTTCTTGTTTAAAAAAACAAACACATTTGTATTTATTTTAGAGAGAGAGAAAGAGAGAAGGATACAGATAAAGAAACATTGATGAAAAAGAAAAAAAATGATCCACTACCTCCTGCATGCCCCATACTGGGGATTGAGCCTGCAACCAGGGCATGTGTCCTGACCTGGAATTGCACTGGGAACCTATTGGTTCTTGAGTCAATGCTCAACCACTGAGCTACACTGACCAGGTGAGTCTTGTTTTTTGCATCTTTTTCAACTCTTACCCATTGTTATATAGATTGGAGCTTTTCTGGTTTGGCTGTAGGATATGAGGGACAGGAATCATTCTACAACCTTCTCATTAATTTTCAGTCTTTTATAGGGTCTGTGTCTCACTTCTGTGGCCTTTGCAAATGTTTTGGTCCCTCCAGTGGCATATTTTCTTTTTTTCATGCTACTCCTTTCTTAGATTGCAACATTCCTAATCTATTTCCGTAAAGCCCTGTACTCTGATGACTATCCTTCTCTTACCCTTTTAGGTGAGAGGATCAAAATGTTGTAGGGGATGATTGTGGAGAAATTCCCCTTCCCATCCAGAATAAGATTTCAGAATTATGCTCTGGTGAAGTATTTTACCCTTAGAGTAGACCTTTGTTATGGAGAAGGTCATGAAAGGGTTTAGTAATGGTTACTCCCCTCCACCCACCCACTCCACACTGTGCCAGAGCCAGGAGGGAAATGTATATGAAAATGAAACTAGGCCACCACCAAATCATATATATATATATATATATATATATATATATATATATATATATATATATGAGAGAGAGAGAGAGAGAGAGAGAGAGAGAGAGAGAAGAGAAGAGAAGAGATAGAGATATAGGTGGTAGAGATAGAGAGAGAGATGGGGATGGAGATGGAGATATATTTGACTCTTTACCCTAAGAACATAATGGGGTTCATTATTGTGTAAGCAAACATTGGCAGCTTTGTCACTCTGTATGTGCCTGTCTTTCCAGAATTCAGAGTAGCATTTTTAAAAGGTAAACTAAAATACTCAGGAAACCTGAAGTCAGAGACTCTGCCTCCACAGACAAAAGAGAGAAAAGAAGAAAAAGAAAGATGTTTTGATATTCTACTTAGAGGTTCTTTTTGTGGAGGGAGCCCTATCACTTTAAAGACAGGAAAGATGAAATTTAGAGAGACCCCTGTTTCTCCAAGTTAATATCTCCTATATCCTTCAGTTAATCAAGTCAATTATTTATTCTCCCATAACTTTCTCAAGATTCCATACTGACATGTTATTACTGCTAACCAGCATAAATCCAACAGATCCAACTCTTGATCAGACATGGATTTACTTGGTGAATACACAGAAATGTTCCGATTGGACTTTTTAGGTATAAAAAAGTTAACAATCTGAATGAATTGTTGGAGGATTAAGATTCTTCTAGTAAAGGAAAGGGGCTTTAATAAAATATTTGTTTGCTTTAAAATAGAAACAGGGTTACCAAATATGTGCAGTCCATAGAACTGTTAGGTATTCTGCTTGTATTTATTTTTCTCACCTTTCATATTTTATGCAACCTACTTCCAGTTCTGCTTCTGAATTTAACAAGAAAATTGCAAACTTGTTCCCAGTGTGTTTTAAACACATCTCAATACAAGTTGTAAGTGGCTCTTCTCTGAGACTTCACTCTTTCCTGATCCAAGGTAGTGGTTTTGCTCTGAATAGTTTCATGGGATTTCATAAAAGCCCTATAAACCCAAGTTTCTATGTTTAATATTGATCAAGCTCTCTGGCAGATTTTACTTTTAAGTTTACATTTGATTTCATTCGTGTAAGAGTTCTTTTTAAATAAAATATGTCTGGCCTAAACCAGTTTGGCTCAGTGGATAGAGTATTATTGGCTTGCGGACTGAAAGATCCCAGGTTCGATTCTGGTCAAGGGCATGTACCTTGGTTGCAGGCACATCCCCAGTAGAGGGTGTGCAGGAGGCAGCTGATCAATGTTTTCCTCTCATTGATGTTTCTAACTATCTATCCCTCTCTTTTCATCTCTGTAAAAAAAATCAATAAAATATATATATATATATATTTTAAAAAGATGTCTGACTGAACTGTACTTAAAAGTGAGTTGGAATCCACTACAAAGCAGTGACAGTACCAAATGCTACAGAGGATTTAGAACAACAGGAACCCTTATTAATTGTTAGTGGGAATTCAAAATGGTACAGCCTCTTTGGCAAACCGTAGGGTGGTTTCCTATAATACTAAACATATTGATACCATGAAACTCAGCAGTCACACTCCTCGGTATTTACCCTAATGAGCCAAATATTTATATCTACACTAAAACTTGCACATGGATGTTTATAGAAAGTTTATTCATAATTGCTAAAACTTGGAAGGAACCAAGATGTCCTTCAGTAGGAGGTGGATGAATCAAATATGGTATATCAGATAATTGAATATGGTATTACTCGGTGTTAAAAAGAAAGGATCTATGGAGGAAAATTAAATGCAAATTATGAGATGAAAGAAGCTAATCTTAAAAGGCTGCATGATATATGATTCCAAATGCTAAACTATGGGGGATAGTAGGCAGGTAAGCAAAAATAGTACAGCAAGAGCATACAATGGAGTAAAAACAGTCTCTTCAATAAATGGTGTTGGGAAAACTGGACAGATATATGCAAAAAATAATGAAACTAGACCACCCACTTACACCACACTCAGAATGGATAAAATGTAAATGTAAAATGATTTGCTTAAATGTAAATCCTGAAACCATAAAATTCTTAGGAAAAAAAAACACATAGGCAGCAAAATCTCAGACATCTCTGGTAGCAGTATATGTAAGGATGCATCTCCTAGGGCAAAGGAAACTAAGGAAAAAATAAACAAATGGGACTATATCAAAATAAAAAGCTTCTGCAGAGCAAAAGAAACCATCAATAAAACTAAAGGGTGACCACTGTGTGGGATAACATATTTGTCAATGATGCATGTGATAGACAGTTAATTTCTAAAATATATAAGGAACTCATACAACTTAATAAAAGGAACACAAACAATTCAATTTCAAAAAAATGGGCAAAGGACCTAAATAGACACTTCTCCAAAGAGAATATACAGATGGCCAAAAAAACATATGAAAAATGTTCAAAGTCACTAATCATCAGAGAGATACAAATTAAAGCAACAATGAGGTAACACTTCACACCTGTCAGAATGGCTACCATCAACAAATCAACAAATGACAAGTGTTGATGAGGATGTGAAGTAAAGGGAGCCCTAGTACACTGCTGGTAGGGATGCATGAGTATTACCGTATGCTAAGTGAAATAAGCCTGTGAGAGAAAGATAAGTATCACATAATCTCACTCATATGTGTAATCTAATGAACAAAATAAACTGATGAACAAAATAGATCCAGATACATAGAAACATAGAACAGATGCTAGAATCTTAAAGGGAAGACATGGGTGGGTGGGAAGAAATAAACCAAAGAACTTATATTTATATACTAGAGGCCCTGTATATGAAATTCATGCACAGATATGTGTGTGACCTTCAGCTCAGACTGCATCCTCTCCAATCTGGGACCCCTTGAGGTATGTCAGATTGCCCATTTAGCCCTGATCCTGCTGGCAGTCTGATATCTCTCTCAATATCCAGGACTGCTGGCTCCCAACTGCTCGCCTGCCCTCCTGCCTGTTTGCCCCTAACTATTTCTTCCTGCCAACTTGATCACATCCTAACCATTCCCCAGCCAACCTGATCGATGCTAACTGCTCCCCTGCTGGCCCAATTGTCCCTAACTGTCCTCCCCTGCTGGCCTGGTCACCCCTAACTGTTCTCCCCTGCAGGCCTGATTCCCCCCCAACTGCCCACCCCTACTGGCCTGGTCACCCCCAGATGCCCTCATCTGCATGTTTGGTCCTCCCAACTGCCCTCCCCTGCAGGCCTGGTTGTCCCAACTGCCCTCCCCTGCAGGCCTGGTTGCCCCTAACATCCCTCCCCTGCAGAGCTGGTCCCCCTCAACTGCATTCCCCTGCAGGCTTTGTCCCTACCAACTTCCCTCCCCTACCAGCCCAATTGCCCCTAACTGCTCTCCCCTGCTGGCCTGGTCCCCTCTAACTGCTCTCCCCTGCTAGCCTGGTCACCCCAAACTACCCTCCCATCATAGCCTGGTTGCCCACAACTGCCCTCACCTGCTGGCCCAGTCACCCTTAATTACCCTCCCTTGCCAGCCTGGTAACCCCTAACCGTCCTCCCCTGCAGGCCTGGTCCCCTCCAACTGCCCACCCCTACAGGCCTGGTCACCCCCAGCTGTCCTCCTCTGCATGTTTGGTCCCCCCAACTGCCCTCCCCTGCAGGCCTGGTTGCCCCTAACATCCCTCCCCTGCAGAGCTGGTCCCCCTCAACTGCCTTCCCCTACAGGCTTTGTCCCTACCAACTTCCCTCCCCTGCAGGCCTAGCCACCCCCAACTGTCCTACTTTGCCAGCCCAGTCACCCATAACTGCCCTTCCATGCTGTCCTGATAGCCCACAACTGCCCTCTCCTGCAGGCCTGGTCGCCCCTAACTGTCATCCCCAGCAGGCCTGATTGCCCACAACTGCCCTTCCCTGTTGGTCATCTCGTGGCAGCCATCTTGTGTCCACATGGGGGCAGCCATCTTTGACCACCTGGGGTCAGCCATCTGGTATGTCAGAGTGAGTCAATTTGCATATTCCCACTTTATCGTATAGGACTAGAGGCCCATTGCAGGAAGATTCCTGCAAGAACAGGGCTTCCAGCGGTCTTCCCTCCCAACACTGCACCTCTTCCACCCTCCCATGCTTTCCCTGCTGCCTCTGCCCCCCAGCCTGCACCCAACGCTTTTCCTCCTGCTACAGCTGCCCCCCATCCTCTGTGCCTTCCTTCCCACAGCTGCCACTACCCCTGCGCTTTCCCTCCCACTGCCACAGCTGCCCTGCACTTTCCTCCTTTGTTGGGTTAATTTGCGTACTCACTCTGATTGGCTGTGGGTGTGACAAAGGTACATTCAATTTGCATTTTCTCTTTTATTAGTGTAGATAACAAATGGACTCAGATAATATTGTGCTGAAGGCCTGGAAGGGAGGTGGGTTTGGGGTAGAGGGGTTCAATAGGAAAAAAGGGGGTTATCTATTATACTTTCCAATAATAAATATAAATTTAAGAAAACAAAAAAGCATAAGATAATCTCTTAGATGAAGGAAATAAATATTACTAATTTTATTTTTTTATCTAACCTTTTAAAAATCTTATTTTTATATATTTTAGTTCAGAAGTACATGCATTTCATTTATAAAGGAATGCATAGAGTGGGCAGTATGTTAAAAATGTTTGCTAATGGATGTGCATTCAAAATGATTTGGAGACTATGTGATATTCTATTTTATTAAAATATTTAGCCAAATAAAATTTAATTTTTAAGAAAATGTTCTTCAGAGACATCATATGGAAGCTCCATAAGTTCATTCTATGAACGTCCAGTGTCCTCCTGGAAAATTAGGTTGTTTAAGATTTCAAAATAACGGACACTATAATAATCACCTTTGAACATATAATTCTGCAGGTATAAATTAATATTACTTTAGAATAAGTACCTAGAAAAGGAATTGTAGTGTCAAATGGATTTCATGTTTATAACTTTAAGTATATATGTCCAATTTCCATCTGCCAATATGCTAAGAATTTAAAACTCCATCTAGTAGTACCTGAAAGAGCTTGACTTGTTATAATAGCTTAAAATTTAATTAAACATTTTAAATTATATATATATACATATATATATATATATATATATATATATATATATATATATATATGTAATGTATATCCATGAAAAATAGTCAGAAAGTTCAACTATAAAGAGAAAAAGATCATCCTTACAGATTTTTCATTTTCTTTGTGCACAAAATACTAGTACATATATACTGTTTAAGAAGGGACAGAGGAAAAGAGAAAGAAGAAGGCATTGAAGACACACTAAGGGAATAAAAATGAGGGTCTTCCTTAGAACAAATTTTGAGATCTTAGATGTTGGCCAAATCAATAAGTGAAATTAAAAAGATAAATGTGTGTGTTTTGTTTCACTTGCCCTCATTTTTGTTCTTTTATATAATTATATATACATATATATATATATATATATATATATATATATATATATATAAAATTTCCTTATTATTTATATGATTATATATATGTAATTATATACCGTATATAATTTCCTTATTTACATCTATAATAATAAAAGTGTAATATGCTAATCAGACCAAACAGCCAAACAACGTTCCAGACTTCATTCCGGTTATCCTTTTGGATTACCTTTCAGATGAAGCAAGGTAGTGGTGGCTGAGGCACAGGTGGTTTGGGGTGATCAGGCAGGAATGCAGAGTGGTTAGGGTCAATGAAGCAGTTAGGGGAGATCAGGCAAGCAAAGTGGTTAGGGGCAACGAGGTGGGCAGACAAAGTGGTTAGGGGTGCTAGAAAGGCAGGCAGGCAAGCAGTTAGGAGCCAGAAGTCCCAGATTGCAAGAGGGTGCAGGCTAGCAAAAGGACCTCCTCCCCCCGGCACAAATTTTATGCACTGGGCTTCTAGTATAGAAATATATGAGAAAAATTTTATTTTTAAAAAAATATATTTTATTGATTTTTCACAGAGAGGAAGGAAGAGGGATAGAGAGCTAGAAATGTCGATGAGAGATAAACATCGACCAGCTGCCTCCTGCACATCCCCTACCGGGACGTGCCCGCAACCAATGTACATGCCCTTGACCGGAATCTAACCTGGGACCTTTCAGTCCGCAGACCGACGCTCTACCGCTGAGCTAAACCGGTTTCAGCGAGAAAAATTTTATATAAAAAAAATCTATTTTAGTTAAAATATAAGAGAATATATTTTATTTAAAAAATAAATATTTTATATATAATTTTACATAAAATATATTTATATAACAAAATTTACATAAGGAAGATTTATATAAAGAAATATAAATAAGATAAATATTAATAAAATTTCTATATTCAGCCCTAGCCTAGTGGTTCATTAGTTTGGAGCATCATCCAGTACACCGAAAGGTTGCAGGTTCAATCCCTAATCAGGGCATGTGTGGGAGGCAACCGATCAATGTTTCTCTCTCACATCAGGGTTTTTTTCTCTCTCTCTCTCCCTTCCTCTCTCTCTAAAAATCAGTAAATATGTCCTTGGGTGAAGATGAAATATTAGTGGCTTAAGCTAAAAAAATCAGAGGAATATTAGACGACTATTAGATCCATGAAACTGGTGAAAGTTGACCTCTTAGGGTTAATGGACTGTTTATGAGGTAAGTTGAGATTTATTCCTCTAAATGACTAGTACAATAACACAGGTTGTAATGCTGAACATGGTAAGTATAGAATCACCAATTTCTCTGTCTCTGCAATCTGTTCCTCTACTGAACATGTTTTTGATAGTTCAGTGAATGGGAGTAGTGACTGAAACACATTTTATTAATGTATTCCTCATTTTAGTCCATCCTCTAACCCATAAACATTTTTATATTCCATTCGTTTTTATTATATTTCTATTCCATCCTTGTATTCTATATTTCATTCCAAATTGCATTCCATTTTTAAGTCAATCAGCTATTTTTAAATCTATAGTACATATTTCATAGTTCATTTATGTCCTGCGATTGCATTTTCAGTTCAATTCTCTCTTTCTTCCTATTTCATTTCAATTTTCTTTTTCTTTAAAATTTTATCACTACATTCTATTCTTTCTCACATAACATTATATATTTTATTCTGTATGTCATTATATATTTATTTCCACTCTCCTTTCCATTCCACTTTCCCATTGCATTTTATTCAATTTCCATCCTATTCAATTTTCCATTCCATATGCTATTTGGACCCATATTCTACTCTTCATTATATCCATTTTCCTCTGCAAGCAGTCTCTATTTCACCCCATACTGCATTACATCTCAAATCCATTTTCTATTTCATATTATTTAACACTCCAAATGCCAGTCCATTCTATTTTGTGTTGTGTTTCCAGTTGTCCATCCATTACATTAAATTTCCCTCCCATTTTGCCAAAATTGTTATAAGAATGACTTTCAGGAGATCAGCCTGTCAATATCTTATCAAATAATTACAAATGTGCTTGACCTACACTAAGAATTTCCACTTTTTTAAATTTATCCATAACAAGGACAAACTGAAGATCTGAATAAATTTTAGCAAGAATGTTGTGTCTCACAGTGATGTGTTATAGGGTGAAAAGTTGGAAACGACATAAATGTTGGTAATATAAAAATATTTGAAAATATAGGCTCCCTCTATAAATGAAATATTTTCTAATCAAAATGGCCTTGTGTAAAGTTGTGTATTAACATGGAAAACATGTTTCAAATCTTCACTTTTGTAACCTGGATGCAAAACAGGTTACAAAAATATGTTTGGATAAAGAATTCCATTTGTATAAAACAAATCAAAACTATAAAATACCTATGAGTGGCCATTCTGCCAACATATAATTAAACATTTCCAGTAGTTACCTATGGGGGTGTGAAAATTAAGGGGCACGTTTTCTTATATTTGCTTTTCTGTTTTGGATACTGAACATGCAACCCTTTTGTAATGATGAATAAAAATAAATGTCTAAATATTAAACTTCAAATCTGTGCATCATAACATATTTATATTATCAGAAACTAGACTTCTACAGCCAAGAATGAAGACTAGGTCAAATAAATTAGCATACATACACAACTAGATTACTATGTAGCCTATACAAACATTGATGCACATTTAAGCACAGCACCATTCTTTTTTTAAAAATATATTTTTTATTGATTTTTTTACAGAGAGGAAGGGAGAGGGATAGAGAGCTAGAAACATCAATGAGGTAGAAACGTTGACCAGCTGCCTCCTGCACACCCCCTACTGGGAATGTGCCTGCAACCAATGTACTTGCTCTTGAAAGGAATGGAACCTGTGACCTCTCAATCCACAGACTGACGCTCTATCCACTGAGCCAAACGGGTTTCAGCACACACCACCACTCTTAATCTCAGGCAATCCTTGCCTATACCTGAGTGGGGCAGGAAGGCAGAAGTAGTTTTCCCAGAAAATGTCTAAATCCACTCTGGTGCTTGGGAACTATTGGAGGCAGAACTGCTGAACATTTCGAACAGTGAGGGCCCTATCCTGTTTCTCCCCTTTCAGCTGCTCTCTAAACCTAAAACCTACCCCAATCCTGAGTGAGGTGACCCAGATGTCAGGAGGAGTCCTAGGGCTGTCCCCTTTTGTGTCATCATCTATAGACCCAGTGTCCTCACTAGAATTTATGAGGCTGATTTAACTGGGGGATTATCTCTTTCTGACCAGCTTAGCATTTCTTTTAAGTGATTTTTTTTTTTAGCTTGAGCTACCAGAATAGTGCTGACATGCTGATTTGGGGTCACTTGAATTGTTTATATAGAAAGCCCATAGTCCTACACACACACACACACACACACACACACACACACACACACACACACTTCTAGGGGCTATGTTTAGAGGTGAGGGAATTCATATAATTGAGGAGGTACCACTATCTCCCTCCACCACTACCTCCCCCCCACCCCTGCACTTTTCCTCCTGCCACTGCAGCCCACCCACCCCCGCCACCCTCCATGCTTTCCATCCCGCAGCTGCTGCTACCCTGTGCTTTCCCTTCCACTGCAGTCCTGCAACTTGGAGAAATGCTGGCTTATATTGGCCTCAGAACTAGGCTTACCTCCCACTGAACAATCTTTGGGAACAGAGGCATTCTGAATACCCAGGCTCTCCTCTTCGCTGTGTCTGACAAATCCTGCAGGATGGGGCCAGAGTGAGACCACCTGACCCTTCTAGGAAGGCCTTTAGATCCATAAAGTAGAATTCAAGAAAGAGAGGTTCTTCCATGAATATCAGCACATCATTTCCTAAAGTATAAAGCATAAAATGGTAGCTTACAGACCTAATGTGAACAGCAGGTGGGTTTGTTAGTCCTACACAGATCTTTTAAAATAAATTATCTGCTGAGATTTAAAAATTTAAGAACCAGAATAAAGGTCTTAGCAGACAGAGCATTGGTAGAAATGCAATAAGCTTACTTGAGAACCTAGCATGAAGTGCATAGGTGCTGGAAGCATCCAGTCTAGTTGCCGACTCATCAGAAAGTTCATGAGTGGAGGATGCAGCCATTCTAGGTAGACATGTGTATAAAATGCAGCCAACCTAGGAAATGATAGATTACAAAGTGCATGGGAAAAGGGAGAAACCAGCTTAGAAAAGGCTTTTTTCAGGAATTATATGAGTGGAGAAAACATTCAATCTAGTAAGACCTGGAAGGCTATGCATGGTAGAGGGAGAATCTAACCTGGAGGAGAACTTCTAGGTTAAACATGGGTAGAGAGATAGCAGCCTAGTAAAGAACTCAACAACAGGTGCAATAGTTAGGACTATAGTCAACCTAGGAGATGAGCCTATCAGAACTCTTTGAGTGGATGGTGCACAAATTTTGGGTTAGGCCTGATGTGAAGTGCAAGGGAAGAATGAGTGTTTAGTCTAGGGGATGACTCAGTAGGATCTAAATGGTAGATGGAACCCCCACCTTAGGGGAAGGCACAGAAGGAGGTGCATTGAAAAAGGTAGCATTCAGTCTGTGGGAGGACTGGACAAGAGTTGCATGGATTAAATAAAGAGCCATTCTAGGGGCAGATCATGTAAGATGGCATAAGTGGAGGATTCAGTCAGTCTGGGAGAGTATTCAGCAAGAGTTGCAAAGGTGGAGGGTATAGACAGGCTAGGCGAGAATCTGACAGGAAGTATATGGCTGGTAGGAGCATTCAGCCTAGGGGAGTACTCACTAGTTTGTCATGAGTACTAGGTGGTAAAAATCTAATTTTTTTATTTTTATTTTTTGTAATTGGTTACTTGGCATCTTGAAGTCATTGGACCATGCTAATGGCCCAAAGTTGTTCACATCTCCATTATTCCAGTTTTTTTTTCTTGAGCAAGAAGAAATTTTATAAACCCTCCAACCATAAGTTTCAGCATGTTTTGCTTCCTGCCCAAAAGGGGATGTCCTCACTTAGCTGCTTCTCAAGACTATAGTAATAAAGGTCCTGGATCCTCTTTTCTATCTCTGCTTCTCTGTGTATTGCATGCCATGACAGCCAACCTCTTGGGAGCTGTGAGTAATAAACTCTTCTTTACAAGGTAATTGTCTCCATGTCTGTTATCTTACCATATGTGACTAAAACAAATCTTGAGTACATTTTAAAACAATTGGTACAGTGAGTAAGGTAGTTTGGTAACAGATGGAAATGACATACCTCTTCGTTTACTAACTAAATCCAACAGATAGCAAAGACTATGTGAGAACGTACTTCCGGCTATTGGCCAGCTTGTGCTTTAGCGGCCATTGCATTAAGTTGTGTGTGTGTTATGTTGCCTAGGTACTCCGATCTAAATTGTAGCAGAGCTCCACAAGGTACTGTCAGGCTTAGTATGCTGAAGTCTTGGCAAAGTCATACCCAATTGGCTTCTTAAGTGGTTACAATGTATCTAATCTGGGCAAGGTCTCTAGGAAAGCCTAGGGTAGTTGACTATTGTACTATGTGAAGGTCCTCCCCAAGAAACAAGAAATGATTATCTCTCTCCTGATACAAGTGAATATGATCCATTGAATGTTCACTAGGGTTGAAGTCCTTAGGGCAGGGGTGGGCAAACTTTTTGACTCGAGGGCCACAGTGGGTTCTTAAACTGGACAGGAGGGCCAGAACAAAAGCAACCTGACCATTCTGGCACTCTCATCTTGGGCTGCTGGTGAAGGAGCGGAGGGGAGAGCAAGAGAACCCTCCACTATTTCGGCTCCGCGGGCCGGATAGAACAGCCGAACAGGCTGGATCTGGCCCACGGGCCGTAGTTTGCCCACAGCTGCCATAGGGGCTCCTCAGCTAAAAGCAACAACCATCTTCCTTATATGTGCTAAGTTTATTGGATTGTCTCTTCCGGTAGCTGGAAACTGCCCGCCCAGATACCCTCACACTTGAAAGGGCCTATTGACCAGTAATGTGCCCCACTGCAATCATTGTTGCTTTGGTCACAAACTCCTCTATTGTTGTCTGCCTTGCTGCTGTGTGGCACTTTGTCCTTGAACCCTGTAGGTTTTTAAAGTTTGTATTATTAGAGGCCCTTGGCACAACATTTAATGAAAAAAATTGTAAGGGTAAGAGACATTAGGTTCTAGTATCTCAAAAATTGATGTGCTCAATTTAATTATTCCTGTAAAATGCCATAATAGCACTCTTGAGTATTCCTCAACACTGCAGTATATCAGCACTCCAAGATATTTTATTTTAGAAACAAAGTATAAGAATAAATCTGGCAGTGTCACAATTGCCCTCTTGGAGCTGAAACCAAACCCACAGAGGTCAACACTAAACCACCTCGGCAACTTCACAAGCTAGAAATAAAAAATCACCTTAAGGAATTTAGTACAGAGAGTTCAGGAAAAGGAGGCATACTGGCTTCTAAGGGTCTTTACTATATTAGCTCTTTGCTCTGGCTTATGGTCCAAAAAATGAAGCAGTTAGTGGGAATAGCCTGAGACCCCTAAATACATGCTTTATTCAAGTTATCTGAGATAAGATTTTATTCCTCCCTATACACTGGCTAGACCCATACTTATACTCAGCATACCTGTCAAAGAGATGAAAGTGACACTGATGAGCCAGAACAGAGCAACCCCCAGAAAATTGCTGTGCTCTATGATGCCAAGTGAGCCCTTTCTATCATTACATTGGACTTTTATGGCCTGGGAATGGGCTCAACCTAGCATATCCTCCATCATTGCTAAGGTCAATGCTAAATGTCAAACAATACAGGATGCCAGAACAAATTACATAAAATTGCCATGGTTAGGTGGGTTTATTATTTTGTGGTAAACCCCAGCCCTGCATATAATGAAGCCATTTTAAACTCTGAGTCTGTCCTCCTTGCTCCAGAACCCAAGGAACTTTCCTGAAGGGGTCCCACCAAACTATACACCTGTCTTTCTTTCTCTGAATGTCTCGGCTACACATTTAGGGAAGCCCTAAAGGAAATAGATGTCTAGTTGATGTGAGAGCAACTTACCCAACAATAAACAGGTTTTAGTTTATCAAAGCCAGCCACTACCTCCTGAATCTCTCCCTCACCTCCGAAGCCTCTTCCTCAAGGATTCCCACTTAAATCATTTTAGGGAACTTCAGGAAATTGAAGTTCCCCCAGACCTCATAGCTAGGCAATCATTAAATAAATAAATAAATAAATAAATACACACACACACACACACACACACTCTCTCTCTCTCTCTCTCTCTCTCTCTCTCTCTCTCTCTTTCTCTCTCTCTCTCTCTTTCTCTCTCTCTCTCTCTCTCTCTCTCTCTCTCTCTCTCTCTCTCTCACACACACACACACACACACACACACACACACACCAAAAACAAACAACCTATGTTAGGAATCATTTCTTAATTTAGGGCTTTTTCCTAATCCACAACCAGGACCTGCTGAGGTACCACAGGGCTGTCAACCATCATCTCAAAATTAAAGACCTGGGCCTCTCTCAAATGTTTTTTCAAGTCAATCCACCTATAAATACCAACAAGTAAAAAACTTGCTTGTTAGATAATTAGGAAGTCATTCTGGAGGGAGTTAGTTGCCTTTATTGGATTAGGGGAAGCCCCATTCAGCCAGAGGGAGGCATTATGTCCTATGCTTCATGTGTTATCCTGATCTTCAACAATGGAAATCACATAACTCCTTCCCCTAGGGTGATAGAAACTCCCTGGAGCTTGTCTCACCACCTGGGAAAATTGCACATAAGCTACTTGATGGTCCTTTGGAGCTTACAAAATAATCAACTTTCCCTGTACCTTTCAGGTACTGGGGTATAGGTCACAGTTATTCTGGGTAACTCCTTTCTTTTGAAAAAATATCATAATCCATGTAAAATATAGTGTATATTAGCTCATCCTACTCAAGGCTGGTAGCCCCTCTGTCTCTTGTCCATTTAATTATAGGGATGAATATCATTTTTGGAAATCTCTTAAATTGGAGCAAGCCAAAATTGGTAGATTTGCTGTGGGACTTACTCAATGGGAGCCTATGGACCTCCCATTAAGGTTGTCAATATGTCTCAATTAAGCTACAATAAGGTACAGCACATTATTTCATATCTCTTCAAAGCTGGTGGTGTGATTCCTACTATCTTGCCTTTTAATATCTCTATGTGGCCAGAGCTAAAGGCAGACCACAGTGATGCTGAACTGTAGATTATTGCCATTTCAGTGCAATTTTATCCATTAAGGCGCTGTTTCCTAATATTATGAAGGTCATTAATGACATCCAGGCTACATCCGGTGATTTCTTTGCAGGGTGGAAAGAAAGAAGACTTTTTCAGTGGAGTGGAAGAACTGGGTGGGCAATGTGAAGGGGGCAAAGAAGAAGAACCCTACAGTATCAGTGCAATGGAGTAACTGAACAGGGCATGAACAGAGCAAGGAAGATGAATGACCATCCATTAAATCCATTGATTTATCCTGGATGTGAATATGAAAAATGAGGATAACTGTTCCATGAGTGCAGTGGAGTGACAAAGAAGGGTATATGTATGAACATGATGAAAAGGAGGAGTCATGAGCTATCAATGCCTTGTGATATCTCAGCAGAAAATAGGGAAAGGAAATAGTTTGTACAATCAGTGTACTAGTGTAATTGAACAGAGCATGTGAATACAGCAAAAAAGGAACTATGCCCAACAAGTACAAGTCTTGTAATGAAGGCAAAGAGGAGGAGACCTGCTCCAGGAATTGAGTGCCAAAACTGGACAAAGGATGTGAATGGGGAAAGAGAAGGCACATTCTTTAAGTTTAGTGCAGTAACTGGGATTATATAGGTATTATAGGCATGCCCCACATTCATTATTGAGACTGTACACTGTACATGGTATTCTATCTGTGTAAGAGTATCCCTGCCCCATCAGTAAAGTAATTTAACTATAGCGGCATAGATTGGTATAGAAAGAGGGATGCCACATCATAAGAACAGTGGTTTCCTTGGTGGGGAAGTGAATAGTGCAAAAAAAAAAAAAGGTGGGGGGAGAATCTTACAAGTATTACCTTATCTCTACATTACCAATAGTGTTAAATTAAAAGGTAATATCAATGGTACAGAGAATAATAACATGGCATCATCAGTGTAATGGTGAAAGTTTTCAGGGGATGTGAAAGAGGCAACCTGGAAGATCCTCTTGCCATGAGCACTCTTGTAAAACTGAACATAGTATGTGAACAATACAATGAAGAGGGAGACCACACATAAGCACAGTGGTTACCTGGGCAGGGTTGAAAATTGAGCCAAAAGGAGTCATGCACTATCAGTGCAGTGGTGGTACAACAACAGGAAAGGACCGATAAACCTTATGAGCAGGATCAGCCCCACTCCCTCAGTTTCATTGTAAGCGTTGTAAAAGGATCAGAGACAAACCCTTCCCCATCAGTGCTTTAGTGTAACTGGAAAGGTGATGTGAATATGGTAAATGAAGGATTCCCACCCCATGAGTGCAGTGGAATAACTAGACAGTAGATTAAAGCTAGACAAATAATAGGGACCCCCAAAACATCAGTACATTGGTGTATCTGAACACAGAATATAAATAGGACAATTAAGAGCAGCCTCAAGCCACGCATACAGTGCTGGAACAGGAATGGAATAGGAGCTGCATGTGGTAGGAGGAGCCTGCATCATTTCTTATGGTTGTGTATGTAGAGGGGAAATGTAGAAAGGGCACAGAGGATAAGAATGCATCATCAGTACCTGGGAATGGAGTGTGAATGGGACCAAGGGTAAGACCTTTGTATCACCACTGCAGTGGTGCAAATGGGAAGTTGATGAGGACACAGTGAAGAAGAACCTCCCCAAACCATGGGTCCGGTCGCGTAAGTGGACAGGAGTGTAAATGGGGCAAAGAGAAAGAACTCTGTTTCAACATCTTGATGGTGTAATTGGATTGGGGAATTCATCAATGCCAAGAGGATTATTCCAACACTATCAGTTCATCTGTCATTGAGACATATATGTGAATGGGACAAAGAGCAAGAGCCCTTCTTTAGAAGTGAAGTGGCATGACTTGATGGTTATCTGGACTCTTAAACATTAATGTAGCAGTGTATTGGGCTGAAGGAGTAAACAGGGCAAAGAGGAGGGGCCCTGCTCTATCATTGGATTGATGGCTGGAAAGAGAACATGAACGGGGCAATCAGGAGTATGGTAATACCAACAGTGACGGTGGTATTGATGGGCAGAGTATGTGAATGGGGCAAAGACAGGAGCCCTTGACCATCAGTGCAGATCAGTACAGTGTGGTCATCTGATAGTGGCTATGGATGTGACAGGGAGTGGGAACATGAAACTAACAGTGCAGACGGGGACATGAATGGGGCATAAAGCAATAACCCCACCCCATTAGCACAGTTGAATAACTGGACAAGAGAATGTGAATAGAGCAAATACAGAGAGCTCCAAAGCTTTCATACGGTGGTGCAATTGGAAATAATGGCTTCTGGATACAGAGAGGGGCCCTGCCACTTATTTAACTGCATAAGGAATGCAAACAGGGCAAAGAAGATGCCGTAAGTGAAGTGGAATAACTGGAAAGTGTGTGTGAATGGAGAAATTATCAGGAGCCCCGCTACATTAGTGTAGTGGAATAACTGTGTAGTGTATGTCAGTGAGGCAGTCTGGAAGAGTCCGGACATCAGTGCAGTGGAGTAACTATAGAGAGTATGTGAACAAGACACAAACTCTCATAGTTGGGTGGGGCCCTGGCCATCACGAATGGAGTAACTGGATAGGTGATGTGAGTGGGTCAGTTAGAAGAAGCCCTAACACATAAGAGCCCTGGAGTACCTGGAAATGTATGAAAACAGGGCAATGTGGAGGAGCCTGACCACGTTCTTACAATGGAGTAACCTGACTGGATAGGAAAACAGGCAGCTGGGAGGAGCCCCAGCTGAGTAATTGCACAGGGGATCTGAACAGGGCATTTACTAAAAGCTCCACCATATGGGCGCACTGGAATAATTGGGAAGATACCTCCCTATGTCTGCTCTGACTGGCTCAGCATTCCTGCCTCTCTATAGAGTTGGGGGAAAGGCAGGGATGGCTTTGGTGCAGGAAACACAACCTCTGCTGCCCCAAGTGAGTAGGAATTACAGGGCTACTTTACAGTGCCCCAGGAGAATTACAAGTTTGCCTTCAAGACTGTGATTTACAGTCTTGGTGTCCTAAAACATTCCATCTGCAATAGACTGATCTGCTTTCCAGGGCTTAAGGCAACCTTCCAGACGCTACAGAACTAGTTAGCAGAAAACCAATTCTCCAGCCATTCTGCTCAGAGCCTATCATGCATCTCATCCCTGAACACTCCGAAAGCAGAGTCCCTAAATCTACAGACATTGTAATTGTCCAAGATCTATACCTTGATAGAAGTATGTATAATGGTCACACGTTGGAATATTGTGTAACTAATGTTGACACCAGTCATTGACCCAAATCCTGTCCAGGTTAGAATGACTACAATCTGGTAGCCTTGACAAATTGAGTTTCAGCAGAAAAGACAAGGGATCACAAAGCAACCCCTGCCACAACTGGCAACTTATTGACCTTTCTGCAGTCATGGCCAGGAAATCAATGAGCCATGGACACTGAATTATCCTCTTACTCTGGAAGGAATCCCCCCAGCCAAGCTGCAAGATGCTAGCAGAATGACTTGCAGGAACTTCTGCTCTGGAAATACAGAGGCTGCCTAGAGTGCAAGGCTGTGGACCTGACATTCTAAAGAAGTCCCATGTTCTCCATGGAGCCATCTAGTTAGCCAGCTGTCTCTCTCCCTAGATGGCCGTGCTACTTTAAATGTGCCAAAGTTAAAACAAATTGAAAAGATAAGCCAAATCAATTGTAATGGGTAGAGACTCTACTTTTTGACAGCATTTAACAGATAGGGGTATCATGCTCAAAGAAGAAAAAAGAGGAATAAGTTTGGGAGATGGAGTGGGGAGATCAGTTGTAAGGAGTGTCTGCAGAGTTCAGCAGGGTCACCCTGAGCAGTTGTGCAGTTCAAGCACTGCACAGTGTGCCCAGTGCCTTGGGTGGTGAAAAACAGTCACATCCTCACCAACGTGCCAACCTCCCATGCTGTGTCTGCCAGAGGGAGCACTTCTTTCTGCGTCCTACTCTCACAGAGAGAAATAATTTTCATGGGATGGGGCAGGAGCTTTTCCAGTTCATTCTTCTAGAAACATTTTTATTCTGAGCAGCTGCCTTTTTTATTACTCCAGAGAACATTTTATTAAAAAGTCTGACTGGAACCCACCCTTCTACAGTGAGGCCATCAGTCCACTCACCCAGGCTGAGAACTAAGAAAGCTTTCCTTAATACAAAGATGCTCTGAGCTGCTGGTGACCTATGGTACCAAAGGCAAATTCCTGATGCAAAACATCTAGGTCACATTGTCATGAACCTCACTAGGTAATAAACTGAGGCTGTTCTGAGTTACTTCAGTGTCCCAACCACCCTCACCCCTTCACCAGGGTCCAGTGGCTCTAGGGTCACTGCCTCACATAGTTGGGGCCCAAATGCACCTGGTCCGCCCCTACTTCCTGTTAGGTACTTGCCCCATGTTTGTTGTTAAATAATTAATAGTATCCTTGAAAGACTCAACAACCCCCTTCAATTTATGTGAATTATGAGTCCCCATCCCTATCTCCTAGGATATTTTGTTAACTGGGTGACATTAGTTCAGTCCAGTATTGGAATCTATCACTATTTGAATGTTAATGATCACCATCTTTCAAAATTCCTAAGTCACTGCATCCCTGATAGGTGGTCACAGAAGCTGTCTAGAAGAGGTACAGCAGAGTTTATCAACAGCCATTGCTGTGCTATCTGTCAGGAGCTATGGAAAAAATAAAAAGTCTCAATGGAAACAAAGATATTTAAGGTTGTACTGAGAAGACATTATTTCACTTTTCAAAAGGATGCTTCCAGCACTCTTTTCCATGGCTAAGGTATCACTGCCTTGCTCAGTCTCACTGAGGAGTTCCCTCTGCTCCCTGAGGACCTGAACCTTGCGCACCACTGCTAATCACAGGCCATTCTTGGGTCCTGCTGTGGTCTGGATATGTCCCTCCAAAATTCATACATGGAAAACCTAATGCCCAAGGTGATAATATTAGAAGGTAAGACCTTTAGGAGGCGATTAAGTCATGAGGGAAGAGCCCTTAAGAGTGAGATTAGTGGTATTATAAAATAAGTGCCAGAAAGATCCCTTGCCCCTTGTGCCATGTGAGGACATAGGGAAAAAGTGCCATCTGTGAAGCAGAAAGCCCTTACCTAGCATCAGTTATTCTGGCACTATAATCTTAGACTTCCCAGCCTCCAGAATTGTGAGAAATACATTACTATTTTTAAATTTTGTGTATTTATTTTTCTTAATTGATTAAGGTATTATATATGTGTACTTATCCTCCACTGCCCCCCCTCCCCTGGCTCATGCCCTCAACCCTTGATGTCTGTGTCCATTGGTTAGGCTTATATGCATGCATACAAGTCCTTTGGTTGATCTGTCCCCCTTATCCCCACCCTCCCCTACCTTCCCTCTCAGGTTTGACGATCTCATTAATGCTTCTCCGTCTTGGGATCTGATTTTGTTCATCAGTTTATGTTGTTCATTATATTCCACAAATGAGTGCAATCATGTGATATTTATCTTTCTCTGACTGACTTATTTCACTTAACATAATGCTCTCCAGCTCCATCCATGCTGTTGCAAATGGTAGGAGTTCATTCCTTTTTACAGCAGCATAATATTCCATTGTGTAGATGTACCACAGTTTTCTAATCCATTCATCTGCTGATGGACACTTAGGCTGTTTCCAAATCTTAGCTATTGTAAATTGTGCTGCTATGAACATAGAGTGGCATATATCCTTTCTGATTGGTGTTTTGTTTCTTAGGTTATATTCCTATAGGTGGGCTCAGTAAGTCAAATAGGAGTTCCATTTTTAGTTTTTTTAGGAAACTCCATACTGTTCTCCACAGTGGCTGCATCAGTCTGCATTCCCACCAGCAGTGCACAAGGGTTTCTTTTTCTCCACATCCTTGCCAGCACTTATCATTTTTTGATTTATTGATGATAGCCATTCTGACAGGTGTAAGATGGTACCACAATGTTGTTTTGATATGCATCTCTCAGATAATTAGTGACTTCGAGCATGTTTTTATATGTCTCTTGGCCTCCTGTATGTCCTCGTTTGAAAAGTATCTATTTAAGGCTGTTGCCCATTTTTTTAATTGAATGTTTATCTTCCTTTTGTTAAGTTGTGCGAGATCCCTGTAAATGTTGGAGATTAAACCCTTATCAGAGATAACATTGGCAAATACATTCTCTCATGCAGTGGGCTTCCTTGTTTTGTTAATGGCTTTTTGTTTGTTTTTCTATGCAGAAGGTTTTCTTTTGTTTTTTTTTATGTGGTCATTACTATTTTTTTAATATTTTTTATTAAGGTATTATCTGTGTACATAGCTTATCATTGCCTCCCCCATAGATGCCCTCCCTCCCCAGAGTTTTGTGTCCATTGGTTGTTCTTATATGCAAGCATACCAGTCCTTCGGTTGATCTCTTATCTCCCCCAGATCTCCCTACCCTCCCCCCCCCTCGCTGTCATTTGGCAGTCTGCCTGTTGTTTTACTGTCACTATATCTATCTTTCTGTTCATTCGTTTATAATGTTCTTTAATATCCATAAATGAGTGAGGTCATGTAGTGTTTCTCTTTCATTGACTGGCTTATTTCACTCAGCATGATGCTCTCCAATTCCATCCAGGTTACTGCAAATGATGAGAATTCCTTCCTTTTTATGGCAGCATAGTATTCCATGGTGTAGATATACCATAGTTTTCTGATCCATTCATCTGCTGACGGGCACCTAGGCTGTTTCCAAGTCCTAGCTATTGTAAATTGTGCTGCTATGAACATAGGGGTGCATATATCCTTTCTGATTGGTCTTTCTAGTTTCTTGGGGTATATTCCTAGTAGTGGGATTACTGGGTCAAATGGGAGTTCCATTTTCAGTTTTTTGAGGAAGGTCCATACTGTTCTCCACAGTGGTTGCACCACCCTGCAATCCCACCAGCAGTGCAGGAGGGTTCCTTTTTCTCCACAACCTCGCCAACATTTGTTGTTTGTTGTTTTGTTGATGTTGGCCATTCTGACAGGTGTGAGATGGTACCGCATTGTTGTTTTGACCTGCATCTCTCGGATAATTAGTGACTTGGAACATGTTTTCATGTGCCTCTTGGCCTTCCAGTCCATGACATTATGTTATAGCAGCCCAAATGGAACAAGACAGATGGGCTCTTTGGTTTTATAATAATTTGCTATAATTCAGGTATATTAGGAATTTGGTGTGTTTGCTCACCCAAGTACTGGCTTCTGAACACTATCTTTGTCTCTTGTTACTACACAATTCTTTGTAAATCATGCCTAATTTTATGTCTTGAGCATGCATTCTTATTTTCCACAACAAGATTAGATCCAAGAGCTGAAGACCCACTCCCACAACACCTTTTATATCCAAAGACAAACTGGGGTTGAAAGACAGGGTGGAGAAATTTTCTACTCTGGTTATAGAAGCTTAGCCACAGAGACAAAGGCTGGGGTGGCCCTTTCTCTGCCCACTATGAGCTGTCTTCATCCAGTTCCTCCAGCCCTGGACCATCTTTCAATGTTGTTTTAGTGAAAATTGCCATGCTCTCCCAGACCCTCTTAGATACTGGCCACTAACCTGTGGACTTCTAGTGAAACCTGTTCTTGCTGCTACAATCCACTTTGATGGTGTCTCACCCCGCCCCTTGTGGCTTCCCACTGCATTGCAGGCTTCCAGCCAGGGAATCCATGTCCTGGGAAGCAGCCCTCAACCAAAAACTGATGGGAGTTGTAGTCTAAAAAACCTGCCTCAGTACCATTCTTCAGGCCTGAAAATCTTCAGGAACTAAAACAAAATTCAGACCAGGGAACACTACATCACTAGAAAGAAGTTTATCTTCACACCTGTCTATGTTTCATAATGGCACCTTTTTATTCCTTTCAGTAATCTATGTTACTTCTTCCCTCACACTCTTGCACTGGAATTCAGTTCCATTATATGTCCAATTACAGATACACACAATTCCTATTACAGAAACATTTTCAGAGGACTCTAGACTTTATACAAGGAACTATCAAAGATCAGTTGACTATTTGGACCTATTTCTGGGTACTCTATTCTGTTTAATTGATCTATTTGTCTATTCTGTTGCCAGTACCACATTGTCTTGATTATTGTAGCTTAATAGCAAGTCGTGAACTCAACTAGTGTGGGTTAATTGACTTTGCTCTTCTCCTTCAATATTCTGTTGGATATTTTGGTTCTTTTTCTTATTTATCTATCTATATGTATTACTTTGACAATATCCATCAAATAGCTTGCTGTGTTCTTGATCGGATTGCATTGAACCTATACATCAAATTGGGAAGAACTGACATCTTGAGTCTTCTTATCCATAAACATGAATTATCTCTCCATTTATTTAGTTTTTTATTTCATTTATCAGAATTATATAGTTTTCTGAATATAGATATTATATATATGTTATATATATTATTATATTTATGCATAAGTATTTTAATTTGAGGGTGTTAATATAGTGTGTGTGTGTGTGTGTGTGTGTGTGTGTGTGTGTGTGTTTATCCTCACCCAAGGATATTTTTCTCATTGATTTTCAGAGAGAGTGGGAAAGAGGAATGAAGAAAGAGAAAGAGAGAGAAACATCAATGTGAGAAGAACATGTTTATTGATTGCCTCCCCCACATAGCCCAACCTGGAGCCAGGGATCAAACTGCAACCCAGGTATATGCCCTTGTCCAGAATCAACCACATATCCCTTCAGTGTGCAGGCTGATACTCTAACCACTTAGCAAAACTGGCCAAGGCAGTAATATAGTGATTCTAATTTCAAATTCTATTTTATAGCTGGTATATAAGAACACAGTTGACTTTGTATACAGTCATTCACCACATAATGTTCTGGTCAACTATGGACTACATATACAATGGTAATATCATCTATATAAGTCCCTCCAACTGACTGACCAGCTGATACATATGATGTCCACTTAATAGGATCTGCAGGAGGAGAGGTTTTTCTGATTCCAAGAATTGATTTGTCCCCATCTGACACTGGCCTCCCATTTAAATTAATTTGAAGACAGTTTCCCGTGATGCTAGCATTTGCAACAACTATTAATAAACCACAAGGACAAACTGTAGATGATAGATCCTCCCTCCCTCCAGTTGATGGACAGACATAAACCCCACCTGTGGCCAGACATTCCTGAGCACTGAACCACCAATCAGCACCTGCCAAATACCCTAAGCGCCCAATTCCTAAGTCCCTAGGTCATAGGCCTTACATGAAACCACCAATCAGCGTGTTCTGAGTGCCCTAAGCCCTGTCCCCTATCCTCCCCTTCAAAAGTGCTTGTACCCCAGCCTTCGATCTCTTCTGCTCTCTTTCTCTGGAAGCAGCCGGCAGTGGTACTCTTCTCTTCAATAAAGCCTGTGTCCTGGCATCCAGGTCTCCTGCCCACTCTCTATTTCATCTTTCATACTGGTGTCGAAACCCGGGAAGGTCCCTGAGGCCTACCAGTAAGAACGCGACGAGATTCCCATGTGTCCTGGTACGGCAGGGTTCAAGAGGTGTTCTGAACGGGCCAACTCAGGACCATGCTACCAAGCAGGGCCAGATGATTTTCCATGTTCATCTGGTCTTAGGCACCAACATGGAAGATGAAATAGAGAGGGCCGGAGACCCGGATGCTAGGACACAGGCTTTATTGAAGAGAAGGGTACCACTGACAGCTGCCGGCTGCTTCCACTGTATGATGAGCATTTGGATGAAATTCTGATAGATTTTTCTTTATAGGTCACTTCTTTCTTTTCCTTGGCTGCACTGAGAATTTTTTCTTTGACATTAATTTTTGACAACTTCAATACCAAATGCCTTGGAGAGGTCCTCTTTGGATTGAGGTAGCTAGGTGTTCTGTTTGCTTCTTGGATTTGAGAATCTAGTTCTTTCCATGGATTTGGGAAGTTCTCATCCACTATTTGTTTGAATAGACTCTATATTTCATGCTCCCTCTCTTCCTCCTCTGCAATGCCTATAATTCTAATATTTCTTTTTCTGATGGAGTCAGATAGGTCTTGTAGAGCTCTTTCATTTTTCTTTAGTCTCAAGTCTCACTCTTTTATCCTCTGAATCATTTATTGATTCCTATCTCTTCAATATCACTAGTTCTTACCTATAAGTGGTTGGTTCTGTTTTCTATGCTCAGTAATTAACTTTTAATATCCTTAATCACATACTTCATTTACAGGATTTCTGATTTGTTCTTTTTAAAAGTTTCAATTTATTTGGTAAAATACTCATTTTTGTTCATTGATTTGTCTTCTGAGTGCACTGAATTGTCTGACAGTATTTTCTCCCATCTTGTTTAGTATTTTCAAAACTGTGACTTGAAATCTCTGTCATTTATATAACATATTTCCATGTGGTCCAGCCTGCTTTCTGGGGATTTTTTATTTTCTTTCTGGTCCTCATTTTTACGTTTTCTATCCTTTATTTTCGCATTTATCTCTGAAGAGGTCTTTCTACTATTTTCTGTAGATGGTGCTGAGTAGCAAGATTTTTTACTTCTGTGATCTCCCAGTCTTGACCTTTGCACCTTCCATAAGACAATATAGCCATGCTGCTTGGGAGTGGAGTTTGTTTTGCCCTCACCATAATGGCTACTCCTCACCTCCTTGATGTCCAGTCCTAAGCACCCCTCCTGAGGATCAGTCACAGGGGGAAACAGAAATTTTACTGCAACAGCTTTTGTTTTACAAATGATATGCTCCTGGACCCAAGCAGTGGCAAGACTCTGTGGTTCCATTTCATTGTTTGAAACACCACTGCCGGCCTGACAATGGGGAGCCATAAGGCAGAACCCTGTGCTCTGTGGTGTCTCCTTACTCACACTGTTCACTCTTGCCACTAGCCACTTGTCTTGCTGGGCTGCTCTCTTGCTGGACTGCCCCCCCCCTCGCCTCTCTCTCTCTTTCTCTCTCTCTCTCTCTCTCTCTCTCTCTCTCTCTCTCACACACACACACACACACACACACACACACACACACTCTACTCCTTCTGGACAAAAGAAGTGCCTGCTACCACCAGCTCTCTCCTCTCTCCAGGCTGAGCCACCAGCTCCCAGCTGAGCTGGGAGCTCTCTGCTGCAGAGCTGTTGCAGAGCTGTGTCTGCGGGCTGTCTGCATTTTCCTCTTGTCTCTTTTCCCCATTTATTTATGAATGCCCTCTTTTAGGTGTTAAAGAATCCTGCTCATCACAGACACATGCCTGAGAGACCCATGCACTGAAACATTCAAGACATGTGTCTGTATTGAGCAGGATTGTTTTTGTTGTGAATTATAGATGATTAACTTGTTGAAATGTCAGGAGAATAGAAAAAGATGCAGCCTTACAGCACCATTCCTCTGATGTCACCTAATCTTCGTTGTCATATATGGTAGCATGTTGTATATATAGCCTTGTACCCTAGGAGCAATATGCTACATCATAGTGATTTTCACACTTTTTCATCTTATGGCACAAATAAACTAATTACTAATTACCAGATGGCTACTGTTGTGTTGGCTTTTATCATTTTTTTATTTGACAATCTCAGGGAAAAGAGTTCAATGCTGTGACCACATAGTCATATATTTCATGTTTTAAAAATTGTTGCAGCACAATGGTTGAAAATCACTGCTATATCCTATAGCCTAGGTGTGTAGTAGACTAAACCATCTAGATTTGTCTAATTATACTCTATGATGTTCACACAATGAAATGGCTTAATAGAACATTTATCAGAAAGTATTCTCATTGTTAAGTGGCTCATACCTATTTTAACATTGTATACTTCAACTTTGATATAATTGCTTATTGGTTGCAGGATTTTTTAAAATTCTTTGATATTTTCTATGTAGTCAATCTTGTTGTTTGCAAACAGAGATATTATTATTTCTTCTTTTTCAATCTACATATAATTTGTTTCCATCCCATGCCTTAATGCAGTAGGTAGGACTCCCAGTAAAATGTTAAAAAGCAGAGATGAGAGGAATTTTGCTTTGTTCCTGATCTTAGTAGGAGAGTTTTTAAGTTTTCCACCAAAAGTATGTTAGCTATAGGTGTTTTTTTGCATATTCATAATCAAGTTGCAGAAATTTCCTTATAATCCTTATTTATTAATAGTTTTATCATCCCTTGGCCGGCTTGGCTCAGTGAATAGAGTATCAGCCTGTGGAATGAGAGGTCCCGAGAGTTATGGAGAGACCCCCAAAGAAGACCACCAAGACTCCAGATTAAAATTTATGCCTTTATTAATAAATTCTAATCAGGGCTCTCCCCCTACTGTCACAGCAGTGAGTAAAGAAAAAAAAAGAGAGAGAGCCCCGAGCACACAGGAAAGCCTGCTTTTATCCTTTTTTTGAGGCTTGTCTATTTGGCAAATTCTAATTGGTTAATCTTTAAAAACACTAGTCTATGAGCTAACGTTTATATAACAGGAAAGCTGAAGGCTATTCCTCTACCATTATAGTTTGTTTTGAGACCTTGGCTTATTGTGATTTAGGCTAGCTGGCAGTTGTTTTGCAATGGTAGGGGGAGGTATAGCTGACTAGGCAGAGTTCTTTGTCCTAGGGTCATGGTGATCCATCACACTATGAGCTATGAAAAATTCCACTAGTACAGTAACATTGATAAAAGTTTGCACAACACCTGAGGCGGGGGGCTTATTTTCAGTTTAAGTGGTTTCTGTTTGACCTGGTCTGTTCTGTTTGTGCTGCCTTGCGATTACTTGGAACAGGACATGCCTGGGGGTTGGGGACTGCAGACAGAGTCAGCTTAGACTAACATAATGAGCATCATGCTACATTCTTTGTTGTGGGTCTGGGAGCTCATTCCTCCCCTGGGCTGGGGCCCTGCCCCAACAGGGTCCTGCCGGCTATAACACCAGGTTCAATTCCACCCAAGGGCACATGCCTGGGTTGCGGGCTCAATCCCCAGTGGGGGTATGCAGAAGGCAGCCAGTCAATTATTCTCTCTCATCATTGATGCCTCTATATCTCTCTACTTCTCCCTTCCTCTCTGAAATCAATAAAGAAATATATTTTAAAAGGGTTTTATCTTGAACGGATGTTGGATTTTGTTACATACTTTATCAGTATCTATTGGACATGAGCATATTATATTTCTTCTTTAACCTGTTGATATGATGGATTACATTAATTGATTTTCCAATGGTGGATCAGCCTTGCTTTTCTGTGATAAATCATTTTGTTGTGATATATAATTCTATTTGTATATGATTGGATTCAGTTTGCTAATATTATGTTGAGGAATTTTTGTTTACTTTCATGAGATATTGGTCTATAGTTCTTTCTCTTGGTAGTGTCTTGGTCTGGTTTTGGTATCAATGTAATGCTTCACTATGGGATAATTCATGAAATATTCCTCCTGCATCTATCTTATGAAAGAGATTATATAGAATTGGTATAATTTCTCCCGTAAGTGTTTGATAGAATTCCCCAAAGAACTCATGTGGGTCTAGAGCTTTGTGTTTTGAAAGGGTATTAAATAATGATTCAATTTATTTAATTGATAAAGGGCTATTCAGATGGTCTATTTCTTTTTGTGTGAATTTTGAAGATTGTGTTTGTCAAAGAATTGGTCTCTTTCACCTAGGTTATCAAATTTGTGGACATAGAGTTGTTTATAATATTCCTTATTAATCTTTAAATGTACTTGAGATCATTAGTTATGACTCTTATTTTATTTCTGATATTAGTCATTCGTGTACTCTATTTTTTAAGTTAACCTGGCTATGGGCTTATCTATTTAATGAAACATTTCAAGGAACTAGCTTTTGGTTTTATTATCTCTATTGATTTCATGTTTTCAATTCCATTGATTTCTGCTCTAATTTTTATTTTTTATTATTTCTTTTCTTTTGCCTAATTTAGATATAGTTTTCTCTTGTTTTTCTAGTTTTCTAAAGTGGAAACATAGATTACTGAGTTTTCATTTCCTGTTTTCTAGTATGCGTATTCAATGTCACACATTTTTACCTAAGCACTGTTATTGCTGAATGCCACACGTATGGAAAAGTTGTTCTTTAGTTTGCATCTAGTCTAAAATATTTTCTAACTTATTTTGCAATTTTGTCTTTGACCCAAGTGTTATTTAGAAGTGTAATGTGTCCATATATTTGAGATATCTAGCTATCTTTCTCATGTTGATTCTAGTTTAATTTCACTGTAGTCTGAGAGCAGATATTATATAATTCATATTCTTTTAAATTTGTTAAAGTGTGTTTTATGGCCAAGATTGTGGTATATTTTGGAGAATATTAGAGGCCCAGTGCATGAATTTATACATGAGTGGGTTCTGGCCAATTTGGCCAGGGGGAGGGAACATGGGAGGTTGTCTGTCCTGCCTGCTGGTCAAAATCCTGGTCAAGGGGACAATTTGCATATTAACCTTTTATCATATAGGATATACACTGAGTGGCCAGATTATTATGCATTCAGAGATCATAATAATCTGGCCATTCAGTGTGTGTGTGTGTGTGTGTGTGTGTGTGTGTGTGTGTGTATTGCCATGGATTTATTAAGATATAATATACAAATATAAAAATGGTATATATTTAAGGATTTAAGGTCTATAGAGTGATATTAACAAATTGATGGGATAGGAGGTGCTCTGCTCATATTCTCGCACAGCAATAATAATTTGGCAAATGTCCATGAACAAAAGTAACTTTTGGAGAGTTTTGGGATCCAAGTAATAATTTGTGGAATCCAAGATCAAGGAAGATTGTTTTGAGAAGGCAGGCTCATATACAGGTAGCAGGCTCACTGACTGTGGTCCTGGTTACAGACCTGGAAATAGCCTTCTCCCCCTGTGGACTTTGCTATAGTTCTCTTGGCCTTTATCCTGCCTCCTGCACAATCTATCAAGGGACCTTGGAGGAATCATGCCTGAACATAACTCAAGTAACAGGCCCATAGTCCTTGGTACTAGCTGTAGACCTTGAAGTAGCATGTGACCCACCACAATGCCTCATCGACCATAGTAAGGGAGCAGTCCTACTTGCATAGTCACACAGTAAGAAACATGCACTACTGAGCTCCTAGAGGTGTTCCCACTGACTTTGAATGCAGAGTCCAAAAGAGCCTTGTTACTTGGCTCCAGTTACTTCTAGTAGCGGTCTAGGAGCACTCCTGCCCAAATAGGGATCTGGTAGGAGACAAACCTATCAGTGCCCCTGGAAGCAAACTCACTGACCTCTGTCCAATTGTGGAGCCTGAAGTGGCCTTATGATTCAGCTTCAGCACTATTCTGCTGTGGCACATAGCAGATTTTCTAAGAATCAACATTTAGAACACAAAACAAAATGGTAATAAATATTGTTTTCTTGTTTATTCAAGAGGTGAATTAATATTTGTAATAAGATAATCAGGCCCTTTGGAAAGATAAAACCACAATAAACTATGTGTTAAACAACCCACTTCCAAGATAGTATTATAGTAAAGATATATTTATATCTTTTAGGAAAAATGTGCAATCTTTAAGTAATAAACTAAATTTTTAAAATTGTATTAAAGTAAATTGATGTGAGTTTGTTTAAAAAACAAACAAATAAACACTGAGCTTGTTTTTTTTTTTAAAGGTGCAGCCCAAACTGCTCTTCAAACTACCCAAGGTCTAATCACTCACATTCTGGACCTTCAGCTCATCTGTGATTTATGTATCTTTTCTCAAATTAAACACTTCTCCCTCCACCCCCCCCCCAAAAAAAAAAAACCCTATAAATAAAAAGCTGTCAAGATAGCTATTCCAGTAACATGACAGTGGAATTTGATCTTCTCTATTTGAAGTGTGTGCACTTTTAGCTATGTGAGCTATTTGAGGAAAGGCGTTTTTAAACTAGAGCAATTTAAAACAACCTTGCCTAGTACAATCCATTAGAGCTGAATTACACAGACCTTCTGTCACCTGACAACTGAGTCCTTTGTGAGGAAATGGTCATTATAAAAAGAAGAGTGGCAGGGACCGTTTTACAATGTGTTTTTGGAGAAGAAATGTGATTAGTGTGAATCTGTGGAGGACTTTCTCTGACAGAGTGCAAATTGCATCAAATTGGGATAAATAAACTGCATAATAACAATGACAAAAAATACAAATGGAAAATTACAACATTGGGGCTTAACTGTGTCCTAAGGCTATAATTTTATTTCCTTTTTTATTTTATATTATTATTTTTTTTTTTACTTTAATGCAAAATCCTCTGGAAAATAAACTAAAGGGAACTTGAGTTTTCCAACAAGGGCAACTTTCTTCCCTAAGTTCTCTGTAAACCTAATAGAGTAAAGCACATATCTCTCTATTCTCTCTGAATGACGTTTGATTTTAATCTTTTCTACTTTTATAAAATTTGGTATGATATTTAGCATCAATGTGTTATCTATCCAGGGGATAGTGCAGAGGTAGTAGGCAAAAATGCCCATTTCCCAGTATTTCCCTAACTGGGTTTATCTGCATATAGGGAACAGTTATAATCTTCCTCATAGAATGCTGAAGCTGGTGGAAACCGCCACTGTGTCCTCTCTTCAGCCCACACTAAATCATCAGTGACACCCTAGTACGTGCTTATACACATGTCTGCATCCCAGCTTTTGCATCTGTTGCACAAGGGATGAATCCCTGAATTATCTTGCATTTAAGAGTACCACAGAACTATAGCAAATAAAGAAGCAGTTCTTAATGGGTGCAGGAGCATTCTTCCATGGTTGTAAACCTAGGCAAAGCAATAAGGAGCAGGTAAAGGTGCTTATATTACAGTTTCTCCCTGCAAGGGGCTTAACTACCTTCCAGTTACTACCTGAGGGCCCAGTTTCTAATCTACCTGCATCTAGGTGCTGACTATGGTTCTCCCACCTGGGACACTAACAGGCTGGGGGGAAATCAAGACTGCAAGGATCTTGGACAATCACAAAGTTTTGAGAGTCAATATATCAATGAGCACCACAGAAAAACAAAGGATCATAAAAAATACATGAATGACTATTCCAACAAACTGGACAACCTGGACAAAATAGACATATTCCTAGAAAAATACAATCTTCTAAAACTCATTCAGGAAGAACTGGAAAACCTAAATAGGCCAATATCTACTGACTAAATTGAAGCAGTAATAAGAAAAATTTCCAGCCAAAAAATCTCTGGTTCATATGGCTTCACAAGGAAGTTTTACCAAGCATTAAAAGAAGCACTAACACCTATCCTTCTCAAACTATTCCAAAACTTTCAAGAGGAAGGAATACTTCCATGCTCTTTATGAGGTCAGCATTACCCTAACTCCAAAACCAGATAAAGACACTACAAAGAAAAAGAATTACAGGCCAATATCCCTGATGAACATAGTTGTTAAAATCATCATCAAAATATTAGCAAATCAGATCCAGCAATATATTAAAAATTCATACCCTATGACAAAGTGTGGTTTATTCTGGGGATGTAAGGCTAGTACTACATTCACAAATCAATAAACATGATACATCACATAAACAAATTAAAAGACAAAAATTACATGATCATATCAATCAATGCAGAAAAAAAGCATTCGACAAATTCAACACCCATCCATTTTTTGATAAAAACTCTCAGCAAAGTGGGAATATAGGGATTATACCTCAACATAACAAAGGCCATATATGAGAAACCTATAGCCAATACCATACTCAATGGACAAAAACTAAAACCATTTCCCCTAATAACAGGAAAAAGACACAGATGTCTGCCTTCACCACTCTTATTCAACATAGTATAGGAAGTCCTAGCCACAGTGATCAGACAAGAAGAAATAAAATGAATCCAAATTGTAAAGGAGGTTGTAAAACTGTCATTAATCACAGATGCCATGATATTGTACATAGAAAACCCTAAAAACTCCACCAAAATACCACTAGGTCAGTGGTTGGCAAACTCATTAGTCAACAGAGCCAAATATCAACAGTGCAATGATGGAAATTTCTTTTGAGAGCCAAATTTTTAAAACTTAAACTTCTTTTAACTCCACTTCTTCAAAATAGACTCACCCAGGCCATAGTATTTTGTGGAAGAGCCACACTCAAGGGGCCAAAGCCACTTTTTTTCAACCATGGCACTAGATTTAATAAATGAATTAAGCAACGTAGCAGAATACAAAATTAACATCCAGAAATCAATGACATTTAATATACTAATAATAAACTCTCAGAAAGAGAAATTTTAAAAACTATCCTATTTACCAGTGCAAAAAAAATGAAGATATTTAGGAATAAACTTAGCCAAGGAGTAAAAGACTTGTACTCAGAAAACTACAAGATGTTAAAAGAGAGAGAGAGAGAGATAAAGGAAGATATAAACAAGTGGAAGAATATGCTGTTCATCATTGGTAGAATCAACATCATTAAAATTTCCATACTACCCAAAGCAATTGATAGATTCAATGCAATTCCTATTAAAATACCAATGGTATATTTCACAGATCTAGAACAAAACTCCAAAAATTTGTATTGATCCAAAAAAGACCACAAAATTGGCTATGATGGTTTTATCAGACTTGTGTTGGGTGTGGTGTCAGTAGCTTATAGGAGGGGGTTGCCAAACCCTTCCTCTCCTAATGCCTCAGCTCTACCTTGTTTGCTGGAACCTCCTTCCTCTCTCCTGCAGCAGCACAGATTTCCTGACTTGGCTGTTCCCCTGTGCCACAGATCACTGCATGTTGAGTCAGAAGCAGCTGTTTTGCTGGTGGGAAAGAAGGGCCTTCCCTACATTCCAAGTGGGCTGTGTTGATCCTCCTTCCTGGACCTACTGTCCAGCACCCTTTCTGTTTACCAGCACCAGTTCCTCCAAGAAATAGAGGGACCCCAAGGTTCAAGGTTGGGTGTGTTCTTCAGACCCCTCTAGTTTAGTCTGGCCCTAAGATCCACTGTGTGGCCCTTCCCACACTGGTCAGGAAGAGCTTCCCAGGCTGCACAATGGTGAGGTGCTAGCACTACTCTATCCAGGGACTTCAGCTCAGGCTTCCACTGCTGCACCCACTCCACAGTCTTCACCACCAGTGCCCTAGGACCTCATCTCTCAGTCAGAGGTCCTCCTGCTGTCTCATCTACATATCTTTAACCTCTTCAGTCTCCTCGGGTCCTCAGTTCAATAGGTCCAGGTCAGGGGAGGCTACATCTACCTCCTGGCCTCCAGCACAGATATTGCCCCTGAGCCTTGGCAGTGGAGCTGAGCAGATGGGCTCTAGGGTGGTGATGGAAGCACAGTAGGTGGTAGTGGGTGAGTACACAGCAAGGGCAAAAGCTCTATGGGTTGGTGGCAGTTGCACAGGGTGACACAGAGTCCAGGCTGGGTCCCCATATGCACAGGGTCCTGCAGGTGTCAACTATAGGTATGTGGAGTCCTATAGGTGTTTGCTAAGTCGTGCAGTCCAACCAGTGTCTCATGATTATTTTTATTAAAATATTTTCTTTTATATATGCAAACTGAAGATTTCACAGAATATAAGAGAAAATTATAAAGTGAATTATAAATTGGGAGGGATTGTCCATGAAATGATGCTTTTTGGGGCTGTAGCATGGGCACCTGAATTTGTCCATATTTGTGTATGTTAATATTCTTAATAAAAGATTAAAATAAATAGTTCTCAAAAGAAGGAAAGGGGGGAAATACAGTTATAAATCATAGCTTAAAATATTAAGCTACCTTGAGAATCCAAAATCTATAATCACCTATAATCATAAAGGGTAATATGCTAATTAGACAAGACATCCTTCTGGACCTCCTTCCAGAGGAAGCCAGGGCCAGAAGCCCAGGTCCAGGGTGCCTGGGAATAGCCAGAGGAAAGCCAGCCCGGGTCCTAGATGCCTGCTGGTAGCTGGAGGGAAACAAACCTGGGTCCCGGGTACCTGCCAGCAGCTGGAGGGAAGCAAACCCAGGTCCTGGGTGACAGAGGGAAACCGGTGCTGGAAGCTGGGGGAAGGAAGGCCTACTCTTGCACCAATTCCATGTATCGGGCCTCTCGTCTCTTATAAGGGCAGTAGGAATTTGAAGAGTGGTGCAAATATATATAGAGTTTATGAAAGAGAAGCAGTGGAGGCTGAAGAAGGTCTTTATGTGTGCCACAGCTTTTACTGGATCTTACACATCTAGTAATCATCACAAATGTCACACAACATAGGTCTAGTTGTATGTCAACTTCACAGATCTCATTCTGAATTCTAACTTATTCCTATACCCTTCAAATCCTTGTCTTGGTGCATTTCCAAAATCCACTAAGGTTTGTTTGCGGCTTTGCTTCATCTTCATATTGACTGTCCAATAGGATATTTCCCCTGCCTTTGAACAACCTCCACTTCATTTGATTTATTTGTGCTTCTAGAACATCCTTGCCAAAATGAAATCTTACTTTTCCCCCCTTAGGACATACATATTGATGAATATAATATAAGCCTTTTGTTTACTTCTTGTTATTTTATTTTAATCATGTACTATTTAATTCTCTTTGGAATACAAATTCATTAAAATGATGTTCAGTTTTATACAGTATGAAAAAGTTGACCAAAAACACAGCTGATATCATTATTTCAGTTATAGAAAGTCTCAGTTATCAATCAATCAAATAGATGACTACATAATTTATTCTAGTTATTTGTTAAGATGAAAGCAACAACTTTCAAGGTGACATCTTGATTCAGATCAGTCATTGTAATGACTAAATCAGAGTTCTGCAGAACTAAAATTTAAAGAATTAACTGCTACTGAGCTGAAAAAGTAGATCCACCATTGAAGGGTATATCCTTTATCAATCGCAATAGGAGGGATTTAAAACAAATAGCATTAATATTGCCATGTAACAGTTCTACAACAGATTGTGATGTTTAAAAAGCACATTTTCCTAGCTAGTTTTGCTTAGTGATTAGGGTGTTGGCCCATGGGCTCAAGGGTCCTGGTTCAATTCCAATCAAGTGCACATACCTGGGTTGCAGACTCAATTCCTGGCCCTAGTCAGGGCACATGTGGAAGGTAACCAATCACTGTTTATCGCTCACATGAATGTTTCCTTCTGTCTCTACCTACTCCTCCACTCTCTAAAAGTTAATGGAGATTCAGAAGATGGCAGGTGGCATGCTGCTGGTGAGGAAGAGAGTGTGAGTGAGTGAGTGAGGGGGTGAAAGGAGAGTGTGGATGTGTGTGGTGTGTGTGAAGGACAGTTAAATCCAGCAGGAGTATCAGAAGCTAGCACACCAGGCTCTCCTGGACAGGGAGCACCTACCACTACTGCGGTCACTCCCTGGGCTGTGGGGCTTGTACACGGATCCCACACATCTTGAAGAGGAGAGTGGCCTCTTCTAGGAGCTCATCAGCACATGACCCAGACTGGCCTTGGACACTGCCCGTGACCCAACAGCCATTCCAGCCAAAATTCTGCTGCCCTGCACACAGACTTTCAGACCCTAGAATGTCCACCTCTAAGGGTGCACAGCTCCTACAGCAGTAAGTGTGACTTCTCCCTCCCTGACTGCCGACTACTAGACACGATAGTCATGCCTTTCCAATGTACAGACCTCTTGAACCCATCACCCCACAGAAGGCTGTTGGGTGCCTGTGAGCCCCAGATGGGTGTGCTCATATCCAAACAAGGGTGCACAGCCCTGGAAACAGAAACTTGGTCTTCCCCCTCCCCACCTGCCTACACAGAGACACTGCATTCATGTAGCTACAGCATGTAGGACCCTCTGAGTGTGCTGCCCCGGTAAATGGCCTCTGAGTGCCTCTGTGAGTCCTTGCTGGGTGCGAACAAATCCAACCAAGGATGCAAGGCAGCAAAATTGGAACTTCCCCCTCCTTCTGGACACCACAGTTATGCCTTTCCAACACACAGTCCTTCTGAGCCTGCTTTCCCTACAGACAGCTCCTGGGTGCCTCTTAGAGCCCCTGTTAGACATGCTCATATCCAAACAAGAGAAAACAGCCCCAGCAGGAAAAATTTGGACTTCCCCCTTTCCAGATGCCTTCCCACAGACACCATGGTCATGTAGTTTCAGCACACAGGCACCCTGAGTCCTTTGCTCTATCAGATGATTTGTGGCTGCCTCTATGAGCCTCCACTAGGTGCATTTCTATCCAACCCTATCCAACCAAGGGCATAAGGCTCTGGAAGCAGAAATTTGTACTTCCCCCTCCTCTGTGCCAACCCCTGGTCACCACAGTCACAACAATCCAACGTGAAAATCCCCTGAGTCTGCTGCTCCAGCAGGCAGCCCAAGTGTCTCTCTGAGAAGCCATAGGCACAACTTTGGCTGCCAGCATCTGGTCCCCATTGTAGCATGGCTTCAGCATACGAGGCCCTTGAACCAACTGCCCCAGCAGACAGCACCCAAGTGCCTCTGTAAGAAGCCGCTGGTCACATATATCCAAACAAGGGTGCACATCTCCCAAAGCAGAAACTAGAACTTCTCCCTCCATGGGGCTGGTGGCACAACATAATCACTCCAATAAAACATGTAGGCCCCACAAGCACACACCCATGGCAGATGGCTCCTGGGCCCCTTTGTAAACTGCCACTGGACATCTGCCTCTCCAACCAAGGGTACACAGCTCCCTCAGTAGGATCCCTGAAATCATTCTCCCAGCTGCCTACCTCTGGACACCTTGGTGAGTTACTGAGGACTTGCTTCCCTGGACAAGGTCACATTGTTTCAGCCACAGAGTCCAAGATTCCCATATCCCCAGCTACTGTATCCTGAACCCCTTCATGATTCAGAGAGAGAACTCACTTTGACCAGAGTCCCACTGCCTCAAACACAGACTACGACACACCAGTCCCCCAATGTTACGGGATCCAGGACCTTCATAGTGAGTTTCAGAGTGACTCTACTCCAGCAAAAGTCATAGTATCATAGTACCTGAGCCTTAGGCTCTGAGACTCCTTCTCCCCAGGCTGTGGACTCTGGAAACCCACAGTGAGCACATACCAGTGAGACTTCAGGCAATACTTTCCACAAGAGCTGGAACCATGATCACATCCAAAACAGCTAGCACAATGAAGCCAGGGATGAGTCACATGGCCAATCCATGATGAGTCTATAGCCACGATTAAGAAACTAACATTCAAGACCCAACTATATTAAGAGAACCCAAATAACTCAAGTATGGAGCTTCCCTAGATCACCAAGCCCAGGAGACCCGAGAGAACAAAACTCACCAACTATATAACACCACCCCCAAAATAAACTGGGTAGCAAAGCAGTTGGATATAAGACATAGAAACAATTAAAACACTACAACAAAAAATGGGAAGACAAAAAAAATGTATCACCAGAAATGAAATGAAATGAAATGTAGGCAAGTAACATATCAGAGAAAAAATCAGAGTAATGGTTATAGGAATGCTCAAATGGATGGATGACAAATACACACAACTCAATGAGAATTATAAGGATCTTAATGAGAATGTCACCAACATGAAAAGGATCCAAGAAGAAATTAAGAATTACCTAGCTGCAATAAAGAACACAATGGAAGGCTAAGAACAGCATCAGAGAATTAGAAGACAAGGTAGGAAAAAAACACAAACACAGCAGCAACTGGAAAGAAAATTTTAAAAATAGGAGGAGAGTCTACGGGAGTTTTGGGACAACATGAAACAAAACAACATCTGCATAATAGGGGTACCAGAAAGAAACAAAGTGGAGTAAGAAATAGAAAACCAATTTGAAGAAATAAGGACAGAAAACGTCCTTGATGTTGGGAAAAAAAAAAAAAAACTAAAACAAAAAACCCACACAACTCCAAGAAGCACATAGAGTCCCAAACAAGATGAACCCCCAAAGAGCAACACCAAGACACATCATAATTAAATTAGCAAACATCAATGACAAAGTAAGAATCCTAAAGGCTGCCAGAGAGACTGAAAGTTACCTATAAGGGATCTCTCATTAAAATATCAAATTATTTTTTTCAAGAGGAACACACCAAGCCAGAAGGTAATGGAATGAAATATACATAGTGATGCAAAGCAAGGGACTGAATCCAAGAATACTATACCCAGCAAGGCTATCATTCAAAATTGAAGGTGGAGTCAGGAGTTTCACAGACAAAAAAAGGGCTAAGAGTCTATTACTACCAAGCCAGAAATGCAAGAAATGCTAAAGGGACAGCTGTAAAAAGAAGTAATAGAAAGGCAAGAAGAAACACAAGAATAAAGAATAAAAATGACAACAAATAAGTACTTCTCAATAATAACATTAAATGTAAAAGGATTAAATGCTCCAATCAAAAGACATAGGGTAGCTGAATGGAGAAGAAAACATGACCCATATATTTGCTGTATGCAGGAGACCCACCTCAGAACACAGGATTCACACATACTAATAGTGAAGGGATAAGAAAAAAAATTCAGCCAAATGGAAGTGAGAAAAAAGTTGGGGTAACAATACTTATATCTGACAAAATAGACCTCAAAGTGAAGGCCATAATAAGAGAAAAGGAGGGCCACTTCATAATACTAAAGGGAGCAATTCAACAAGAGGATATAACTATGGTAAATATATATACATCCAATATAGGGTCATGCAAATACATTAAAAAAAAAAACACTTCTGGAAAACATCAAGGGAGAGATTGACAGCAGTACAATCACTGTAAGGGACTTTAATACCCCATTGACACCAATGAATAAACCTTCTAAACAAAGAATCAGCAAAGAAACAGCAATCCTAAATGACTCTCTAGATCAGATGGTCTTAATTGAAATCTTCAGAACATTTCACCCAAAAGCTACAGAATATACATTCTTCTCAAGTCCACATGGGACATTCTTAAATATGGACCACATATTAGGACACATTAGGACAAAGTCTCTTCAAATTCAAGAAGATAGAAATAATATCAAACATCTTCTCATAACATAATGATATAAAATTAGAAATCAACTACAATAAAAACAATGAAAAATAATCAAACACTTGGAGGCTAAATAGCATGCTATTAAACAATGATTGGATTACCAAAGAGATCAAAGAAAAATAAAAAGCATCCTGGAATCAAACTACAAAGAAAACACAACAATACAAAATCTATGGGACACAATGAAAGCAGTCCAGAGAGGGAAGTTCATAGCTATACAGACCTACCTCAGAACGAAAGAAAGAAGAAAGAAAGAAAAAAGAAAAAGAAAAGAAAGAAAATGGCAATACATTATCTAACCTTTCAACTTAAAGAATTAGAAAGACAGAAACAAGAAAATCTTAGAGTAACCAGAAGGAAGAAAATAATAAAGATTAGAGCAGAAGTAAATGATATAGAGACCAAAAATAAAACAAAACAAAAAAACCACACCACCAACAAACAAACAAACAAAACAAACAAACAAAAATGAAACCAACAGCTGGTTCTTTGAAAGGATTAACAAGATTGATGAACCTGTAGCTAGGCCCACCAACAAACAAAGAGAGAGGACCCAAATAAACAAAATTACAAATGAAAGAGGTGAAGTAACAACCGACCCCACAGACATAGAGGATTGTAAAAAAAAATACTATGAACAACTTTATTCCCACAAAGAAGACAACCTCAATGAAATAGACACATTTCTAGAAAAAATACAAACTTCCAAAACCCAGGAAGAATAAAAAAATATGAATAGGCCGATAACCATTGATGAAATTGAAGCAGTCATCAAAACGCTTCGAGAAAATAAAAGCCCCGGACAAGATGGTTTACCAGGGGAGTTTTCCTGAACATTCAAAGAAGAACTAAAGCCAATTTTTCTAAGACTATTCCAAAAAAAATCAATAAGAAGGTACACTTCCAAGCTCCTTCTATGAAGAAAGCATTACCCTAATCCTAAAACCAGATAAAGACACTACAAAAACAGAGAGTTACAGGCCAATATCCCTGATGAACATAGATGCTAAAATCCTCAATAAAATTCTAGCAAACCGGTTCTAGCATTACATTAGAAAGATCATACATCATTACCAAGTGGGATTTATTCCAGGGATGCAAGGCTGGTACAATATCTGCAAATCAATAAATGTGATATATCACATAAACAAATTGAGAGATAAAAATCACATAATCATATCAATCAATGCAGAAAAGGCATTTGAAAAAATCCAACACCCTTTCCTAATAAAAACTCTCAGCAAAGTGGGGATAGAGGGATCATATCTCAACATAATAAAAGTCTTATATGACAAACTTACAGCCAACATTATATTCAATGGACGAAAACTAAAACCATTTCCCTTAAGAACAGGAACAAGACAGGGATGCCCTCCTTCAACACTCCTGTTTGACATAGTACCAAAAGTATTAGCCTTAATAATCAGACAAGAAAAAGAAATAACAGGCATCCAAATTGGAAAAGAAGGAGTAAAATTGTCATTATGCCTAGATGACATAATATTGTACATTGAAAACCATCAAGACTCCATCAAAAAACTATTAGAACTAATAAATTCAACAATATAATAGGATACAAAATTATCACCCAGAAACCTATGGCTTTTTAGACACCAATAATGAACTCACAGAAAGAGAAACTAAAAAAAATAATAATAATAATCCTATTGACCATTGCAAAAAAAAGTAAGCTACCTAGAGATAAATTTATCCAAGGAGGTAAAGGACCAGTACTCAGAAAATTATAGGACACTGAAAAAAGAGATAGAGGAGAACATGAACAGATAGAAGAACAATACCGTGTTCATGGATTGGTAGAATCAACATCATTAAAATGTCCATACTACCGAAAGTAATTTACAGATTAAATGCTATCCCAATGAAAATACCATTGCATATATCAAAGACCTAGAATAAACTCTCCAACAATTCATCTGGAGTAAAAGAAGACCCCAATTAGCTACAGCAATATTGACAAATAAGAACAATATTATAGAGATCACAATACTAGATATGAAATTATATTACAAAGTCACACTTCTAAAAACAGCCTGGTACTGTCACAAGAATTGACATATAGACCAATGGAACAGAACAGAGAACCCAGTGTTCAATCCAAGCCATTATGCTCAATTAATATTTGACAAAGGAAGCAAGTGCATACAATGAGTCAAGAAAGTCTCTTCAATAAATGGTGTTGGGAAAATTAGATAGATAGGTGTAAAAAATGAAACTAGAACACCAATATAAACCATACACTAAAATAAATTCAAAATGAATAAAGGACTCAAACATTAAGATGAGAAACAATAAAAATCTTAGAATACTCCATAGGCATCAAAATAGCAGACATATGTCATGTTAATATAATACCAATACAGCTCCTAGGGCAATGGAAAGTAAGGAGAAAATAAACAAATGGGGCTATATCAAAAGCAAAAACTTCTGCAAAGCAAAAGAAACCACCAACAAAACAAGAAAGCCCACTGCATGGGAGAACATATTTGCCAATGTTAACACTGATAAGTGTTTAATTTCCAACATTTACAGGGAATTCATACAACTTAACAAAAGAAAGATAAACAATTCAATAAAAAATGGGCAAAGAACTTAAATAGACACTTTTAAAAATAGGACATACAGAAGGCCAAGAGATATATAAAGACATGCTCAGAGTCCCTAATAATCTGAGAGATGCAAATCAAAACAACAATGTGGTACCATCTCACACCTGTCAGAATGGCTATCATCAACAAATCAACAAGTGCTGGTGAGGATGCATAGAAAAAGGAACCCTTGTGCACTGCTGGTAGGAATGTAGACTGGTGCATCCACTGTGGAGAACAATATGGAGTTTCCTCAAAAAAATAAAAATAATGGAACTCCCACTTGACCCAGTAATCCCACTTCTAGGAATATATCCAAAGAAACTAGACGCACCAATCAGAAAGGATATATGCACCCCTATGTTCATAGCAGCACAATTCACCATAGCTAAGATTTGGAAACAATCCAAATGCCCATCAGCAGATGAGTGGATCAGAAAACTATGGTACATATATGCAATGGAATACTATGCTGCTATAAAAAAGAAGGGATTCTTACCATTTTCAGCAGCATAGATGGACCTGGAGAGCATTATGTTAAGTGAAATAAGCCAGGCAATGAAAGAAAAATACCACATAATCTCACTCATTTATGGAAAATAGAAGAACATTATGACCTGATGAACCAAAAGATAGATACAGAGGCAGTATAGCACCAAACAGACTGTCAAATTACAGTGGGAAGGCTGGGGAGTGTTGGGAAAAGGAGGAAAGAGATCAACCAAAGGACTTGTATGCATGAATATAAGCACACCAATGGGCACAAGACACTGAGGGGAGGTATGAGGGCATGCCACATGGGGTGGAGGAGTCGGAGGTAAGGTCAATGGGGGGAAAAGGTAAATAGACATATGTACTACTACATGTAATACTTGAAAACAACAAAAATATTAAAAACAATAAAGAGGATATCCCATTGCTCTCTAATGCATCAGGAAATTAGATTTCTTTATTTTTATTATTATTATTTTTAAATATATTTTATTAATTTTTTACAGAGAGGGAGAGGAAGGGATAGAGAGTTAGAAACATCAATGAGAGAGAATCATCGATCAGCTGCCCCCTGCACACCCCCTACTGGGGATGTGCCCACAACCAATGTACATGCCCTGACTAGAATTGAACCCGGGACCTTTCAGTTCACAGGCCGATGCTCTATCCACTGAGCCAAACCAGTTTGGGCAGGAATCTAGATTTCTTGATAGATTGATTCTATCAGTTATCCTGGTGATGCATTTTCTGCAGCCAGTTATTTTTTATTAATTTTTATACAAAATTTTGTTGTTTCTAAACATTTTGAAAGAGTTTTGTGACATTTTTTCCTACTTGATTCATTAAAATAAAATTAGTTTTATACATGATTATAGTCACTGTGTTGATTAACTCCTGTACTACTCACAAAATATTCTGCTCTGTATTTTAATTATCCAAGATCCTTTCCAAATGTTTGTGTATGTATATGTACTTTATCAACTATAGCTTTCTCAGAGGAAGAAACATTACTTTCCTTAAAAATGTATATGAACCTACTATGTCTTCATGGAAGTGAGAGTGTAAGTTTGGGGAAGGGGAGATGCTTGGGAAGCAGAAATACAGCCTTAAGACCCGGGCAATACAGGCCCCATCCTAGCCTCTCTGTCTGGGCTCCCATTTGAATAACTAGTATTCCACTTCTCATCCGTACTCTGGGTCTTCATGTTCTGGGGATTCCTTTCTCAAATGACCCTGAATCTACTTCCAGGGCTGTGTGAGCATTTTCCTGGGCCCATAATGCTGCATGATGAAGACCTGCCTCAGGTGTATATACCCCTATGCCAAAGGGGGAAACAAATGGTAGGTGTTAATGGAAAAATCTGGATACAGTTTTAACCTGCATATGGGAGTGTCCACATGAGTGCAAGACCTCTCTTAGTGTAGGAGATTTTTGGGTGGAGAAAAGAAGGGGAGAGAACCACTCGCTCCTGCTTAGGGATGGATTATTTTTTTTCTTTCTTTCTATACTGATACCTTCAAATCCTGAGCTCCAATGAGTTTGAGAGTTTAGAATTTGAACCCGCCCTTCCAGGTAATTTGGCAGGACTCTGTCAAGTTAGAAGCTCAGAACACCTTTTACTTAATGGTTTCTTAGTGTTATTTATAACTTTTAAATACATTTTTAAGTGTATGCAGTTCTTAATCTGTTCTCATTTATAAGATTCACAAATGTTATGGGTGGCCCGAGCAAGGGTGGCATTACCGGAAAAGAAATTTGCACTTGCTTTGCAAGTATATGCCAGTAACATATTGAATATAATATTATAATTTCAGAAGACTATGTCATGGTGATTAACAGAGCCTTAATGATTTTTCCTTTTAAATTTAAACAGGTCCTAAACAGTTTGGCTCAGTGGATGTTGGCCCACTGAGAGTCGGCCTGTTGACTGAAGGAAGGGTCCGGGTTCAATTCCAGTCAAAAGCATGTGCCTTGGTTGCGGGTACATCCCTAGTAGGGGATGTGCAGGAGGCAGATGATCAATGTTTCTAACTCCCTATCCCTCTCTCTTCCTCTCTGTAAATAAATAAATAAAATATATTAAAAGATAAATAAATTTAAACAGATCCTCACCTTTCCTCCTGTAGATAGAATAAAAGCAAGATAACACTAGGGGAGGTCCTCATTCAAAGTAATGCATCAAATACTAAGAGTTTGAATGCTCAGTATTCCTAAAGCAAAAATCCGGGACAATTCATCTAAAATTATTTACCCATTTAACAAACATGTATCAATCATGGACTGTGCAAATGGAAGATGCTTTTAAATTATCTTTTTTTTTGGATAGAACAGGTGAATGGGGCATATCCTGTCTGATAATGAAGATCATATTATCATGTTAATGGCTATAATGTAGAGCAACAAGCAGTATGTCCCTAAGAGATGTGATTCTGTGGGAGTTGCTAGGTGTGCAAATTGTGGGAATTCTGTACACAGATTCAGTTGTGCTGCCCAGGCTAGAATCCCCAAAGCTCACTGCTGCCTGCTCTGTCAGCTTTGGATGTTCTTACTCCCTTCCTTTATCTAGCTAATCCTAGTTAATTTTTGAAAGTTAACCCATACCAAGGTGGATTTCCTAACACTCTCTCCATCCCAAGGAGTAGGTGATTGTCCCTTGAGATCCTAAGGTACCACGGGCACCTTCACTGTAGTCTAAGAGTTTTCACAGCTGTTTATCCACTAGAATTGGGTTCCTTTAGGGCACAAGTGTATCTTGTATTTATGTGTGTCCTCTGCTAGCCACAATGTTCGCGATATGTTTGGAATTTCCTAAGGGCCTGTTGGATGCCTGTGGATTGAAGAGATACAATAACCGTATTGTAAAAATTATCAAGATGGGATTTGAAGAAAAATAAAAGGGTAAACTATCTGAGGTGAAGGAAATATCATGAGCAAAGCACAGGTGAGGCACTGATACGGGAGAAAAGCAAGTAGTGGACTTGAACTTTGCTGGAGCAGTGATTGGGGAAAGATTTAGGAAGTCATGCGGACTAAGAAGACTTTTGAACATTAGGCTAAGGATCCTGCACCTATTTTTGTAAGCAACAGAATAATGTCAGGGAATGCTTTTAACCAATATAGTTTTATTATTTGAAGCCTACTTTAAGAATTGTAACAATAGTACGAATGAAGATGCATAGGAGGAGAGAACAGCAGCAGCAGATGAACTAGGAAACTCTTCATTCAACTAGCCATTTATTGATAACTTTTTGTTCAAAGATATTGGTCTAGGATCCGGAGACATTAAAGAACATAAATAATGTTCTGTCTTTAAAATCCCACACACTAGCAGGGGAGACTTACCTTTAAATACAGAGGAATAATCCTGGAAGACATTGTAGAGGTTTTATGAAGGGCATTTTGTAAGCAAGGGAGCAGAGAGATTCCAAGTTGGCCATGGTTAGAAACTGACCTTACAGGAGGGAAACAATTTCCACTAACCAAATCATAGAATGCAAAGGAGGGGTTGTTTGGGAGTGAATATAATCATTTAATCTTACTGAGTCTATTGTTTGGGGAATATCACAGGCAGAAAAAAGAGCACAACTTTATTGAACACATGATGCCTCCTAAAGCTCCCATTTTAATTTCTATAGGTATGACCATTATGCAACATAAGGGATCACCGACGTTAACCTGGAAGGCAGGCAGCCTCTCCTTTATTTGGGGGCCCAGGAGTGTGAAGTTAGGTAGGGAAAAAGAGATGGTGCCGATGTGGAGAAGATAATGTGAAAATCCAACACCAGCCACACAGGACAGAAATCAATTTAGATCAGGCTTTGACACAAAAATAGCGGTGTGACTGCTAAGAGTGAATCCATTTCAGGGCTTTGGGCTAAGAGATTTCTATCTACAAACCCATGTCCCTTGCTGTGCTGAGTTTCTAGTTAGCTCCTGGAGCAAGAGCTCTGATGTCCCTTAAAGAAAACAGCTCTCTACTCCTGATGAGAATATGTTCATTTGAGGAAAAATTTCATATGAGAAAAGCAGTAGGGCCGGAATCCTGTCCTTTTAAAGTAAGTGAGTACATCTGTCACACCTCCTCACACCGGCCAATATCAAGCAGAATCATCCCACTGCAGTGCTGCTTTCTGGCCCCTATTTCCAGCTGCAAACAAGCCTGCCAATTTCTGTCATCTTTGTCAGGAAATTTTGTGACAGGAAGGCCTGGAATGAGTCCAATGATTACTTTCTCACAGACTGTGGAGAACCTGTGAGAAATATCACTATAGGAGTCATCACAAAGACTTGCAGTCTGACATCCAATGTAGTGACCTAGAGAGGGAAGATTAGACTATTTCTAAATCCTGTTATACATCTTCCAAATCAGTGTGTGTGGTAATTAAAACTATTATATATTAAGACAAGGAAAATAATAAGCAATGCATTTGGAATTAATCAACTCTAGAAATCCATAGCCTCAATTAGAATTAAAAAAAAAAACACACCAAAAACCAACAACCCTCACATTTTTAAATTTATAGTAAACATATAACACACAACATTATATTAATTTAATGTGTATAACATGGTGACTCAACACTCATCTATCTTACTAAATGATCACCACATTAAGTCTAGTACCCATCTGTCACCAAGCATAGTGTTGCTATAGTGTTGACTCTGTTCCCTACACAGTACTTTCCATCCCTGTGACTAATTTTATAACTGGTAGTTTGTACTTCATAATCCTTACCCCTTTCTGTCCCATTCTTTTCCTCTCTGGAAACCATCAGTCATCAATTTGTTCTCTGCATCTATGATTTTGTTTCTGTTTTGTTTGTTTTGTTTTCGGATTCCACGTATAAATGAAATCATATGGCATTTGTCTTCTCTGTCCACCTTATTTCATTTAACATAATACTCTCTATGTCCATCCACGTTGTTGCAAGTGGCTAGGTTTCATTCTTTTTAAAATCTATTTTATTGATTTTTTACAGAGAGGAAGGGAGAGGGATAGAGAGTCAGAAACATTGATAAGAGAGAAACATCAATCAGCTGCCTCCTGCACACCCCCTACTGAGGATGTGCCCTCAACCAAGGTACATGCCCTTGACTGGAATTGAATCTGGGAACTTTCAGTCCCTAGGCGAATGCTCTATCCACTGAGCCAAACTGGTTTCAGCAGGTTTCAATCTTTTTATAGCTGAGTAATATTTTTCTGAATATATGTACCAAACCTTCTTTATCCATTCATCTATGAATAGACACCTAACATGCTTCCATATATTGGCTACTGTAAATAATGCTTCAATGAACATAGGGGTACATATATCTTTTTTAATTAGTGTTTTCATTTTCTTTGGATAAATACCCTGAGGTAGAATTGTTGGATCATACAGTAGTTCCATTTTAAAAAAAATTTTTGAGGAATCTCTATATCTTCCATAGGGCTGCACTAATTTAAAGTCCCACCTACAGTACTCCATGGTTGCCTTGCTTCCCACAGCCCCACTAATACTTGCTATTTGTTGTTCTTCTTTATGATACCCATTCTGACAGGTGAGAGGAGATATATTAGTGTGGTTTTGATTTGTATTTCCCTGATGATTAGTCCCAGTTCCAAGTAATTAGTTGCTCCCTCCTCATCACTTATGTCATTGGATTCTGTAATATTTGCTCTGAGACTTCCTTACCCCAGTAAGGAGTAAATGAGCCATCTTATCTGGATAATATGCTGTTTTAGGACAAGGCCTATGACTGCTCATCTGTGTACATCCAGGCCAGCTCCTTGCATAAAGCGAGGAATGAGTTCATTACCTGAAAGAAAAACTGACTAGCTTATGATGGATTCTAATTCTGTCTCTCCTCCAATTGCACGTTTATTAGAAGGCCAGTAAAAATGTTCTAATTCCTAAAGGAGGCATACCCATCTCCAGGTTTCTTCCAACTCAAAAAGTCCATATCCCTAAAACTGAGACTGTGTTCTTATGTCCACTTTACTGCCCACCCACTGACACCTGCTCTGAAGAGACCAGGGAGCAAGCCTGCCTTTCTCTGGGCACGTGTCCTCCTACTGGCCTCCTTGGCAACCTCATTGGACATCGTGTCTCCTCAGCATCACCGGCGGCCATGCAGTTTGTCAAGTGTTTGACTAGTGTCTTTTGTACTTTTATAAGAATGGATAATAACACAATATTATTTCTCAAAACATCTAAAATGTAAAATGGAAAAAAATATTTTTTCCTTTGGAAGAGAGTTTTTAGTGCTCAACAAAGCAGAGTAATAACTACCAATGAACAAGTTTTCCAGAGAAATGCAGAATGAGAGTCTAGGCAACAAGCTTCTACTTACAAATGGAGAAACCAAAAATGCCACAGCAGGACATGAATACTTGCTGTTAGCTTCCTCACTGAAAAGGTAAAACTAGAGTACTCTGGTTAATAAACAGTATGTGGACACCTCTGTTACTACAGCATTTGTTTCTATATTGCACAGTTCTTAAATTCTACATTTCTGATTAGGACTTGTTATAAAATAACTAAAAAAATATGATATATTATTAAGAATCAGCCTTAGTTTATAAGATATAAATTGCCACATTTTCTTTAAAAATAAAACTAAAAATAGCATGCATAATTTTAACGCTTTAATAATTCATCATTCAATAAACACTTTTTGAGGAACCACCGGAAGCTAGATTTCAAGGTCCTGCGCTCAGTTAATGGGGGCGAAGGGGAGGCCACATGAATAAGACATGGATGGTTTTGCCCCAGTGACGATGAAAAATAATGATTTAAAGCACTGTTTCTTGCAGCTAGATACACCGTATTCAAATCGCTCATTGACTTTTGAAGACAATTCACTAGTGTGTCAGAAGAACAGCAGCTAAACTTGGAGACTTACCACTTCTCCTTCTACCCACAAGAATAATCTTTAAGCTGAAGATTTTTCTGTCTTGTTTAACTCGTGTTTCTAAAATCCTGTTCTTGGAGCAAGGCCTGGCACAGAGTGTCCATATTAAATGTTTGTTGAAGGAAAGAATCAATTGACTCCCTAAATTCTTCAGGTCACCCTGTTAGAAATCTGTGACGGGTTCTGTGACAGTTTGTACGATGCACACATGTGATCACTGTACCCTGCGATGTACCCATGAGGGTAGAAGAAACATAGTCACTGGAGTCATATCCTTGCATTCAAATTCTGGCCCCGAGTTTCCAGCCATGTGACCTTGGGTAAATTTGCTAGCATCCATGTCCTTCAGTTTGTCATTTGGGAATGGTAGGCATAAATCTCCTCCTCACAGTATTGTGTGAAGGTGAAATGATCTAATATAGATTCAGTGCAAAGCATAATGCCTGGGCATGCTAAACAACCATCCTTGTTTGTGATATCGTTCTTATCATTTAATGGCGTTCAAGTCATCTGAATTAATTCAGGTCTCTAAAATCATATGAAATTACCCTGGAAGATAAAATTCCAAATGATGTGTCATCGAGGGATAGAGCAACGTGCCTAAGGCGTGGTAAATTACAATCTAATTCGCTGTAACAACAAAAGAGGCCCGGGAGTTTGATTTCCAGTATCTATAGCCCTGCAGCGGTCCCTCTTTTCATCTTCCACACATGACCTTCCTGGCACACGGATGACAGACAGACAGGCAGCATCACGGCGTTGTTTCCAAGGAAGCAGGGATTTTAAAAAGTTCAGGAATCTGAGCGGTTGACAAGAAAGGAGGTGAAGTTGTTCAGGGCCTCAGCCCGGAGAGTCACAGAAAGCAGACAAGGGCTCCGCAGGGGGACCGCCAGGACATGCTACAGGGGTTTGCACTTTATCAATATTCCTCAGGGGCTTTTATCTCTCCCAGACCCGGGTTGTCCAGGAAAACTGTGCCCAAGAGCCAGGAAAAGCCAGTTTCTTTACCTTTGCCCATAAAAAAGGATTAAATTAAATCTTCCTAGTGGAGCTGTGTCCTTCACTTGTCTCTTCAAAAGTGAAAAAAAAATTAAAACAAGTTTTAAAATGGATGTATATTTTATTTATTTATTTATTTATTTATTTATACAGAGAGGAAGGGAGAGGGATAGTTACAAACAACTATGAGAGAGAAACATCTATCAGCTGCCCCGCTGGGGATGTGCCTGCAACCAAGGTACATGCCCTTGACCAGAATGGAACCTGGGACCTTCCAGTCTGCAGGCCAATGCTCTATCCACTGAGCCAAACCAGTTTCGCCAAAATGGATGTGTATTTTAAATAACTTAGAGTTTACATAAACCCATTGTTGCAGTATCATATTCAGTGCTTATGAAAAATAAACACACAGCAGGAGTGAAAGGATTGAAATAACATGTCATACGATGCCATGTTATATGCACAGGTCACACTGCCTGCTGGTGGGACATAGCCATTATTGAAGCTGAGGAACTGCTGCCCTCTCTCTCCCAGTCATTGCCTCTGCCGAGGGGAAATCCAGCAAGCTTCATGGTGAGCCCAGCCTTACAGGGCTTAAGTTTACTTGCTTATTCAAAAAAAAAAAATAACAAAATAACTACTCTATTTTCCTCAAGCTCACCTAAGTCAGAAATGGATTTTGTGCCAACATTAGAAATCAATTCTGGTGATATGTGGTGACTAAAATTCCCAGCATGTGTTTTCAAGAGTACAGAGGTTCAGGCCAGTGTCACATTCACATCCATGTTGTGGATCTGGTGTTCAACCTACTTAAATGCTCTGTGGTTTTAAATGCTTCTCCAGCTTCAATGCTAAGTAAGTGCTACGTGAGCATTTACTACATGCAGGAGGGAATGTTTCTGCAATTCTGGGTGAGCAGAGTGTAGTGGGAACATCTACCTTCTTTCCTCCCAGGTGTGCAATGGAGTTCTCCCACAATCCTCACCTCCCTGTGCTTGCCAAAGCCACAGGTGCATAAACACCAACTGGCTGCCCAGAGTTTTATCTCCTGTAGCAGACTAAGATACAGTTAATACACAAATATGGAAAAGGGCTAAGCTTGCTTTAGCCACTATTCAGATTTCCTTCCCAAGTCACTCTCTGTGCATTAGGTATGCACTCACTGCTCACCAGGGCAGTGAACCCTGTGTCATGATGCTATTCTGAATTGTGCATCGCCTCCTCTCCTCCTCCATCCCACATTTACCCTATCCAAGGTAGTCTTTTCTAAGTAGATACATAATCTTTCCTCCTCTTCCCCAATAAGATTTCCCCTATTTTGTCTCTTTTCATTATTCTTATGTTCTGGGATTGTTGTAGACAGTGATTTGAAAAAAAGCATAAAAGATTAATCACCCTGGAGGTGTATCTGCATTATAAAAAGGAGGTTATGAAGCTACAGTGTTTCACTCTCCAAAAGTAAGAATTTGGCATATCAGGTACTAGATATGTCTGTTTAAATGGCAGGATTCTGGGATGTGGAAAGATGAGGCGTAGGTACATATTTGGAACGTTCAAGTTGCTTGTGTGACATTATACTTCACTGAGACCAACTGTACTTGAAGTGGGCAGTATGGAACACAAGTAGAATGTGCTTGTTCATGATTCAACCTTATACCCGCAAACGAAGGGGCAATGTTGTTTATAGAATGTGTTATCCTATGGGGGGGAAAAACATACACATACAACACTATATGAAATAAAGTGGGAAGTAAAGGGAAATAAAGCTACATTATATAAAAATATTTAGTACAATTAGATAACAAATCATGAAAGAACACAATATTTGCAACTGTCAGTTGTTCATCAAATCAATGTATAAATTCAAAATGATTTCAATAAAAATCCTAACAAATTATTTTTGTGGAACTACAAAGTTGAGTTAAAAAATTAAGATGGAAGTGAGGTCAGAAGAGTGGCAACTTGAGAGATCCCCTTGTCCTCTCCCCCTGAAATTTCAACAAGTTAACAAACTATATAATTCAACAAAGAATTCCCTGCTCAATACAAAGGCATGACTAAGAGACCTGCACATTGAAATATCTAACCGTGAGCAACTGGGAGTAAATGGAGAGATGAGAAAGGAGGGAAGCTCAGACAGCCCTCAGATACAGCTCTGAAGCCTAGAGTTCTAGAAGAGGAAGCTGGTGGTAGCAGGCACTTCCACAAGCCAGGAGGAACAAAGAGCTTCAGAGGGCAGTCCACTAGGGTGAGTGAAGTGAATGGTGACTGAGCCAGCAGATCCCTGATAGAGTGCAGCTCTCCGCTGTAGGGCCACATGGTGGTGGTTCAGATAAAGAAATGGAACCAGAGATCCCTGCTGCCACTCAGATAACCAAACTTGCTTCCCGTTGCCCTTGGTTTCAAGTCAAAGAGCATATCATCTGTAAACCAAGAGCTATTGCAGTAGAGCCAATGTTTCCCTCTGTGACTGAGCCCCAGGTAGAGAAAAGTGAACCCTATTACTGCTGGTGGGAATGCAGACTGGGCAGCCACTATGGAAAACAGTATGACATTTCCTCAAAAAATTAAATATGAAACTGTCACTTGGCCCAGTGATCCCACTTCTAGGAATATATCCTAAGAAACCTGAAACATTGATCAAAAAGTATATAAGTACCCTTTGTTCATAGCAGCAAAATTTATGATAGGTAAGATCTGGAAATAGCACAAGTGCCCATCATTAGAAGAGTGGGGGGGAAAAAGAAACCTGTGGTACATTCACACTATGGAATACTAGTCAGCTGTAAAAAAGAAGGATCTCTTATCCTTTGAGATAGCATGCAGGAACCTGGAAATTATTAATCTAAGTGAAATAAGCCAGTCAGGGAAAGACAAGTATCACATGATCTCACTCATATGTGGAATCTAATGAACAAAAGAAACTGATGAACAAAATATATCCAAAGACAGAGAAGTATGGAACAGACTGTACAATCTCAGAGGGAAGGTGGGGGTGGGTGTGAGTGGATGGTGGGAAGAGATCAACCAAAGAACTTGTATGCATATATGCATAACCCATAATCACAGACAATGGTGTAGGGAAGTCCTGGGATCAGGGTGGGAGAAGGTAGAATGGGTCAATGGGAACAAAGGGGGTCATGTGTAATGCTTTCAAAAATAGAGAGTTTTTAAAAAGTAAAAGAGTGAACTACTGAAAATATAAATCAGAGCAAATCAGATAGTGAAAAGAATTAATGATATCTAAGATAAGAATCTAAAAATGGCACAGAGGGAAGAAGAGACAGACCAGAGTATAAAGAAAAATGAAAGAGCTCTACCACAACTATGTGATTTCATCAGAAAAAGCAGAATTTGATAATAGGCATTTCATTAGAGGAAAAGAGGGAAGAAGGGAATGGAGAGTCTATTTGAGCAAATAGTGGATGAGAACTTCCCAAACCTATTGAAAGAGCTAGGTCCTTGAACCCAAGAAGCAAACAGAAATTACTAAAGAGGCCCTCTCCAACGCAAGAGACGGGAGGTGTGGGGGGAGGGGTATAAAAAGGGAGAATATCTGTAGTACTCTCAACAATAAAGATTTTTTTAAAGCTAACCTAAAGACTTAGAACTAATCATAGGACCATAGAATGCCCCCCTCCTTTCACATGTTAGCAGCTCATCAATAGGGCTCCTGCATAATAACAGGAACACAACTGAAAGAAGTGCATGTCTCAGCCCTTATCTAAGAAGTAGCCTGTAGGGAACCCCAAGACAGCAGAGGAGACTTTTCTTAGAAAGTTATTTTATTCTTATTTGATCTAATGGATAGAAGTTCAAAATAAAAATAGCAATACTGCATTTAGTAACTATGGCCTATAGATAAGTGACATGAATGATAACAATGTTATAATGGACAGGAGGGATGAATTGAGAATACTTTGTTATAAGCTACTTGCAGTACTTGTGGTGTAGTGTTATTTGAAAGAGGAGTTTGATTAATTATACACATATAATGCAAACTCAAGTACAAGCACTAAAAATGTAGAAAGACTAACATAATTGATATTTTAAAAGAGGAAAAATATGGAATTACATAGATTGCTAAATTAAGACCAGAAATATCAGGAAAAGAATGGAACACACACACAAGGGCAATGAGCAGAATACACTAACAAATATAGTAGATATTAAGCCAACTTAATAATACTTCAACATCAATGGTCTAAATACACATATTAAAAGACAAATACTCTCACAGTAGGGGGAAAAACAAGACTCATCTAATTATATATTGTCTATAAGAAATCCACTTTGAACATAAAGACACAGATAGATTAAAAGTAAAAGAACAGAGAAAGATACTCTATACTAACACTCATTGAAAGAAAGCTGAGTTTATTATATTAATTTCAGATGAAGCAGAACTTAGAGCAGAGAAAACGATAAAAGATAAAGAGGGGTATGACATAATAACACAGAGGTTAAGTCTCCAAAAAGAAATAACATTCCTTATTGTGTATGCAGCCAACAACAGAGCATCAAAATACTTGAGGCAAAACTGATACAACTTCAAGGAGCTATAGATTAATCCACTCTTATAACTAAAGATATTAGTTACTAGTTACTAGAGGCCTGGTGCATAAAATTCATGCACCGGAGGGGGGTGTTGTCCCTCAGTCCAGCCTGTACCCTCTCCAATCTGGGACCCCTCAGGTAGTCACACATCCCTCTCACAACCCTGGACCTCTTGCTCCTAACCACTTGCATGCCTGCCAGCCTGATTGCCCGTAACCTCTTCTGCCTGGCAACCTGCTCACCCCCTAACCACTTCCCTGCCAGCCTGATCGATGCCTAACTGCTCCCAATCACCACCAACTGCCCTCCCTTGACAACTTGGTCACCCCCAACTGCCCTCCCCTGCCAGCCCAGTTGTCCCCAATTTCCCTCCCCTGCCAACCCAGTCACTGCTAACTACCCTTTGCTGCCAGCCTGGACCCCCCAACTGTCCTCCCCTGTAGGCCTGGTCCCCCCAACTGCCCTCTTCTGCATATCTGGCCCCTCCCAACTACCCCCCTGCTGGCCCAATCACCCATAACTTCCATCCCTTGCCAGCCTGATCACCTTTAACTGCCCACCCCTGCCAGCCTGGTTGTCCCCAACTACCCTCTCTTGCTGGCTTGGTCCCCTGCAATTGCCTTCCCTTGCAGACCTGGTTGTCCCTAACTGCCCTCCCCTTCAGGCCTGGTCGCCCCCGGTGTTTGCCTCTGCCAGCCCAGTCGCCCCTAACTGCCCTCTCCTGCCAGCCTGGTTGCCCCTAACTGCCCTCTGCTAGCCTAATTGCCCACAACTGCCCTCCCCTACAGGTCTGGTTGCCCCTAACTGCCCTCCCCTACTGGCCATCTTGTGGCAGCCATCTTGTAGTGGCCTTCATGTGGTGGCCATCTGTGATGACATGGGTGTGGCCATTTTGTGGTGACATGGACATGGCCATCTTGTGACCACATGGGGGTGGCCATCTTGATTGAGGGTGTGATGGTCAATTTGCATATTACCTCTTTATTAGGATTATTGACTATATTCCCTATGTACAAGCATATATTCACCAAAAGACTTCTGGTTAATATCAGAAAAATAGACTTCAAGTAAAAAATTGCTATGATATAAATAAAGTCATTATACATTTATAAAAGGGTGAATCCAATAACATATACACACCTAACAACACAGCCCTAAGATATATGAAGCTAAACTGACAGAATTGAATGTAAAAATAGAAAGTTCTACAATAAAGTTGAAAAATGTAATGCAACCTTTCTAATAATGGATAGAACAACTAGATGTAATATCAATAAGGAAAAAGAACATTTCAACAATGCAATGAATCAACTAGCCCTAATCGACATATATAACCTAACAGCACCATTACCCAGTATATACCATATGTTGTGCCACAAAAAAAGTCTTAATACATTTAAAAATATTGCAGTCATACAAGATATTTTCTCTTACCACAATGGAACTGAAAATCAATAACTGAACAAAAACTGGGAAAAAAATCACAAATATGTGGAAATTCAACAATGGACTCTTAAACAACCAGTGTAACAATACAGAAGAAATCACAAGGGAAATTTAAAAATAATTTGGATGAATGGAAAGGAAACAAAACATACTAGAGCCTAATGGATGCAACAAAGGCATTACTCATTTAGAAATTTATACCAGCAAATGCTCAAATCAAAAAGGGGGAAAATACCTAACTTTATATCTTAAGAGATTGAAAAGAGCAAGTCAAATCAAAAACTAGCAGAAAGAAGGAAATGATCAAGGTTAGACAGAGTATAAATGAAATGCATATGAGAGTATTAGAATCAACAAAATTAAAATATCCTTTAAATATCAACAAAATTGTGCAATCTTCAACTATCGCGACTTAAAAAAAAAAGGATTCAAATTATTAAATAAGAGTAGTTAAAATTGGTAACCAAAGCCTCCAATAAAGAAAAGCATTATTTACACTAGCCCAAAATGGAAATAAACCAAACGTCTATCAATTAATGTCTCCATAAGCAAAAAAATGATATATCAAGACAATGTAATACTTTTTAGTCATAAAAAGAAATGAAATACTGATAACAAAACTTTAAGGTGAATAAACTTCAAAATTATCATGCTAAGTAAAAGAAACCAGACACAAAATGCCACATATTGTATTATTTCATTCATATAAAATATTCAGGAAGGTAAATCTATAAAGTCAGAAAGCAGATTAATGATCTTCAGGGGTTACAGGGAGGTGTGAATGGAAAATGATTATTTAATGGGTATTGGATTAGCTTCTGGGATAGTTAAAATGATTTGAAACTAATAGAGGTGGTGGTTGCAAAACATTTTGAATATGCTAAGTTTTACTGAATTGTACCATTTAAAAAGGTTAACTTTATGTCATGAGAATTTTATTTCAATTTTATAAAATTAATATCTGCCTAGATATACATATTATGTAAAAATAATTCAAAATACATCACAAATTTAAATGAAAAGCTTTTCAATACTTTAAAAGAAAACAGCAGAATTCTTCTAGATTGAAGGTTAGGCAGAGAGTTCTTAGACTTGGCACCAAGGCATGGTTGATAAAAGAATAAATTGATAATCATCAAAATAAATAACAGTGACAATACCAACATGGACTAATGAGAATTTAAATGTTCTCAAATTCTTGAAAATTCTTAAAGTAGTACAGCCACTGTGAAAGAAGATTCAGCTTTTTTTTTTTTAAGTAACATGACAATATCATAGACCCAACATTTGCACATCTGGAAATTTATCCCAGAGAAATGAAAACTTCTGTACACACACACACACACACACACACACACACACACACACACACACACACAACTATGTGAATGTTTGGGCAGTTTTTATCAATAACAGTCCAAAACTAGAAACAACTCAGATGTCCTTTAATTGGTTAATGAATACACACACTGTGATACATCCATACCATCAGATATTTCTCAGCAATAAAAATGAAGTAGTGATGCAACTACCTAGATGAATCTCCACATAACTATGCTGAGTGAAAACAGCCAAACGCAAATAGTTACTACTTTCCAATTTTGCAGCTGGGTCCACTCTACCAGGTTGGTATAGTTTGCATGTTCTCCCATGTCTATGTGGGTTTTCTCTAGGGAGTTCGGTTTCCTCCCACATTCTAAAACTATGAGTAGGAGGTAAATCAGAGTTTCTAAATTGTCCCAGTCTGAGAGAGTGTGTGATAGTCCCTGCAATGGAGGGGCAACCTGTCCAGGGTGGGTGCCGCTTACTCCCCTGAGCTCTGGGATAGGCTCTGGCTACCTGGACTCCTGAATTGGAATAAATTGGTTAGAAAAGAATTCTCTTACTTATTCATCTTTCTTAACTGTATATATAACTCATCTTTACTTCAATGTTTAATATTAGAAATGTTTTGGGTCTTTATTTAGAAGTTTGGTGATGTTTATGTGATCAGAAATATGCCATAGGAACTTCACTCTTGTTTATGTGAATTCGCATGTGCTAAAATTGGTTTTCTTTTATGTCCTTTCAGTTAAAGTGACTATTTCCAAGAACCTATTGTTAACATAATAAGCATTGGAGCCTGTAAAGAATTTTTGTGAGTTTATTTGAGCCAAACTGTTGACAATTGCCAGGAAGCAGAATCTCAACGTCCTGAGTGGTCTGAAAAAAAAAGGGAAGTTACAAGTTACCCTGACATATGAAAGGATATCTAAATACAAAAAGACAAGAGGTCCAGTTAAGATCATAGTTGATCTTTGTCACAGAGGAAACCAACCTAGGACATTACTACCCAACATAAACTGCTTTTTAATTAAAAAGTTTTACTAGTAATTTCAGACCATCCTTTGTGGTTACTTTAGGTCTCTGAGTTTGGCCTTTCCTGATATAGAGAGGTTAGCATGTGGTCCCTTTTTTGTTCACTCTATCAACAATGTTAAATGAGGACCTGTTTGCATATAAATAACTAGAGGTATGGTGCACGAAATTTGTGCATGGAGGGGGGATGTCCCTCAGCCCAGTTTGCACCCTTTCCAATCTGGGATCCCTCAAGGGGTGTCCAACTGCCCATTTAGGCCCGATCCTAGATGGGCAGTTGTACATTCCTCTCACAATCCAAGACTGCTGGCTCCCAACTGCTCACCTTCCTGCCTTCCTTATTGCCCCTAACCACTTCCACCTGCCAGCCTGATCACCCCCTAACCACTACTCTGCCAGCCTGATTGATGCCTAACTGCTCCCCTGCCAGTATGTTTTCCCCTAACTGCCCTCCCCTGCAGGCCTGCCCCCCCAACTACTCTTCCTTGCAGGCCCAATCGCCCCTAACTTCCTTCCTCTGCTAGCCTGGCCACCCTTACTGCCCTCTCCTGTAGGCTTGATCACCCCCAACTGCCCTCCCTTTGAGGCCTGGTCCCTCCCAAATGCCCTCCCCTGCTGGCCATCTTGTGATGGCCATCTTGTGTCCACATGGGGTAAGTCATCTTTGACCACATAGGGGCAGGCATCTTGTGTTTTGGAGTAACAGTCAATTTGCATATTACTCTTTTATTAGATAGGAGGATTAGATATAATAGAGGCCTGGTGCATGGGTGGGGACCAGATGGTTTGCCCTGAAGGGTGTCTCAGATCAGGGTGGGGGTTCTCTTGGGGCATGGGGAGGCCTAGGTGAGGGGCCCATGGGGGTTTGCAGGCTGGGCATGCCCCCCCGAAGACCCAAGTGAAGGCCCTGGGATCTGGGATTTATTTATCTTCTACAACTGAAACTTTGTAGCCTTGATTTGAGCAAAGCCTCCTACTTGCTTGGTGGCTGCAGCCATTTTTGTTGGAATTTATCTTCTATAATTGAAATTTTGTAGCCTTGAATGGAGACCAAGGCAGGGCAGGGCTGCAGGAGCTTGGCTTCCTCCATCACCAGGGGCAATTCAAGACTCTTGCTCTCTTTCAGCTTCGTGGCTCCCACCATTTTTGTTGGGATTTATTTATCTTCTATAATTAAAACTTTGTAGCCGTAAGTGGAGGCCTGGGACAGCCAGGGTATATGGAAAGCTTGGCTTCCTCCATTGCCAGGGAAACCCAAGCCATCTGCTCACTCCATGGCCACACCCATTTTGGTTGGGTTAATTTTCATACTCAGTCCTGATTGGATGGTGGGTGTGGCTTGTGGGTATAGTGGAGTGATGGTTAATTTGCATAATACTATTTTATTAGATAGTATGGCCTGAAAGTACAATTCCTATAATGTTAACAAAGGTTATTTCTGGATGGTAATATTATGAGTGATCTCAACACTCTTTATAACTCTATTATGTACTTTCTATTCTTTAGGCTATACTTACTTTTAAAATTTAAAAATGGAGTCACTAAGATTACAGAGTAGGAGACCCCAGATGTCAATCCTCACAAAATGCAACAATTAGACAGGTAATAATGAACAAATATAGTTGTAAGAGAGATCAGGAGTCCACTTAAGAAGCTTAAGCAATAGAGTAGAGAAAAAAATAAAAACCCTGAGAATTACCACACACGAAGAGGGTAGAGGGAACAGGTGAATAATGCCTGCATCATCCCATCCTCTAGGCCAGCACTGCTCTGCACCAAAGCAGAACTCCCTAGTCCAGAGAGATCTATTCTTCTCATCAGGAAAAGCAGAGCAAATGGGGTGAGCCACCAGGATTCCCAGCCTTTTGGGACACTGCGTGAAGGACCAGCAGCATCAGCCTCTCCTGGGAGCTTCTTAGGAATGCAGAATCTCAGTGCTCACTCCAGACCTGAGGAATGAGCCTCCGTTTATCTGCATTTTAGCAAGACTCCCAAGGTGGTTCTCTCTGTGCATCAAGTATGAGAAGAACTGGGCTACAAAGTGGGTCCCCAAACTTAATTTTCCAGCTTTATAGAGATATAATTGACATATAATATTGTGTAAGTTTAGGGTGTACAGTGTGATGATTTGATAGATGTTTATGTTGTAAAATGTTTGCCACAATAAAGTTAGTTACCTTATCCTTCACCTCACATAATTATCGTTTGTTGTTGTTATGATGAGAACATTAATGTTCTACTGGCAGGCACATGCAGCTGTGCAGACCAGTGACATATGTCATGCCAGGTCCAGATCTATGAGCAGCTATGGGGGCCTGGGCTGTCAGTGTGCACTCATGTGGTTATAGGGGCCATCCATGGGCATGTACACAGCAGAGGGTCCACAGTGGGGGGTCTAGGTTACATCTTGCATGTGTACTAGTATAGCTACAGTGACCCAGACCAGTGTGGATCCCAGGCTCTGGGATCAGAAATGGGAGGAAATAGGAGATTCGGGCAGCTGGCAACTGCAAATACCATTTGTGAGGTGAAAACCCCTGAGGTGAAATATGCAGGTGGTCCACAATGGCTGTCTTGGTTATTGGTTTCCTCAGTGGCAAAAAAAAAAAAAAAAAAAGTCCTTTACAGCAAAAAGTCTGCTGGGGTCCATGAAGTAGTCTTCAGTGGTGATGGAGCATCGGCAATAACTGTTGAGGTCCTTAGTGGAGAAGGCTGTGGCGTCCTCTACAGAGCAGGCCACTGGGAACTGAAGTCACTCCCACCGCATGGCTAATACTGGTAAACCCTGACCTTCTTCCTCATTCCTAGCTGTTTCTAGACATCTCATCTATACAAGACTCCAGCCAGCCTCCCTGTCTCAGGGGTTAGATCAGAACTGCGAATTCTCTGAGCTGAAAAATTGAAAACAAAACTACCACCAGAATGAAATCACCCATCCCTGTGTTGTCCAGACAAAGAGATGAGGAGCAAGCACCTGGATCATGTGTTGAGCAGAATATGAATGGTGGTTAAAATTGAAAAGTGAGACTGGCTGGTGTGGATTGATGGTTGAGCATTGACCCATGAACCAGGAGGTGATGGTTTGATTCCTGGCCAGGGCATGTGCCCTGGTTGTAGGCTCTATCCCAAGCTCAATTCTCAGTGGGGAGCACGCAGAAGGTAGCCCATTGATGATTCTCATCATTGATGTTTCTAGCACTCTCTCCATTTCCCTTTCTCTCTCTGGAATCAATAAAACATATTTTTTAAAAAATTGAAAAGTGATTGAGAAGGAACAGGAAGATTTCAAAAGGAGCCTTATTGGAAATGTAAGACACAATAGACAGGACAAAAGAATGGGTCAGAAAAAAAGAGAGAACAGGATGAAAAACACAGAGAAAACCAATGTAATCTGGCATTTCTACTCTGCTTCATTGGATGAACACATTGCCAAATGCCAGCTGTGCTCCTGAGCAGTGCGAAACCTTCAAACATGTTTTGATGGATATAAAAGAATTTGAGGAGGTGAAAAATGGTCTGATAATTTGGAAAACATAGATTCAGTGTGGGCATAACATACCAGTTCTTTTCTATTTGTTTCCAAAGCCAACCCACTGCTGCTATGCCACATTGGGAAATTTGCTCTTGGGAAGTATCCAAATGGATAGTAAAAATATTGAATACATTGGAGAAAATATACTCGTAAAAATGCAGCCTATATAAGATGCATTTCATTATTTTTAACTTATTGGTGCTAGAATAATTTCCAGTGTTTCCTTGTCAAAGATGATTAACCATTTATTTTGTTTGTATAGTTAATACAGAAAATTTTAGCAGGGTGCAGGGGTTGGTCACTTTCAGTACTATTTAGGGTAGAGGTATACTTGAAGCATCCGTGAGTAGGAATTTCCACTGTTGGACTTTGGTGCCAAGGAGGAAATGACCATTTTGTCAAGGTCTCTTACAAGCAACATTGAAAGTCAGCATCTCACCAATGTACTATATCCCCTGTTTGCAAGTAAATATGTTGAGACAAACTGTTAAGTGAGGTACTTTGCAGCCACCAGTTATTAGATGCTAAAAAATAGATCAGTATTTTTGGTCCAATGACGAGAGAGGTGGGGGGGGGGGAGGAAGAGGGTGAGGGAGAGAGAATAAGTGAAAAAAATAACTTTTGTTTACTAACTGAATTAGAGAAAAACACTTTTTATTTTTCAATTTTAAAATTATTTTACAGTGGTTCTATTTATAAGAAACTGCAGGTTGTTGCAGAGGTAATTTACCATCTTGAAAGTTAAGAAATGAACTTGACTTTAGCCAACCCACATATATGGTTGTCATAAAATGAAAACCTTTACAGAAACATTAAGCCATGACTACCACTTACTGGCTGAAATCTATGTCCTGCTTTACTTTAAACAGTCATTTTCCCAGTAGTGATATTTATAGTCTAGTGCAGGAGTGGGCAAACTTTTTGACTCGAGGGCCACAATGGGTTCTTAAACTGGACCGGAGGGCCGGAACAAAAGCAACCTGACCATGCTGGCACTCTCATCTTGGGCTGCTGGTGAAGGAGCGGAGGGAAGAGCAAGAGAACTCTCCGCTCTTTTGGCTCTGCGGGCAGATAGAACAGCTGAACGGACTGGATCCGGCACGCGGGCCGTAGTTTGCCCACGGCTGGCTAGTGTAATTCCTATTAGCATTTCTGTCTCTTCTTTAGGGAACAGATTTTGTGTGGTTTCATGTTAGCAAAATATAAATGCAATCAAATCATGAAAATCCTTTAAATGAATCTTAAACCTATTAAAGTACTTGAGTCATCTGTGTTTCCCTCTCACTGGGGCAATAAAAATGTCATTTAGCCAAATTATTTTCACTTTTTCTACCAGTTTCTATATTGCTCAAACCTGAGGAATATTTTAGAGCATTGCCACCTAAGGGTTTTAGCAGCTATTTGGCCTTATTCCGGAAAGCTGAATTTGTCATTGCCTTATATGATGGCTTTAATCCTATACTGTATGTGCACCAACAGTTTGGCAGGAGAAAAGGAATGCTAAAATAATCAATAGAATGACCATCCCCATTATGGTAACTTAAACCTTGAACTTTCATTTTTAATTCATTTCTGCTTATGGGTTTTTTTCTCCCTCTACCTGCCTTCACTTACCCTGCCTTCACTTACAATTCTACTGGTTATCTCCCCCTCCCAAACTGGTGGGCAGAGTTTGACACATGACCCATGTAAGGTTCCCCCCTCCCAAACTGATGGGTGGAGCTAACACATGACTGGCACCTGCCACAGAGACATCTCCAAGACACTGAACCACCAATCAACATGGGCCAAAGTGCCCTTGGGGCCCATCCCTTCCTGTTCCACCCTGGGCCCAACCCCCTCCCTTTCCGTCCTATAAGAGGGACTCCAGGCAAGACGCGTGCTTGCTGTTGCTGCTTGCTGGTGGCGGTGGCAGCAGCCTGACTGAGTCCCCTGTCCCCTCCCTCTCCAATTCTGATCTCCTTACCCCCGTGATGGCTTCCACCCATTACCTGGAATAAACTTCACTTTAAAATTCCTTGTTCTGTTTCCTGTTTCCTTTCAAACCTAACACCCTGGAGTGCATTCTTCTCAAAAATGTCCACTTTTATGAACTGACAAAATTATTAAAGATTTAGTATTTCTCAGCATTTTCAAGAATTTTCAATTCTACTGATTTGAGGACAACCCTAGAAGGGGCCTAGGGGATAGATGTGTATCTTCAACCCATTGTAATCAAGACAACAAACAAATCTCCAATCAATGCTCCTATAATGTCAGGGTTATGAAAACAATGCCTGCTTTGGGCAGTTTCCAGAGGATATTTGTTCCTCTAGGGATAGGTATATAAGCCTTGGACTTCTCATTATTCTTACATAGAGAATGTTGGGTCTTTAGTTGCCAAGGAAGTGTTAATTCTTTTAATTAATGTCTCTGGTACAAAGACAATGAAGCCACCTTAGAAGTTTGAAGTTTGATTCTACTTTGTTAATAAGTAGATTCTACTTTGTTAATAAGTACTCTATTCTTCAATTAGCTTAAGGACTGAGAACATCTGTAAAGTTAAATTGGAAAATTACCAGTCTAATCTTGGGTTAATAAGAAAAGTATTAGTTTAACACTGCCTTTTGCTGTTTAGAGACAACATATAAATGAGCCTGTACAAAGGAAAGTAGTTTTCTGCCAATCTCCAAGACAATTGAATTGGCATGGTATGACATTTGAAAATAAAGCATCCAAAAGAAACCATGCTTATCTTGGTATATATCTCCCCCAGGCCAACAAGTGCAATAGTGATGGATTCTATGGAGACAAAACATCCACCATCCACACTGTGAGGGTGAGCACATTTTTCTCAAACACATACATCTCAATCTGTTCTCTGAGCAATGGCTATGAGTATAAATGAAAATCTGACTATCTTTGCTGATTTTGGTCCTAAGGTGTGCTTGAGAGTCATGGATTTGCTTAACTTCATCATGAATGTATGCATTTTAAAACTATGCCATGAGTTTCATCTTCTTATTTACTCTTCTCATCCATTCAACTTGATACAACAGTGTATATTCGTATCCATTCCTCAGAAGGTATATACAAAGAGATAAACAATAGGGCCTGGTAGCATGCCTTAGATGACAAATGAGCAATACTGACTTAGGAATCTATATTTCTTTGACTTGATATTATATTATTATCTTGTAAACTGGAATATTTCTGTCCCTGCAGGGCTTACTCCAGAATATTTTTCATAGGTTCTGTAAGTTCTCTATTGTTCCTAAATGCTATTAACAGTACAGAAATAATGTTAATCTTTCCTAACACTTCACTCTATTCTGTGAAGACCAAGTACTCCTAATGATTCTCCCTCAATGCTGTCCTTGATGGGTATGTAAAATATTTCAACTACTGAGAATTATCTATTGTCTGCATATATAGTGACTCAAATTCCCTGATTCATGGTAAAGAGCATCCATTTTATATCCTGATTTGTTGGGAGCAGACCCTTTTCTTTTTGATACTTTAATAACAACTTCAATAACACAAACCTACAATATTTTAAATAAGTTTACATATGATGCTAAGCCATATTTATAGTAATACTAAAATAATTAAAAAAACAAAAAGTGGTTCTTTGTCCAGTTTTAGGAGAAGTTGCCAATTTTGGCATTGGAAAATATTTATGAGAAATAATAGTTTTAACATTCTGGTATAGAGTACTAAATAAACTCCACTCTGAGGTATTTAGAAGCATATATAGGTTTACTAGAGGCCCAGTGCATGGATTTATTCACCAGTGGGGTCCCGCAGGCTGAAACTGGCTCTCCAATATCCCCCAAGGGGTCCTGGATTGCTAAAGAGCACAGGCCAGGCTGAGGGACCCCACCAGTGCACCATCAGGGCCAGGGAGGGACTGTGGGAGGGCTCCAGGTCATGTCCAGCCTGTGTCACCCAGTCCCAATTTGCCAGAACTCAGCAGCAAGCTAACCTATCTGTTGGTTAACTGCCCTGTGGTGGTCAGTGTACATCATAGTGACTGATCAAAAGGTAGAATGAAAGGTTGCACACTTAGCATATTAGGCTTTTATTATATAGGCTAATTTTGGTTTGGGACAGAAGATTCATGGGTGGAGATAGGTGGGAGCCAAGGAACACAGATTTATGCTTGTTATTTATTATGGCTCAGTAGAGAAAAATTACTAGTGGAGCTGAGCTCTAGCCAGCAGAATTAGCAACAATTCTTTGTGTCAAGGATCCAGTGATGCATGGGAACTCATATTCTTGGGAATATTCTGTGAAAGGCAGAATGAAATTTTAACAACATCAAAGAAGATCACCACTTAGTAGGAATTTATGGGTAAGCAGCATCTTTCTTAGAAGTAAGTTACTAATCTTTATCAATGAATGTATAACTTAGTTTTCTAAACCCTCACTGCTTTTCTTTTTATTATAGCTAAATATTATACTAAGCCATATTTATTCTTAGGTATGCCAGATAGTTATTTTTAACATATTTATGTATGTATAATTGATATACAAAGAACTACACATGTTATTCCATTTCTTCTTGGTTATCCAATTGGTTTGCATATAATTATCTTATTATCTTTTGTATTTCTGTAGTAACAGTTTTGATGTCTTCTCTTTAATTTCTGACTTTGAGTCTTTTCTCTTTTTTCCTAGTGATTTCAGATGAAGGTGTATCCTAATAGCAAGTGAACTTCAATCAGATACAGAAATTCAACCCTGTTACTTCCTTCCCCTCACACTTTGTGCAGTTGATGTCACCATTATATTCTTATTACTTTTATCTTTTATCTTTTAACCTTTGTACTGGAACTAAAAGTAATTTATACACTATCATTACAGTATTCCAGCATTTTGTATTTACTTATATATTTAGCTTTATCATTAACTTTAATATTTTCTTATGATTTTGTGTTGCTATTTAGTGTCCTTTCATTTTAACTTCAATAACTCTCTTTAGTATTTCTTTTAAGGTAGGTCTAGTAGTGATGACCTCTCTGACTTTTTGTTTGTAAGAGTGTTTATCTCCTTTATTTCTGACAGACAGTTTTGCCAGATATAGTATTACTGGTTGGGAGTGTTTTTTTTTTTTTTTTTTTTTGGCACTTTGAATATATCATTCCACTCCCTTTTGGCCTGCAAAGTAGCTATTCTTGGGTCTGTAATCCTCTGGGGGTGTTACAAATTCTTAATTGTATTCTGAAGTTTTCATTAAGATATTTCATCCCAAATATGGTTTTATAAGTATTTCTGAGGGTGGGGCATGGCATGGTACTTCCTGTTCTACTACTTGCTATTGCATTATTGATGGCCCTCCAAGAGACAATTTTTCTGAGTTTACTAGTAATGTTAATATTACTAGTAACATCCAATAGGAATGACCATCAAGAAGACATTTAAAATATCTTGGTTTTTTTGCATCATCAAAACATTGAGGCATGTGGAATATAATCTACAATTGAAAATTACCCAATTCATTTGTATTATCTCCTAATATAAAAATGTTTTAAGATTAGGGGATCGGGAAGATGGCAGCTGGCAGGACAGAGGTGAGGGAGAGGGTGTGAGTGAGTGAGGGGATGAAAGGAGAGTGTGTGGATGTGTGTGGTGTGTGTGTGTGAGTGAGTGAGTGGGGGGCAGTTAAATCTGGCAGGAGGAGCATAAGCTGGCAAACAAGGATCTCTTGGACAGGGAGAATCCACCACCACTGTGGACACTCCCCAGGGTGTGGGACTCAGACACAGAGCCCATGCCATCTTGAAGGGGAGAGAAGCCTCTTCTAGGAGCTCATCAACTCTACCACCCAGACAGGCCTTGGACACTGCCTGCAACCTGCCAGCCACTTCAGCCAAGATACTGCTACCCCACCCACAGACCTGCAGACCCTAGTATCTCCACCTGCAGAGTTACACCACTCCCACAGCAGTAAGTGCAATTTCTTCCCTCTCCAGTGGTCAATACCCAGACATCACAGTCTTGTATTTCCAGTGTGCAGGTCTCGTGGGCATTCCACTCCACAGGCAACTCCTGGATGCCACTGTGAGCTCCCACTGGGTGTGATATTATACAAACAAAGGCATCCCTACTCTGCAGTATAAATTCTGAATTTCCTCTTTCTGAATAACTTCCCACAGACACCTCAGCTGTGCAACTTCAGCGCCAGGGCCCCTCAGATAGCATTAGAGCTTCGCCCCATCAAAAGCATCAACAGAGTTGTGCGTTTCCAGTGCTCAAGCCTTTTGAGCCCATTGCTCCACAGGCCGTTCTTGGAAGCCTGAGCCACCACTGGGGTGCTCATATATAAACAGGGGTGCACTGCCCTGGCAGTAGAAATTCTGAATTCACTAATCTGGGATACCTGCCCACAGACACCTTGGTAACGCAACTTCAGTGCCAGGGCCCCTCAGAGTGTATCAGAGCTCTGAGCTGGCAAAAGCACTGCCAGTCACACACTTCTAGTGCACAGGACTCCTGAGTCCATCTCTCCACAGGCCATTCTAGGGAGCCACTGTGAGCCCCCACTGGGTGCGATCTTATACAAACAAAGCACACTTCCCCAACAGTAGAAATTCTGAACTCTCTCTTCCTGGATACCTGCCCACAGACACCTCGAGCTCTTGGCTTCAGCACCAGGACCCTTCAGAGTGTGTCAGTGTGCCACTCTGGCAAAAGCATTGCCGGTGCCCCTGTGAGCTGATACTGGATGTGCATGTATCCAACCACAGGAGCAGCAGCAAAAACTGAGTCTTCCCACCCCACAGCTACAGAAATCTGAACACCAAAATCACACCTTTTCAGAGCACAGACCTCCTAAGCCCCACCACCCCAAGAGATAGCTCCTCAGTGCCTTTGTGATCCCCCACTGGGCACGCATGATTTCAACCAAGGGCACAAGGCAGCAAAAATTGGAACATCCTGCTCACTGGCTGCTGACTTCTGGACACCGCAGTTGCTCCTTTCAAGTTCGCTGGCCTACATCAAGAAAACCCAAATAGCTTAAGTAGGAAGGTACGCTATTTTACCAAGCACAGGAGACCTGAGAGATTATACCAGCAACACCATCCCCCCCAAAAACTGGGTACCAAAGCAGTTGTATCTAGGACACAGAAACAATTAAAACATTATAGCAAAATCTGCGGAGACAAAAAAAACCAATCCCCAAAGAAAAGAAAAAGAGACAAAAAAAAACAACAACATAAAATTGAGAGACAAAAATCGCATAATCATATCAATAGATGCAGAAAAGGCATTTGACAAAGTCCAGCACCCTTTTCTGACAAAAATGCTCAGCAAGGTGGGAATAGAAGATTATACCTCAACATAATAGCCATATATGACAAACTCACAGACAACATCATACTCAATGGGCAAAAACTAAAAACATTTCCCTTAAGAACAGGAACAAGGCAGGGATGCCCATTTTCACAACTCCTGTTCATCATAGTACTGGAAGTCCTAGCCATTGTGATCAGAGAAGAAGAAGAAATAAAAGACATCCAAACTGGAAAAGAAGAAGTAAAATTGTCCTTATTCACAAATGACATGATGCTGTACATAGAAAACCCTAAATAATCCATCAAAATTATTAGACTTAATAAATGAATTTGGCAATGTAGCAGGATACAAAATTAATGCCAAGAAATCTATGGAATTTTTATACGCCAATAGTGAATTGACAGAAAGAGAGATTTAAAAGGCAATCCTATTTACCATTGCACAAAAAATTAAGATACCTAGGAATAAATTTAAGTAAAGAGGTAAAAGACATCTACTCAGAAAACTAAAGAATGTTGAAAAACGAGATAGAGGAAAACAAACAGGTGGAAGAATGTACTGTGTTAATGGATTGGATTGGTAGAATCAACATCATTAAAATGTCCATACTGTCCAAACAATGTACAGATTCAATGGAATCCCCCTTAAAATAAATACCAATGGCATATTTCACAGACCTAGGATGATCTCTCCAAAAATTCATCTGGAATAAAAAAAGACCCTGAATAGATGCAGCAATCCTCAGAAAGAAGAAAAAAGTAGGAGGGATCTCAATACCAGATATTAAGCTGTATTATAAAGCCACCGTTCTCTAAACTGCCTGTTCCTGGCATAAGAACAGACATATAGACCAATGGAATAGAATAGAGAACCCAGAAATTGATCCAAACCACTATGCTTAATATTTGACAAAGGAGGCAAGAATTTACAACAGAGTCAAGACAGTCTCTATTGTAAATGGTATTGGAAAAATTGGACATATATATGCAAAAAAATGAAACCAGACCACCAACTTACACCATACACAAAAATAAACTCAAAATGGATAAAGGACTTAAATGTAAGACTGGAAACCATAAAAATATTAGGGGAATCCAAAGGCAACAAAATCTGAGACATATGCCAAAGCAACTTCTTCACTGATACAGCTCCTAGGGCAATGGAAACTAAAGAGAAAATAAACAAATGATACTACATTAAAATAAAAAGCTTTTGTGCAGCAAATAAACCATCAAAAAATCAGAAAGTACACTACAAGGGAGAACATATTTGCCAATGTTATCACAGATAAGGTTTTATCTCCAACATTTACAGGGAACTCATGCAACTTAACAAAAGAAAGATAAACAACCCAATCAAAAAATGGGCAACAGACCTAAATAGATACGTTTTGAAAGAAGACATAAGAAAGACCAAGAGACTTATGAAAACATGCTCAGAGTCACTAATCATCGGATAGATGCAAATAAAAATGACAATGTGGTACCATCTCACACCTGTCAAAATGGCAATCATCAACAAATCAACAAATGACAAGTGCTGGAGAGGATGTGGAGAAAAAGGAACCCTAGTACACTGCTGGTGGGAATGCAGACTGGTGCAGTCACTGTGGAGAACAGTGTGGAGTTTCCTCAAAAAACTAAAAATGGAACTCCCATTTGACCCAGTGATCCCACTTCTAGAAATATATCCTAAGAAACTAGAAACACCAACCAGAAAGGATATATGCACCCCTATATTCATAGCAGCACAATTTACCATAGCTAAGATTTGGAAACAGCCTATGTGCCCATCAGCAGATGAGTGGATTAGAAAACTATGATATATCTACACAATGGAATACTATACTTCTGTAAAAAGGAAGGAACTCCTACCATTTGCAACAGCATAGATGGAGTTGGAGAGCATTATAGAAGTAAAGTAAGTCAAAGATAAAATATTGCATGATCTCACTCAATGGTGGATTATAATGAACAACATAAACTGATAAATAAAAGCAGACAAGAAACAGAGAAGCATTGATCAGATGATCAAACTTCATAGGGAAGGTAGGGGAGGGTGGGGGAAAGGGAGGGAGATCAATCAAAGGACTTGTATACATGTATATAAACATAACCAATGGATGCAGACAACAGGGGTTGAGGGTGAAGGCAGGATTGGGTGGGTGGGGGGCAATGTGGGGATAAGCACACATTTGTAATACCTTAATCAATAAAGGGTATAAAAATGTTTTAAAAGAAAATTCTAAACAGTTGACTAAATGATTACTTTAGTTCTATAGAGAGCATTCAATATGTATCTTTTTTTTCCATGAGAGAATCACTTATCTGAATATTGAGTCACTTAAATGAGCAAGATATTAATCATTCCCACCTTTGGCTACAAAGAGCCTTTCTGGGTGGCAGCATATATTGAAAGCATTTAATGATATACTCTACTGGTAATAACCTATAGCAAGGGGTAAGAGACAGAATGCACAGCAGACAGACCAAAATGTCTGGAAAGGAAGAGTTAAGAGGTATATATCTGCGGGAATACTGCTTTGTAAGGCTATCATATATACTGCTGAAGCTGGAGTGTTAAGCTCATGCCAAATTAGGGCACATGCTCAGTGGAGACCTGAGAGGATCCCAGATTTTGCAACTGATTGATTTGTGGACTCTTTACAAGCAGGAGGTACAGGCTGAGACAGAGTTGTAGACAGCCTAGCTTAATTTAAAAGATTATATCTATTCAGACCCAATATGCAAAGATCAGGAGAGGTGTTATTTTCTAGACATTTATAGATACCTCAGTTATGTTACTAGTTAACCATTAAGATACTAGGACAAAAAGTTCAGTTGCCACACAACAAAAAAATTCAATCTTTGAAAAATTACTTTGGAAAAGTCACTAAAAATGTATAGCTCCAGCTCACAGCTATCATTAGCAGCCAATTCCTACCCCCCTCTGTCTGCCCACCCAAGGCAGAGAATCTAATTTCTAGAGCTACGATATAAAAATATTGAAATATCCCATTTTTAATCGTACATTATACAAAGAAATTGGAAAGCATGGCATATGCACAGGAAAATGAAATTGACAAAAACTGTCCCTGAGGAGGCACAAATATAGCACTAACTAGACAAAGATTTTAAGTAACTGCCTTAAATATGCTCAAAGAGCTAAAGGATAAGAATTAAATGAAATCAGGAGAACAGTGTGTGAACTAACAGAGAATATCAGTAAAGAGACAGAAATGATAAAAAGGAACTAAACACATATTTTGGAGCTGCAAATACAATACCCAAAATGAATAATTAACTGGAGAGCTTCATAGTACATCTGAACAACAAGAAAAAAATATATATATAGCAGACTTGAAGATAGAGCAATGAAATTATTCATTCTGAGGAACAGAAAAGAAACAGAATTAATAAAAATGAACAGAGCCTAAGGGACCTGTGGAAATACATCAAGAATGCCACAATGCCTATAATGGGAGTCTAAGATGGAGAAGAAAGAAGAAAAATAGCAGATCAATTGAAGAAAGTAATAAGAACTGAAAATTTCTTGAATTTGAAGAAAGCCATGACTCCACCCATCTAAGAAACTCAAAAATTCCAACTGGAATACGCTCAAACAGATATAACCAGAGACACATTATAATGAAATCATCCATCAACAGGTGAGAAGATAAGCAAATTGTGATACATACATACACAGGAATGAAGTACTGATACATGGATACATGGGCAAATTTCTGAAATACTATGCTAACTGAAAGAAGCCAGAAAAAAAAGCACATATTATATTATTCCATACATCTGAATAACCAGAATAATTAAATTCATTGAAACAGAAAAAGGACTGGTGGTTGTCAGCCTGATTGCCCCTAACTCCCCCCGCCCCCCCCCCACCAGCCTGGTTGCCCTAATTGCCAGCCTGATCACCCTTCACTGCCCCCCTCTGCCGGGCTGGTTGCCCCTCCCTGCCCTCCCTGCCAGTCTGGTCACCCCCAACTGCACCCCCACCCTGCAGGCCTGGTAGCCCCACGCAGCCTGCTGCTCAGTTGTTTGGTCACCCCTCACTGCTCCCCACTACAGGCTTGGTCACTCCCAACTGCCCCCTATTGCAGGCCTAGTCACCCCATGCAGTCTGTTTGGTTGTCTGTTTGGTTGTGATGGTCACTTAGCCTTTTATATTTATATAGATATTGGTATTTATTACATTATATTAACCTTTAGCCAGGGCAATAATTCTGGCAGTGTCTATGAGACAACAGGGTGACAATTCCAGTAGTAAAAATTTTTGTTAAAAAATCTTTAACATAAATTGCATGGATACTTATTAATTTCTGGTGGTAAAACAACAACAAAAAAAACAAAAAAAACCCACAAAAAAACAGGTGTTCTATATTCTCTGTAATTTTCTGATTTTTTAAATTTTTTTAAACAAAGAAAATAAATGAAGGCCAGGGGGAAAAATGAAGTCTGTTGAGAAATGAAAGCACAAGGAAAAACAGGTTAGCTAAATTCTAGTTAGGGCAAAGATATATATGTATAAGAAGAATCTGATATTTAGTATGTATTAGTCAGTTATGGTTGTCATAAAAATTACCACAGACTGAGTGACTTAAAACAGCAGAAACTTATTTTCTCACATTTTGGAGGCTGGGATTTTGAGACTGAGGTATCAATCATGATTAGCTTTCTGGTAAGAGCTCTCTTCCTAGTCTACGGAAGGCTGCCTTGATGCTGTGTCCTACCACGGTGTAGAGAGAGCGCTCTGGTTTTTCCTCTTCCTGTTATAAGGTCACCAATCCTTTCCGATTAGGATCCACCTTTTGGCCTCATTACATTGTAATTACTTCACCAAGGCCCTATCTCCAAATAGTCACACGGAAGGTTAGTCTTCAGCATATGAATTTTGGGTGGACAAAGACATTTAGTCTATACCAAGTATATGAAAATAAAGGACCAAAAAGAAGATGGTGGACTGAGAATAAATGACTGATTGGACAATGTCACACAAACTATTAGATGGCATGAATCAGAAGGTCCAATAGATTTGACAAGAATGTAGAAATCCTCCTCTTATATAGAGAGAAAGAAGAACTAGAATTCACCGTGGCATTTAGAGGCAATGAGAAAAGGTTTTATAATTACATGGTCTCAGTCTTTCAAGTACTTTATAAATGTATTCATTTATCAAGAGTAGGAGATGCTGTGATTAAATTATGCCCTGAGGAGTAAATGGAGTTTGAAATGGCTTCCATGGTCATTATAATATAAATTAAACAAGAATTGCATATTTTTATTGTGAATGAGCAATGAAGGAGCTACTTAGGGTTAGAAAGCATTAATTTGTAATGGGTTGTCAAAGTAAATGATCATAATTTTCTTCAGATCAACTGTTGACAGCAAAAGCTTGGTAATTGACATGTCTGACCTGGGAGTTCAGAGCATGAAAGATTTCATGTGAGAAAGAAAATAGGAGCTCTGAAAGATGAGAGCTGGTATTTGGTCTGGCTATTTCTAGCTAGGCCATATCTCTCTGCTAAAGGTAAAATTACAGAATATTATCATCAGATAAGTATTCTCTGTAGCTATGACTGGACAAGATAAGAACTAACCACAAAAATGCCCAAACACCCCCATCTTTCAGCTATTATAAGTAATTAATGTTGTCAATATGTGACAGTAAAACTATATGTTCATCCCTAAATGATAACTTTATCCTTTTCTCCTGCGTCTTGCAAATAACAAGCCCTATGGTGGCACCCACTCATGGAAAATACTACAATGGTTATTTGCAGCATTGATGCATTGCAGAGTGCACAGTGTGACCACAGCCTGTAGCATATAGCTGTCCATGACCCAGTCTTTAACTTATTCAGGCTTTCTACAACATCCACTCATGAACAGATATTTACTTACATGGAGATTCCCCAAAATCAATGAACATAAGTCAAATCCTAGCATAATTCCCCATCTCCTTCTTATAGGACTATGACACATGATTTAGTCTGCCATGTTGTAACAATAATGTTAACTTTGCTGACTATAGGAGTACCTGGTGGTATCTCTCTGGGAATTATCAACATGGAGTAAAAATTTGGACTTCATCATTAATACAGGAGTCCGAGCTAGGAAGGCACAAGTCAAAACAGAAAGGAGAGGTTTTGATGGACTGATAGATATGAGGATCAGAGAGATAGCACTTAGAGCAATGGTGGATAACTGGTTTAGTGTGTGAAGGAGAGGACAGACTTCACACTAAAGAAATTTGTACTGAACACTTACTATTTACAACTCCAATCACAGCTTCTTGCATTCAGTAGACTGTACTCTGATCAAAAAGTAATGTTCATTGTAAAGATGAAGCTTAGAGCTCCTTCTCTAATTTTCTTTTATCTTGAAGTGAGTAGACATTTTCACATCAACTTAGACTCATGAAATATGTCAGAAACACAGAATCCTATAATGTTATCTCTCTTTCTCACTAACCCAGTAGGGAAGAAAATGGGAGAAACCCTTGCCAAACAAGGAAGGTTAGGGGAACACTTTCTTTACTCTTCTGGCAGGGTAAAGCCACTCAAAATAAAATGTAATATATTTATTTTGTCTTTCAAAGACCACCCTTCAATTGGAATTCTCAAAGAGCAAATAGTGCCCTGATAGGAAGATGTGTCCTGTCCTTTGTCCTAGAGCCAGACTGGAGGAGCAAGTAAATTGGAAAGCATTCACCTGGAATTAACAAATTAGACACAGCTGGGATAAGGGCTTAACACGGGATATAATTGGCTTCATGTGGCTGACACTTCATAGAATAATATTTGGAAAATACTTCCTAAAGGCAACACCAGAGTAGCAAGGCTGCCACCTAGTGTCACAATACAATTTAGAAAATTAGTGAATATTACTTGCTCTTCCATAACCAGTTACAGTCACCCCTCAGACAGATGAATAACTAGAAAAAAATCAAGTTAATTGTGTTTTATAGAGGAAACCATAAGGACACTTACCTGTTTTCAGTCAGTGTTTCCCAAATTTTTCTATAATTTTCGTAACACTGAGTACCCCTCATCAAAAAAAAAGGATGCATTTTAATAACAAAATATATTTATTTATTTATTTTTTTTGTACATACACAAAATAATAATAAACGAAAAATAAAATTATTCATAATAAAATATAAATAAAAGTTATATTATAAATAACATTTATTTGCACACCGGACCATCTCATGCCTCACAAGACTGTCTTGACTTGACTCATGAGAACGTAGAATTAGGCGCAGCTAAGCACGGTGCAGTGCATACCCCCACCAAACTCCAGTGCAACGTGTACCCCCACCAAACTCTTCCCGCACCCCTGGGGGTACGCGTACCACACTTTGGGAAACACTGGTTAGGGGAAACTGACTGGTAAAGAAATTGTGATAATGTTGTCAATATGTGACAACAGCAACTGGGAAGAGCACTAAGGTTTCTGTGATTGTGTCCTCTGATTATTTTCATTAATAGAAGGACTTTTGACTGCTAACAGTGAGAGACAGAGAGAGAGAGAGAGAGAGAGAGAGAGAGAGAGAGAGAGAGATCACTATACAAAAGCTTTCTACCCCTAGAGACTTGATTTATCTTTTAGGGTGATACTATATGTTTTATATGTGTATTTCTGGATTTATTAAAAATTTCCAGGTCTGTGATCATCCTCATGAATAATTCTATTTTTCCAATTAATGGTATGATTCATTTGTTTTAAAATTCAGTTTTGTATCTATTCTAGAACGTGGAGGGAAATACCAGGTATAAGATGTGAGCATTTCCCCAATCAGAAGAGAATAGGAAATTTTAATAAGCTTATTTAAATTTTTCTAGGGACTTTAGGAAAAATGCTAACATAATACAAAGTATACTATTAAACATATTTACAAACTAAGCATACCCTAATGTACAAAGACTGGATCTTACCAGAAACTGGTAAGATATTATATTCTACATTATTATATTAATATTAAAATATGCATCTATACATATAAAGAGGTAATATGCTAATTGCCGTTACCAAGTTCCCATAATGACCAACTTGCATATTGACGCACACGCAGCAGGGGGAGGGCAGCTGGAGGCAAGTTCCTGGGGTTCTGAGGAAAGTACCTGACAGGAGCCCAGACTACAAAGGAAGAGGAAGTAGCCAAGGGTAGCTCTTCCAATCTCTCTGCATGGACACCCTATCCCAGCCCCTGCAACCCTGGGGGGAAGGACAGACATCCTACCCCAGCCCCCGCACCCCTGGGGATGGGGAGAAGACCCAGCCTCAGGGGTAGCTGCAGCCCGCACCTCTGACTCCCGATCTCTTCCCCTGCCACCCTCTCCAAGGGCGACCACAACAATAGCACGCCTGCGACCATCCCTCAACACCCTTGAGACACCCAGCGGCCCTCCTCTGCTGGGCCCTGTCCACTGTGGCGGGTCACGCCTCTCCTCCCTACAACACCAGACCCTGGTGGAGGTAGGCCTGAGTGCCCCCCGCCCCCAGGGTCAGACCCTTCCCCCAAAATAGCAATAGCACTGTCTCCACAGAGGAAGTGCGCTGAACCTCACTGGGGGTGCGGCTATACCCGCCCTCCTAGCCTGCTTGGCTCTGTCCTGGCCCAGACTCCATTTGTTTATATTTAGCCAATGAGGTAAAAGACCTGTACTGGGAAAACTCCAGGACATTGCAAAAAAGAGGGTGCGGGCCAGACTGAGGTACCCTACCTGTCCAGACTCCAGGAGATTGGATCCCTGCCCTGAGCAGATACAGCTGCAAAATAGCCATGTACAATTTAAAGAATGGCTCCAAGCAGGAAGGTTTGACAGTTACTCCCCCTTTGGCCTCACCCCCCCCCAGTGCCTCCTAATTCCCTGCCCCCCAACAGCACCTCCAGGGATGACCACCTCTACAGGGCTGCTGGCCAGAGCCCACCATGCAGAACCCTCTGCAAAGCTTCCACAGCTACAGTCCCAGGAAACAATCTTGCCCTCCTCCCCTAATCAGCACCTGCTACTTGTGAGGGTACCCATGGGCTTAAAAATAACAATCCCTTCCCTTTTAGACATCACTTACTCAATGAAACATTTCTAGGTTTATTAGCTCAGAACCTCCTCATGACAATCCCATGAGGTAAGCAGAGAATACATTTCAGTTCCCATGGCATTTGCATATCTATTTAGAAATGAAGCTCAGAGAGGAAAAGTGTCAAGTCCAGAGGTTCCAAAGGTGCAGCACATGCCCCACAGGAGGGGCAATTTGATTTTAAGTGGGGGCAATTCGAGAATGAGTTAACAGCATTTTTTTTTTATTTCTTATGGTTCTAAGGAGCCTCCCCTATAGAGTAACATAATTAAAGGCTAATCTGCAGATGACCGAATGGTGGAATGGTGGGTCACTATGATGCACCCTGACTACCAGGGGGCAGACACCCAATGCAGGAGCTGCCCCCCGGTTGTCAGTGTGCTCCCACAGAGGGGGTGCCGCTCAGCCAGAAGCCAGGCTCAAGGCAGTCGTAGGAACCTCTCCTACTTCCGTAGCAATGCTAAGGATGTCCAACTCACAACTTAAGCCCACTAAGCCTTCAGTTGGACATCCTCCCAGGTCTCCCAGACCGCTAAAGGGCACAGGCCAGGCTGAGGGACCCCACCAAGTACACAAATTTCATGCAATGGGCATCTAGTATTACTAAAGTATTGCACATTTATAATAAATTTAATATATTGATATTAATATATTTAATTATAATCCAGCTATTAAAATCCCATTTTCTCAGCTCATAAATTATTTTGAAGACAATATTTACCAGGAAGTAACTATAAAGTGCAGGTATTTTTATCCTCTTTAAATACATTTCAAAGTTTAACAAGTGGAAAATTGCTCCTCTGTTGGAAATTACACGTAACTATGCTAGGCAAGTAAATTTGAGTTTCATTCAAATGAAACATATTAATTTTATTAAAATACAACAGGCCTGGTACATGAATTCTTGGTACCTCAGTCTGACCTGCAGCCCTCTTTGCAATATCCTGGAGTTTCCCCAGTATAGGTCTTTTACCTCCTTGGCTAAGTATAAACAACAATGAGGTATCACTTCACACCTGTCAGCATGATTACCATCAGCACATCAACAAATGACAAGTGAGGTGAGCAACCAAGATGGGGGCATAGACACCTAAACTGCTGCCTCACACAACAATTTCAAAATTACAATTAAAGACAAAACATCTATCACCCAGAACCACGGGAAAGCTGACTGAGTGGAAATTCTACAACTAGAAGGAAAAAGAGCATTGAGACATGCACAAGTGCTGAAAAGCTGAGGTATGGAGGAGGGTGAATGGGGCTGGTGGCAAATGTTGCTTTTTTCAACCTGAAGAGAGACAAGTTCCCGATTACTCTGAACTCTAGTTTCTGGTGAGATGCTGGGGACCTAAAATTCCTACGGGGAGAAGCTGGACTGTCTGCCATCTGGTCAGAAAGTTAGGGTGGTTTTCTTGCAGAGCTGTACACAGGAATCATAGTTTACTGCACTGGGGCACAAGATGGAGGGTGATGGAATCACTGAGATGCAGAGACAGCTGACTGTCAGCCATTGCTGTTTGCCATGTCCTAGCCTAGTGACTCCCTTAGACCCCTTCAAACCCAATCACAAACCCACCCAAGCTCCAGACAGCAGCTTTTGCATATGAATGGCCTGGCAGCAATTGAAAAAGGACATCAAAGGATTTAATCCCTTCCACTGTGTAGAGGCCCCCTGGGAAGGCACCTGATCATTCTATATTGGCCACTCTTGCCCTTTTTACCAAGAGGGATCCTCTTTTCACAATCCAATTCTCCACAGATGTTGCCTGAGCTTTCTGTTCATGCTGAGGTTGAAGCCTCATGATGGCTGGTACCATGGATCTATCTCTTGCCCAGTGGGGTGAGCTGGGCCCTCCCTGGAGAAGAAACCTGAGTTTCACAAGATATGTGATCAATGTTGGGGCCCTGCCAGCAGGCAAGGGGATCCCAAGGGAGGTGCTGGATGTGGAGGCATAGACTACCAAGGAGAGAGAACTGAATCTCATATAACCTGCTTGGCCCCAGGGGATGGCTGGTTAGCCAGAGAAGGGTAAGATTCCTCAGGGAATAAACATCCTAAGACAGGAACAGTTGCAGAGCGTGCATCAGGAGAGAACTTGTGGGTCAACAGTGGGGGGGGGGGGCACAGACCTTCACCCCCCACGACTTTGCAGGGGCCTCCTGAGGGAGGTCTCCTGCCCCGATGGCTGCTTAGCTTCCCGTGTCCAGCTCAAATCAGGACCCAGGTAACAGACAGAGACTTGGCTGACAGCAGCTGCCCTCTCACTGCAACAAGACTTGAGTTGCCTTATACCCATGATGCGGGGAACTGGGATTTTTGGTATTTAAACCCAGACTAGCACCAAGAATGCTCAGGGCCTGCTCAAGAAGGCAAATAATCCTTTCCACTAATATTTACAGGGTAAAATAAGATGGTTGTTAGAGTATTAAATTTGACAGTAAAATAGTAGTCAAGTTTTCAGGCTAATTTAAATTGGCTAAATGAAATAAGCAAATATTCTAGAAAAATCAATTGTACTGGACAAAAAAGCTGTTCCTTAAGTGTTAACTAAAATTGTTTATTGGTAGTTCATCTCATGGTAAAATTGCATAACATGTAATGAACCTAAAGCGTTCTTATTTTAGTGCAAAAAAAATAAATTTTAAAAGCTATCAAGGCTGCATTATAAAATATCCAAAAGCCTCCTAATATTTAAATTAAAAAGTGGATAATAGAAGAATATCATGTAAGGAAAAATATCCTATAAGTAAATTACATCTAGAAAAATTTTACTTTAGAAAATTAACTTTCATTTGTAATGCTAATAGTAGATACCCATGTAAAACATACATGGTGTCAAAACAAGCCAAAGGAAAATCACTTGGGTAAAAAATGAAAAAGGATTGCAAGTCAAATTTATAGAAAATATTCATTTATTAACTTTAGGTTGAGAATATGTTTGTATATTTTCAGAAAACAACTCTGAAACCATGTGGATTCCTGCAACAGAGAAGAATTGACAGGAATGCTCCAGCCATGAAGACAGAAGAGAAACAGTCCAGAGATGGAAGACGCTGATGATGCCTTGCCGTACTAGCAGTCAGTAGCTGTGTGTCACTGCAGGTTTCCCAGGACCAAACCAGAGATGGTCGGACCTGCATTACCACCATTTGTCCACCATCCAGAGCTGAAATATCATTGCTGACATGTACACATAAGGAACTGTTTGACATTGAAATTGGGACTCAAAAGAACTGTTGGCCCAGAAAGAAAATCACTATAGACTGATTCATTTGTCTCTCAGCATAACCATTATTGCTTGTCTCATTTTTGGTTCTTATAAGTATATTTCTAGTATCACATGAGCTCACTCATCTAGGGGAAATGATGAACAACATACACCAATGAAAAAGAACAGCATCGATCAGATTGTCGGACCTCAGAGGAAAGGTAGGGGAGCGTGGAGATAAGGGAGAGAGATCAACCAAAGGACTTGTGTGCATGCATATGAGCCTAACCAGTGGTCATGAACAATAGGGGGGTGGGGGTATGTGTGGGGAGGGGTTTGGCATGGGAATGGGGGGGATGAGGACAAATATGTGATACCTTAATCAATAAATTAATTTTAAAAAAAAGAAAATTGAAACACTATTGGGAAGAATATATGCACCCCTATTTTCTTAGCAGCACAATTTATAACAACTAAAATCTGAAAATAGCTCAAGTGCCCATCACTATATATTAGTGGATAAAAAAAAAGATATGGTACATTTAAAAAAAAATATATATATATATATAAAATATATTTATATATATTTTATTGATTTTTCACAGAGAGGAAGGTAGAGGGACAGAGAGTTAGAAACATCGATGAGAGAGAAACATCGATCAGCTGCCTCTTGCACACCCCCTACTGAGGATGTGCCCACAACCGAGGTACATGCCCTTGACCAAAATCAAACCTGGGACCTTTCAGTCTGCAGGCTGATGCTCTATCCACTGAGCCAAACCGGTTTCAGCGATGTGGTAGATTTTTATAGCTTTTATAACAGTTGTAAAAAAGGAGGAGCTATTACTATTTGAGACAGCATGGAGGGACCCAGAGAGTATTATGCTAAGTCAATAAGTCAGAGGGAAATACAAGTATCACATGATCTCACTCATATGTGGAATCTAATAAACAAATAAGCTGATGAACAAAATAGATCCAGAGACATAGAAGCACAGAAAAGACTGATGAATAACAGAGGGAAGGTAGGGGTGGTTGGGTGATGGGGAGAGATTAATGTGGGAACTTATAGGTATAGTAAAGGCCTGATGCAAGAAGATTTGTGCAAGAATGGGTAGTCCTTCCCTTGACTGCTGGCACCACCTTTGCTCCAGCTAGAGCAGCCTTTCCGCCTTCCCGCCTTCCCAAGTTGCCCAGAGTGATTGAGGCAGTTAAGAACACCTGCGTCATGACCATGATGATGATGCAAGCATCCAGCCCTGGACCCTGCCATTGGGCGCCTACATATGCAAATTAACCCAACATTTCTCAACATTTTTTGTTGGGTTAATTTGCGTAGTCACTTCTGATTGGCTGATGGGTGTCGTGAAGATATGGTCAATTTGCATCCTTATCTTTTATTAGTGTAAATATGCATAGCCCATGTACATAGACAATATCTTGGTGAAGATCTGAGGGGTGAGGGCAGAGTGCATCACCATCAAACTAATATTACATAAATTGTTGAAAATATTTTTTAAGAAGAGGAAGAAGAAGAAGAAGAAGAAGAAGAAGAAGAAGAAGAAGAAGAAGAAACATGAATAATAAAATAGCAATAAATACATATCTATCAACAGTTGAATCTAAAAATCAAAATAAATGGGAAAAATCTAATGAACATAATAAACTTGAATAAAATGGAATCAGAGGCATGGAATCATGGAACATACTGACAAATCTCAGAGGGAAGGGAAGAGAGAGCAGGAAGAGATTAACCAAAGATCTTATATGCATATATGCATTACATATGGACACATACAATAGGGTGGTGATGGCTTGGGTAGGGGTGGGAACTGGGTATATGGGGGTCATGGGGTCATGGGGAGATAGCAGGGGGACATCTGTAATACTCTCAACAATAAAAAATAATTACTGTTCTTTATTTACACCACTAAGTATGAATAAGATTGTTAATCCTTAAGAGTTCATTAAAAGCATGGAACATATACAGGAGTAGTAGCCCATAGGGATGACTTGTGCGAACATTCAGCTGAACCTCATATGTTTCCCTGTTAAAATCCAAGGAGTAAGGCAAATCTCTGGTCACTAACAGAGGCATTGAAATGTAATTCATGGAAAAGAGTGTGAGTTTGAAAATAATGGCCACTTGTTTTGTGTACTGTTTCCAAAATATGCAGGAAATACTAAGTTAAATAAACCAGTCAGAGAAGGACAATATCATATGATCTAATGAAGAAAATAAACTCACCAACAAAATATGTCCAGAGGCATGGAACAGACTGACAAATCTCAGAGAGGAGGGAGTTGGGGTGGGAAAAGATTAAACAAAGATCATATATCCTTATATGCATAACCCATGTACACAGACAATAGTGTGAAAATGGCCCAGGGTGGAGTAGGAGATAGGTGGAGTGGGGAAAGGGAGAAATGGGGGCATCTGTATTAATGTCAAAAATAACAATATATGTATTTTTTTAAATATGAAGGGAAGTGATTTTTTGAAATTTAAGAAATATGAACTTAAAGAGTAAGAATTCTTCCATTTGCCAAAAATATTCTAGGCTCCATGATAGGTATAGCCTTCCAATATAGATATGGTATATCCATGCATAATACTATTGTAGAACTAACTACTTAATCACATTTTGTTTATTAATCTGTACATTTACACTCCGTGTTGTTACAAAAAACAACTTGAGGCAGCTTAAAAGAATATGAAACATTGAAAATAAACAAGTTTTAAAAATTGTAGCAAGGAAAGCAGAAAATGAAGAAAGAGAACGAAGAACACCTGTGATTTAGGCTAAGATGTACATAATTATGACTTACATCTGGTAAACCATATATTTCTAACATTCTAAGGTAGTGTTAAGTTTAGACAATTACATAACTGAAAAACCCTACCAAATCAAACAAAATAATTACCCGAGAGCACTTACTCATTGAACTACAAACATGTGACATTTTTCCTTAAGGGAAGTGTCAAAACAGTATACAATATAATGAAGAGTTTTTCAATTATTATGTTGAAAAATTGAAGACTATTTATTTTCTTTTTTATCTTCCTTTTGTTTTTCTCTCTTGTTAGAGTTTAAATTACATAAGTGATACCATTTTATTAAAGAATATGGGAAATCATATAAATTAGAAGGTAAAAAAAAATACATCTTCACTTGCCACCACACTCCCACTTGTTTTGAAATGTCCCTTTTATTAAACAGGAAATTTTGAACAAACTATTTTTATTGGAATAATTACCTAAATTTGTCCAAATTTGGGGAAAACTATAAACTCGCAGTCCAAGAAACTCAACAAAATTGAAGCACAAGTGACATGGAAAATACTATACCAACAGACATTATAACCAAATTGCTTAACAAAATCTTAAAAGCAGCTAGAGAAAAAAAGACATGTTATGTAAATAGTAATAAGTTTAGGAATGACAGCAGATATCATGTTGGAAACCATAGAAGTGAGAAGACAGCACTTAGAAAGAAAATTGTAATTCTAAAATTCTATTAACAGAAAAAATATATTTCAAATATAAAGGCAAAATAAAAGACTTTTTTTTCAATTGTACAGTAGCTGAATTAATCACCAACAAACCTGCACTATAAGAAAATCATATGTAACATAATACATTAATGTGGATCTGTCTGTCACACTTTTGAAATACTGACTAAATTTGAAACAGATTTAAAGGTATTGATATAGGGTTCATTGATATAGATATAACTGGTATCATAGTTGGTAAGGAGACTGTGTAAAATAAGAAAGCAAGTACAGAGCCAGCAGCATGAAAAACAAAGATGAGATATGGAGTTAATTTTGATGAATGCTTAATGTACCAGACGCTATGCAAACTGTTTAACACATTTTCTCTCATGTTTTACTTTCATTAGGCCAATAAAGTACATATAATTCTTTCTGTTTTATAAATGAGAAAACTAAAAGTGATTTTATAAGTACAGTTCATAAGAATATGCAAATGAGAAGATAGTGCTGCTTAAAAATGGCAGGAGCAGGATTGAAATGCAAGACACATATCTCCAGCACGAACTATAATAATATATTACATCATGCTGCTTAAATACCACAGTACCTGGAAAATATACTTAGACCTTCAATCTGCCACCTCTCTACCCTGAATAGATTCGGTCCTCCATGGCCATAATCCTGAACATTTCCTTTGTATTCTCATTCCAGCTATAATTGAATAATTACTGATATTTACTTATCACTTCTATTAGATTTTAAGTTCCAGGAATACCTGGGCATGGAATAAGGCATCTTCTTCACAGTACCTGATGCAGGACTTCACAAATAGCAGGTGCCCAATATATAGTTGTTTTTTTTTAAATAAATGCTTCATCTCTACTGTTACAAAACGGTTGAAAAGGGAGTACTATCAAAACTGAGAAGAGGCTATTGAAAATACCAGCCAAGAAAGTGGGAAGAGAAAATGGCTGTCGACAGGAAGGCAGACTGCAAGATAGCATGTGAATGAGAAAACAAAAGGAGAGTGTGTGGTGGCACAGGGAGTGTTTGTTGGTGAGCTGAGGGACAGCTATACTCCAGGAGACTGTGGGAGACTGCTGGATGGGGTTCCCCTGACCTGACCTGGTAGCCTCCACTGCTGCTGGGTTTCCTCCTGGAGCGACCAACTCGGATGTGGAGACCCTGCCACATTGAAGAGGAAAGTGGATGTTATCTGAGGCCTGAAAAGCCCAGGGATTCTACAACTATGGCACCCACCGAACTACTGCAAACCCAAGAACTCAGGTCCCCAATTGGTGCAAGAATGCGGATTCAAGTGAGCTCTACATTCCCTCACAGAAAAGTCAGATTTTGCCTGGGAAAAGGTGATGTTTGTGGTCGTGGCAGGAGAGAGAAATGGTGACATCAGACTCTGCCCGCATGGCCTCCCTGGTCCCCCATGGTAAACTGAACACCGTGGGTAGCTTCAGGTTATACCCGCCAGGCCTGCCTGGTCCCAGATGCTGACATGGACACCGTGGGTGGAGTCAGTCACTCTCCCCATCCCCGCCTGTTTACCCATCAGGTTGACCCTGCAGATGATGTCAGGTGCTGCACACCTGGCCTACCCAGTCCCCAATGGTGGACTGGACCCCGCAGGCTGTGTCACTACTGCCTGCCAGGCCTGCCCCACCTCGATGGCTGCCTGAACCCAGCGGGCAGCTTCAGGTGCTGCCCGCCATGCCTACCTGGTCCCCAATAACACCATGGGTAGAGTCAGGCACTGCCCACCAGTCCTTACCGGTTACCAGTGGTGGCCTGGATTCTGCAGGCAGCATCAGACACTGCCCATCCTGCCTGCCCGGTCCCTGATGGTGTCCTCAGGCACAGCCTGCCCCTCCTGCATATGCAAATTTACCCTCCATTTTTTGTTGGCTTAATTTGCATATCAGTCCTGATTGGCTGTGGGTGTAGCAAAGGTACAATTAATTAGCATTTTTCTCTTTTATTAGTGTAGATAGTCACCATGCTTTACATCACCTTCCCAAGACTTACTTAATTTATAACTGGAAATGTGTACCTTTGATCACCTTCACCCATTTGTCCCACTCCCCAACCCCTATGCTCTGGCAACCACCAATCTGTTCTCTGTATTCGTTTGTTTTGTTTTTGTTTCTTTAAATTCTACATATAAGTGAGATCATATGGTACTTGTTTTTCTTTGTCTTACTTATTTCACTGAGTATAATACCCTCAAGATCCATTTATGTTGAGGCAAATTTCTTTCTTTTTATAGCTGAACTAGAGACCCAGTGCATGAGTTCATGCACATTGAAAGGAAATTAATTAGAAGGTGGACAGTGGGGTGAGACTGGGTGAGACAGGCTGGACATGCCTGGGGCCAACCTCCCATAGTCCCTCCTTGGTTGGCGACACATGGGGTGGCACCGTGGCTCAAAGGCCATCCACAGAGTGAGCTGGATCACTCTGGCAGGTGGAGTCCCTCAACCTGGTCTGCAGGGATCAGGACAAAACCAGCTCTCTGAGTGGTCCCATTGTGCAAGAAGACACTCTGCAAAATTGCAGTTGTACGGGGTGTGGAACACAAATGCAAGTGTGCAGTAAACCAAATTTGGAGTTGACAGTGTCCCAGAAACAACATAGCCCATGGCCGGCCAAAGGTGGACCCCCATGGTCCTGAGAGGAATTGGGCTCCCTCCTCTCTGGTTTCAGGGTGCATCACCTTAGAACCACCACTGCCGTGTCACTGCAGCTCAGCAGCTTCTGCATTGAGTGTCTTACCCCTGGTGGTCAGTGTGCATCATCGCTATGGATCGGATGGTTGGACACTTAGCATATTAGCCTTTTATATAGATAGATAGATAATTCATTGTATATATGTGTACCAGTTTCTTTATCCACTCATATCTTAGATGTTTCCATGTCTTGGGTATTATAAATAACTAGAGGCCCAGTGCATAAATTTGTGAGCCAGTGGGGTCCCTCCTTCTGGCCTGAGGGATCAGGCTGAAAGTGGCTCTCTGACATCCCCCAAGGGGTCCTAGACTGTGAGAGGGTTCAGGCCAGGCCAGGGTACCCCATTGATGCATGATTGATCCTGGGGAGAAACACAGGAGGTTGGCCAGCTGGGAAGGGACTGCAGGAGGGCTCCAGTGCATGTCTGTCCATCTCATTCATTCCTGATGAGCCCTACTCTAGCAGCAAGTTAACATACCAGTTGGAATATCTTCCCCCTGTTGGTCAATACATGTCATAGCAACTGGTCAACCAGTCAACTGTCTGTCCCCTGGTGGTCAGAGCACATCATAGTGAGCAGTTGAGCAGACTTAACATATTATGCTTTGATTGGTTGAACGGAGGACTGGATGACCTGACACTTAGCATATTAGGGATTTATTATATAGTATGCTGCAGTGAATATAAGGGTGCATATATCTTTTTGAATTAGAATTCTCATTTTCTTTGTATAAATATACAGAAATGAAATTGCTGGATCATAAAGTAGTTATATTTTTAGTTTCCTGAGGGTCCTTTATACACTGTAGAGATAATAACAGCTGTGGTAAAACAACAACAAAAAAACCTATAATTTTTTTAAAGATACTCTCTAGCTGGAGCAAGGCAGAGGGAGAGCGCAAAGATGGTATCAGCCAGTCTCTGTCCCAGAGAGCACCCCAGTAGGTTCCAAAATGTGTGTTAAATCAGATGCCTGCTTCTCAGGCCAATGCTCCGAGATAAGCAAGTGAGTCTCTCCCACATAAAGTCTGGGCACCTCAGGATTGACGACTTCCAAGCTGGGTCTTGGGGTGGGTGAGTCTGAGTGCATGAGTACTTTATGAGCCACTTATCAGATTGTTACAAGCTTAAGGGTCTCATGGATGTGAGTTGGTTTGTTTGAAAAGCTAGACAGATGTTTTGGGAGCTCATCTCTCAGGTAAAAATCTCCTCAGGGAGAAGATCTATATTTTGAATTCCATCCTGACTGTGGGTCACCACACCAGGAGGATAGTTTGTGGTGAGACTGTGTCCCAGCCCTTTTTACTGGCTTCAGTGTGGGCCTCTTCTTGTTCACCTAATACATAGGAGTTGATGATCCAGTTTTCAGTTGCTTTTTTCAGAGGAAGTTGTTTAATATGCAGCTGTTTTGTGGGAGGAGGTGAGTTCAGGATTCCCCTATGTCACCATCTTGAATCAGAACCTCTATTAAGTGTTTTAAAATGCTCTGCATATTATAATTCATTTAATCCTCACAACAACTCTGCTAAGCAGATAGTATTATTATTACTATTATTACTATTATTATTATTATTCACATTTTGCAAATAAGGAAACTGGATCACAGAGACTTTATAAACTTGCCCAAGTACACTAAGCTATATGCCTTTTAATACTATTATTTCATTAGCTTAATTTTATATTTAATGTTATTAACCACTAGAGGCCCAATGCATGAAATTCATGCAAGAATAGGCCTTCCTTCCCCTGGCTGCTGGCACTGGCTTCCCTTTGGCACCCAGGACCCAGACTGGCTTCCCTCTAGGTGCCTGCAGGAACCCAAGACCCGGATGGCTTCTCTCAGGCTGCCTGCAGGTACCTGGGACCCAAGCTGGCTTCCCTCCAGCCCCCGGTTCGTCAGGAAAGACATCTGGAATGACCTCCAGAATGACATCAGGTCTAATTAGTATATTACCCTTTTATTATTATAGATCATTTACCATATGTATTTTCGCATGTATTTTCTCATTTAAACTTGATGACAAATGTATGAACCAATTTATCACACTCCAAAGATAAACTTTACATAGTTCATATGATTTGCCCAAGATCTCAGAGAACACAAGAAAAGGAACACAATCCTTTGTGAAGCAAAATATAAGAACTATGTAATGAAGAAAAGGAAAAGGGAAGTGTAATTCATCTTAAACACTGGGGACTGCCCAGTGAAGAACAAGTTATAGCCTATAAAGATAGGAAATGATCCAAAAACTGCATCACCATGGGACTAATGTTTCAGTCTCATTTACAAATGCATGCCTACCACCATGCCTTCCTAGCACAATAGCACATTCTCAAAGGATATTTGCTAAATTGAATTCAATTGACTCTCAGATTGCAATTAGATAAACTTCCTGGTTGACTGTTTCCATAACTCATTTATTTTTCATCACAGTATTTTGAAAGAAGGCAAGTACTTGCTTGGTTATACAGGAACCCTCTCTTCCCAGATTCACAACAAAGCCTAGGGAATTTGATTTATAATTTCTTAAATACAAATAAAGTTTTCTAATTAGAAAAGACTTGGAAAATGTATTCCCCAACTCAGTTCATATAGTGGTCCTCCTGGTCTCCTAAATAATCTCTAAACTAACTCATTTTGTGAATCTTATTAAAGCTTCTGGAGGCTCACTGTTATTTCCAATCTGGTCACTGTCTGGTCCATAAGAAGATACTCGTAAAATTAGGAATACTGGGAATATAAGTGGCTCAAATATGAGTGGTAGAAAAATTCCAAAGCTATCAGGCAAAATTCCTTTTCAGTGGGTTTTTCTCTTTTTATTAAGGAATTTTAAGCCAATAACTAAAAAAAGACAGAAAGGGGCAGAGAAAGAATTACGGTATATCTTCGTGATGGTTTCAATGCAAAAAATAATAGAATAAATCCTAGATCAATATAAATGACTCTCAATGTCCTCTTTCAGCCCTATTTCATTGTGGGGATTTTTTTTTACTCCAACATTGTTTCAACAACTCACATTGAAGAGAGATCCACTTGTTCATTGTGAAGTTATAACTGCTTCTGATTCCAATCTGTCTTTTAAGTTCCTCCATTTCTGAGTAGGTATCTTCTCTGCTGTTCTGCTTGGCTGTGAGAATTCCTTTTATCTTTATAGTTATCCTTATTCTGGCTGACACTCTAGTTCTTTCTTTCAATGAATGGCTCCAGCTTGAAGTGGCCCAGCCATAGCTGTGGGAATTAGCTGTTCCTTACCATCTAATAGGCATGAGTAGATTGTTTTGATACCTATACCCTCCTCTGGTAACCTTTAACAGCTAGAGCATGAAGTCTCGGATGACAAACCAGAGTCTTCAGCCCCAGTGCCCCCTCACTGGAGCAGTGGACAGAGACTGAAAGCACCAACTTGATCATCCAAGGAATTAAATAACAAGAGAGGAAGGACCATTTTTTAATGGGGAAAAATGTTCAGTGACCAAATGCATATAAATGCTGCTTTAATAATGGATTTAATGAGTCTACAATGTCATTGTGCTAAAAATACAGTGTTACATGTTACAGAAAACAGAAGAAGAACAAAGCAATACCAGAGAGATGGAGTCACACTTTATTATGCGCAGGTCCAGAGGAAAATGACTCTAAAGTTCTGGGCTCCAACATGCAGGAATTCTCCCTATTTATATGATTTTACCTTCTTTGTCTCCCAAATATGGAGTGTTTCTGGCCCCTTTTGCAAGTTCTTAAAGAGCCCATATGTGCTGGGCCTTGAGACCTCAACCAGAGGCTTAGCCTACTGCCAGCACTGATAACCTTGTCTGGGGAAGGGTTAATGGCCTCGCTGAAGTGGGAGTCATCTTAGCAAGCAAGAATTTACAGAAGCCAATTAGCAGGGCTAAAATTTCAAATAGCAGTTTTTATACAAGATGGATGCTTCAACAGAAGGACAAATACTGCATAATTCCACTTACATGAGGTACTTGAAATACCGTATTTGTCGGCGTATAAGACGATTTTTTTGCCCTGAAAATACCGTATTTGCCGGCGTATAAGACGACTGGGCGTATAAGACGACCCCCCAACATTTCCACTAAAAATACAGAGTTTGTTATATACTCGCCGTATAAGACTACCCCCCACTTGGAGGTATATTTTTCAGGGCCAAAAAATCGTCTTATACGCCGGCAAATACGGTAGTTAAACCCATGGAAGCAGATAATACAATGGTGGTTATGATGGGCCAAGGAAGGGGGAAATAAGGAGTTGCTATATAATGGGTATAAAATTTCAGATGTGAAAAATGAACTAGTTCTAGATATATGCTACACAGTATAGTGCCTGTGGTCAACAGTATTGTGTTAGGCACTCAAACATTTAAGAGGGTAAATATTATGGTAAGCATCCTTATTTAAAAAGAAAGAAAGATCCTGGCTGGCATGGTTCAGTGGAGGCATCGACCTATGGACCAGGAAGTCATGGTTCAATTCCTAGTCAGGTCACATGCCAGGGTTGTAGGCTTGGTTCCCAGTGGCGGAGGAGGCGGGGGGGGGGGGGGCTTGCAAGAGGCAGATGATTGATGATTCTCTCATCAGTGATGTTTCTATTTCTATTTCTCTGTCCCTCTCCCTTTTTCTCTGAAATCAATAAAAATAAATAAACAAAAAATACATAAATAGACACAAGGAATCTTGTGATGAAATATCTTGATTGAAGTGGTGGTATTAGAGGTGCTTGCATATGTACAAACTTATCAAATTGTACACATTATGTGCATTTTTCTTTTTAAATATATTTTATTGATATTTTACAGAGAGGAAGGGAGAGGGATAGAGAGCTAGAAAAGTCAATGAGAGAGAAACATCCACCAGCTACCTTTTGGACACCCCCTACCGGGGATGTGCCCGCAACCAGTGTACATGCCCTTGACCGGAATCGAACCTGGGACCTTTCAGTCCGCAGACCGACGCTCTACCACTGAGCCAAACCGGTTTCGGCTGTGCATTTTTCTATATCAGTTCCACATCAATAAAACTTTTAGAAAATATAGGTCAGTGAAATTCTAAACTTTTTATAATTTTCTGTTTATGTGGGAAATTTACAACTTTCTGACAGACAACTTGAAATAGAGTGTTAGCTAAGGTTGGTTGAATAAACATTTGAGTGGCCGAGTAGAGAATGTAAATATTTTTATTATTAACATTTTATTTTTTCCCTTCCATATGTTTTAATAGAAAAACAAAACAAACAGTGGAAAGAAGCTTTCCATAGTTTCCATGGTAGAAAAACATAGTTTTGCCTCATGCTGAACAATTAAAAGTTATATCTCATCTACAAAAATATATTTGAAACATGAATAATGGTGGGGAGCAAGTTGGAAAATTTCATGCAAACAAAAGGAATGATGCAATGGTATCCTAAGCTAATTTTCCTCTATCCTTTTAGTCATATTAAATTTAAGATTTAAGTAGCCAACTTTTTGTCTAACATTCCCCTACATCAATACTATTGATATGCTTAGAAATAGGTAAAATTCATGAGGTGAATTATCATTACAAATCCTGAATTTTTTATCCCTGTCTCTGTCTAAATTCTGCACAGAATCCACTTTACTGAAAACTTTGCCATGCCAATATTTCATCTTTTTTTATGACTAATAGTATTCTATTGTGTGTAGGTATACCTAATTTCCTTTATGAAATCCTGCCATTTACAACATGGGAAGATCTTGAGGGTATGTATTATGCTAAGTGAAATAAGTCATGTGGAAAAGGACAAAAACCCATATGAATTCTCTCATATGTGGAATATAAAGCAAAAAAGTAACAATGAACAAATAAAACAAAAACAGACTCATAGATACAGACAACATATTGGTGGTACCAGAGGGGGTGAGAGAGGATGAAATGAGTAAAGGGGGTCCAATATATGTTGATAGATGGAAATCAGACGTTTGGTAGTGAGTACACAATAGAGTATTCAGGTATTAAATTATGTTATACACCCAAAATTTATATAATGTTATTCACCAAAGTTACTGCAATAAAACATTATATTTGTTTTCCTTGTCTTCTAAAAAATATTTATTTCTGAAATTATTACATGCCCCCCCCACAATTGACCCTCCATGCCCCAAGCCTTCACCACCCTATGTTCTGTGTCCATGTGCATGTACATATGCATCCAAGTTCTTTGGAAAGCCTTTGGCATGTCGGAAATGAGATGTTAAAAAAATGTTGCAGAAATTAATTATGTAGTAAATACTAACAGTTTTGTCAAAAATCTAATGAAAAACACCCTGCATTTTGAGTAATCACATCCATACTAAGAGGGAAAATAAGCAGAGCTCTTTGTTTAGGAGCCAAACCTATTTTGTGAGGGGCATATATATTGCCTAATGCTGAGATTTTAAAATGAAACCAATGTAGCTTCTTTTTATTTTGTGCTAGCTGAAAATAAACAGAGGAGGAATAAATGGAATGATTGGGAGCTGTTGAAAGATCAGTGTCTGTTGTAGGGAATGTATCGACATTTGATGTTTCCAAGGCATCCATAATTTTGCCGTGGACGTCTCATTTCCGCCCTCATCCTCACAGTTCTGTGTGTACATGTGAGATGATGCCACAATCTGGCAGGATCAAATCCTCTCCCCTGAACTCACTGCTGTTTTATTCTGGCTCTTTGGAAATGTGTTCCTGTTTCTGCTGTGAGCTCAGGAGCAGTTGGAGATGTTGATTTTTCAGTGTGTGTGCTTTCAAACTGGCCATTTCTTTGGCAGTCTTTTTCAGTTATTGCAGTCAGATTGAATTGTATTATCCAAACAGAGAGAAATAAAATCACAGCTGGGCGTTATCTCAGCAGCAGGCATCTCATGGTGAGCACTCCCATATTGTCTGGCTGATTGTTCCCTAAACTGCTGGAATGCGAAGAAACTTCTGTCACCAGGAAGCCCTGTGAACTGGGATGAGAGGACTTCTGTGTTCCCAGATACTGAGTGGTTAGTCTCCATGCAGCCCCAGATTGCTCCCTTCCTGGACGTAACCTTGCCTAGAGTTTGACTTGGTGACATAGTTACCTTCATTCTCTTTCCTTAGGCAATAGTAACATTCTCTTCCCTCTACCCTGAAAACACAGCTGTGGTGTATGTTTATTGGCTCTCATTAGTCAGGCATGTGTGTAGCGTGCGGGTGGGTTGTGCTGCCTGTTCTGAAAACAGTTTAGGACTAGAACACCATGGGCCTGACTCGGGAGCTCCGCTTGGTGAGTGCGGTGGAAACAGCAGGCATGACAGAAAGAAGGCAGTCACATCTTGCTGGGGTGGCAAGCCCACTCCATAACTTACTTTCTATTTCCATAATGTCACCCACACTCACTATGGCGCCTGTTCAAGATGTGTGACATTCGTGGTCTTCTCTAGAAAGAGAATGTGTTTGCCATTTAGTCATCTAACATTACTCATATATTTGGATTTATGGAGGGAAAAAAAATACCATGATTCAAACACTGCCACTTTACTCTGTGCAACTATCTTGCCACATTTCACTCATTACATTAAGACAAAATAGAGTGATTATTTGTGATATGAGAATTTTTGGACTGGAACAGATGGTGTTCCCCTGGGCAGGATGGTTCCCCAGATTGTTTGTCAGTCAGAATCAAAGATGTGGAAGGAAGATGGTATAGCAAAGGTGGAGATTTATTAAAGAACAAGTACAGACTCCCACGTTGGTAGGGGGAAAGAGTCCAACTGAGTTCTTCCTTCCATGGCTTATAAAGGCTACAAGTTCCTGTGTCCTGATATCGCCTCTGATTGGTCAATGTTTCCCTTTTATTTGGTCACTAAAGCAACTCCTGAGCTCAAAGGTCAAACATCACGTGGGACATATGAGGCCCCCTTCATTGTTCTCCTATTCCCTCTGGGCTTTCTTCCTCCTTCTTTATTTTGTAAGGTTAGGTCATTTGGCTTCTCCCGGTTCCCTTGTCTTATAGAAATATAACTATGCCAGGCTCCCTTGTGTTATGGAAATTTAACCTCTCCCAGCTCTGTAGCCCTCCCTGTGTGTTTTCCATGGGGCCCGTTAATTTCTAAAATTTCATAAACCTACCTATTTCACCCCTAAAAATTCCTATTTTACCCCACAAACTCCTTTACTTTGGACAAAAAAGAATCTCTGTGCTTCTCCTCAAATAAAAGAAGTTTTTTTGTTTTACCATAAAATCAGTCTTTACAGAAGTCTCTGTCCACAGAGAGTTGTAATTGTGGTGATTTGAAAGAAGAAAACAGGAGTTCCTAAAGAAGTAGACTCCAAGGGCTAGTTCACATTTTCTCAATCTACCCACAGAGTTTTTAGCCTCCAAACCTGGTCCACTGCCTCAATGATGCCCTGGGGCCCATAATGAGGAGAAAGACATGAAGAAAGATTATATCTTTTCTATTCATTTAGACTCATTTTAAAGAGACCACGCAGCCCATATTGTTTAAAATGCATTATGTCCTCTCTGGCCTCTCAGCCCTAAGACCCTCCCATCAAGGGGCAAGATGTTCCCCCACACTTACAGTGGTTGCCAGTTGCTTATGGGATCCAGCCTGGACTTCTTAAACTGTTTGACTTTCCAAACTCTAACAACCTTTACTTGCTTAACTTTCTGTCCTCTTCAGGCCAATATCTGTCGAATATCAAATTTGTTCATCATTTACTTGTCACTAAACTTTAGTCATGATATATGACTAACCTAGAGCCATCATCATCAGCCAATCTTGCAAAGATTCAGAGCCAAGTCCAAGCAGAAAACTCTCATCGGTAGCAGGTGTCCAGTCAGGAACACCAGATAAGTCAAAAGTGATGGCTCCCTTTGGGGGGGGGGGCATCTGACAATGATGAGTCTCACATATTGAGAGTTTATGAATTATTTCCAGTGCTCAATGCACACTTCTGATAACCCATGTGAAAGATTTTAATACTAGTGACACAGTGCACAAAATTCATGCATGGAGGGGGGATTCCCTCAGCCAAGCTTGCACCCTCTCCAATTAGGGACCCCTTGGGGGATGTCTGACTGCTGGTTTAGGCCCAATACCTACCTGTCTGATCACCCCTAACTGCCTCTGCCTGCCTGCATGCTCACCCCTAACTGCCCTCCCCAGCCAGCCTGATCTCACCCCCCACTGTTCTCCTCTGCTGGCCTGATTGTGCCCCCAACTGCCTCTGCCTGCCTGCCTTATCACCCCTAACTGCCCTCCCCTGGCAGCCTGATCTTGCCCCCAATAGCCCTCTGCTGCCTGCCTGATCTCTCCCCCAACTATGCTCTCCTGCCAGCCTGGTTGTCCCATAGTGCCCTCCCCTGCCAGCCTGATCTAGCCCTCAATGGCTCTCCGTTGCTGGCCTGGACTCACTCCCAACAGCTCTCCCCTGACAGCCAATTTGGTTCTTACTGGTTGGTTTCTATGCCAGTCAGTGTCAAAAGCTCTCCCTCTTAGGCAGCCATTGACTCCTCACAATTCACACAGATTTGGTTCTGACTGGTCAGTTCCAATTCTAGTCAACATATCTGGGCCAATCTCTGGGCCTGATCAGAGAAGCAGGGCTGATCAGCAAACCCCACAAAGGCCCAGAGAGAAGCATAAATGTGTCTGCTGGCAAAGCCCAGAGAGAAGGAGAGAGGCAACAGCTAATCAATAGCTGCCATGGAGACTTTAGGTCAAACCCTGCCTCTCTTTTTGGGCTTCTCACCGTGCCTGATCCACAGCCTCATCGGCAGTCAGTGTTGGGTCGCTGCGCCTGCACCTGCAGCAACCCAGCACTGACTGCAGGACTGACTTCCAGTGTTTGGTCGAGCCTTCAGTTGGTCATTATGGTTCATGGGTTTTTATATATTAGGATATGCTGGAATTATGTATTGAATCTAAATATATAGAGAGATTTTTTTAAATAAATATTCTTTGTCATTTTACAGTAACTATTATTTACCAAAAAACTGTCTTGGAATATTATAGCTTATAGAAAAGCAAAGTATTTTTTAAATCAATCTATAATAATAAAACCCTAAGGAACCATTGAAATTGAATGGTTGACTGAACAGACTGTGTGGGCAACCAGGCCAGCAGGGGGAGGGGGGGTTAGTGAGGAACAACCAAATGACTGAGCAGGAGGTGGCATGGGAGACAAGGCTGGCAGGAGGGTTAGTGAGGGGTGACCACATAACTGAACAGAAGGCTGTGTGGGGCAACCAGACCTAGAGGGGGGTGGCAGTTGGGGGCGACCAAGCTGGTGGGGGGGTCAACCAAACGACTGAGCAGCAGGCTATGTGGGGTGACCAGGCCAGCAGGGGGGTTAGTGAGGGGCGACCAAACAATCAAAGAGCAGGCTGTGTGGGGCAACCAGGCTTGCAGGGTTGGGCAGGGCAGTTGGGGGCTACCAGGCCAGCAAGGGGGGGTAGTGAGGGGCAACCAGGCCAGCAGAGGGGGGCAATGAGGGGCAACCAGGCTGGCAGGGGATCAGTTGATGGTGATCAGGCCAGCTTACAGTAAGGGGTGACCAGGTAGCAGGGGGGCAGTTAGGGGCAACTAGGTTGGTGGGGGGGGGCGTTTGGGGTAACCAGGCCAGCAGGAGGTGCAGTTAGGCACAATCAGGCAGGCAGGCAGGTGAACAGTTAGGAGCCAGTGGCCCCAGACTGTGAGAGGGATGACTGACTGTCAGCAATAGGACATCCCCTGAGAGGGCCTGGGTTGGAGAGCGTGCAGGCTGGGCTGAGAGGCCACTCCCCTTGCACAAATTTCATGCACCAGGCCTTTATTTGTATTATATTCAAATCTATAACCATGTCATTTTAAGTTTTGTCATTCTTAGACAGCCACTGTTTAACTCTGATGTATTTGCAAATATGTTTTATCTTTAGAAAAATTAGTGAAATGGACTCTAGCTTACTTTAAATTGCAGGATTCTAAGCAGGTCATATCCTTGAACTGGATGAAGATTCATAGAATTTTAAGGAATAACTGAATTAATAAAAAAGTACTGGCAAATAATCATGATAAAATAGTCATGGGACTATATGAATTCAGAATAATTATTATTCTTTGCACTCTGTTTAAAATATTGCTGATTTTTAAATATTTTGTTTCCCAAATAAAGAAAACTAGAAAGAAGACATTCTGCATTATAGGAACTAATAAATTAGTAACATTCATTTAGCAGTATTCCTAGGAGACAAAGACTCAAAGACCACAACTTACAAGTTGGATTTTTTTCCCATTGGGAAAAACATTGATTAAAGACTCTATCCAACAGTGTTAAAGGGACCTTACCTTATCAGGTACCTAACCACAAATGGACATCTTCCCCTGTATTTGACACTGGCCTTGATCTCAAGGATGAGAAGCTGCTGGCCCCGAAGAAGGCAATCAGCTATCCCAAGATTTCAACAAGGCCTATATGCTCACAAATTGATGCTGCTCAAACCTTGTTCTTATACCGCCCAATTGTTATTGATTGAATGATTTTTATTACCCTTCTTATAGCTTTCTAGTGAAAATAATATCTGTCTCCCTAGATCCCTTCCCTTGTTAGAAATGAAAATTTTAACTTAGATAACCTGCTAATCTTTCCCACCTACTAGACAATAATATTTTGATTGTCAGCTATGATAATGAAGTTAATGTTTTGTTGGCCACATACTGATCTTCTATCAATATCAGCTTTGATATATTTTTATGGTTATATCTATTATAAAAGACACATCTTGGACAATCCCCTCCAAGAACAGCTCCCTAATAATTCCCCTGGTACAGTGGTCAGCAAACTCATTAGTCAATAGAGCCAAATATCAACAGTACAACAATTGAAATTTCTTTTGAGAGACAAATTTTTTAAACTTAAACTTCTTCTAATTCCACTTCTTCAAAATAGACTCGCCCAAGCCTTGACATTTTGTGGAAGAGCCACACTCATGGGGCCAAAGATCCGCATGTGGCTCGCGAGCTGCAGTTTGTTAACCATGGCCCTGGTAGAATTATATATGAATCTAATCTAAATGAATAGTTTAGATAAGTATTGTCTAGCTATGGGAATGGATGAAACTAACTGCTCAGAAGAAAATTGGAGCTTCTAGGTAATAGTAAATGCTTGATCCTCTCAGATACTTCTTTGTCCAATATTAGACATTTTCTGTTCCTAATCAGTATTATTGGTTTAATGTTGTTACCCTTGTTCTTGATGTATAAATGTTACATTAGATGCCGAAGAACAAAACTTAAGACAAGTAGCAAAAAGACTTGTATCATGGTATCTAAAAAAAAATTAGAAATGATACAGAATAGTTTTTAACAAGGACGTATAGGATCTTACTGTCTTCCATTTACCTACCATTTATTTTGAATAATAATAATTCCACCTTGAATGCCATCTCGTTATGGTCTTGCCCCATTTTCCAGTGGTTCACCATATTCAGCAAGACAAATGTGGACACTGAGACTTCCTAGGAATGAGCCTTCCTAGAACCATGGGACTCCATTATCCAACCAAAATGTTGGTTATCAATTCATCCTTTGGATTGATTTATGACCAAAAGGGGAATGTGTGGATGAAAAGAGGCCAAATGCTATCCTGATTAGCTCAGGTAAGGCCTGTGTGGTGTCCTATCCACCATGACTCACTTTTAGTTAGAAAGTTTTAATTTCAGACCATTCTATGTTGTTACTTTAGGTCTCTGAGTTAATAAGGTAACCTTGCAGGCCTCCCCTGAGCTTGTCAGGTTACCATATGGCCCCCTTTTTCCACATTTCCCCCATTTTTGGTCATAAATCAATTGAAAGAATGCATTGGTGACCAACCTTTTGGTTGAATAATTTGGTCCCATGGTGTCAGGAAGGCATATTCTTATGAAGTTTTAGTACCAGTATCTGTCTTGCTGGATGATGGACCACTAGGAATGGGGCGAGACCATAATCTTGGATGGAAGTCAAGGCTGAAATTTTTTCAAAAGTAAAAAGCAGGTAAATGGGAGGCTGACAGGTCTTATGGGCCTTTATTAAGAAAAACACGCTGGATAATTTCTAACCTATAAGCTATCGTGATTCAGGTTTTGTTGTTTGTCTCAGTTCCTTGTATTTTGCATCTAGTATAACATTTACTTATAGTTTGAGGGTAAACTATACATCTCTTCAATTTTTATAATCTGTCCATCTTTTTCTTTTTCTTTTTTTGACCTTTCAGGACACAACCACTAAGTAAGAGCAGGGACCACAAATCCCCTCATTGTTATTGTTATCATGTTAATTGTTGACTGTTAAGTACCCTATACACACCTATGTAAACAAGCGTGTGTCTATTTGTTTTACTTTATATCCACTCCCTCCCTTTGCTTTATCCTGTCTCTCTAATCTATCACTAATGAATTTCATGCAACCTCCCCTCCTTTGATTGTAATGTATAAAATAAGGTGCAAAAAATTCCATTCTCTGAAGCATTTTTCTCAATTCCTTGAGATTTTGATTTCCATCAATTGCCATCAATCTGACTCAAATTTACATAAAAAATTCTTAAACAAACAAGGAACATGTTAAAAACTATCACAGCTAAGAAGAGTGTAAGAAGACATGGTTACTAAATTTAATATGGAACAGGAAAAGGATAGTAGGTAAAAATTGAGGAAATCTGAATAAAGTATGCACAGTGTTTTGAAATATACACTAATAAAAGAGAAATATGCAAATTGACCATACCTCCATGATACCCACCAGTCAATCAGAAGTGGGTGTGCAAATTAACCCAATGACGATGGAAGGTTAATTTGCATATGCAAGCACAGAATGAAGGCTGAAGCCTCCGACCCAAGTGAAGACTGAAGACTAACGACCGAATACTGAAGAGATTTGGCTTCTCCAGTGCAGCCAGAGTGAAGGCCTAGGTCTAAGGTGCCAGAGGAAAGCTGGTGACAGCAGCCAAGGAAGGCCTATTGCATGAATCTTTATGCAACAGGCCTCTAGTCCTAGCTAATAAAGAGGTAATATGCAAATTGACCATCACTCCAATACACAAGATGGCCACCCCAAAGGTCAAAGATGGCTGCCCCCATGTGGACACAAGCTGGCCACCACAAGATTGCCTATAGGAGAGAGCAGTTGTGGGCAATCAGGCCTGCAGTGGAGGACAGTTAGTGGGTGACCAGGCCTGCAGAGGAGGGCAGTTGTTGGGGGGGCAGGCTTGCAGGGAAGGGCTGATGGGGGCAATCAGGACTGCAGGGGAGGGCAGTTTGGGAGGACCAGGCCTGCAGAGGAGGACAGTTAGGGGCAACCAGGCTGGCAAGGGAGGGAAGTTTGGGGGTGATCAGACTGGCAAGCAGAAGCAGTTAGGGGCAATCAGGAAGGTAGGCAGGTGAGCAGTTCTGGATTGTGAGAGGGATATCCGACTGCCCATTTAGGCCCAATCCCGGCTTGAGGGGTACTAGATTGGAGATGGTGCAGGCTGGGCTGAAGTACACACACACCTCCATGTACGAATTTCATGCACTGAGCCTCTAGTTATGTATAATACATTTAACAAAATATGAATCAGAAATAGGGAGAGAAGGTGGGAAGTAGAATAAATTTACGGATGGCCTCATTTGTATGAGCTATAATTCAAAGGATGCAACATTATGTTGAAATATTAAGAGGATCATATAATAATTCTATAGTAAAACATCTGGTAGTTACAAATATATTAAAGAAATTAATTATGGGCATTCACCAATGTGGATTCTGAAAAATATAATCTTGAAGCAGTGATTTTTAAGTAAAACAAAAATCACCAGTAGAAATATGAAAGGTCATATGCTAATATGGCTTTTCCACTAATCATATGACTTTAAGTAACTTATTCTTTAGCTTTCAAGATATAATTCATTATGCAAATGAAGGAATGGATTTTTTTTTGTTTTCCTAGTCTGGTCTGAAAGAAAAAGTACATGTTTTCAACTAGTCAGCTCTCTGTCAAAAAAATAGATTAAAATTTCCAAGCTAATTTTTTTTCTGCTTATTTTTCTTTGAGTTCCTACATTTGTGCTCTGTTATGTTCCTATATAACTGTAATATTTTTTGAATCATTTGTCTTTATTTGTTTTTTTGCTACAGAATTTACCAGGTGACTGAAAAATACACAGGAGTACCAGAGATACAGGAAAAACCCATTTATTTTCAGATGTTTCGCATGTACTAGTACAGTGACTCAGAGGAGACTATTTATCTCCAAATCCTGAGCAAACTGATATGAAGGAAGATCTCCCTTTATAACCTTTGGGTTTCTTTGTCCCCCCAATATGGATAGGACTTTTGGACCTTTTGCAGGCTTTGCAAAAAGCCCCATGTGTTTGGATGGGGGTAGTGAGACCATATATAAAGGCCTGGACTGGCTCCAGCACTGATAACCCACTCTGGGGGTGGTGTATTGTTTATGGTTTATTGCCTATGTAAAATGGGAGTATGTAGGTAAACAGGTCTTGCAAGACCAGATAATTAAGGAAGGGGCAGTGACTAGAGAGACTATAGGCTAACAGGAATGTGCATTAAGGATACAGAGTCAGGCTGCTGGCACCCCTGCCCCCACCCCAAATGTCTTATTTTCCCCATCATTCTGTTTTCTTGTTTTTTAAGTTCTTGTTTTAATGTTTTTAGAATTTTCATCTGCCATTAGTTCCTTTCCTGTTACTTGCAGGAATAGAAATTGAAAATGGAAGGACTTTCCTAGACTTCTAGTAGGAAGATGAGATGCAGTCATGTGCTAGGACATCATTCCAAGCTTCACAGCTCACACTTCCCTCCTCTGTCACTACAGTCAACATCTTATAATATGCTCATCTCTGTAGCCAGCACTACTCTGATTCTTAGGGCCCATCCTGGATTCCCTAGTTCCCTCTACAGCCCTTTCTTCCACCTTGACTCACTCTTAGAAAAGGTTTCTTCTGTTATGTTCTGCTATCTGCCACCTCTGAACACTCTCTGAACCTTGTTTCCCTCTTCTTCCCCAGCGCTCTTAAGGTGCTTAGTCTCAGTTATACTCATAGTAGTTCCCTCTCCCATAAGACGCTCTCATTTGGGAAGCAACTATTTGCTGGATGTCTGAGGTCCTCCAGCCCTTTGAACCCTTCTGCCCACCCTGTTCATCCCTTTGGTCCTCCCACAATCACCTGCTTTCTGTGGGGCTTCACCTTTGTTGTCAGATTTATGCAACTGGGAGTCTATGAGTTTTTTGTATCATAGTTTGCTAAATATATAAAGTTTTTGTTTTTTAAGTACTTTTACCCCCACATGATTTCAGAGAAGGGAGATATTAAAAAAAAAATTAGTTGTTTGGTGATAAAACTCTTGTTTGTAAACTATTGTGTTATAAAGTTTAATTTTCAAGCTTTTCTAAATAGTTAGAAGATTACTATTTGCTAAGGGCCAGTCTCAGAGCCATATACTGTGGATATAACTACTCATTACAACAAACTTGAGAGCTAATTGCTATTATTATCTCATTTTCAGAAGGAATAACAACGGTCTAGGAAGGTTAAGTAATTTCCTTAACCTTCTACAAAGGTGCTTAATAGAAGAATTAGGATTCACAATCAATTTGTTCTAATTCCAAAGCCCAAACCCTGATCTCATGAGATGTCCTGCCACATTTCCTTCAGATTTTAATCTTCCAAGATTAAAATATTTACATTTTTTTTTATTCTGCATACAAATAGGCACTCTGGGACCTGCCTCTCCTCAGTTCCCATGAAGGGATCCAGGCGTGGTTGGGGGTCTCATAAATAATGAGGCAAGACACTGTGCACGGGGCCTCCGATGACTATCATCTGAGCAGTGGATTGAGTCTGCTCTGAGTGATATGGAAGGGATGGGTTCTTCAAAGAACTGGCGATTCTGCAACAAAGTTAATATTTCCACTATAATGGCCGCTCCAAATGAGTAGGATGGGCTGCATTTCCAGGTGAGTTCCCAGGTCCTGTGTGTGTGTAACTGCCAGCCAGGTTAGAATGTGCCTTCATAATCAGAACAAAACAATCATGATTAATAAATCATGATTAATATTTCTTACAATTCTAGCTGATTCCCCAGATTCTATTTTTGACCCTATCAGCATCACCTATACTAGTGAATTTGTCTCTAGGTCAAAGTGCCTCAATGGAATGAGTGCGAGAGAGGTAAGGATCACCAATTTGTTCTTGCAGGCACACTATTACAGGTTCATGGAGCTCTAAGTACTCTACAGAAGCACAAGAAGCACAAACCATTTTTCTTTCCTCCATTACTTGGTGTATATTGAGATCCAATTATTATCAAATGGGAGAGTTGAATTTCTCTTTATACATTTATGACACCCAGCAGCCTGACTGATTTTGCACAGTAATTCAGAATATACATTACTTTTTAAAGGTGAGGCAGTGCATGTCATTTAAACTGCATCTGCCGGAAAATATGACACAGATGTTGGAATTCAGTAAATCTGTGAAAGTGAAGAGATGACCAGGTATTCAAGTGTAAATTCATGCTTTGAAGGGGACCTCTACTTTCAGTTCCAACATGTAAATAACTTGACATCATTATCCCTGTCCTTAAATCTACAACAACAACTAAATAAATTGAAAATGAATGAGGTTTCATGAACTCATCACAGAATTAAGGTCATGGAGCAAGCTGTGAAGGAAAAGAGCCACATGCTAACCTGACAAGTGTTAGGTTCGAAAGGAAACAGGAAACAGACCACCAGGGAATTTTAAAGTAAAGTTTATTCCCCGGTAATGGGAGGAACCCATTATGGAGATAGAGAAATCAGAATTGGAGGAGTGGGGAGGACCCAGCCAGGCTGAGTCCTGCCATGGTGGATCAGCAACACGTGTCTTGCCTGAGGGTCCCTTTTAAGGGCTGGAACGGAAGGGGGTTGGGCCCAGGGCAGAACAGGAAGGGATGGGCTCTAAGGACACTTTGGCCTGTGTTGATTGGTTGTTCAATGTCTTAGAGCTATCTCTGTGACAGGTGCCAGTCATGTCATAAACTCCGCCCACCAGTTGGAAGAAGGGATAACCTTACAACAAGCTCAGGGGAGGCTTGCTTGGCAGTCTTGCAAACTCAGAGACCTAAAATAACTACAAAAGATGGTTTGAAAATTAAATATCTACCCACAAACAGGTTATAGTGGGTAGTCATTTCCTAGACTGATATTTCACCTGACGAAGATAAACTTAGATCTTCTTTACTGAGCCCATTTGTCCTTCTTGCCTCTCAGATAACGTATCTATGAGCTGTTTGGGTAACTTGTAACTTCCCTTTTTCTGGAGTTCCTGGGGCACAACCAAAAGTGGTGGGCCCCAGGACTGATGCCTCAAATTCCTTCGTTATCATGTTAATTGTTTCTGCACTCACCTAAGTAGGTCCATCATTTCACTTTTTATCCAATCCTGGGGGTTTCCCATTGCTTTCCTTTCTTCCACCTCCTTAATCCATCACCAATGAATTTCATGTAACCCACCTATGTCCCTCCTTTGATTGAAATGTATAAATAAATGTAATCTGCCATTCTTCGGAGCATTATCTCAATCCATTGAGGTTCTGCTTCCCAGCATATGTGGACAGTTTGGCTCAAATAAACTCACAAAATTCTTTACAGGTTTCAATGTGTTTTTTTGTTTGTTTTGTTTTGTTTTGTTTTGTTTTGTTTTGTTTTGTTTTCATTAACAAAGCTATTGCCACACTGAAATCTGGAGAAGTGCTAACCCGGAGAGCAACAACTGAGATTTGTTTTCTTGGAGCAAAAGACACTGGAGTCACCAACTTGTAGACAAACTTAAATATTAATTTTGAAGAATTCCTGGAGGCTGAGTGTAGACTAGTGTGAGACTGAGAAACACCTGGGAACCACAGTCTTAGCTCATATGTCCTACCCCATTTTCCTGGGTCTTAGCTACAGGAATCCCACCAATTCTCACTGTGAATAATAAAGAAAGATATTTCAATGACTCTGGCAAGGGGAGGAGAAAAGTAACCATTGTAAAATATTCCTAGAGCATTCCTTATAGCAAAGGACTATTCCTCAGGGAAAAAGACTTGATCAGAGCCTTATACCAATTGGGGGAAGGGCATTTTCTGCCTTTAGCTTCCTCTGGGTTTCCTGTCTTATGTAGGAAGTATGGGAATTAAGAAACACTTGGGAAGATCACAGCTAAATGGTACATTATATGTATCTTCATCTATATCCATCCCTATATCACATTTACTTTACCCATTAATCTGTCAATATAGGCTTGGGTTGTTATCTTAATTTAGCTATTGTGAACAACTGCAGTGAACATGGGAGTGCACATATCTCTTCAAAATACTGATTTAATTTTCTTTGGATATATACCCAAAAACGGAATTGCTGGATCATATAGTAATCCCACATATATATTTAAGAACCACAATACTTTTTTCTATAATGGCAGTACAAATTTATAGTTTCATCAACAATGTACAAGGATTACCTTTTTTGCCACATTATCTCTAATACTGATATTTTGTGGTGTGTTTTTTTATAATAGTCATTCTAATGTTGTTCCGAGATTTTGTGGTCCCCAATGACCACCAGGGAGCCGAGTCCAATGCAATAAACAAAAGAGCCTCTTCCTTCCATGCTAGCATGGGCTCTGTCCCACTCATGCGGACAGCATGGCGAACTAGAGCTTGAACTTCGACAAGTCAAGGGGTTTTATAGGGATGGTGATGTCACTGCTTTGGCTGACCCTGATTTGTTGGGTGAGGGCTAGGGTCCAGTTACACAAAATGGAGGATAGCTCCGCCCTGCCCCACAGTGGAGTCAGGAGTTAGCCTCGCCCTGCTCTGCTCTCTCACTAACAGGTATGCAATGATATCTGCAGTGATATCTCACTGTGGTGTTTGCACTTCCCTGACAATTAGTGATATTGAGCACCTTTTTATATATCCATTGGCCTTTGTATGTGTTATTTTAAGAAATGTCTATTCAGATCACTTGCCCATTCCTTACTCAGGTTATTGAATTTATTATTATTATTATTATTATTATTATTATCATTATTATTGCTTTTGAGTTGTATGAGTTCCTTATGTACTTGGATATTAATCCCTAATATGATATGTGGCCTGCTACTATTTTTCCCCACTCTGTAATTTCCCTTTTCATTTTGTGGATGTTATCATTTTATGTACAGCAGCTTTTGAAGCAGGAATTTTAGGAGGACATAGGCAGGCTTAGAGATTTTTATAGTGTTTGAGTCCATGGGAAAAGCACTAGGCTTCAGACAGGGGGAAGGTACATCTCCAAAAGACAAGGAAGCAGAAACAGGTGTATTTCCATAAGACAAGGGAACTGGCTGTAGCCCAGAAAGGTCTATATTTACAAAATAAAGAGAAGGAAGCCCTTCATTCAGAAGGAGAAGCAGAAAGCCCAAAGGGAGAAGGAGAACAATAAGGAAGGAGGGGGTTTCCTATGTGAGGTTCAACCTTTGAGCCCTGGAGTTACTATAGTAACTGGTCTAAGGGAATAGTGACCAATCAGAGGGCATATCATGGCACCAGGATCTACAGCCTGTATAAACAGTAGAGGAAAGGACCCCAATGGTACTCTTTTCCCTCCCCATGTTGGAGTCAGTTCTGGGGCACTCTTCCCGTTACCTACATGGGAATCTGTATTTGTTCTTCAATAAACCTCCATCTTTGCTTTGCCAATTTCTGTCCGTGGATTCATTCTTCTATTCCGCCGGACAAAGAATCCTGGTTCCATCCAAAAATTCGGTATCACTTTTAAGTTAGATGTAGTCCCACTTGTTTATTTTGTCTTTCTTGCCTGTGCATTTACTGCCCAGATAAATATCAAGAAGCTTTTTACTTATGTTTTCGTCTAGTAGTGTTACGGTTCCAGGACTAATGTTTAAATTTATGTTGAGTTGATTTTTTTATTTTGTGTAAGATAAGAGTTTAATTTCATTTTACTTTAAGTGGATATACAGTTTTCCAACACTTTTGGAGTCTGTCCTTTCTTCACTGCGTGCTCTTGGCACCCTTTTCAAAGATCAGTTGGCAGTGGATTTACTTCTAGGCTCTCTATTCTGTTCCAGTGGTCTGTCTATACAGGGGTGAGCAAAAGTAGGTTTACAGTTGTGAGTACACAAAACACAAAGTTTATTCTTGTATTTTTATGTATTGCATTTATTTATTATTGACCTACTTTTGCTCACCCCGGTATGTGTGTTTTATGCCAGTATCATACTGTAGCTTTGTAACATAATTTGAAATCAGGAAGCATGACACCTTTAGCTTTGTTTTTCTTGATCAAGATTGATTTGGCTTCTTGGGGTCTTTGTGGTTCCATACAAATATTAGGATTAGGATTTTTTTTCTATATGTGTGTAAAAGTGTAATTAGGATTTTGATCTATAGAATTGAATCTACAGGTTACTTAGAGTAATATGGACATTTTGACAACATTAACTCTTCCAATCTATGAACACAGGATGTCTTTCCATTTATGTCTTTAATTTTCAGTGTATAATCCTTTAACTTTTTTTATTAAGTATATTTCTATGTATTTTTTTCTTTCATTGCTTTTGTGAATAAGATAATTTTCTTAATTTTCTTTTTAGATAGTAGGTGCTATAAGGTTTTGTTTTCTGCAACTTTACTGAATTCATTTATTAATTTTAACACATTCTTTTGTTGTTTTCATAGGGTTTTCTATATATATGCTCTTATGTTAGCAAACACAGACCATTTATTTATTTATTTTTCCAATTTATATGCCTTTTATTTATTCTTCTTGCCTAATTACTCTGGCTAAGACTTCTACTACTATATGGAATAGAAATTGTAAGAGTGGGAATCCTTGCCTTGTAACCAGCTCTTAGAGGGAAAACATTGAGTTTTCTCCATTGATTATTATATTAGCTGTGTGCTTTCCATATGGGGCCTTCATTGTGTTGAGATATGTCCCTTTTATATCTGTTTTGTTAAGAGTTTGAATCATGGATAAATGTTGAACTGTGTTAAATGCTTTTCCCACACCTGCTGCGATGACCACATAGTTTTTTTCTTTCACTTTAATATGGCATATTACATCGATTATTTTGCATTGCTGAACCACCCTTTTATCCCAGGCATACATCCCACTTGGTCATGGTGTAGTATCCTTTTAATTGACCGTGGGATTGCTAGTGTTTTACTGAAAAAAAAATTTGCAACTATGTCATCAGGGATATTGGTCTGTAGATTTTTTGTTTTGTTTGTTTTCTAGGTATTTTTGTCTGGCTTTGGTGTCAGCATAATATTGGATCCATAGAATTAGTTTGGAAGTGTTCCTTCTATTCTTTGGAAAGTTTTAAAAAGTATTGATATTAATTCTACTTTAAAAGTAGAATTCACCTATGGAGCCATCTGGTCCTGGACTTTTATATTTTGGGTGGGTTTTGATCACTGATTCAGTATTCTTATTTGCTATTAGTCTTTTGAAGCTTTTTATTTATTCTTTATTTAGATGTGATAGGTTGCATTTTTTTTCTAGAAAAATATTTCTTCTAGATTTTATAAATTTTGGCATATAATTATTTATGATACTCCCTTATGATAATTTCTATTACTGAAGCATATTGTAATAATTCCTTTTTCATTTCTGATTTTTGTAATTTGAGTCTTTTTTCTTAGCCTAGCTAAGGGCTTGTTAATTTTATTTATTTTTTAATAAAACTTTAAATTTTGTTGATTTTTGGTGTTAGTTTTCTATTCCCTATTTGACTTGCTGCTCTATTCTTTATTATTTCTTTCCTTCTGCAACGTGTGGTAGAAGCTTTTTCTCTGGTAAGCATGCTTTGGTGGCTAATTCTCAGAGATTGTGGCACTCAAAATGGCTCTGGCTCTGCAGCAGAGAAGGAATCAGGTGGCTTCATGGCACTGCTCTCCCTATAACTCTAGGGCTAGGAGTACAATAGCAGTCCTGACCCTGACCCCTGGCAGGTTGCAGTGCACAGCAGTACTTCCTTGTCTGGTGTTAGTTTGCAGTAATAATCCTTCTCTAGGGGACATAGTGGTGTTGGCTCCCTCTCTGGGTTGAGCACATTGGTGGCTCTTTCCGGGGCTGAAGAGTCATGACAATGGAATCCAACGTCCTCCGTCTTCTGGTATCAGCATCAATGAAGATTGCAGGGGTTCTTACTGGTAAAACTACAGGTGTCTGGAGTGATGACAAGGGTCCTCTAACTCTCTTTTTTCACATGGGATGTGCTTGCAGCTGAAGTATTCCTCTTGATGCTGAGTTCTTCCTGGAACAAAGGATGAGTTGCTGGAGGCTAAAGCAAACAGCAGTTAGCATATTAATGCAAAAAGAAACATTGGATATGCCATTGAACTCTGATATTCAGCAGAGCTGAAAATCAGCATAATATTGCCATGCTGTGGGCTCAGTGGCTCAAGGCAATTTCCTAAAATGATAATCCTTATACTGTTTACCAAACTTTGCCTTTGATCTGCCTGTATGCATTGCTAAAGAACAAATGTGTACTCAAGTGAATAAAAAGCAAACAGGACCCATAAGTTGGTGTGTCTCCTCCAAAAAGAGTCTCCAGCTGGCCCCCAATGCCTTCTAAATTCATATTTCTTGTATAGCATTTTCATTTGTACATTGGCCCCTCCTTCAGATCCTGAACCCCACTGTGCAGGTGATGGCAATGAGTTAATGCATGAAAAATACTTCTTGCACCTGTCTATGAGTTAACCTGGCTTAACTACATCTCAAAGTTTATTTTCCCCTAGATGTGTAGGCTCTGAGTTATTTTTTCCATTTATTTTTATTTTTCAGTCTGGCTACCTAGAGTTTCCTTGTGTTGTTATGAAGCACTTATTGGTCAAAGGTTATATTAAGCCCGCTTAGCCAGTTAGAGTTTTTACTCCTTACCATGGGATGTTGTATGGTGTTGAGGCTGCTTTTTTCTCCCTACTTTCAGCTAGGCACTAGTAGCTTGAATGTTTCCTCTTTGATAACTCTAGATAGAGTTTAGCCTTGGGCATATGCACAGCCTTTCAGACTGACATGGATGACTGACATTATTTATAACCATTTCTTCTTAGGAGTCATGCCTTAGTTAGAGTAGCTCACTGAAAAGTCAGTGTTTTTGCAGAGGTTTTGTTTAAGCCCCTTATGCCAGCATGATTTGTGCCCTGTATTAGTGGGTCTGGTGTGACTCTGCCTCATGTCTTACTCTGATTGCTTTTGAATGGGGATAGCATAATCCATATGCATAGCCTTCATAAGCCTCAGGGCTGATTGTGACTCTAGGAGGGTTCATCATGGATCTTTCCCTGGCCCTCACTATTAAACTTCTGGATTTTTTTGCCAGTTTGCTTATATCAGAACTACCACCTCCAGTCCACCAAGGTCTTTATTTTTTCTCTTTTTTGAAATATATCTTTTATTGATTTAAGAGAGGGAGGGAGAGAAGAGAGAAATAGAAACAGCAATTATGAGAGAGAATCATTGATTGGCTGCCTCTTGCACACCCACCAACTGGGGATCAAGCCCACAACCTGGGCATGTGTCCTGACTGGGAATTGAACCGGTTGACACTCAACCATTGAGCTATGCTGGCTGGGTTCCATTTTGTTCAATAACACATTTAGATATGAATTCTCCACTCACTATCTATACTAATAAAAGAGTAATATGCTAATTATCCTGGGAGACTGTACATCTTCCTACCATCCAACTTCCTTCTGGACAAAGCCACGGTGGTGGGGGTTGAGACAGAGACAGTTAGGGTCAATCAGGCCAGCAGAGAAGGGCAGTTGGAGGCTATGGCCAGTGGTCGGGGGGGAGTTGGAGGCCATCAGGCCAGCAGAGGAGTGATTAGATGGCAATCAAGCAGGTAGGCAGCCAAGTGGTTAGGAGCCAGCCGTCCTGGTTTGTGAGAGGGTATAGGCAGGGCTGAGGGGCCCCCCATCACTGTGCACGAATTTTGTGCACTGGGCCTCAGTTCCAAATAATATTCATCTATCCCCTCAGGCAGATCTGAGGAGTTCTGGGCCCATCAAGCTTGCCTTTACTCTGGGAAGAATCCCTATGCCAATACACTATAACTGATGGTGGAGCCCACTTTCCCATAGTAACAACTTCATTCTAGGAATGGACACTGAGGTACTGAATTACTAGCCCCGCTCTTCTCAGCGTGCCCTCAGACATGACCCCTCTGTTCTACTAGTAAACTGGGGCTGAGACAGTTAGGGCTAGTATTCTTGGCCTGCAGTACCTGATGGAGAGCTTTTACCCTATGAGTGGAGACTGGATGTGTGAAGGGAGATCAGTTCTCTTTTCTGCTCACTTAGAATAGATGTTCTGCACTTTGGAAATGAGAAGAGTGTGAAAAATCTGCAACCTGCTCCTTCTGTGATAAAAATATAACCCCACCCTGAAAGCCAGGGTGAGAGTATTCTTTGTAGCACATGCCTGGGTTAAAACTGGAAATGGGTAGTTAATGGACCAGGTTGCAGCTCAAATGCCACAGACTCACTGTTAGTAACATGATTCGGTAGATTTTATTTAATAAATGTTTCTCCTATGCTGTATGGTTAAGTTGTTTTGCTAAGCCCCTGGGGGGGGGGTGCCAGGCTCCTTACTCCATTATTCCAGAAATTCCACCTCCAGTAATTACTTGATATTCTTTGTACTCAAGGTTACTAGCCCAGTATCATTCTGTTTCATGTTCATTGTCTTCCTCCTTATTGATGCTAAAAGAATAAATGAAAGACTCACCCAGGAGATTGGTAGGCAAACTCTTTGGTAAAGTGCAACTGTGTGTTGCACAGCTGTCTGTCCGCTCCCTGCTCTGATTCTGTGTTGGGAAGAGAGGCTAATGTCTTCACTCTTTCCTACATCAATGGGAGCACTGTTCTTTCCAATATGTAGAGCAAGCATGTCAAAATCACTGTCTATGGGCTGCATGCAGCCCACAACAAATATTTTTGTGGCCCAGCCAATATAACAGTATGTAAGAAATGTTTTAATAAACATTTCATGACTTAATTTTTACAATATCCTGTTATAGACAATTATTAATAATGAACTACAAAGTTTGCTAATGACTGATTACTATAATCATGTTGGATTCATTTCCCTTAAGTGCCTTATGCGCAGGTGCACCATTTCTCTCCACTAATACTAGCAGCAAATATTTTCGTAGCTGATTGCCAACTCATTAGTTTTGTATTGATTTGTTTGATGTCCAAACAGGAAATATTTCACTTTTGGAGAACAAGAAAAATAGGTTTATTTGCGTTATGCTTATTAATTGGTACATTTATCCAGTGCCTGGTAAGTTAATGTTCAAGAAAAAATATTTTTATTAAACTGTTCTATTATTTTATGTTAATGATGACTCATTTATTTCAGCCCTTTGTATTCAGCACGTCTCTACTGAAATAAACCTACATTTTGAAATAAGCCTACATTTGAAATAAACACATTGTTATTTTTTATATTTTATTGACTTTTTAAGAGAGGAAGGGAGAGGAATAGGGAGTTAGAAACATCGATGGGAGAGAAACATCCATCAGCTGCCTCCTGCACACCCCATACTGGGGATGTGCCTGCAACTAAGGTACATGCCCATGACCTGAATCAAATCTGAGACCCTTCAGTCCGCAGGCTGATGCTCTATCCACTGAGCCAAACTGGTTAGGGTTAAACTTACATTTCGATGAAATTGAAGCTTTTGTGTGTTTGTTTTGTTGTTGTTGTTTTTTGTTTGTTTGTTTGTTTGTTTTTTTGTGGCTCACATAAATTTAAACCTTGTTTATTTGGCCCGTGTTAGCCTTTGGGTTTGTCATATAGAGGGATACTTAATGCAATGTTGTATGTCCAGTGTCTGGGGACTTCAATGCTTGCCTATAAATTTCATCCAAAAATCCATAAGCAGATGGGATCTTTATCTACTATGCTACCTCAGAGTTGTAATATAAGTATGAAGAGTTATTGTGGCACCAGACCATACATCTAGTAAGTTAATACCGTTATTCCTTTCTGGTAAAGCAAAGATAAAAATCTAAATCAAATTATTTTCTTCATAAGAGCTCTAAGGTTTTTTAGAAGAATATTATTGGTGCTCCCTATAATTTTCTTTACACTTGACTAAAAATCAAAGACTACTATTACCATACCTTATGTCATTACTCTGAGTTACTTCCCTTGGCTATACGTAGGATGAATTCAGAGAAGTGGTTTCTGAGCAGAACAGTGGGACTCTCCCCTCTTCTGAACTGGACATTACTTTTTCCAGTGCCACCTAAAATGGAGGCCGTCTGTGGCATTAAGCTTTGCCAGATGTTTGATAGCTTATATCCTGAGAGTCATCATTGCTGCAAGCACATTTGTAAATGAAAATGTATTTCTAAATAGCTGATCTGCAGTCCTAATAATTCACAGTTCTCTTGTGCCCTGAAAACTCTATTTTCATCCAAAATCACTGCCAATCATGACAAGTGTCTGTCTGCATGGTCTATTTCCTGGGTCTGAGAAAATACCTTTGCTTTCTCTTACATTAAACAGTGATTATTTCTTACCTTAAAACTTAAAAAATATATTTCCCTTTACACATAGGATCTCAATTGGGTTCTATTTTTATATGAACCATTGTGTTTCTATCTCTGTTATCTTTTTAGTCCTCTAAAGGATGTCTGAAGGACATATGCCCTTAGAAAAATAGACTTAATCGTTCTTGAACACAATAATTCCCTGAGTTCTGTCCAAAGTGAAAACACAAACAGAAAACTTGTGATTTAACAAGGTTGTAAGTAACCAAATGAAGATACTGCCCTAACCTGTTTGGCTCGGTGGATAGAGCGTCAGCCTGTGGACTGAAGGTTCCTAGGTTTGATTCCGGTCAAGGGCATGTACTTTGGTTGTGGGCACATCCCAGTAGGGATGTGCAGGAGGCAGTTGATCAATGTTTCTCTGTCATTGATGTTTCTAACTCTATATCTCTCCCTTCCTCTCTGTAAAAAATCAATAAAGTACATTAAAAAAAGATACTAGGAAATTGAGTCAGGGTGAGGGGTAATTTTTCTTGGATTTGTATTCAAACGGCATGGACTTTTCAATTATGTTGCTAGGGAGCCTACATTTAAACTCAGTAGAGGAAATTATGGGAGTAGGAGAGGAGTGGGATGGCATCAGCAAACTGTTTATTTTCCAGTGTTTATTTGTCTCTCAAATGATACATAATTCCAGCATTTAATTATTTTTACTTTGTTGATCTGGGCAATACTATTTTTGATACCAATGTCAAAGCAATGTCAAAGAGAGCAGATGTTTATGTGCTCATAATATTTTTTTTCACAAGCATGTATAGCCTTGATTATTTCATGCCTGGATAGAAATACTATTTATATGAAGATAAGATTAATAAATTATTAAACATATAAAAAGGATTCAGAAGACATGATTTTAACTCTGGTCTGTTACCAACATGCCATGGAAGAGTTTAATGTCTGAATACCTCAGTGCCTTCAAATACAAGATGAAGTTTTTCTGATTCTCAAGTTTTCTGATTATAAGTGAAATATGAGCTTATGGATACATTTATGAATATATAAATTTACAATACGTCATGCAGATTAATAATATAATGCAAGCAGTTAAAATAAAAAAATATTTTCAAGAGGCATAAAACACAAATATAGATGCTGTGTTTTCATTTAAACTAATTGTAGGTAAAATGGTACTTTTTACTATCAACAAAATGAGCCTATAAATTATGTTACTGCGTCAACTTTGTATCATCTACACACAGTGTTATTTAAGCAATTTTATTTTGTATAATCTATTAAAGTATATGTATATTATAAATATAACAAATATATAAAATATAAGTATAAAACAATTAAAAGTAAGTATTTGAAAAATATTTGGTTGGAAAAACTCATGTAAAATTTGATACTCCATATAGAAGCATGAAACAGACTGAGGAATTTCAGAAGGAAGGGGTGTGTGGGGAGTAATTAACAGGGGAACTTACATGCATACATTCATAACCCATTGACACAGACAATAGAATGGGAATTGTCTGGGAGGGGCAGATACAGGGTGTAGGGAGTCATTGGAAAAAAGAAAAATAAAGAGGACAATTGTTATACTTTCAACAATAAAGAATTTTTTTTAAATAACAAAATTCAATATTCCATTAACCCTTTGTTATGCCATAAGCATCTATAGACACTTTAAAATAATTTATTGTGAGAATTTTCACCTGAAAATATTCAAGAACACCTCAATTGTGAGTAATATATTTTTTATAATAACTCATTGCAGATTGATTTTTTAAATTAAATTTAAAATATCGTGGTGTGAGGGGAAGTTTTGTGTTTTGGATGCGTAGCAGTTAACTGGTTAACATATAAGAATTCAAAATTTATTTTTGCCAGAATAATCATAACATATTGACAGTATTTGTGTGTATAAACACAGTCTTTGTGTAATTAAATACTGTTTTATTCTTCACAAATAATAGTGGTTACAGAAAACTGGAGAAGAACCAAGCAACACTTAGATGGAGTTACATTTATTACATGCGGGTCCAGAAGAAAATGTCTCTCAAATTCTGGGCCCCCGCATGGAGGAACTTTCCCTATTTATATGTTTTTACCTTCGTTGTCTCCCAAATATGGGGTGTTTCCAGCTCCCTTTGCAAATTCTTAAAGAGCCCCTATGTTCTGGGGCCTTGAGACCACAACCAAAGGCCTGGCCTGGTGCCAGCACTGATAACTTCGTCTAAGGAAGGTTTAATGGCCTCTCTGAAGTGGTAGTGGTCTTATTTTCCTTATTATTTCAGCAAGCAAGCATTTACAGAAACCAAATAACAGGGTTAAAATTTCAAACAGCAGTTTTTATATACGATGGATGCTTCAATAGTATACCTTGGACTTTGTTTAATTTGGGCATATTTGAAAGGTAATAAATATTTTAAGATATAAGTTTTTACAATTCTAGTATATTTATGGACCTAAATATATTTTCCAACAAAAACTACAATAACTTATATTTTATCTCTCAACTATTATTAATGTTGAACAAAATTCAAACCTAAAAATAATTTTTGTGAGTTTATTTGAGCCAAACTGTCAATAATCACCAGAAAGCAGAATCTTAAGCTATTGAGATAGTGCTCTAGAGAATGGTGTTTTGTTTTTTTACCTTGTTTTATACATTACAATCAAAAGAGGAGATGTAAATGGGTTTCATGAACTCCATTGGTGATAGATGAGGAAGGCAAAAAAGGCAAAGTAGCGTGGGGGTGGGTACCTCTGGGATGGGATTAAAAAGTAAAATGATAGACACATTCTTCTACATAGGTGGGGTACAGGATAGTTAACAGTCAACAATGAACACAATAATAATGAGGGTATTTGTAGTCTTTGCAGAGCAGTGCCTGTGTTTTGAGGGGTCCAGAAAAAGGAAAATTACTTGGACATTCCAATGATCTTACTGTAGATGCAGAAACATAACATGCTCAGTTAAGGTAAAGATTGACCTTTGTCAGGGAAGATACCAGCATAGGACATGACTACCTACCATCACTGCTTTTAGTTAAAGCTTTATTTTCAGACCATCCTTTGTGGTTACTTCAGGTATTTGAGTTTATAAAACTGCAATGTAGGCCTTCCCTGAGTTAGTCAGGTTAGCATGTGGCCCCGTTTTTTGTCCACACTGTAAATCTAACCATTCAGACTGGTATGAAAATAAATTACTAAAAATACTGATAGAGGAGAAATATGTGCTACTTTTTATAATACTTTAAACAATAAAAAAGTACTTATGGAGGGAATGCTTGATTTTATCTCACATTACTTTCTACCTTCCTGCTAAAGCAGGATGGTGGTTGTTTTAGCGCTGTTAAAAGAATTCAGAGCGTAGATATTATGTGATTAAAATAATATAATACAATAGCCAAGATAAAGTGATAATAATATATTTGAATTTTTATGAAATTGTACTCAGTATGAAATATAAGATTCATTTTCTTTCTAAGCTACCAGTTCAAATTTTCTGGAGTATCATTTCTCCATAGATCTCTACAAAATAATGTATGCAAACTGTATTTTAAATAGCTTTAAAATTAAAAGTTCCATTTTATAACTTCTTCTGCTCAGTGATAAAGTAGTGCATCTTCTTTATCTTGCTAACGTTCTTGAAAATGCCTGAATTTGCAGGTTGTGGAAGAGGGAATGAGTGAAGGGACGAGCAGGTCATGAAAAAAAAATGGAAGTACAATAAGCAGCTGGAATGTGGAAGGATGATATTTAGGAAGAGCTAAACAAATTTATCCTCTTCTAAATATTTATTTCTGTCCTTGACTGTCATGTATCCAAATAGCCATTGTGCATGGCTCAGCAGAAATGAAGAGAGGGAGACATAAAAAAAATAATCAAATTTTGGCATTTAATTTCAAACATCTAGGATCAGAAGAATTTCTATAGGTAATACATTTATAAGAAGTTATAATAAGTAGAAAAAAAGAATCCCTGATTTGGAAAGATGAGCGATAGTGGAAGAGTGAAAAGTAAGGGCAGTCTTTGAGGACAGAATGTAAGATGAAAGGAAGTGACATTGCTACAGAATTTATGAGGTGATCAAAAAATACACAGGAGTACTTGGAGACACAGGAAAAGCCAATTTATTTTTGGATGTTTCACGTGTACTAGTACAGTGACTCAGGGAGACTGTTTCTCTCCAAATCTTAAGCAAACCAATATGGAGGAAGATCTCCCTTTATACCCTTTTGGGTTTTTTTGTCCCCTAAATATGGATGGGACTTGCGGACCTTTTGTGGGCTTTGTAAAAAGCCACGGGTGTTGGGATAGGGGCCATGAGACCACACATAAAGGCTTGCACTGATAATAACCCCCTCCAGGGGTTGTGCATTGTTCGTGGTTTATGGCCTTTGTAAAATGGGAGTAGTAGGTAAACAGGTGTTGCAAGACCAGATAATTAAGGAAGGGGCAATGACTAGACTATAGGCTAACAGTAATGTGCATTAGGTTACTGGCACAGATTCTGATTGTTACCCCCCCCCCCAAAAAAAAGTCTAATTTCCCCCATCATTATTAGCAAGATAGTCAAATAAGATATTCCTCTTTCATTTCCCTCCCTCAAAAACAATAATTTGACATGCATCCTTGGACAAATGTGCTTTTGTGGGAACTATGAGATTCAGAATACAGGGTTGTAAAACCTCACTGCAGTCCAAAATGAGAAGAGCCATTTGAAGACAACAGGCCTGTTACCAGCTAGAAAATGAAACCCTGGTTCTTGTCTTCTTGAAGGACAGATTTCAATCAAGAGACAAAGTGTAGTGTTAATGAAAAAAAAAATTTGAAACCTGTAAAGAATTTTTGTGAGTTTGAGCCAAACTGTCGACATAAGCCGGGAAGCAGAACCTCAATGGATTGAGATAATGCTCCAAAGAATGGCGGGTTACATTTCTATATTTATACATTGCAATCAAAGGAAAGGGACATAGGTGAGTTACAAGAAATTCATTGGTGATAGATTAGGGAGGTGGGACAGAGCGAAGCGGGGGAAACCTCTGGGATAGGGTAAAAGGTGAAATGATGGACAAGAGCTTCTTTTACAGAGATGGATACTGGACACTCTAAGGTAATTAACAGTTGACAATTAACTTGATAACAATAACAATGAAGGAATGTCTCGGGGGCCATTTGTTGTGCCCTGAAGGGTCCGGGGTAAAAAGGAAGTTACAAGTTACCCAGACATCTCACAGATAGGTTATCTTAGATGCAGGAAGGCAGATGGGCTCAGTAAAGCAGATCAAAGTTGATCTTCGCCAGGTGAAATATCTGGGACTTGACTACCCACTATAACGTGTTTGTAGTTAGATATTGAATTTTTAAACCATCTTTTGTGGGGTTTTTAGGTCTCTGAGTTTGCAAGACTGCCACGCAGGCCTTCCCTGAGCTTGTCAAGTTAGCATGTGGCTCTTTTCTTTCACAGTAGCAAAAGTAAGAATTTATTGGCCACAGCAAAAAAAATATACTTAGGACAGTGAAATAAGGAAGGGCAACTGGGCCATACACACTTCTGAAACAAAATTCTATGGACCTATGGAGATCTATGGCCTTCTTTAGCTCACTGGGAAGTCAGAGAAAAGGGGGCCTCGGAGACAGGTTCAGGGGATTAGCCAGTGATGAGCTGCCACTGCCCACTTCCCCTGGTTGCAAATCTCATGGGGTCCCTTAGAGGAAAGAATGGGGAAGGGAATGGCAGGGGAATGCTCCCCTGAGGGAGAGTACACTGGGTTCTTCATCCTGAGTGCATTTATCTCTCTCTTGCAGGTAGAAATCTTAGGGGAGCTCTCAGGGGATGTCTTAATAGAATATTCATCAGCTTCCTACGTGTGGTCTTTGAGAGTCATGGTTTCCACTGACTAGTTAGTGTCAGGGCAGGGAGTCATTTGTCAATGCAGCTGGTCCTGAGGCAGCCGTGGCTTCACTTGTCTGGTTTTGTTACTTTTCTGGGCCTGGGGCTGAAATACAACTGAGGCTTAGATATTATCTTTAGGGAAGAAAAGGTCAGGGGGTTCAAACCACATGACCAGCAATATTCTAGGGGAAGAAAAGTCACCCTGGGGGTGAGGTTCTTATTTTCCCAGTTGGGGTAAAGAATAAAAATGGCGACAAACAAATACCTATCAATAATAACTTTAGGAGGTTTAGAAAAATGGCAGTCGAATAGACAGATGTGTCTCAAACCTTGTCCCACAGCAGATAGAACAGCTGAGGGTCATATGGGGAGTGTTTGTTGACGAATTAAGGTACAGCTATACCCCAGGAGAAGGTAGGGGACTGCTGGACAAGATTACCCTGCCTGGGCAGCCCCCATTGCTCCTGGGTTCCCTCCCAGAGCCAAAGGCTCAGATGGGGAGACTGCACCATCATGAAGGGGAAAGTGGATGTTATCAGAAGCCTGAAAATCTCAAATCTACCTATGCCATCCCTCTCTTCCTAACTTTTCCCCTTTTGGTTTTCTGTTTTTCTTTCCTTTTTCTGCTTTAGATTTTCCCTATTCTTTCTGTCTATCTCCTGTTAAAATTTCACCCTTCTTAAATATCTCATTTCCCAATTTCACCCTTCTTAAATATCTCATTTCCCAAAACTGAAGGACTGGGAAAGTCTGCTTCTAGAAAAATCCATGGCTGTTGGGGCTGGCGTGATCCGTGAATGTGGAAGGGGGTCCTCAGAGCTGCTAACAGAAGGGATCTCTAAAAAGCAACCCATTTTTATCTGAAGCAAAAGGACAGCCTAAAAATATTTTAAGTGTGCTGGCTGCTTAGACCCAAGGGGGAAAAAGGGAGATCGCACACTTGTACTCTTCCCACTTCAAATCCTTGCTTCTGATTACTAAACCCAACACATAGGATCACCCAGTTGGGGACACCATAGGAGAATGCAGGGGAAAGGTGTTTTTCTGGAACCTGGGGATCAGAGCAGGAAGTGACCATGGAAGAACCAGCTCTGGGGCAGCCCACTCCCACAAACCGGTATTGAATGTACAGGGAAAGCAGGATCTAAGCACAGGCTAGAGAGGACCTATAGACCTGGAGGTCAATCCAAAAACACTGTACCCAGGGGCTGTATCACAAATTGACTCTTGTCTAATCACAAATAAAGGAATACAAGAAATTAAGACTCAATGCCTGCATTAAAACCACCACTGGCTTACAACACTGAGGAGCAGTGGAATGCAGGGAACTGCAATACTGTCCTGACTGGGAAACAGACATGCAAAACAGAACAATAGAGGAAGTTAATGACCTTCACTACTGCACATTTAATTTTTTTTAAAATATACTTTATCGATATTTTACAGAGAGGAAGGGAGAGAGCTAGAGAGCTAGAAACGTCAATGAGAGAGAAACATTGACCAGATGCCTCTTGCACACCCCCTACGGGGATGTGCCCGCAACCAAGGCACATGCCCTTGACCGGAATCGAACCCGGGACCTTTCAGTCCTCAGACCGATGCTCCACCACTGAGCCAAACCAGTTTCGGCATGCACATTTAATTTTTAATTAATTAATTTATTTTATTGTTTTCATCTTTTACTTAAGAAACTATTTTTTCTTTTTTATCATTGATTTTAACTTTTCAATTATTACATTTTTATTTTCAATCAGTATTACTACTACTATTTTAGCTTTTTTTTAAAGTGTAATTTTATTTTCTCTTTATTTTACTTTGAGATTATTGTTCTACATTCTATTTTCATCTTTCCTTCAGCATCTTTTTACTCTATCTCAACTCTACCTATGCCATCATTCTCTTCCTAACTTTTTTCCCCTTTTGGTGTCCTATTTTTCTTTCCTTTTCCTGCTTTAGATTTTCCCTATTTTTTCTATCCCCTGTTAAAATTTCACCCTGCTTATATTTCTCATTTCCAATCCCCTGCTCCAAGTCCATACACACCTCTTTATTCTGTCTTCATTATCCAAAAAATTATTTTTCTCTCTGTTCTTTTGTTGTTGTTTGCCTGAAGGTTGATTATATGGATTTTTATGCTTTTTTTGTGAGATTGTTTTGCTTATTCTTTTTTTCTGTTTTGTTTTCTTGTTTGCTTTGTTTTTCTTTTTTTCCTTCTTATTCTGTTTTCCCTCACCTCTATTGATATTAGTTGTTTATAGTTTGTGTTAATCTCTAGGTACTTGTTGCTAGCATTGTTGGGATTAGTGGCTATTCTCTTGGAGTTTTCTCCTCATATGTTTTGTTTGTTCCCATTTTCTTTCTTATTCTCTGTCTTTTATCACTTACTTATTTTCTCTTTTCCCAATTTCATTTTGGCACTCCTTTCTTTCTTTTCCCCTCTCTTCTTCTTTATCTCCTATCCCCTAATTTGCCTTTCTCTGGTGGTCACATTTATTTGGAGTTATTAATATTATGAATATATTCCTGTTCAGTGCCTTGTTCATTGTACTTGGCTGGGTTGCATTTTGTGCCTTTAAATCAATGCAGGAGAGAGAGAGAGAGAGAACTACATAACCAGACACCCGGAAAAGAGAGACCATGGGGGGGGGGGGAGTCAAAGAAATAGCCTGCATATGTAAGAAAAGGAGGCATCACCAGAAAAAGAAGTAAATGAAATGGTGGCAAACAACCTGTCAGAGAAAGAAATCAGAGAAATGGTCATAAGGTGGCTGAAAAGATTGGAAGACACATTAGACAATATTCGAGTAAGAACCAAGAAGAAATGAAGAAGAACCAAGAAGAAATAACAAATGACATTGCTGCTATAAATAACTTAATAGAAAGCATTAAGAGTAGACTAGAAGAAGCAAAGCTAGAAGCAGAGCTTGTCTTCAAGGAGCTAAAAGAAAACTCATTTTTTATATAAAATTGAAAAGGTATGAAGAGAGGTAACTGCATCTGCTTTTGCTCAACCCTGCTGCAATAAATTGTATTACATTTGAAACATTTTTATTATATTTTAAACCTGTTAGTTGAGCTCTTGAAGATGCACTGTGTGTGCGCATACATAATTCATTTCTTATATGGAGAAACACTTAAAAACAAACAGCCTTCTAATCTCATGACATTTTGAAAACATCATATGGAAAATAAATATGAATATGGATTTGGCAATGAAATAAAATGGCAGAAGTGGATTCCCTCATCTATTCTCTAGCTTGAGGGAGATCTACATAAGAAGATGATAAAGAAGGTAAAATGAACCAACCATAAAGAAAGCCAATTATTTCAAAAATCAACTATTCAAAAAAAACATTTCATTTTTAAATTAAATTTATTAAGGTGACATTGGTTAATAACATTATGTGCTTCAAGTGCACAATTCCATAATACATCATTTATATATTGCATTTTTTGCTCACCACCCAAAGTTGAGTTTTCTTCCATCATCATATATTTGACCTCCTTCACCTTCTTCCTCTGCCCCTATACCCTTTGGTGGCCACCATACTATTATCTGTGTCTATGAGATTGTTTTGTTTGTTCATGTGTTGCTTTATATCCCACATGAATGAAATCACTCGGCTCTTGTCCTTTTCCATCTGACTTATTTCACTTAGCACAATAATCTCAAAGTCCATCCATGTTGTTTTAAATGGCAGTATTCCATCCTTTCTTGTGGCTAAGTACTATTCCATTGTATATATGTACCATGTCTTCCTTACTCAATCATTTATCGAAGGACACTTAGGTTGCTTCAGGTCTTGATTACTGTGGTGAATAATGCTGTAATTAAAATAGCGGCACATATATCCCTTACAAAATTTTTTCCAAAATTTATATTTTTCAGGTAGATAACATAGAAGAGGGAATTCTGGGTCTTTGGTAGCTATATTCTTACTTTTTTGAGGAACCTCCATACTGTTTTCCATAGTGGCTATATATGTTTACATTCCTACCAGCAGTGAATGAGGGTCCCTTTTGCTCTATATCCTCTCTAAATATTGTTAGTTCTTGTCTTATTTGTATTCTAATGTGTGTGAAATGGTATCTCATTGTTTTAATTTGCATTTGCCTTATAGCTAGTAAAGTTGAGCATCTTTTCATATATCTCCTGGCCATTTGTATGTCTTCATGGGGAAAGGTGTCTCTACAGGTCCTTTGATTTTTTTTTTAATTGCATTGTTTGGTTATTTTTGTCATTGACTTGTAGAGTTCTTTATATATTTTGGATATTAGCTCCTTATTTTTATATTATTTACAGATATCTTCTCCCATTTGGATAGGTGCTTTTTTGTTTTGTTGATGGTGTCTTTGCTGTGCAGAAACTTTTTAGTTTGATATAGCACCATTCATTTATTTTTGTCTTTCCTTCCTTTGCCTTTGAGGTCAACTGATGTTCATAGAAGCCTCTTTGAGACCAAGGTCCATAAGTTTAGTACTTATGTGTTTTTCCCATGTATTTTATTTTTTTTAGGTCTTATATTTCATTATTTAATCTATTTTGAGCTAATTTTAATGTATGGTGTTAAATAGCAGTGTAGTTTCATACCTTTGCATGTAGCTTTCCAATTTCATCAGCACCATTTACTAAAGAGGCATTCCTTTCTCCATTGTAAAAACATTTCATTTTTAAATGTGCCAGTTATCTTATTTGTCTACATATCACTCCAATACTTTTCTTTAACTTGTAAATTTTGAAAGTTTGTCTTTGTGGGAAGTTACTTACAGTGAGTTCAATCTCATCCAATTTAGTAAAATCAAGTTTACTCAAAGTGGCCTGTACTTACAACTTTGCATTTTGAAAGCTAGAAAGCTGTTATAAGAAATTCAATACTGCCTATACAGTAATAGAATTAGAAGCCTCTAACCACAGTGCTAATAATAAAAATTTGAAAGCCATTTTAACATATAGAGTCAATAATGGTAACATTGATTCTACTTCACAAAAGGTATATCAATATGGTATTTATTTGAATTTCAGATATAAAAGGTTTATTTCACTATAACTATAAATATTGTGAAGTCAATTTTAGTTTTAAATTTCTAAATTACCGTATTTGCCGGGGTATAAGACGATTTTTTGGCCCTGAAAAATATGCCTCCAAGTGGGGGGTAGTCTTATACGGCGAGTATATAACAAACTCTGTATTTTTAGTGGAAATGTTAGGGGGTCGTCTTATACGCCCAGTCTCTTATACGCCGGCAAATACGTATTTTTCGGGGCCAAAAAATCGTCTTATACGCCGGCAAATACGGTATTTCATGTCTACACATTTTACAAGATATTATTTAGAATTACATACTGGGGAAATTATTTAATGTATCAGGTTAGTTTTCTTTAGTTCTTAATGGTATGGCTTCTATTGGTCAAATGCATTATTTTAGTCTATTATTTTTTAAAATGCATCATATATATATATATATATATATATATATATATACACACACACATGTATATATATTCCACTTTCTAATCTGGCATTAAAGCAATTACTTGGCATTCTGGTAATAAGAACAGAGATTGATCATGTATTTCCTATTATACAGGGAAAAATAAGTTTTATGTTTATGAATAGTAACTTCAAAGGATAAAGAAAAAAAGCACATTGTCAGTTTTGGTGCCACCTAGTGCTGAACAGATGGAAGAGCATGGGTGAAATGCTTTACAAATACAGAGGAAACAAAGAGTACAGTGCCACCTAGTGATTATTTTAGCACTTCAAAACAATAGGATGGATGAATTATATTTAGGAGAAGTTTCACAAATCTAAAATATTTTCCATTTTTAGATAGGATCAAATTTTATTTCATTCCATGATGCCTACTTTTTAAAAAAATGTCAGCAAACTATTATCTATAGGCCAAATGAAGCCGGCCACCTGTTTTTGTATAGTTTTCACGTTTGCATAGTTGAAAAAATTAAAAGGAAGAATAATATTTTGTGACATGTTAATTGTATGAAATTCTAATTTCAGCATCCATAAATAAAGTCTACTTAGAACACAACAGCATTCCTATTTGTTTCCATGTTATTTATGGTTGTTTTAGAGCTGCAAAGGACAAATTGAATAATTGTAACTCTATGTGTCCCACAAAGTCTAAATTACTTCCTATCTCTATTTCGTCCTTTACAGAACCTGTTTGCTCAAAAATATATTGGATTTCAAAAAACACTCCAAGAAAGTATAAACATATGCATATATTATATTGAGTATGTGTAATATATTTGCTTATATATATGTGCATATATATACGTATGTATCTATGTAGTTTATTCAATACATCTATTCGTTGCATTGTTTATTAGTTCCAGTTAAACATTAATTTCCATAAAGACAGAATACTAATATATTTTGTACAGCTTCACACTCAAGGAATCTAAGGTATAGGCTTTAAGTTTGGGTTCCATTATTTTTTCATTTGTTTCTATTTTTATGGATGCTTCGCACCTTATCTTGTGTCTACAAAGCCTTCAAGACATTCCTGAGATCCACAGCACTACATTTTGCATTGCACTGTTCAAGAGTGTTTCAAATTATCTGGGTGACCTCCTTACAAAGGAATTGTAAATTATTGATCTGCATTTCCCAAGAGTAACAAAAGGTATTGAGATTCTATTCTAATTGCTGGAGGAGGACAAGCTGTCTGGAGATTTTGATAGCATAAAATCTCTATAAAATATAAACAGGCCCATATAGTATTTGTCTTTCTCCCACTTGCTTATTTCCTTTAGCATAATACTCTTCAGGTCCATTCATACTGTTGCAATAGGCAAGATTTCACTTACATGTGGAATCTAATGAACTGAAACAAAACCAAACAGAATAGAAACACACTCACAGAGAGAGGGCAGGGGTCTGGTTAAGGAAGGTGAAGGAATTAAACAAAAAACAACTCATAGACACAGATAACATTATGGTGACTACCAGAGAGAAAGGAGGATGGGGGCAGGTTGAAGAGGGTAAAGGGGGACATAAACGGTGAGAGCGATTTGAATTTAAATTTGAATGCTGAACACTCAATACAATGTACACTTGATCTGTTATAAAATTGTACACTTGATATATAATTTTGTTAAGCAATGTCACCATAATAAATTCAATAACAATACAAAACAAAGTTGTGTATAAAAAATATAAACAGGATCAAAAGGAAGATAAAGATGCAATTAAAAAAGGTTAGAAAACTCCAATAAAATTAATATAAAAAACATGCAGACATTATGGCTGATTTTTACATGGGGAAAGGGAAGAATGGAAAATCACAGGAAGGAAACAATGTACTATTTACTGATATGAATTCTAGGTTGCTAGTGACAAAATAATTTTGATTTATACTTGAAATTTGTCTTATATTTATCTTCTCAGACTTCCTTGACACATAGAATTCTCCTATGATGTGGTTTGTAAAACATTGAGACAATAAAATGCATTTTATAATGCATGTGTTTGCAGGTAAGTATTTAAATTTTTATTCCTCCCTCCATTTTACAACCTTAATTTTACTAATATTTGTGATATGTGAAGGTAATACAAAAACAATTCTTACATAAATGGAATACTTTGTAGAAACTTCATATGAGGCCATCATTCTAACCTCTGCGGACGAATAGGAGATAATCCCCATTAATATTCCTGTCAATATTTATTTTTTATTTATTTTTATTTTTTAAATAAATCTTTATTTCTCAGATTATTACAATTGTTTCTCCTTTCCCCCCCATATCTCCCTTCCACCCGGTTCCCACTCCACCCTCCACCCTTACCTTCCCTCCCATTGTCCTCAACCATAGGTGTACCATTTTAGTCCAGTCTCTTCCTGCACCTCCTACACCCTTTTCCCCCTGATAATTATCAATCCACTACCTTTCTTTGCCCCTTATTCTATTATATTCACCAGTTTATTCTGTTCCTCATATTTTTAATTCACTTGATTTTTAGATTCACTTGTTGATAGATTTGTATTTGTTTATCAAAATTTTTATCTTTAACTTTTTCTTCTTCCTCTTAAAGAACACCTTTCAGCATTTCATATAATACTGGTTTGTGGTGATGAACTCCTTTAACTTTTTCTTATCTTTCCGGGTCCATTCATACTGTTGCAATAGGCTAACCTATGCTAACACCTTCAATTCTGAATGATAACTTTGCTGGGTAGAATAATCTTGGTTGTCAGTTCTTGCTATTCATCACTTTGAATATTTCTTGCCACTTCCATCTGGCCTGCATAGTTTCTGTTGAAAAATCAGTTGATAGTCATATGCGTGCTCCCTTATAGGTAACTAACTGTTTTTCACTTGCTGCTTGTAAGATTCTCTCCTTGTCTTTTGTCCTTGGCATTTTAATTATGATGTGTCTTGGTGTAGTCCTCTTTAGATTTCTTTTGTTTGGGGTTCTGTGCACTTCCTGTACTTGTAAGTCTATTTCTTTCACCAGGTGGGAAAAGTTTTCTGACATTATTTCTTCAAATAGGTTTTCAGTATCTTGATCTCTGTCTTCTTCTGGCACTCCCATAATGCTGATGTTGGTACATTTGAAGTTGTCCCAGATGCTTCTTACACTATCTTCAACTTTCTGGATTCTCTTCTCCTCTTGTTTCTCCAGAGAAGTGTCCTTTACCTCTTCATATTCCAAATCTTTGACTTGATTCTTGCCTTCCTCTAGTCTGCTGTGGGTCTCTGTATAGTATTTTTTATTTCAGTCAGTGTATGTTTAATTTCTAGTTGGTCCTTTTTCATATCTTCGAGAGTCTTGTTAAATTTGTCAGCCTTTTCTAGGAAATTCTTGAAAAACCTTATAACCATGGTTTTGAACTCCATAGCCAGTCTTTTGTTCTCCTCCATTTCTTTTGTTTGAGATCTCTTTCCTTGTCTTGGCATTTTCGCTGCTTCCCTGAGTTAGTAGAGTGGCTTTGGGTGCTTGGTGTCCTATATGGCCCAGTGGGTCAGCCTCCCCAGTTACCTGAGGTAGACACTCTTGATGTTCCCCTTTGTGTACTACGTGTACAGCCTTGTTGTAGTTAAGTCTTGATTGTTGGTATCACTGGGAGGAATTGACCTCCAGGCCTATTGGATGTATCATCTGTGTCTACACCAGGATACCTTCTCTCTTGGAGACAGTCTTATAGGATCAGACTTGCAAATTTGCAAAAGCCTCTGAGCTCAGCTTGGATGGGTGGAGTCTCAGGGCTGAGCTGCCAGTCTTGGCTTCCTGTCAATCCTGCCTTTGTGGGCATGCCTCAGACCTCTGCCTTCCATGGATCTCCTGAGTTTCCGCCTCACAGTCCAGATTCCCCATCAGAGCATGTGTGCCCCAGGGGCTTGCCCTGAACTGGGTTTCAGTGCTCAGTGCAGTCAGAACTGGGGGTTCAGTGCAGTTAGGAGCTTTGGACTCCCTCCGCTATGGAGAGGCCTCAGCAACCTCTCTGCGAGTACTCACTCACACGCTGTGGCTCCTGGCTCTTCCCATCTCCCAGTCTGATCAGACCTCTCTGCACACACTCACTTGTACACTGCGGCTCTGGCTTCCCTAGCCTCCCAGTTTGGTCAGACCTCTCTGCATGCACTCACTTGCACGCTGAGGCTCCAGGCTTCCCCATGTCTCCCAGTCTTTGAGACTCTGGTGCTTTCTCTACAGTCCAGACTCCACCCATATGAGACTGGGTCCACAGAATTTCGGCCGGGGCTAGGGATCAGTGCAGTTGGAACTGGGGTTCAGTGCAGTTTGGGGCTTCTTTTCTCCTCCTGCCAGCCAGGCACTAGCCTACCCTTCCTCTCTCTGTGAGTGTCTCCTTACCTCAGCACTTTGCTGCTCCAGATCTGATCCTATCTCCTTCTTTCTGGTTGTAGATTTCCTGTTCAGCCAGCTTTCTTGTGGTTTTGGATTGTGTCTGTTCTGTCTGATAGTTGTTATTTTGAAATTGTTGTGGGAGGAGGCAGTTTAGGCACAGACCTAGGCCTCCATCTTGGTTCTTGCTCCTGTCAATATTTTTTTAAAAACAAAAATACTTGGAAACAAAAATTACTTGGACCCAGCACTGTAATACCATTCCTATCTAGCACAGTAAGATCTTCCCCATCAACTTTCCAAGGAAGGTACATAAGAGGCACATAAAACAAATAAATCCTTTATTATTTAATGGGGCTTTGTCCCTGAACCTCAAAGTAGAGAACTACTACCAGATTATCTAGACTACCTGACAGGCACCATGATCCTTTGGTACATAGGAGAAATACTCAACACCCAGAATCAAACAGGATGAGTGGCCTTCCAGCTTCTAAGCCCTGCAATAGAAAGTTTTTGTTTACTATTTCAACTGGATAAAGGCTGCACCCAAATTTCAATTTAAATCCTGGCCGTTTAATCCCACTTCTGTGAATAAGAAAATACATGTAGAAATTTAAAAAATGCTAACAGAGAAAGTGGATACTATACAGACACATTCCCGGGATTAAACGAGTTAGAACTAAAATACAACGAAACAAAACAAAACAAAACAAAACCCTATTCTGGATGATCAAATGAAGACTAGCTGGAGAGAACCCTGATAATCAAGGATGGAACGTAAATACCACATAGAGACTGGTAAGAAGGGCTGAGATGTGAAAGGGCTGGCCATGCTAACCACAGATTGCAGCTGAAGTACTGGAGAGACATTTCAGCTGTGGGGAGTTAACACTGAGAACTCTGTGTTTAAACCCAAGATGGACCCCCTAGCAGAGAGCATCAGAACTGAGAAAGGTACCCACATAACATTTGGGCTATCTGCCAGATAGTGATGGTTGTAAATGCAGGCACCCTCTTAAAGGGCCAATGCACAAAAGTTTGTTTAAAAATACTATGTTGAAGTCCTAATCACCAAAGTAATGGTGTTTGTAGATGGGACCTTTGGGTGATGCAATATTATCTACAATAATAAAAGAGAAATATGCAAATTGACTGTCACTTCACAATGCCCCACCAGCAAATCAGAGTGAGTATGCAAATTGATCTGACAAAGATAGAGAGTTAATTTGCCTATATAAGTCCTGAGTGGCCAGGGATGGGGTGGCTGCTTGAGCAGCCTAGGTCCGGGGAATGGGTGTCCTTAGGACCCAGGCCATTCTGAGCCTGTAGACCCACACGTAGGCCCAGAGCATCTGGAATCCCGGAATGACCCCCAGCCACTCCAAGCCTACACGCACAGGTGCTGAGCAGCCAGCGGCAGGTCAGTCATGCACTGGTGTCAAACGTCCTGAGTCCTGGGGACAGCCATCCTCAGGAGCAAGGTCACTCTGAGCCTGTAGTCCTGAGCCTAGGCCCAGAGCGGCCGGGGTCCTGGAATGCCCTCGGCCACTCTGGGCCCATGTGTGCAGGTGCCCAGCGTTCAGGGGTGGGATGGGAATGCCCCCTGCAGTGAGAGAGCAAACAGCAGACTGTGGGGGACTGATTGTCCCTTGCTGCTTCAGTGAGGGGCAAGCAGTCCCTCATAGTGAGCAAGCAGACAGCAGGGCCCTGCTTGTCCCTGGCTGTGGTAATGAAGGGCAAGCAGTTCCTTGCAGGGCCCCATAGAGAGCAGACACCAAAGCCCTGCTCAACCCTGGCCCCGGTGGTGAAGGGCAAACAAGCCCCCACAGAGAGCAGACACCAGGGCCTGCAGTGGCATCAAGCAGGCAGGTCCACAGAGAACAGAGAACCACAGGGAGCAGGTCTAAGCCATCAGTAGAGCATCCCCTGAGCGCTCCCAGATTGGAGAGGGCGCAGGTCGGGCTGAGGGACCCAATACTCCCATGCATGAATTTCATGCACCGGACCCCTAGTAGTTTATAAGAAAAATATATATATTTGGTCATTTGGATGCCCAAAATATATTTCTTTTAAAAAATATATATTTTATTGTTTTTTACAGAGAGGGATAGTTAGAAACATCGATGAGAGAGAAACATCAATCAGCTGCCTCTTGCACACCCCCTACTGGGGATGTGCCCGCAACCAAGGTACATGCCCTTGACTGGAATCCATCCCGGAACCCTTGAGTCTACAAGCCGGTTTCGGCCCAAAATATATTTCTAATATTTCGTCTTCCTCTGTGGTACATGGCTCATAGTTCCTGAAACCCTTGAAATTTCCTAAGTGTTGAGATTGAAAAAGATGCCTTTTGTTATGTTAACAAGGTGACCTTTGGAAAGCTCCTAAGGATGGGGTCTGGCTTTCAGTGGATCTGACTCTGTGATTAGAGGGTTGGAACTTTCAGTGCCACCTCCTAAACTCCAGGGCTCACCTGGAGAGGAGCTGGAGATTGAGTTCAGTCATGAAAGTTCAGTGATTAATCAATCATGACTATGTGATGAAGCCTCCACAAAATAAATAAATAAATAAATAAATAAATAAATAAATAAATAAATAAATAAAAGGTGTGGTAAACACAGAGATTTTGGGAGAATGGCACTTGGAGAACATGGAAATTCCAAATTTGACTCCTAAATTGGCAGTCAAACATCCCTCTTTCAATTCAAGACAGCTGGCTCCTAACCACTGGCCTGCCTTCCTGCCTGCCTGATAGCCCCTAATTGCCTCGGCCTCGGCCTCTGCCACCACAGGTTCATCCAGAAAGACACCCGCAATGATGTCCGGAAGGTCGTTCAGTTGTCTGGTCTAATTAGCACAGTATGCTTTTATTATTATAGATACAGCAACAAACAAGCCAAGACTAGAGACATCACCAAGAATTGAATCTGTTGGCATTTTGATCTTGGAGTTCTCTGCCTCTAAAACTGTGAGAAATAAATATCTGCTGTTTAAACCATCCAGTGTATTGTATATTGTTATAGCACCTGAGGTAACTATGGCAATATTCCACAGTATTGGCATACCATATTTCATTAATAATTCTGAACTATTTCCCTACTAATGCCCTTTTAGTTAATTTCCCAATGTCTTACTTTTACAATATATGCTAGAGAAAACATACTACTTACATATAAACATTTTTAATATTTCTTAATTACTTGATCAAAATATGTGCATTTACAAATTTGAAAGACATATACAAGTTGCCTATATCAACTTGTATTTCCCTAATATTTTGAAAGTTCCAGAATATTGTTTTCCTAACAATGCTAACATACTCATGTCCCCATAAGAATGAACCTATGAAAAGATATGATTTAAAATTAACTTCAGATAGTACTTTTGAAAATTATGTAATGCAATTTTTTCCTCTCAATAAAATATATCCCTACATCAATGCTAGAAACTGGATCTTATTAGTTCCATTTTAGCAAAACAAAATGAGGCTTTTTAATAAATGAGGAGGCTATGGGAAAGAGAGATGTAAATAGAACTTCTGGTGATAATTTATTATATTTTTTATTCAATGCTGCTGGTATCCCCTGACACAAATAAAATATATGCAGTCCATAGGTCATTTTTCAAAAGGAACATGAGATCATTTCTAAAATGAATTTCATCCCCTAAAGGCAACTTTGCTAGATAACTTCATCATATTTTTCCAATTAGAGTTTCATGGTAGTGAACTTGCACCAGGGACCTCAAAGTCAACTAAAACTCGGGTTTTGTATTTGTTTTTTTCTTAATTTATTATGGCTACTGTTGTACTTTAAACATAAATGATTACTTAGGTAGATTTTACCAACCTATTTATATATGCAATGGGTATTTTTTATATCCAGAGTTAAGAAATTCATGTGTATTCTTAAAAGATATAAACATATAACCTTGCTAATTTCAGTTTATGTATCCACTTGTCAAGGTCTTCTTGACTCTTGATTCTGTCATCCCATATAATAAAGAGTTAATATGCAAACTGACCCCCATGCAGTAACACTGTCACAAGATGGCTGCCCAGCCCCTCCCTCAGATCCACCCCTGATCAGCCTCTCACACCCCAATTGAGGGTGGGGCAGCTAGTCAACCTCCCCACACACTCCACCACGACCCCTCACCCAGGCTGGCCATGCCCCCACTCTTTCCCAGGGCTGCAGGTATGGTGTTGGTCAAAGGCAAAGGTCGTGGCTGTCCCTGGTCTAGAGAGTCCAAAAAACCTCAGCAGTGACCAAAGACCAAGTCTGAGTAGAAAGGTCCCTACTTGCGCTTATAGCTCAAAGTGCCAGGAGGAGGTAGAGCGCCTTGAACCTGCAACTCTGGACTCTGCACTGAGCTTTGGGGCACACCATGCCAGTGGCACCTGTGGGTGAAAGGAGGAGAGCAGGGAGCCAGGGTGTGGAGCTGGGAGGGGCCTAGAGTCTTCAGAAGCAGCCCACCTGTCGAGGTTGCTGTGACCCACTCGCTCAGGCTTGGTCAAAGTCCCTGGTCAGCTCCGCCTTCCAGGTGAGGCCAGCCCTGAGCTGGCTGGCATTGTGCTCACAGAAGCAGCTCTCACTGGGCTCAGTTACATAATAGAATTCAAAGATCAGAGAATAATATCCTCTCAGCCCCTTCCTACACACCCAGTGAGGAGGGCTGGGGATGGGAATAATGGAAAATGGCTGCTGCTTTGCATTTTATAATGAAAAGACTCCTGCTATGTAGAGAGGAAAGCTGATTCATTTCCAGCAACACCTGCCATGTTCCCTGCCCCAGGCCTGAAGCCTGACAGCACCTAGCAAAGGTGTGTCCATGCAGCCATGTTGGATCCTGGGAGGTTGAGAGCAAGTTTGAGCTGCATTGATTAAAAAAAAAAAAAAAAAAGTAAAGATTTTAAAAAAACCCTCTTTGTACTCAAATGGCACTATAAAATGCATATTACAGCATCTTATTTTGTCTTCTGTGTTGATTTTGAGGCAGAGTGCACATAGGTTCATGGGCAAAACAGGAAAAAATAAAGGTAAAGAGAGAGAATTCTGCCGTCCACAGCACTGAATGTTGTTTTTCTGTTTTGTTTTTGTTATTTTTCCTTCTGTTCTTCAAATCAGTATATGCCATTTAAACCACTTTATGGGGTTAGGTAATGAGCTAATGCTTCCTCTATTAACAGCAAGCAGCAGTGCCTTTCATATGAGTTGCCTACATTTAATCCATTCAAATGGAGCATAGTGAGTGGAGAGAATGGTATGTGTCATTATATAAAGAATTTGGCATTAAGATGCTATCTGGTTAAAGATCTTATTTATTTTGACATTTAGAGAATGTAGACAAATCAGGCTTTGAAAATGAATGTGCATGCTTAAATGCATGACTTTCCCTAATGACCAAATGAATCAGTCACCAGGAGGTGCATTGATGGGTCCCACAACACAGTGGGTCTGGGGTCTCGTGGTGGTTACGAGGGTCTGGGTGATGCTGCATGGAACAGGCTAGGGCTGGGGGACCTGAGGCCACGCCCCCTCTCAGATGCCCATAAGTGAGGCTGCTTCCCCTGCCCAGCAGAGCCTCATGGGGGTGGGGCCGACTGGGTCTTGGTGTATCACCCAATGGGAGTGGGGCCACCAGGACACTTCTATTATAGAGAAAGGGATATTAAAATGTTTCCTCTAATTCATTCCCTTTTAATGTGCACACATTTTGTGCACCAGGCGACTAGTTTATTATATTAGGCAACTCTTTCATTTCTGTATCACCCATGCATTTAATAAAGATACATTCTTCTTGTGAATCCATTCAACTCACTTGTTAAAAGGTTGAACAGGACACATACAAACCCAACCGCATGTCTGTGCCACCAACATTGTGTTGTAAGGTTGACATTGTCCAGTTTTTCTGTCTTGTCTTTCATCAAAAGAGCCATGGCCCTGAATGGAAATAAGTTTGAATTCACTAGCCGCTAGCCTAAGTGTGGGATATATAAGATGATTTTTGCAGAAAGAAATGTTAATGGAAGGAATGAAGCTGTTACTTTTCACTCAGATGTGTATTTATTTATTTTAATCCTCACCTGGGGATATTTTTCTATTGATTTTTAAAGAGAGTGAAAGGGAGTAAGAAGGGAAAGAGAGAGCCAGAGAAAGAGCGAGAGAGATAGAAACATCAATGTGAGACACATCAATTGGCTTCTTTCCACACCTGCCCTGACCCAGGCCAGGGATTGAGACTGCAACCAAGGTACCTGCCCTTGACTGGGAATTGAACCTGAGACACTTTGGTCCATGGGCTGACACTCAAACCACTGGGAAAACTGGCTAGGGCTCAGATATGTATTTAAAATAAAATGGCTGAATGGTAAAGATAGAAAAGAAGTACCACATATAAATTGAATTAAATTCTTATAAAATAAGATGCCTTTAATGTATATTTTTTCGAGCATCAGTGTAGTGAATAATTTAAAATGCCCATTCTCTTCTTAGATTTACAGAAATCAGTGTATTTTCATATTCACTTGGCATGTTTATAGGTTTGTTTATTTTTTTCAAAGAGGTCATCTACATGCTGAATTATATTTTTGTCATTTTGGTATTTATGTCTTTTTGATTGAGGCAAAATTCACATAACAAAATCACCATTTTAACCATTTAAAATGTACAGTTCAATGGTTTTTATTATATTCACAATGTTGTTGTATCATTAGCAATAAATAATTCAAAAACATTTTCCTCACCCCAGAAGGAAACCCTGTACCCATTAAGCAGTCACTCCATTATCCCTTCCCTGGCAACCATTAATTTATTATCCCTCCTGTCTATAAGGGAGTTGTCTATTATGGACATCTTACATAAATAGAATTAAAGCAGTTCCATCTTTTCTGTGGTTCGATTTTAGCTGTTTCAGTTAACTGTGGTCAACTATGGTCCAAAATGTTAAATAGAAAATTTCAGAAATAAACAATTCATAAGTTTTAAATTGCAAGCTATTCTGAGTAGCATCATGAAATCTTGCACTGTCCCATTCCATTCTGCCTGAGACATAAATCATCTTTTTGTCAGTATATCCATGCTGTACATATAGTACAATAAGTTACTTTGAGAGAGAGAGACCACATTCACATAACTTTTATCTTAACATATAAAAACCCAGGGTCTGTAATGACCAAAGGCTTGACCAAACACCGAACTGTGAACCTAGCAGGCTCTGGTGGGCGGGGACTGGTGAGTGGGCTGAACTACTGACCTCTGGATGATTAGCTGCTACCTCGGATCAGATCCTGCTTCTCTCTCTCTCTCTCTCTCTGGGCCTTTCCAGCAGCTGTGTTTCTCTCCAAGAGATCAGCACTTCAGCCAGCTTGCCAGCAGCCTGGGGTAGTGGTTGATGAGCCCTGCCTCTCTGATCATCTGATCAGGCCCAGAGATAGTCCCAGAGATGATGACTGGCATAGAAACTAACCAATCAGAACCAAATCTGGGTGAACTGCAAGAAACCAATGGCTGCCTATGAGGTGGAGCTTCTGATGCTGATTGGCATAGGAACCAACCAATCAAAACCTAATCTGAGTGAACTGCTGTGGGGGCTGTGGAGGGGTTTTAAGGTCAACAGCTGTTTAGTGTAAGGTGTAAGAAAGTGGCTCAATTTTTTAATGACCCATTTGGCAGTATAATGCACATAGCTGGTTATCAGTCCACATAAAGGGATTACATGGATTACATATTTTTATCTGCCAAGAGCATCTTCCTCTCCTCCTGATGAAAAAGCCCCCCCCATCGCATTTAAGCAATCCTATCCTATATAATCTACCTATATTAATAAAAGGGTAATATGCTAATTAGACCTGATCAATCAGCCATCTCCTGGACATCCAACTTTCTTCCAGACAAAGCCATGGTGATGGGGGCCGAGGCAGAGGCATTTAGGGCCAATCAGGCTGGCAGGGGAGGGCAATTGGGGGTGAGATCAGGCTAGCAGGGGGTTAAGGACAATCAGGTTGGCAGGGGAGGGCAGTTTGGATGAGAGAAAGCTGGCAGGGGAGGGAAGTTGGGGGCAACCAGACTGGCCAGAGAAGGCAGTTGGGGATGAGATCAGGCTGGCGGGGGGGGGGGGGCAGTTGGGAGCAACCAGGCTGGCAGGGGAGGACAGTAAGGTACGATCAGGCTGGAAGAGGCAATTAGGAGTGATCAGGCAGGCAGAGGCAGTTAGGGGTGATCAGGCAGTCATGGACAGGGCCTAAACCTGCAATCAAAAATCCTCCAAGGGGTCCCAATTTGGAGAGGGTGCAGGCTGGGCTAAGGAAAACCCCCCACCCATGAGTTTTGTGCACCGGACCACTATTTACAATATATTCTTGCAATTGTTTTATTTTGTATTGTTGTTAATCTCTTACTATGTCTAATTTATAAATTAAACTTTTTAATTGACATTTATGTATAGGGAAAAAAACTTAGCATATTTAGGGTACTCTCTGGTTTTAGGCATCTACTGGGGTTCTTGGAACATATTCCCTGTGGAGAAGGGGGACTACTGTATGCAATATGTGGCCTTTTGGACCCTAACTGGTTTTGTTCATTGCATAGAGTGTTGGCCTGCAGACTCAAGGATCCCAGGTTCAATTTCAGTCAAGGGCATGTACCTTGGTTGTGGGCACATATCCAGTTGGGAATGTGCAGGAGGCAGCTGATAGATGTTTCTCTCTCGTCGATGTTTCTAACTCTCTATCCCGCTCCCTTCCTCTCTGTAAAAAGTTATATACATATATATATATATATATATATATATATATATATATATATATATCCTTTTAAATCTGGTATGCCAATACTATCATGTTTTGTTATTGAATTTATTTGTTTGACTAGTTAATGAAATTATACAAGTTTCAGGTGCAGAATTCTGCAACACGTCATCTGTACACATTGGATTGTGCAATTACAGTAGCTTTGTAGTAAGTGTTGGAATTGGAACATGTGAATCCTCTAACCTTCTTTCCCTTGAAATTGTTTTAGCTATTCTGTGCCCCTATCATTTTCAGATTAATCTGTCCATTTCTGCAAAAAATACATTTAAAATTATGATAGTGATTTTATTGACTCTGTAGATCAATTTGGGTAGTATTACCATCATAACAAAATTAAATTTGCTAATATATGAGCATATGATGCTTTTCCATTTATTTAGGTCTTCTTTAAGTTCTTTCAACTATGCTTTGTCAATTCATTATACAAGTCCTGTTCTTCCATGGTTAAATTTATTACTAAGCATTTTATTCTATTTGATGCTATTGCAAATTGTTCTGGGACAAATGGGAAGCAACATTCAAAATCATTACTTTGAATTTCTATCTCACACTGTGTTCAAAAATTATTGCAAAATTGATCAAAGACCTGAATACATACATTTAGCTGCAATTGTACTCCTGATTTTATTTCTTGGATTGTACATTCAAAGTGTGTAGCTTTACAAAAGATACTTACATAGAGATCTTGACTCCTGCAACTATTCTAAACTCATTTATTAGCTCTAATAGATTTTAGGAAATATTTAGGGCTTCTATGCATAAAGATCATGTTATTTGTGAACACATAAAATTTTACTTCTTCCTTTCAATTCTGGATGCATTTTATTTCTTACTAGAGACCTAATGCATGAAATTCATGCGAGAGTAGGCCTTCCTTCCCCCAGCTTCCATCACAGGCTTCCCTCTGGCACCTGAGACTCGGGTTTCCCTGGCAGCCCCAACTTCACTTCATCCAGAAGGTCATCTGGTCTAATTAGCATATTACACTTTTATTATTACAGATTATGTCCTAAATGCTTTGGCTAGAACTTCTAGCACACTGCTAAATAGAAGAGGTAAGAGAAAACATCTTGGTCTCATTCCTGATTTTGGGGTAAAACATTCAGTCTTTCACCAGTGTTATGTTAGTTGTGAATTTGTCATAGATGCCCTTTTCTCAGGTTGAGAGAGCTCTCTTGTATTCCTAATTTATGGAGTGTTTTTATCATGAAACAGAGTAATGGATTTTGTGAAAAGCCTTTTTGACATACTAATACATTGACATAATCATGCTGTTTTTTTCTTCTTTCTACTAATATGGTATATAATACTGGTGATTTTCATGTGTAGACTCATTCTTGCACTCCTGGGATAAATCCCATATAATAAAGTGTGCAATCCTTTTAACAGAATTCATTTTGTTTGTATTTTGTTTTTATAGCTATAGTCATAAGGAATATTTTTTTCGTTTTCTTTGTCTGAATTTGGTATCAGATAATACTGACTTTATTTAAGAAATTAGGAAATATTCCTTTCTCTCACTTTTTTAAAAAGAATTTGAGAAAAGTTGGTGTTAATTATTAAAACAAAGTCTAGCAGTTTGTTTATAGGAATTTGTCCTTTACATTTAGGTTATATACTTTGTTAATATACAGTACCTCATATTCTCTTACATTCCTTTTTATTTCTGTAAGGTCAGGAGTAATGTCTGACTTAAATTCCTGACATTGTTAGAAATATACATATCTTTCTTTTTTCTTAGTCTGTGTATAATCGATTATCCTTTTTTTATATGTTCAAAGAACCAACTTTTTGTTTTGCTGATTCCCTATTGTTTTCTAGTACCTATTTTATTTATCTCCATTCTAATTTTTATCATCCCTCCCTCTTCTTGCTGTGGGTTTAGCTTGGTTTTCTTTTTCTAGTTTCTGAAGATGCAATATATATTATTGTTTTAAGATCATTATTATATTTTATTGTAGTCATTTACAACTGTAAATCTTACTTAGACTGATACTTTAAATGCATCACATAAATTTTGGCACATTGGTTTGCTGTTGTTTTTTAATTTAAAAATATTTTCTAATCTGTTATTTCTCATCTCAGGTGGTCTGGGCTAGTTTATTTGCCATTAAGTGCTTCTGATAAATGTCTACTGGGAGACCGATCCAGCTGCTAGAAAGTCTCTTGGTGGGCAAACCAAAACCAATGCCATGACAGATCCCTCAGAGAGCCATTTGATAAGAGAAAACTCCAATTCTTACAGAACAAAGTTTGTACTGCCCCTTATGGTAGTTGCAAACAACAGTCAGAACCACTATTACTGCAAAGATGAAAGGGACCTTGAGGTATTTTTCTCCTCGTTTATGGCATTTGTTCAAACTTTCCTAACACATACCTGCCCTTATTAGTTATAAAAATGCTGTCTTCTCTTCTGAATTTAAATTCCATGAAATTGGACCCAGGCTTCAATGATTCTTCATTCTCTAATAGTTTTGACAATGCCTGGAATACAATAGATGCTCAACAGATGTTTATTAGTCAAGTTCTCTTTTTAAGGTAAAGAAACTAAGTCCTGAAAGATTGATATGACTTGCAGTGGCTCACACAACTACTCTGGAAGGAAACAGCTTCCAGACAGGTTGATTAAGATTATTCTTCTGGGAAATATTGAAACTGCAATTAGATCAGGTATTAAATCTAGGTTTGGTATCATGGGCTTTTATATCATGAGAGATGCTATTTTGGGCCTATGGTTTTTTTGTTTTTGTTTTGTTTTGTTTTTCCTCTAATATTAGTTTTCATTTTATCCTTCCTTGCTACTTTGATTTGCTTCTGGGGTTACAGACAATGTATTGAACTTCTAGAATATTTTGTTAGTTTCTCCATGTGCCCAACTCTAATCCCGATGCTCAGCAGTAGTCCAAAAATATTTTAAACAAATATGTGGACTACTTTATTGTTAAAAGTACTTTAAAAATGCTGTATGGTCAATCTCAGCTGCTATTATAGCAAATTGACTACCCACCATTTCCCATATTCCTGCAAATCTCAAGGCAATATAGAGAGCACAGGGTGACAATTTCTGTCTACTGTTTGTCAGTTCATGCACAAGAATATGTATGTCTCTAGTTGCCTCTTTAAATAGGTTTCAGCTCTTGGAAATGCAATAAGATAAAACCTTTATAGTAAATCTTACTATGTAAGAGTATATACCACTCAGATAGGGAGACAAGTACAAATGTGAATCACATGCACCTAAGGAACAGACTGAACCACACAGTTTTGCAAACTTTCATATAACCAAGTGGAACATCATCCATTTTCTTTACTGGGCATAACATCCCGGAGAATATTATCATTTTAAAATGCTAATCCTTGCTCAGTGCCCTCAGGCCTTGCCCTGATCCCCTGTGGGAGCAATTCTCTCTCAAACTGGGCAGTAGTCCAGTCCCCAGTAGGCAAGGGCATAAAACTGATAAACATCAGTCCCTCAGCCCTTAGCCAGGGAAACAATAAATAACTTCAACAGATATGTAATTAACAGTCTGCTCAGCAAGTATTCCAGCTCCCAAGCAGGGATTTAAGACCAAAGGTGCACCAGTGTGTCCCCAGCAGATGAAAAGGCCAGATAGAAGAGACAACCAAGATAACACCTACAGACTCTCCCCCGTTCAACAAGCAGTTTAGTACACTGTAATCATATAAATATGTTCAGTTCAGACACTCATATTTCTGCTTAGGTCCAGCCAACAACTGTACACATTTGGTTAAAAAGGGAAGTCTTAATGCAGGGGGTAGAGAGACAGTACATAGAGAAAAGACAAACACTTTATGACCAACACTCCATGTTTTGTTTTGTAGGATGCAAAATTTACTTCTTGCTTTTGAGAATTGTTTTTAATTCATAGTTTTCAAAAGTATAGTATACCTAACTCACAGCCTTTAAAATTTTTGTTATAAAATTATTACAGTGCCTTATAAACAATCACTTCATAGTAACAAACTATCAGAATGAGCTATATATTCAAAAGACAAATCAGAATTAAATAGTGAAGATAGTGGTGTTTTCAAATCAGATGGCCAATCCACTAACTAATAGGAGCATTTGCAAACATGACAGTGATTTACAGTAGGGCTCTTGGTTAGATACATAAATCCAGCAGATTTTGCATTTATCACCTGGGGCTTTTGATTCAGTGTTTATAAATCAAGAAGTTAATGAAGTCAGAGGCCTGTAAATCCAGACACAAAATTAGAAATTTGCAACTTTTGTTTTTATAATTAATTACCTGAAGAATTACATATATACATAAGCAGAAAAATAAATTGCATTTAAAATCAAGTACATATTGGCACCTAGAAATCATTGTTGTAAATAAAAAAGTTTACCAATACTACCTCAACCAATTCTACAATTCTGCATTCCATAATAACACAACAGGGATATATAGAACAGAATGGCAATAATTATTTCAGTGAAATAATTTGCTCCTATTCTGATAATTCTAATAGAGAAATACATTATTTAAAAATACACTACTTACATTAAAATACATTATTTACATTAAAAAATTTTTCTCTATAAAAAATGGATACAAAGTCATTATGTGGGGAAGGGGTAAATTTCACCATTTCTTCATTTGGTTCTTTCAGCTAGTGGAATAATTAAATCAATAAGAGATAGATTGACGACAGAAAATGTAATTTAATTTTATGCACACACGAACCCCATATACATGACAAGGTCAGAGAGCCCACACACATGAAAGATTCAGAGGCAGAAAGGAAAATTTGAGGTATAGATGACATTCTGAGCTAAAGATGAAATAATGCACCTTGGGATTTCAGAAGGCAATTGCAGAGAGAGCACATGCTCAGTAATTATCAGGTTGTCCTACCATATAAATAGGTAAAAAGTCATTTCTGATGATATCTCTTATATTGGGCTGGTTCCTAATTTAAATTCTTCTTGATAGTTAAGGGGAGAGCAGAAGAGAGTTGCAGTTGCCTTTAGCTCAAAATAATTCACATGCTGAAGCATCCATCTTATATAAAAACTGCTATTTGAAATTTTAACCCTGCTATTTGGCTTCTGTAAATGCTTGCTTGCTTAAATAATAAGGAAAATAAGACCACTCTCACTTCAGAGAGGCCATTATACCTTCCGGGACGAAATTATCAGTGCTGGCACCAGGCCAGGCCTTTGGTTGAGTTCTCAAGGCCCCAGCACATAGGGGCTCTTTGAGAACTTGCAGAAAGGTCCAGAAACACCCCACATTTGGGAGACAAAGAAGGTAAAAACATATAAATAGGGAAAATTCCTCCATGTGGGGGCCCAGAATATGAGAGACATTTTCCTCTGGACCCGCGCGTAATAAAGTGTGACTCCAAACTCTCTGAGCATTGCTTGATTTATTCTGGTTCTCTGTAACAATACCACTGAGGTGAATCATGGGGTGACTCCTTCTGAAACCCCCCAGTTATATGGTTAATCATAATCTGGAAGGACTTCATCTTGTAATGTACCTAAAGTCCAAAGATCTTCATTTCTCTTTTAGATACACAGGCACGCAAGCATGCACAGCCAATCCCAGGTAAGCACAAGGTTCTCCTGTGTTGCTTTGTTTCCTAATTTCATCTCACAGTGGAACCCTGAGATGAGCACATGCCATGTGAGGGGCAAGTTTCCCAAGCCCCACGTGGTCACTTTATACAAACTACATGAGGTGACACTGAAGCACATGAGTTTAAGGGATGCTCACAGACCTCCTGTTTGTTTATCCTCAAATGTGTCCAGAAAGGAGAGGGAAGATGCTCATCGCAAAATAACATGAGTGAGGCAGATTCAAGGGACACCGGAGAGCACGGGGTTATGAAACCCGACAGGTGGCTGACTCAGAGATGAAGGTGAACAGACATGTGGTTGCTCCTTTGGGCTCAGTTTCAGACACCCCCTGCTGGACTGTGTCCCTGTGAGTTACATGGCCATGGAATAGCTGGGCCCAGTGGAGTTTCAGGAGACTCATTCTGTCAAAGCTCCTTTCCGTCCCTGATCTCCTCATCCCATTGTCCCTTAAGAGTCAAGTGCCTTATTGTCTCAGTTCCCCTGAGGTAGAGGTATAATATCTGCCTCTCCTTCCCAATTGCCCTGTTCCTGCATGCGTCCTTGGCATTCAGTCTCTCTACAGTCTCTCTACAGCATTGTGAGGCAGACAGTCTTTTGTGAGGAGTGAGGACTAGAACAGGGACCCGAGGCTTATCAATCCAACCTCCTTCTCCACCATGACTTCATGACAAGTCCCTTGTTGTTCCTCACTTCACACTGTCCTTGCTATACAGCTCCTCCAAATTCACATTTGTGGACTGCACTTTGGTTGATTCCCTGCCTTCCAGTTTGTCAGCTACTCTGCTCTTCATAGTGTGAAAATATGAATGTCAATTGTGTCCCCATCTCTGACTAAAGATAGAACCACTTGTCCTATTATACCATGTAGATCCCTTGGGAGGACTTGCACAGAAAAGCCATCCAATAACATTTGTTAAATTTTTAAAACACATGTTTAAAGACACAATGCATTTCTACTGGCTGATCTGCAAAATGGATACTCTATCAGAGGGTTGATTACCACAGAATATTTTTGAGTAGAGATACAAATAAAGGATGATTAAATGAACAAATAATCAAATAAATGGCATCTATAATTTACCACTTTTATAAAAATAACCACCAAATTATGATCTCTGAAGGATATGCTCCATCTACCCCTGGACCCACTGAAAGTCATTCTGCTCTGTGTCTCGGGAGGCTGAGCCCTGCCATGTGCATCACTCAGGCTCTCTGTACTCTGGCTTCTGTTGGGCTTGGCAAGTGAGAGGTGTTAGTGGGAGCTTGGAGGACAGGAAGGGAGCAAGGTCATGGAATTCATTTGTCTCACCTCTTCCTGACTAGGACAGTTATGGCAGTGGCTGCCCCCCCCTCCACAGGGTTACAGCTCCTGCCAGTGACCCTTCCTGCAAGGCTCCCTCTCATCCAGCTGTCAGAATGCCTTTCCCCTTCAGGTGTGGTACAGGCCTCTGTTATTGCAGGTCCCTGGGTGCCTCAACATCCTTCCCTAATCCTGTTCTCATCTCTGTAAGCAGTCCTAGACTAAAAGAAGTCACCTAAGAGATCAACTTGTCAACCATTCTCCTTCTTTTAATTGATAAAAGAGTCAAATTTCATACAGCTATGGCAAATTAGGGTTGGATTTTTAAGTCTCTGGCCTCCCAGTCTAGGCAGTGCCCCACATAACCCTCTGCTTTGTTCCCTGTGGAGAGAGGCCTGGGGACAGGGCTGTTGTAGTCAGAGAAAAGGCCATGGCACATCCATAGTGAACAAGGGCAGGAAGAGGGAGGCATGGTCCATGCACTTGCATCGGCATCAACAGCACTGTGTTTGGGGCAACACCCCTTAGATGTAGAGAGAGGCAATCCTCTCACTGCAAAGCACATTTCATGCCTCCTCCTGCAAGGGCCAACTGGAATTCCACCTTCTGTTTGAAGCCTTCCTGGAACTGAAACCACCAAGCAACATTAAATCCCCATTGAATTTATTGCTGGTAACGTTGCTCTGAAGATAAAGTGAAATAATGCATATTGAAACACTATAGAAAGGGATAGATTTACATACAGTGTCTGTTTTGACATGAAAGGAAGCAGGAAGAAGATGCTACTATCTTAACCTGTAATTAATATTCTTAATTTTCTTCATAGGGATCAAATGATGGCTCAGTGAAGAATGAGTAAAACATAACTTAAATTGGCTTAGCTTGTTATCAGAATTTGGGATTCGATGCATGTTTTCATCTGGGCTTTATATCTGGACCACTGTCTGCAGTAGCCAATTTTCCTTTATTTAAGTAGCTAAGAATGAGGTTATCTGTGGACTTTGAGATGACCTATATCACCACCAGGGACACAGTCTTCCTGACTGTTGAATTCCTAGTACATAACTTGAAACTTTGTTAGATGGATTTTCTAATTTCCAGTAGATTTTCTACAACACTCCAATAAAGCAGCTCCCACAAAAAATGAGGATTTACTAAATCATACTTTTCAGAGGAGTCATTTGACTCAAGATGAAATACAAGCTGCAGAGGCAGACAACTAATTCTCAGTTTCCCCTGAGGAAATTCTACCAGTCAGTATGGATTGATACGTGAATGGATGCAAAATCATAATTGAATTTGCTATGTGTACATATTAAATTTATTTTCCGGTGTTACTCTGCGGTATGTCATTTTAATTATTTGACCAGCCATAAGAAATAAGAAAAGAGGAAGGATGCATTTCTCCTCCCCAACAGATGTATTCTGTGTAAATTGCAGGGTCATACTCTAAAAATTTCAACTGGATCATATCTCCTTCCAAAACTTTACCCCAGGATTTCCCATTATACCTAAAATAGCATGCATATGAATCCTTTGGGAGCCAACCTCTGCCTTCCTCTACAAACTCTGCACTCCATCGCCCTCTTAACACCCTCCCTATGCTCCCAACTTTTCCTTCTGTTGTTTCCTCAAACACTCAAGTTCTTACCTCAGGGATTTTGTTCATCTTCTTCCTTGCCATTTCTATGCTTGCCTTCTCATAATTGAGGACATGCTGAACTTAAGGACTTCTCAGAGAGGCTTTTCTGGATTTTCCAGGGGAAATTAGGTTCTCTGTAAACTTTAACAAAACAAATTCACACTTTAGACAGCACTCATGTGGTTCTTAATTATGCCTATTCATGTGATAATCTGTCTGTCTGCCCTCGATAGTACATTATAGAAGTGGAGGGTTTGGTTTTTTTTGCTGTTTCATTCAACAAAGTATCCTTAGAGGCTAACACACTACCAGTATTTCTCAATATGAATGCATCAGTGCTGTCCAATTTCTTCTCTGAACAACATATCAATAGCAAACTTGAATAACAAATCAGTAACCTAATAAATAAAGGTTAGGCTTCTGGAAGAGTTCCTTGGTAAAAGGTTTGTTCTTGTTATTTTTTTCTTACATACTGGGACAGATTCTTCTGCTGCTTGGAAGGTAGAACATGTTCTGCTCCCTTAATAACTATGAGGAGTTTGTGTATATGGCAAAATCATATGCACACACAGGCATAAATGAGCCATAGAGCCCTATCTCCACTTTTATCAATGGCGCTGCTTTTTTACAGATCTATAGATTGAGGAGGAAGCAGGGAAAAGGAGAGCAAATGGACCAGATACAGGCCTCATGCTTGTTTCCTTTGCTTTATCCACACACAAGTGAGAACTCATAAGGTATGGAAACATTGCCTAGACAGCTCTATCCTATTTACAAAGAGATCATATTAATGCTCTAACCGGTTTGGCTCAGTGGATAGAGTGTCAGACCTCGGACTGAAGAAGGGCCCCAGGTTCAATTCCTGTCAAAGGCAAGTACCTGGGTTGTGGTTTGATAGATGTTTCTCTCTCATTGATGTTTCTAACTCTCTATCCCTCTCTCTTCCTCTTTGTAAAAATCAATAATATATATATATATATATATATATATATATATATATATATATATATATTTTAAAGAAAAAGAGGCCATATTATTAAATACATATTTTTCCATGTGACCTTTCTTTTGTCAAGCTTTGGATTGGTATTCACTATAGCACTGTAGGAGCTTTTTTATTTCTTTATTTTTTTCCCTGAATGTAAGAAAAATTTAACAAATTTTGACAATTGTCTACTTATATCCATTTATAACATTAGCCTGTGCCTACCCTATCACTATCCTGTATAAATTTAATACTAGGATATGACATTCCTTTTGTGACAGTATAATCTGGAATAGAATAATTTCATTGACATAAGGAGTCCATTAGTGTTACATGCTACAGAATTTAATTTTTTTTAATATACTTCATTGATATTTTACAGAGAGGAAGGGAAGGAAATAGAGAGCCAGAAATGTCAATGAGAGAGAAACATCGACCAGCTGCCTCCTGCACACCCCCTACCGGGGATGTGCCCGCAAACAATGTACATGCCCTTAACCGGAATCGAACCCGGGACCCTTCAGTCCGCAGACTGACGCTCTACCACTGAGCCAAACCGGTTTCGGCCAGAATTTACTTTTAATAAATCCAATTATATTTAGTAATGAAACTCCTAAATTTTAATGTCTTCTTTAATTAGCAGTAAAGTACATGTCAAAACAACCCGAACAAGTCTTTCTACCTCAGAGGTCTTTGCAGATTTATGCAGTTTATTGACTGATGTAGACAATAAGATCAGATGTGTATTATTCATATGATTTCAAAGAACCTTTGAAGTTAGCAATAATATCGCTGATCATATGGGAGGGAAGGAGGAAATAAAAAAGTTTCATACCTGACTGAAATACCATTTAGGTTAGGATACAGTAGGCTTGTTTGTGAGAGTCCAATATCAGATGGCATGCATTTAAGTGTTTCTGAGTGTGCCTGGTTGGAGTGTGACACATTTTGATTTGTCAAGAACTAAATACACATTTTTGTTTCATTCAATATTTGTGTTCAAAGTAAAATTATAACATATTAGTTATAATAATCTCTTTTTAAGGAAAAAATGGAATTTAATTATTTAAGTCAATTCATACATATGTTAGCTACTCACAGGGAAATGTCACCAATCAAAAAAAAATCTTTAAGACATATTTAAATAAGTATGATATGAGGTATTAGCTAAGGATTGGATTACCATATAAAGTCATTTGAATATGGTGTTTGATATACTATCGTATAATTATAAATATTCTATATACTTGAGATATTTCTCATCTTATATTTAACAAGTACTCCTGGCTTTAACAGCTTCACTAGAGTTAATAAAAGCATTCTAATTTTGTAATATATAATCCAATTTAGAAGTGTTTTTAAGTAAATAACCCAAGTGAATTTACCTAACAATGATTTATTCATTTTATGTGCTGTATACTATGTGGCAGTTAATAACTGTGTGTGTATTCTATAAGACAAAGGGGTATTCAAATAACAATATAAAAATGATTTAATTAGCTCTCTGAACATAAGTATTGATATATACTGACTACTCGTTTTGAATATTTTTGGATGGAATAGCACAGCATTAGCTGCTAAAGTTCATTAAGTTTATTTGAAATGCAATTTCTGACAAAAAGCATGAATATGTTACAAATTAGTATAGCACATACTTGTCATAATTTTCCACTTAAAATGTCAAATTGTGTTGAGTATTTTATAATCCCAAGTAGTCATAGTTTTATAAAGTACTAGAGGCCTGATGCACGAAATTTGTGCATGGGGACAGGGTGTGTGTGTGTGTGTTCCTTAGCCCAACCTGCAACCTTTCCAATCTGGGACCCCTGAGGGATGTCCAACTGCCCATTTAGGATTGGGCCTAAATGGGCAGTTGGACATCCCTCTCACAATCCAGGACTACTGGCTCCCAACTGCTCGCCTGCCTGCCTGCCTTCCTGATTACCCCTAACCGCTCTGCCTGCCAGCCTGATCACCCCCTAACCACTCTGCTGCTAGCCAGATTGATGCCTAACTGCTCCCCCGCCAGCCTGTTTGCCCCCAATTTCCCTCCTCTGCTGGCCTGGTCACCCCTTACTGCCCTCCCCTGCAGGGTTGATCATCTCCAACTGCCTTTCCTTGCAGGCCTGGTCCCTCTCAACTGCTCGCCCTTGCAGGCCTGGTGCCTCCCAAATGCCCTTCCCTGCTGACCATCTTGTGGTGGCCATCTTGTGTATACATGGGGGCAGGATCTTTGACCACATGAGGGCAGCCATATTGCAGGTTGGAGTGATGGTCAATCTGCATATTACTCTCTTATTAGATAGGATGATGTATGAGAACTTTGCCAGAGTAATTAGAATAAAATAGTAAAATTAGTTTTGCTCTTCTATATTTAATGATATGTTTAAGTGGCTCTTCTAGGTGACCTTATTAATGCTAATTGTGAGTTAGTGTGCTATAATTTAAGTTATAGAGAAGCAGAAAAAAGCTGAAAAAATTATATACAATTGGTATTCTTTGAACACTAAAAAGGGTGTGCACACTTGTCTGGTCCTGAAGAACACCATTTACTTAATGATTAATTGAGGGCAGCAATTGCCTAAGAAAGACTAAACATAATTTGCAAAGTTAGCTTGCTATTGCTATGTTTATTAATGTAAAATTGAGAGATGGGAAATGAACAGCAAATCTTGTTTGAGTTTTCCCCATTTACTATATTATTTTAATTTCACCTTTTTGAGTAATTTATTGCAAATTACTTTAAAAAATTTTTATTGATTTTTTACAGAGAGGAAGAGAGAGGGATAGAGAGTTAGAAACATTGATGGGAGAGAATCATCGATCAGCTGCCTCTTGCACATCCCCTTCTGCCCGCAACCAAGGTACATGCCCTTGACTGGAATTGAACCTGGGACATTTCAGTCCATAGACCAATGCTCTATCCACTGAGCCAAACCGGTTTTAGCTGCAAATTACTTTTGCTTCATAAAGTAGAAGCATTGTTTTCTCAAAATGATCACATTGTGACATGTAAACATTTTGAATGATTATATTGTGCATCTGAGACTATTATATTATTGTTTGCCAAATTTTCATTAGTAAAACAATGCTTAAAAAGTAAATGGAAATAATTAAAATGATAGCAAGTGCCATTGCTCTTTTTCCCCCATTTTTGTCAGCTGTATAATGTCAACCTCAATAAATGATGAATGCAAGCAGGCAGTGATTACAAGGGTAAAAAAATCAATTTCATTTGTGGGGAGGAAGGGAATTAAAAACAATTTATGGAAAAAAATCTAAGTTTATTGCCAAGTTTTTATAAATCAAAATAAGTATTTTATAGAAGAATAGAACTTTATTTTTATAGGGCTCTGAATGATGATTTTTTTAAAAAAATTTCTTTATTGATTAAGGTATCACATATTTGTCCTCAACCCCCCATTCCAATCCCCCACCCATCCCCACTCATGCCCACACCCCACTATTGTCCTTAACCACTGATTAGGCTCATATATATGCACACAAGTCCTATGGTTGATCTCTCCCTTTTATCCCCACCCTCCCTTTGAGGTCCAACAGTCTGATCCATGGCTCCTTATCTCTGAGTCTGCTCTTGTTCATCAGGCTATGTCAGGGGTGGGCAAACTTTTTCACTTGAGGGCCACAGTGTGTTCTTAAACTGGACCAGAGGGCCAGAACAAAAGCAACCTGACCATGCTAGCACTCTCATCTTGGGCTGCTGGTGAAGGAGCAGAGGGGAGAGCAAGAGAACCCTCCGCTCTTTCAGCTCTACAGGCTGGATAGAACAGCCAAACGGGCCAGATCCGGCCCTCTGGCCATAGTTTGCCCACGGCTGGTCTATGTTGTTCACCATTTCCCCTAGATGAATAAGATCATGTCCTACTGGAAATATAAGAATCAAAAATGAGAAAAGCAATAATGGTTATGCTGGAAGGCAAATGAACCAGTCTATAGTGAGTTTCTTTATGGGCCAACAGTTCTTTTGAGACCCAATTTCAAAAAATTTTCAAAAAGCCTCCTAATATTTAAATCAAAAAAAGGGGGAAAGTAGAAGAATATCATGTAAGGAAAAATATCCTATAAGTAAATTATATCTAGAAAATTTGTACTTTAGAAAATTAATTGTAATGCTAACAGCAAGACATCCATGAAAAACACACATGGTGTCAAAACAAGCCAGAGGAAAATCATTTGGGCAAAAAATGAAAAAGGATCCCAAGTCAAATTTATAGAAAATATTCCTTTATTAACTTTTGGTTGAGAATATGTTTGTATATTTTCAGAAAACAACTCCGAGACCATGTGGATACCGGCAACAGAGAGGGATTGACAGGACTACCCAACCATTAAGGCAGAAGAGAAGCAGACCAGAGATGGAAGACACCGATGACGCCTTGCCATAATAGCAGTCAGCAGCTGTGTATCACTGCAGGTTGCCCAGGACCAAACCAGAGAGGGTCGGACCTGCATTACCACCATTTGTCCACCATCCAAAACTGAAATATCATTGCTGACATATACACATAAGGAACTGTTTGCCATTGATCTTTTGATTTGGGGTTTTTCTTCAAGTCTGGACTATAGTAGTTTTGGTTGGACTTTTCTTGATTCCAATAAGTCATTATTTATAACACTTCATTATTAGCATTGAAAGAAATTAGCAATTAGTACAGACTGAGCACCAACTACTTGGAACAGATGCTGTAAATAACCTATGATGGCACCAGAGTGTTCTAAAAGAAAGTTATCCCTGCCACACACTATTAAGAAGCATTGTGAAGACAGCCCAGTGGCAGCACATCAAACCTTTTCCATTCTAGTCTCTATCCATTATAGACTCTTTGTCCACATTTATTCTTTTTGAATTTCAGAGAGGCAGGAAGAAGGAGAGGGATAAAAAAACATCAATGATGAGAGAATCATTGATTGGCTGTTCCCTGCACGCCCCCTACTAGGGATTGAGCCCACAACCAAGGCATGTGCCCTTGACCAGAATCGAACCCTGGACCCTTCAGTCCACAGGATGATGCTCTATCCACTGGAGCCAACCCAGCTAGGGCTATCCACTTTTATTCTTAATTGATTATTTATCTTCAATATCTTAGTCTATTTCTTACTCATATTATAAGTATTTTGCCTCAGTGATGGTAAAGTAGAGCCATGTTTGGATATGTTTGCCTCCTCATCTTAGTTACCTAAAACATTCCATCTGTCTAAGAGGTAGAGTAAAAAAGAAGATGTAGGACAAAATAGGGTATAAGAATCAGAATGTCGTCCTAGCTGGTTTGGTTCAGTGGACAGAGTATCAGCTTGCAGATCGAAGGATCCCAGATCCCATTCCAGTCAAGGGCATGTATCTTGGTTGCAGGCTCCTTCCCTGCCCAGGCTCTGGTTGGGATGTATGCAGGAGGCAACCGATCTATGTGTATCTCTCACATTGATGCTTCTGTCTTTTCCTCTCTCATCCATTGTCTCAAAAAGAGCAATGAAAAAATATCTTCAAGTGAGGATTAATTAACAACATCAACAAAAAAGAATCAGAATATCCATTTATAGTGACTTAAATAAGAGGTATTTTCCAAATAATGATAAGTCAGAGATTAAGATTTTGGTACTGGTTTAGTATCTTAATAAGGTTAGGGCTTTAGATAATTTTCTCTATTTCTCTTGACTTTCTTCTCAAAGTCATAATAAGTTCATGATGGATATATATATATATATATATATATATATATATATATATATTCTCTAAACTGTACCTAAAGGCATGAAAAGGGGAATGACATGGAGTAGAATATCTTCTCTGGAAGGTCCCAGGTTTGATTCTGGTCAAGGGTATGTGCCTTGGTTGTGGGCACATCCCCAGTGGAAGGTGTGTAGGAGGCAGCTGATCGATGTTTCTCTCTCACCAATGGTTCCAGTTCTCTATACCTCTCCCTTCCTCTCTGTAAAAAATAAAAAAATTATATATATATATATACATATATATATATATATATATATATATATATATATATATATATTTTAAATGTGCTGCTCCCCAGCAAATTCCTCTCATATTTTATTTGGCAGAACTGTATCACATGCCCATAACTAATCTATGATAGGACTACTCTCCCTGTAATCAAAGGATTTCCAACGAATACCTTTGAGGAAGAAAAATGGGAAAATGCCTCTTGGGTAGAGAGCCAACTGTGATGATACACATAGACTGAAAGTAAAGGGATGAGAAAGATATTTTATGAAAATGGAAACAAGGAAAAAAAAGCCAAGGTAACAATAGTTATATCAGACAAAATAGACTTTAAAACAAAGACTATATAAGATGAGACAAAGGACCCAGCAATTCCACTTCTGGGTATTTATCCAAAGAAACACAATACACTACAGAGAAAAGACATATACATCTATAGTTCATTGCAGCACTATTTAAAACTAGAGGCCTGATGCATGAAATTTCCACAGAGATCAGGCCTAAACAGACAGTTGGACATCCCTCTCACAATCCAGGACTGCTGGCTCTCAACTGCTTGTCTGCCTGCCTGCCTGATTGCCCCTAATCGCCTGCTTCTGCCTGCCAGCCTGATCACCCCCTAACCACTCCCATGCAAGCCTGATTTGATGTCTAACTGATCCCTTGCCTACCTGATTGCTCCTAACTGCCCTCCCTTGTCAGCCTGGTCACCCCTAACTGTCCTCCCCTGAAGGCCCGCCCCCCCCCCCCCCCGCCAACTGCCCTCCCCTGCAGGCCTGGTCATCTCCAACTGCTCTCCCCTGCAGGCCTGGTTCCTCCCAACTGCCCTCCCCTGCTGCCCTGATCGCACACAACTGCCAGCCATCTTGTGGCAGCCATCTTGTTTCCACATGGAGTAGACCATCTTTGACTACATAGGGGTTGCCATCTTGTGTGTTGGAATGGTGGTCAATTTTCATATTACTCTTTTATTAGATAGGATAGCCAATATATGGAAGCCACCTAGGAGTCCATCAATACATGAATAGATAAAGAAGAAATTGTACATATATATAGTAGAATATGACTCAGCCATGAAAAAGGAATTTAATCTTGCCATCTGCAAAACATGAATGGACCTAAATTTGATTGTGCTGAGCAAAATAAGTCAGACATAAGAAGACAAATACCAAATGACTTTACTTATATGCGGAATCTAAAAAAACAAAATAAGCCCAGCCTACATGGTCAGTGGCTGAGCATCAACTGCTGAACCAGGAGGTTGTGGTTCGATTCCCGGTTGGGGCACATACACCCTGGTTGCAGGCTCGATTCCTAGTGTGGGGTGTGTAGGAGGCAGACAATCAATGATTCTCTCTCATCATTGATCTTTCTGTTTCTCTCTTCCTCTTCCTTCCTCTCTGAAATCAATACAAATATATCTTTAAAATAACTAAAAAGCAAAATAAATGGATAAGAACAGAAACAGACTCAGATACAGGGAACATTTTTACAGTTTCCAGATGGAAGGGGTTTGAGGAATGATTAAAAAATGTGAGCAGATTAAGAAGTACAAATTGGTAGTTATAGAATACTCATGGGGATATAAATTATAGCATAGGCAATATAGTCAATGATATTGTAATAACTATATATTGTGTTAGATGGGTACTAGATTTATGAGATGATCAATTATTGAGTTAAATAATGTCTAATCATTGTGTTGTACACCTAAAACAAATATAATATTGTACGTCACCTATAATTGAAAATAATAGCTAAAGTAAAAAAATCTGAAGAAAATAAAAATTGTAAAAGGTGTTAGTGAAAGTGTTGATATAAGAATAATGAGTATCTTGTGAATATAAAATCCTTGTTATACACAAAATACTTTATATAAGTATTTCAATTTTGTTTTGATATGAATATTTTTATAGCTAGATATTCACATATGAGCACAACTAGGAAAATGCCACAGGGTTTTAGAAGAATTGACTAATTTGCAGCTTTGCAATAATACAATTTATCATTAACATTCAATTAAGACATATAATTAAGAAATAATTAGAATAAAATGGTTGGTTACATATACAAAGATTACTGACTTACATCATGGATGGACTTTCATAGTTAAAGTTTTCCTACAGAGGAAAATATTCTAAAAGCATACACAGAAAGTTTGTTAAAAGTTTTTATTTAATTTTGTTCTGTTTTTGTAGAGCTATTTTCCCTTGTGATTACTATTTCCCTTTAGAATCATTTCACAAGAGACATCACATTGCACCTCATCAATCATATCTGATTGCAATACTCTATTAAACTAAAACTGTCACCAAGTCTGTCACTTAGAAAATTTATGAGTACTTTTTGTTATTGTTGATGCATTTTTATTTTTTGTTCACATTATTTTTCACTCTTCACTTCCTGAATGTTTTATATTGCTATGTTTTCCTAGGAAATCTGGAAGGACAGACATTGACCTTAATTATTATAGATGTTAAATAACCACCATTAAGATATGGTATAAATAGAGTATTAATCAACTTTAGAATAGTTTAATAGTTTGGATATTTCATCACTTTCTATGATTGAGTTACCATTTTTCATTAGCAAGAAGTCAAATGTAAAAAAATTTATTCTGACAAATCATTGGCATTTTTCTCCCTTTTTTTGTGAGAACATAGTTTATACTTTGAAGTGGAATGAAGTGTCAGAGACCTGGTTTTTGTGCTTAGATACCAAAACAAGCTATTGAATTTGGCGAGAATACTTTTTATCGTGCAGACATTTATTTACTTAATAATAAACAGAAATACTAGTGCTAAATTTTAGTTTGATATTTTAGGTTACACAAATAAAAATAGTGTTTATAAATAATATTTTAAACTGCATGTAAAATTCACTTCATAAATGGAAAATTGCTATTTAAATGTGAATGTTATATCAACTCAGTTATGGATGGCATACAATTCATCTGCTCTATAAAACTGTGGTAGGAGTGGTAGGAGTAGTTGTATTAAAATTGTGGGTTTTGAATACTTACTATAAGCTATGCCTTGTGCTGTCCTCTTTGATTTACATGAAAAATCTTATTTAACCATTAAAACAACAATATTATAAGGTAGGTGTAATTATCAGTATCCATATTTTATTTATTTTTTAAAATAAGTGATATATATATATATATATATATATATATATATATATATATATATATATATATATCAGAAAGGAGAGAGAGAGAGAGAGAGAGAGAGAGAGAAAGATCAATGATGAGAGAGAATTATTGACTGGCCACCTTATGCACACCCCACACTGGGGATCAAGACCACAACCTGGGAATCAAACTGTGACCTTCGGGTTCAATGGTCAATGTTCAACCGCTGAGCCAAGCTGGCCAGGCAATATCCATATTTTAAAGATATATCCATATATTAAAGATATTTAAAGAGGTTTCATGAAATTAAGTGGCTTGCTAGGATTTGAAATCAGGTCAATTTGAATACATGTACTTCTTAGTCATTATGCTATACTGAAAATCCTATGCTTATCCTTGATAATTAAAAAAATATTGATATTTAGAGGAGAGAGAGAGAGAGAGAGAGAGAGAGAGAGAGAGAGAGAGAGATGAGAGAGTGAGAGAGAAATACCAATTGGCTGACTCCTGCAAACCCACTATCAGGGATCAAGCCCACAACCCAGGCATGTGCACTGACTGGGAATCAAACCAGCAAGCTATCAGGGCACTGGAGGATGTACACCCAACTGTGCCATACCAGCCAGTGCTATCATTGTTAATTTTAATATTTATTTATTAGGCTCTAATTCACTAATTATTTTTTTAATTCATTCAAGTAAATTGATATTGAGTACCAACTGTGCCAGTAACTGAATCTGTGCAGAGTCTCTTTCACTTAAGTCCCTAAATTACTACCTAGAGGGAAGCTGCCTAGGCCTGTTAAGTGAAAGAAAAATATACTTGATGAAGCTTCAGTTGTGCTAAGATGTTTGTCTGTTGTTTACCACAGGGCTAGCTTATTCTAAATAATACAGAAATTAAGAAGATTTCAAATCCTAGTTTTCTATGTTTTTTTTTAATTGAGCAGAGTCAATATGCTCTGTATAATGTATAACACAGCATGGTCAATGTGCTTTGTTAAGTTGCTGGTGGCAAGTTGACTATCACCACCAAGTTGTCTAATGCAATAAGGAAAACATCCTAATTTATGGACAAATCCATTATTATCACTATCTACTGAGATATAAATATCAGTAAAACTGATTAACTATATTTGTGTTGTATATTCTGTCCAATGTATCTCCTCTTTCTAGTTTTTAAAGTCCCCCCCCAAAGGCATGAAATTACATGGGATTACAATAACAGTTAACATTTATTGAATACTAATATGTTCAGAAACATTATAGTATGCCCACTACATATATTATTTCATGTAGTCTTCTATATCACTCCTGTGATATAGAAACCGCTATTACAAGTGATTAAATCAAAGATTAAATACATTAAATATCTTGTCCAAAGTCTCATAGGCAAGAAGCAGCATATTTTGTATAAAAACTCAGCCTTTGACTCTATATTAGAGACCTATTATCCCCATAGATTGAAAAAAGGGGACCTTTAGATATTCTTATGTATCCTTACGTATGGTGCTGAAGATTATCTGGTGGTATCTTTTATAAAATTTTTATCATTGAGATATAAGTCACATACCCAGTTCTACCATTAAAAAGTGTATAATTCATTATTTTTAGTATATTTGCTGGGTTGTGAAAACATCACCAATATTTAATTCTAGAACATTTTATCACTTCAAAAAGAAACTCCATATCTGATGGCAAACACTCCCAATTTCTCCTTTCCCCATACTCTGTCATATATCTATTTTTTGTCCAATAGACATTTAATATATTTATCAAATCATGAAACATTTGGCTCTTCATGTCTGGCTTCTTTTACTTAAATAATGTTACCAAGATTATTATAGCATATATCTGTATTTGTTACTTTTAAAATTAATGGGCTCAATTTTTAATAGCTTTGGGTTTACAGAAAAATTGACCAGAAAGCACAATGAGTTCATGTATAACCCCTAAGCCACCCCTCCCCCCATTTTACCTATTTTTAACATCTTGCATTAGTGTGGTACATTTTTATAATAATGTGCAATTATTAGTACATTATTATTAACTAAAGTGTGTAGTTTCCATTATGGCCCACTCTTTGTATTTTACCTTCTGTGAATTCTGCCAAATGTGTCATATATCCACTATTATAGCATCATACAGAATAATTTCATTCCCCTTAAAATCCCATGTGTTCTACATATTAATATCTTCATTTCTTCTTTTGAATCCCTAGAAACCAATGATCTTTTTATTGTCACTCTAATTTTGCCTTTTCCAGAATGTACATACAGTTAACCCTTGAACAATACAGGCTTGTACTGTGCTGGTCCACTTACACACAGCTTTTTTTTTGAATAAATGCAATCAGCTCTACTTATCCGTGGGTTTCACATCCATGGATTCAACCAAATACATATCAAAAACAGTAGGCCCTCTCTGGCACCAATCTCCCAGCAGGCTGTTTTGAATCCAGGTGCTTGGCTCTCCCTAACATCTGCCAAATCCAGTGCCCCAAATAGTTCCCAAATCTCCAGGTGGTATCCTGGGCACCAGGCTACTGATAGGCTCCTGTGAACTCAGGCACATGTCTCACCAAGGTACCTGACAGCTTCAGGGACTCCATGTGGCTCCCACAAAATGAAAAGGCAATGGAGAAAAATTGCAAACCATAGATCAGAGAAGGTGTTAATATCCAAAATAGATAAAGAACCTATAAAACTCAATAAGAAGAACCTAGATGGCGATGTAGGTAAATGCCTATGTTTGCCACCTCCCACAGCCACATCAAAATTACAACTAAAATACTAAACAACCATTATTCAGAATAGACTGAAAGCTTGTTGAACAGAAGTCCTACTACTAGAGAAGTAAGCAAAAAGCACACTGGTAGGAAGACAGAGTCCTGGAACTGGCTACACCTGCCCCCATGTGTGGCATTTGTTTTTTTAATATCGAGGGAGAACATCTCTGCAGAGGCTGCCCATGAGGATCAAGGGGCACTAACAACATGCCAGACCCTCAGTTTGGGATTCCAGAGATGGGAAAAGAAATCCACATAACTATGAGCTGTAAAAACCAGTAGAGGTTGGGGGTCAGTGATAAGGAGGCTGCTGGAGACCCAATGGTTCCTCTTAAAGGTCGAGTGCATTAACTGAATTTACAAGGTCCTGCTTCCTCTGAGCTCCAGTGTCAGGGTGAGATTCTGGGGAGACCCAGAAATATATGAGGAGTAACTGAATTGTCTGGAATCAGGGCAGGAACCCAGGGGCAGCTTTCTCTCAGATAGAAGTGCTCACAGGGCTCATTGTTCCTGTGTAGGACCTCCCCTAGTCACAGAGCTGAATAGTAGCCATATATTTTTGATCCAACCTAGTGATTCCCTGAGACCCTGCCCCATCCAATTTACAGCCCCACCCAATCTATTTGTAGCAGCTTTTGCATATGAATGGCCTACAGCAATCAAGGCTCAACTATAATATAGTAGTACACACAAACCAGACCCCACAGGACAGCTACTGCACAAAGCCACTACCATTTCCAGGAGACATAGCAGCTCTACTTAATACATAGAAACAAGCACAGGGATGCAGCCAAAATGCAGAAACAGAGAAACATGTCACAAATAAAAGAACAGACGAAATTTCCATAATAAGAACTAAATTAAGTGGAAGCAAGCAAACTACTAGATACAGCGTTGAAAACAATGGTTATAAGAATGTTCAAGGAACTTAATAAGAATTTCAAGAATTTAGTGATAACACCAAAGACATTAAAAAGGATCCATCAGAAATAAAGGATAAACTAACTGAAATGAAGAATAATTTAGAGTAGAAGATGCTGAGAATCAAATCAGCGATTTGGAATATGAGGATGCAAAAAGCACCCAATCAGAAGGGAAAAAAGAATTAAAAAATGAAGATAATGTAAGGAGTACCAACATTTGCACTATGGGGATGCTAGAAGGAGAAGAGAGAGAGCAAGAAATTGAAAACCCACTTGAAGAAATAATGACAGAAAACCTCCCCTACCTGCTAAAAGAAATAGACTTACAAGTCCAGGAAGCAAAAAAGTCCCAAAGAAGAGGAACATCAAGACTCATTATAATTAAAATGCCAAGGGTTAAAGACAAAGACAGAATCTTAAAACCATCAAGAGACAAGAAGTTGTGGAAACCGGTTTGGCTCAGTGGATAGAGAGTCGGCCTGCGGACTGGAAGGTCCCAGGTTCGATTCCAGTCAAAGGGCATGTACATTGGTTGCGGGCATATCCCCAGTAGGGGTGTGCAGGAGGCAGCTGGTCGATGTTTCTCTGTCATCGATGTTTCTAGCTCTCTATCCCTCTCCCTTCCTCTCTATAAAAAATCAATAAAATATATTTAAAAAAAGAGAGACAAGATGTTAGTTACCTATAGGAGATCACCAATATGACTGTTTTATCAACACCAACTTTTCAGGCCAAAAGGGAGTGGCAAGAAATATTCTAAGTGATGAAAAGTAAGGATATAAATTGAGATTACTCTACCCAGCAAAGCTCTCATTTAGAATTGAAGTTCAGATAAAGAGCTTCACAGTCAAGGAAAAGCTAAAGTAGTTCATCACCACCAAACTGGTACTACATGAAATGTTGAAGGGTATTCTTTAAGAAGAGGAAGAAGAAGAGGAGGAGGAAGAGGAGGAAGAAGAAGAAATATGAACAATAAAATGTCAATAAATGCATATCTATTCAACAATTGAATCTAAAAATCAAATACACAAACAAGGAATCTAATGAACAAAACAAACTTATGAATACAATAGAACCAAGGGCATGGAAACATGGAATAGACTTATGAATCTCAGAGGGAAGGATGAAGGGGGGTGGTAAGTGATTAATTAAAGAACCTATATGCATATATGCATTACACATGGATATAGACAATAGCATGGTGAAGTCCTGGGGCAGGGTGGGATCTGGATGAAGGAGTGCGATGGCAGGTGGAAGGGGGAAACCTGTAATAATCTCAACAATGAAGATTAAATAAATAATAAAGAAAAATGAACTAATTATAGATGCCAATGCATGGATAAATATACAACAGTATGTTGAATAAAATAATCCATGTACAAAATTATGTACACTGTATAATTTCACTCTTGTAAAGTTCAGGAATAGGCAAAACTTATCCCTGCTCTTAGAAACAGTGTTTGCCTATGGGTTTTGTGATTGACTAAAAGCAGTCATGAAGAAACTTCCTGGGGAGAAGGAAATGTTTTATATTTTGACTAAGGTCATGTTAACATTTGAAAAGGAAACAAATCAACTTCTATACTTAAACATATGCGTTTCAATGTTTTTAAATCCTAAGAGATAAAAATATAAAATGTTTATCAGTGATTGACAACACAATAAGGCTCTATCTCGAAAGGCTCTTTTATCTTAAATTTACTTCCATATCTCTTATTTTGCAAACTCTTTCCATGACTGTAGGTAAAACATTGTACTAAGTACAGATAATATGTGTTTCATCCTAGGCTTATCACTTATTAGGTTAGTGATCTTGGTGAAATTTCTCAGTGTCATATATCTATAGACTATTAAAGCTGAGGAAAAGTGCCTGAGAAGGTTTGAACTGAATTAGAAATTTTATGTTGAAGGCCTCCTGGATAAAGGGCAACAGAAACCTCTTTAATACCTTAATAGTGAAAATTAAAACTTTAAACTTACTTTGGATGTCATCTGAACTTATAGCAAATTGCCCAGAGTTTTATGAAAGCTTTTCTTGCTTTGGTCATACCCAAGGCTAATTGACTGGAAGTTTGGATTGGCACATCCTTTAGAAACACAATCTAACTTGGTATCACCTTTCCTCTTGATATAAACACTCAATTTGTAAAAATATATTGGATGATGATATTTGAGGAAGAAAAGTATCATTGACATTTTGAGGTTTCTTGCTTTCATGAGGTAAAATGATATTGCTGTCTATAGAAACATCTGTGCCTTTCTTAAAGCAATATAGTGCACAATAGCCCTGAATAGGTATTGGCGATAGAAAAAAATTTCTTGGAAAATGCATTCAGGTAATAAACAAGTTAGTGACTATAGCCATTCATTTCTTAAGAAGGAAACTTTTTCCCCTTCACTGTTCCTTTCACATAGTCTTTGAATAATGTATTTTATCCAATCACATTGAAGAACATATCTTGCTGTTGATAATTTTTTAAGCATCTTCTAGCTATATGAAGGTCCTTGTGACCTAATGCAGTATAATATTCAGACAGACTAATAGTTTTCCATGTGGAAAATGACTCTCTTTATAGTTAGTTCTCTTGTTAAAACAAATACAATAACTGTATTTGAGCCTTGCCATTTCATTGTAACTAGGTCCAACTGTTCAGTACTTCCATAATCTATAAAAATCCTAACACCTTGGCTATACATGTTATGATTGTCTATCCTGTATTTTGATGGATTTATAAAATTATGTTATAAATTACTTGAACATCCTTATATGAGAGAAAAAGAAATGATATCAAATTTACAAAAACACTTTTTACTACAAGATAGTCAGGTAAGAAATACTAAGTAAAATTAAAAACACAGTCTTAGACATTTTCCTGTTTGAAATAATCCAAATAACCCCAGATTGCTTTTATACACTATTATATCTCAGTTATTTAGAGGCACCATACCATGCCTGATGAATAGTGGGTATTCAGTATTCATGAGAAATGTCACACATAACATACAACACATGAAAAGTTTGCATAAGAAATCATAGTTAGCCTGACTGAAATGGCTCTGAGGTTGAGCATGAACCTATGAACCGGAAGTCATGGTTTGATTCCTGGTCAGGGCACATGCCTAGGTTGTGGGCTCATAGAATGTGCTGGACATAGGCTATCAATCAGTCTATTTCATCATTGATGAAACACCTCATCATTGATGTTTCTATCTCTCTCCCTCTTCCTCTCTGAAATCAACAAAAATATATTTAAAAAAACAAAAAGAAATCATAGTTAAATAAAACATTTTAATTGGAAATTATATTTTAAGAGATTCTTAAAATTTGAATTTTTATGAAGTTATGTATTTTGTAAGAAAGAAAACAATTGGGAAATTAAGTTTTCCATGGGTCTAAAAAGAATTGTAATCCTTATTAGAAGTTTATTAACCAAATTAGGGGGAAAAGAAATATGGAAATGAACAATATCTGCATAAAAGCTATCTTAAGTGCTATAAACAAAATAAAAATTAAAAAAGTGATATCCATCATTTTAAAGTTTTTCTAATATCTTGTCTAATTCAGTAAGTGGAACTATATTTTATGTATATTGTACTGATATTTTTAGATTTGTTTTTACTAGAGCTATACTGTTTACTCTTTCCAAAGTCTTAAAAGTCTTTCTAAAGCTGTGAATTTTTTCATATACCAAGCATTGAGATATGATGTTTTTGAAATACTTTTCCGGGTCTGTGTAATAAATAATGCCTTTCAGATAATCCATACATAGTTCAAACCTGAAATTTGATCTAAGTTATTTCCAATTATGTTAAAATATTTGATATTGTAACAAGAATTTTCTGTGCAAAGGACTTAGTGTGACTATAAAATTTGGTGCAGGAAAATTATTTTTAGTAATTTTTATTAACTTAAATTCATAATGGAAAAACCAACTATAAAGGTAAAGAACTTTTTAAAGCAAAAATCTATGGGAACATTTTTATAATTTATTTTTATAAATTGAGCTCAATATCATTACCATTATGCCTCACAACTTTTTGTATTATAGTCAAATTTTAATAATTATACTTAAAATTGAATAAATTAAAATTATACAAACCTCATAAAGTCAAAGGTAATGATGCAGGGACATCGACATACAACAAGTTATACTAAAAATATTATAAAAAAGAAAAAGGGCTGATATATTCCCACAGAACTACAGAAAATTTCAGGACCTGAAGGAAGCATTGATAGTAGAGATGAAGGATAGAAAATAAGGAGGTCATTAGAAAATCTGTCATGAGAACATGTTTTCAAAATAGTGATATACAGTAAGAAAGAACAACATATCGAGTTCAAATATATATGTGAAAATATTTAACAATCAGCATTGCATGACACTGGCTAATGAAAATGGATTGTCAATCAAGGGAGAGGGTGGCTACTCTGTTGTACAGGTATGTAGCAAGTAAATGCCAGTTCTGGGTTTTGCGGCCAATGGGTCTTAGGGGAGCAACATTATGGCACACCTGCAGAGCAATGGTCTAGATTAGAGGAAATGGAGGGCTTCTGAAGGGAGGTGTCCAGGAAAATCAAACTCAATGGAACAGATGCTATGGTAGAAAATATGATGGTGCATATGGAAAGAATTAGGGACATATGGAGATTTATGCAAGGGAAGAAACTAAGCAAATAATAAACTGAAGTTATAAAAATGTAAATAAATATATCTAATAAGAATTGTCTATTCAGTGAATAATATTTACACATTAATAATTATGACCATGCTGATTAAAGATTTAAGTAACCTAGAAAGGAAAAATGTACTTCATATACAAATAACAATGTTAAACTTTACCTAAATCTTATGTTCTTAAAAACAGTGACAGTTATGAAACTCCCCACCTCTTTATGTTTTATTATTTTATTTTTAAATATTTTAATTGATTTTTTACAGAGAGGAAGACAGAGGGATAGAGAGTTAGAAACATTGATGAGAGAGAATCATCAATCAGCTGCCTCTTGCACACCCCCTACCTGGGATGTGCCCACAACCAATGTACATGCCCTTGACCGGAATCAAACCGGGGACCTTTCAGTCTGCAGGCCGACACTCTATCCACTGAGCTAAACCGGTTTCGGCTTCTTTGTGTTTTAGGAAATAGTTAACTGCAAAGAGCTACATTTTCCCATATAACTTAAAAAAGACTAGTGGCTGACCCTATGTTTACCTATGACAAGGCTAGAAAATGAACTTCCAAATTCCCATTCTTGCCTCATAAACACTTTGTTGAATTGTTTATCCTAATGACTGATCTGGACTAAATATCACTAATTTGGTTTGACCAATATTTATTCAGGATTCTCTCCTACCCTAAGGTCCCTGGACTTCTACCTAACCTCAACCTGAGCCAGCCTTACAATGTGGAACAGCCTCTCCTTAATGGCTCCTCCAGAGAGTTGGTTGTCTAAAACATTTTCTGTTCAACTGTCAATCATAATACAAACTCACTCCACTGTCCTATATCCTATGTTTTCAAACCTTGTTTATTCTTCCCAATAAAATATTTTTTAAAAATATTTTTATTGATTTCAGAGAGGAAGGGAGAGAGGGAGAGAGATAGAAACATCAATAATGAGAATCATTGATCATTGCCTACAGCCTGCAACCTGAGTACGTGGCCTGACTGGGAATTGAACAATGACGTCCTGGTTCATAGGTAGACACTCAATGACTGAGAAATACCAGCCAGCAATAAAATGTCTTTTTATTTTATCTTTGAGAAACTCACAGATCTCAAGATTGGAACATTTCCCTTATTGCAATAATCCTTTTGTGTAAAGTTTTTCCTTACCTACTTAGGGATTTTCTTATTTGTCAAAAGTAATGTCATAAATAATGACATTTGAACGGAAGTTAGAAATATATGTATAAAGTATTAAAGGCAAATCACAACATCGATATATATATATATATATATATATATATATATATATATATATATCCCTAATATGCAAATAGACTGAATGGCCAAACAACTAAACAACAGAACAAATGGTTGCTATGACATGCACTGAACACCAGAGGCATGTACAGAACATGGTGGACATTGGCAGCAGGTGGCAGAGTGCAGAACATGGCGGGTGTTGGCTGAGGTAGGATGGTGGAACAGGTGAGCGAGGGCACCAGACTAAGGCAAGCACCAGTCTCTGTCACCCACTGATGGCACCAGCCCCACTCACACCCAGTGCTGGCACTGATCCCAATCGCTTCATGCCATCAGTTGGTGCAAGTGGGGCTGGTGCCCTCAGCACATGGGGCAGCAGTGACATGATTGAGGTTGCCAGAAGATAGAGGACTCTGGGATGTGGCGGGAGAGGCAGGGCTGGGGAGCAGAGGATGGGCTGAGATCTGCCACTGTGCCCACCACAGCCTTGCAGCCCACAGTTCCTTTGAAGGTGCACAAAGTTATGCATTGGGCTCCTTGTACTCTCATAATATTTAAAAGTAACTGATTATAATTTTTATTACAGTAAGAGGAATTGGGACCTGTAAGACTGGCAATCCTGGAGACCGAAGCAAGATGGCGGCCCAGGAAGTCTCCTGGAAGTCTCCTGGGCCGCCATCTCCTCAACAATTTGGAAATAAACAATGGATAAAACTGAAAGGGATCGCACCAGACCCACAGGAAAGCTGGCGAAATGGGAAGGCTACAACTAAACGCAAAGCAGGACGTCGCTGCTGCCATGTGGAGTTTAAAACTACAGCGAAACTGAACCTGCCGGAGCTGCTGCCGCCCCCGGGAATGAGGGAAGCCAGACCTCGCTCCGCCCCGGGGCCCAGGGAGTGGGCCAGCCCCGCCGGCCGCCCGCCACGGGAGCTGATGGGGGCCACCACAGCCACCGCCGCTGCCGCCGCCACCGCAGCGCCTTCATCTCCTGCCTGGACAAGAAGCCCATGAGCGCGACCTCCCAGCCCGCCCGCAGTGCTGGAGAGGAGCGGGCGCCTGGGCTCGGCCCCCCCGCACTCGCCGCCGGGCAGGCGAAGAGATGGTGTAGTATCTCCCTGCCGGCCCAGCCCCCGCGCTTACTGTGCAGGCGAAGAAATTGCGCAGTGTCTCCCCGTCCGCAACCAGCCCAGAAGTGGGAAGACTACAATTAGAAACCAAGCAGGGCGCTGCCGCCTCCATGTGGAGTTTAAAACTACAGGGAAACTGAACCTGCCGCTGATGCCGGAAATGAGGGAAGCCAGACCTCGCCCCGCCCCGGGGCCCAGGGAGTGGGCCAGCCCTGCCGCCACTAAGGGAGCTGACGGGGGCCTAGGCCGCCGCCGCCACCACCACCACCGCAGCTGCCCCCGCACCTTCACCGCGCCTTCGCTGCGCCTTTGGCTCTTGCCTGGACTAGAAGCCCATGAGCACGACCTCCCAGCCTGCACGCAGTGCTAGAGAGGAGCGGGCGCAGCATCTCCCCTCCCGCACAACCAGCTCGGCCCAGAAATGGGAAGGCTACAATTAGACACCAAGCAGGGCGCCGCAGCTGCCATGTGGAGTTTAAAACTACGGCGAGTGGAGGACTGAGAAGGTGGGGCAGTTCTGTGCCGTGCTGCCTTCCACTGGTTGAGACCTCCGAGAGCGAGGGCCTACTGAGGTGGGCCCTACTGTCACCTGTGGAGGGGCAGCGCTGAGCTGGCCAATATTTGTGGTGGTGGTGCTGCTTGTCCTGGCTCAGGGGAAGCGTTCCACTAAGTCTGAAAGACTGGGACATCGCGGGGACTCTCCGCCACCGCCCGCAGCCTGCTCTGCCAGGCCTTCGCGCGCGCTGTGCTGGCGCTGCACCTTCCATTGGCAGACCCGGAGAGTCCTCTCTCCGCTGCCGCATGGCCAGGCCAGGGCATCAGACACTACCACCACGCAGATTTTAAAACTGCAGGGGAAATTGAGCCACAGGCGCTGCCATCGCTGCCGCACCCGCCGCCGCCCCCAAGAATGAGAATCCACCGAAATCAGAGCTCACTACACACAGGGCTCATAGAGAGTGTGGCTTCAGAAATGAGCCTCTGCATCCACAGCAGCTCCACATCCGCAACAAAGAGGACACCATTGAGGGCAGACTCTCCCCATGCAGCCATCACAGCCCGCCCACAATCTTCCTAGCACACCCACCATGCTGGGAGGGAAATGGAGCGCGCTGGTGAGGAAATGGCACGGTGCCTTCCATTACCCACTCAGGCGAGCCTATCCTCCGATGCCACATGGCCAAGCCGAAGCTGTCACCACCACCGCCATATGAACTTTAAAACTACAGTGGTAATTGAACCACAGGAGCGACCGTCAATATTGCACCTGGCACCGCCACCCGCCACTGCCGCCGAGAATAAAGGAAATCCACCAAGAACAGAGCTCACCATGCCTTGGACTCAGGGAGTGGGCGACCTCAGAACTTAGCCTCCATGTCTGTAGCTGCTCCGCTCCCACACCGAACGAGACACCTTTGGGGGTGGTCCCCCCGCCTGAAACCATCTCAGACCAACTGCAGCTTTCCCAGCCTGCCCGCCATGCTAGCAAGGAGCTGGCGCGGCGCCTCCAGTATGTGACCCCAACACCCTAGAGGGGCCGTGTGCCCCGGATGAGCCCTGTGTCCCAGGGGGCCGAGTGCCCCGGGTGAGCCGAGAGTCCCAGGGGGCCGAGTGCCCCAGGTGAGCCGAGTGTCCCAGGGGGCCGAGTGCCCCGGGTGAGCCGAGTGTCCCAGGGGGCCATGTGCCCCGGGTAAGCTGTACCCCCCAAAGGGGAAGGGTGTCCTGGGTGAGCCATGTGTCCCAGGGGGCCGAGTGCCCCGGGTGAGCCGAGTGCCCCAGGGGGCCGAGTGCCCCGGGTGAGCCGAGTGCCCCAGGGGGCGAGTGCCCCGGGTGAGCCGAGTGCCCCAGGGGGCCGAGTGCCCCGGGTGAGCCGAGTGCCCCAGGGGGCCGATTGCCCCGGGTGAGCCGAGTGTCCCAGGGGGCCATGTGCCCCGGGTAAGCCGTACCCCCCAAAGGGGAAGGGTGTCCCGGGTGAGCCGTGTGTCCCAGGGGGCCGAGTGCCCCGGGTGAGCCGAGTGCCCCAGGGGGCCGAGTGCCCTGGGTGAGCCGAGTGCCCCAGGGGGCCATGTGCCCCGGGAAAGCCATACCCCCCAAATGGGAAGGGTGTCCCGGGTGAGACATGTGTCCTAGGGGGCCGAGTGCCCCGGGTGAGCCGAGTGTCTCATGGGGCCGAGTGCCCCGGGTGAGCCGAGTGTCCCAGGGGGCCGAGTGCCCCAGGTGAGCCGAGTGTCCCAGGGGGCCGAGTGCCCCGGGTGAGCCAAGTGTCCCAGGGGGCCATGTGCCCCGGGTAAGCCGTACCCCCCAAAGGGGAAGGGTGTCCCGGGTGAGCCGAGTGTCCCAGGGGGCCATGTGCCCCGGGTAAGCCGTACCCCCCAAAGGGGAAGGGTGTCCCGGGTGAGCCGAGTGTCCCAGGGGGCCGAGTGCCCCGGGTGAGCCGAGTGTCCCAGGGGGCCGAGTTCCCCGGGTGAGCCGAGTGTCCCAGGGGGCCGAGTGCCCTGGGTGAGCCCTGTGTCCCATGGGGCCGAGAGCCCCGGGTGAGCCGAGTGTCCCAGGGTGCAGTGTGCCCCGGGCGAGCCGTGTGTCCCAGGGGAAGCAGTGGGACCCAGGGGAAGGGGCGGTGAAAACCAGAGGAGGAGCCGACTCTATTCATATGGTCCTGAGATAGTCACCATAAGACAAGCAGACTGCCAAATGAGGAGCAGATTTTATTCATGGGGTCCAGAGATAGTCACCATAAAACAAGCAGATTGTCAAATGACAGGGGGGAAGGGAAGGAGACCTGGGGGGAGATAGGAGAACAACCGAGGGACTGGTATGAATGAACATAAGTACAACCAATGAACACAGAACTCTGGGGAGGGAGGGCATAAATGGGAGGTGAGGGGGGGCAATGGTAAACTATGTACACAGAAAATACCTTAATAAAATAAAATTAAAAAAAAAAAGACTGGCAATCCTACCGAATAAAGAGAGAATATGCAAATTGACCATCACGCCATCGCAAAGATGGCGGCACCCATCAGAGTCAGGGTTTCTGTAACATAAGATGGCTGTACTCACAGAAGAGGCAGACTTCCCTTAACAAGCCTTAACAAGCAATCAGCAGGGACCTGAGGCTGTACCCTCCACCTAGTGGGGTTTGACTGAGGACTTCAAGGCACACCTCCATCCTGGCGTGGCTTTACAGTGGACCTCAAGGTGTGCTCCCTGCCCCAGTGCTGAGCCGGGGACCTCAGGCTGCAGCTCCTGCCCAGTGGGGCTTGATGGGGGACCTCAGGCCACATCCCCCATCTGGCAGGGCTTGACAGGGGACCTCAAGGCATGCCCCTTGCCCAGGTCCAGGCTGGGGGGCCACAGGCCATGCCCCCCACTCAGCGGAGCTAGACAGAGGACCTGAGGCTGTGTCCCCTGCCTGGTGGGGCTTGATGGGGGACCTCAGGCTGCATCTCTTACCCAGCAGGGCTTGATGAAGCACCTCATGTTACCCCCTGCCTGGCGGGTATTAATGGGGGGCTTCAAGGTGTGCCCCCGCCCTGGTACTGGGCCAGGGAAGCTCAGGTTCCTCCCCAACTCTGGGCCAGGGGAACTCAGGCTGCACTCCCCACTCTGGCACCAGGGAACTTGAGGCTGCATGCCCCACTCAGTGGGGCTTGATGGGGGCCCTGAGGCTGTGCTCCCCACCTGGTGGGGCTTGACGGGATTGACAAGGGATCTCAGGCTGCATTCCCCACCCAGCAGGGCTTGACAGGGGATCTCAAGGTGCAACCCCACCCAGGCCCAAGTTTGGGGACCTCAGCCCATGCCTCCCACCCTGGTGCCAGGTTGGGGGAACTCAGGCCACATCTCCCACCCCAGCGCCAGACCAGGGGACCTAAGGCCTCGCCCTCCCCTGGTGGGGCTTGATGGGGTACCTCAGGCCATGCCACCCAACTTCGCATAAGACCGAGGGTCCTCAGGCTGTCCCCCCTGTTCTAGAATCGGGCCAGGGTAACTGAGGTTGCACTGGGAGACCTGTGGCTGCACCCCTGCCTGGCAGGGCTTGATGGGGGACCTCAGGATGCACTCCCCACCCAGACTCTGGGCCAGGAGACCTCAGGCCATGCTGCCTGTCCCAACACCAGGCTGGGGGACCTGAGGGTGTGCTGGAAGATCTGTGGTTGTGCTCCCCACCCAGCATGTGCTAGGGGACCTGAGGCTGCATCTCCTGCCCAGTGCTGTCCTGGGGAACCTGAGGCTGCATCCCCTGCCTGGTGCCAGACCAGGGCACCTGAGGCTGTACCCCCACCAGTGGGGCTTGATGGGGGACCTGAGGTTGCACCCCCCACCCTTAGGGACTTGATCGGGGCCCTGAGGTTGTGCCCCCCCCCTACCTGGCGCAGGGCCAGAGGACCTGAGGCTGCACCCCCTACCCAGCAGGGCTTGACAAGGGTGAACTGGGTCTGGATCTCACTCAAAGGAATGGACTAAAGCAGCATAACTGTGAATATGTGCTCATCCTTTGGGGCTAGAGTCAGAGTTGCCAAAAATATAGGCAACCCAATTAAATTTGAAATTCAGATAAACAATGAATATATTTTTAGTGTAATTATGTCCCAAGTACTGCATGGGTCATACTTAAACTAAAATATGAGCTGTTTATCTGAAATTCAAATTTATCTGGTCATCCCATTTCTTTATTTCTTAAATTTGGTAACTCTAGCTAGAAAGTAAATATCCATAATGGCATCTAGAGATTAGGCCAAGTTCTTCAGAGCCTGGAGAGTATGCTTACTATTCCAGGATCATAAATAGGATTTTGTCAGGCATTTTATTTGTAGACTTATGGTTATCTCTATGTGATTGAATATATTATGCCTCTTCCAGAGTGTTTGGTATGCTCCTACAAAATATATCACAGCTTGGTAGTTGGTTCCATGAAAGATATAGTAGTAATGCTTAAAAAAACACATTTAAGTGGACATAAATTTCATCTTTGCAGGCCAGCATGGTATTGGTGATATTTGTTGCCATGTCAGCACAGCCAAGTGTTTGGCAAGCCTGAGGGGGAGGGTGACGTAAGATGTGGAAAAGACAAAGAGAATAATCTGGGTCTAGGTAGAACTTCCTGTGCCTGACTGAGGCCACAGAGAAACCATCCAGATGGCAAGCTGAGCCTTTATTTTATAGTCAGAGGTAAACAAGGTAGTAGTCACCATAGTTACAATGTTCCTATAAGTTTCACTTGTTTTGGCAGCACTTGCTGCACCTCCCACAGCCCATTAGCTACCCAGGAAGGATCTAGGGAGTGTCATAAGGTCAAGCTTAATTATGCTAAGAGGGCTGTTCCCTCTAAGTTGGGACTTACTTGTCACTTTTCCAACAAGTCAGTCAAAGGATTAACTCTATAGAAGCTCCCTACAATTTGTCACCTAAATAAGAGAGTGACAAGAGAAATGCAAACATGGTAAATGTGCCAGATTGGAGATTGTTTGATCAAGCATCTTTTCCATACCCAGGGATTCTCCTTCCAGAGATAATCCAGGGACAGTGTTTTTGTTTGTTTGTTTGTTTCTGGAGTAAAGAAGAATTTTTTGCTCATAAGGCTATGTGGACTACCTTGGAGTCTGAAGTGTCTAACTGAGAAGGTAAACCAAGGACAAAGCAGGTAATCTGTGGCATAGCATGGGGTACTTAGTGTAAACCGGGGATAGTCATGTTGGTTCCAAACAGTAAGGACTGCAGACAAACAAACAAACAAACAAACAGACTTACCTGGTATGTAAACAAGGGCACAAAGCTCTGGAAGACAAAAAATGGCACCAGAAGAGTGAGGCCATTTTAGAAAGAGACAAATGATGTGTCACTGATTTTAATCACAACACTATCTTAGAAGGTCAGTAGTAAAACTTCAACTCTATCTTATTAGATATGGCAACATGGAAAGATAAACAGTATGCCTAACACTGCTAATTTGAAAGCAACCAACTTTTTCAGGAACATGAATCTGTCCCCAGTTTCTTAGAGCAATATAAAACATGATGCTCCTCAAACAAGTATACATTTGGGAGAAAAAGTACTGGAGTGAAAAGCATTTATCCTTATAATTGTACCTTGGAGCATTCGTGTCCTATGATTTTTTTTATACAATGTAATTAAATTAAGTTGGCGTATTTCTGACCTCTTAACCAGGAATTCTGGATATAGCTGAAATAAAAAGAATACTCATTTATTATTATAACTCAGAGATCCTACTTAATAAAAGTAATATGCAAACATCAGCAGCCACGCCCACCAGCCAATCAGAGCAAGCAAATGAATCCAACCAAGATGGCTACAGACACACTGAGCTGGAGGGAGGCTTGGGTTTCCTAGGCAACAAAGGAAGCCAAACTTTCCACCTGCCCTTGCTGGCCTAAGCCTCCACTCAAGGCTACAAAGTTTTAATTATAGAAGCTAAACAAATTCAAACAGAAATGGCAGCAGCCATGAAGCTGGAAAGAGTGGGAGGCTAGGGTTACCCCCAGCAATTGAAGAAGCAAAGCTTTCCACATATCCTTGCAGGCCCAGGCCTCTGCTTAAGGCTACAAAGTTTCAATTGTAGAAGGTAAATATATCACAGATACCAGGGCCTCCACTTGGGTTGCCAGGGTGGGTGGCTGGCCTGCAAACCACCACAGGCCCCTCGCACAGGTTGCCCCACACCCCAAGGGAACCCCCACCCTGATCCAGGACACCTTTCAGGGCAAACCAGGTGGCCCCCACCCATGCACCAGGCCTCTATCCTATCTAATAAAAGAGTAATATGCAGATTGACCATCACTCCAACACACAATATGGCTTCCCCCATGTGGTCAAAGATCCTGTCCCCATATGGACACAAGATGGCCACCACAAGATGGCCAGCAGGGGAGGGCAGTTGGAGGTGATCAACCCTGCAGGGGAGGGTAGTTAGGGGTGACCCGGCAGGCAGAGGAGAGAAGTTGGGGCAAACAGACTGGCAGGGGAGCAGTTAAACATATCAGGCTGGCATGGGAGTGGTTAGGGTTAGGTTAAACATATTAGGCTGGCAGGCAAAAACATTTAGAGGCAATCAGGAAGGCAGGCAGGTGAGCATTTGGGAGCCAGCAGTCCTGGATTATGAGAGGGATGTCCGACTGTCTGTTTAGACCCAACCATTGTCAATTGGGTCTAAAAGGGCAGTTTAACATTCCTTGAGGGGTTCCAGATTGGAGAGGTGCAGGCTGGGCTGAGGGACACCCTGCACACCCCCGTGTACTAATTTCGTGCACTGGGCCTCTAGTATGATAATAAAAATGATTATAACTCCAAGTTAAATATAAAAAATTATATTATTTATCACTATGATAAGTCTAGTAACTGTCTATTACTGTGCAGAGTTGTTATGAGATTCTTGACTATACAGTCAAACTTTGGTTCTTAAATGTCTCCCACCTAGCACAATTTAGTTCTCAACAAAGTTCTTCAAGCAAAATAGTCTCAATTGTCAAAACTTCAGTTCTCAACCCTAAAAGCCTTTCATACTTATATCTCAGCATGACAAAAATAAAATAAAATCTCCCATGCAACAAAGGAGAGAATGCTTTTGTTGCTGGAAAAATAAAAGATTAGCAGTTTTAAAATATAAGCCACCAATCAAGAGTACTAATGTTGCTAAGGGTGTGAAATTGCTCACAAAGCAACAATCACAGGCAATTGAATAGGTAAATTTTTGTTGATTTGGATAAATGAAAAGCAGTTAGTCCATGATAGCATTTCAAAGGCAATGATACGGTATGTGAAAAAGCAAAGATATAGTATACTGACTTTCTGAAAGACACCCCTTGAATGAGTGCTAAAAGTGATTTGTTTAAGGTTAGTATAGGATGGCTCAATAAATTTAAGATAAAAAGTGTTTATTTATAGATTAAATAGTACATTGGGCATGTATTATATATAAAAAAGTTTAAAACAAGGAGTCATTTGGGGGTCTGGGATGGATTAATTTAATTTACATTATTTCTAATGGGGAAAATGATTCAGTTTTTTAACAAATTGCTTTTCAAACAGCCTTCTGGAATGAAGTTCAAGATCCAAGTTTCCATTGTATACCCTGTGCTGTACATTACATTCCCATGGTATATTTATTTTTTATTTTCATATTTTTATTGATTTCAGAGAGGAAGAGACAGGGAGAGAGAAAAACATTAATGATGGGAGAGAATCATTCATCAGCTGCCTCCTGCCTGCCCCCTACTGGAGATCAAGCCCACAACCCTATCATGTGCCCTGACCAGGAATTGAACCATGACCTCCTGGTTTATAGGTTGATGCTAAACCACTGAGCCACATCAAGCCAGCTTTATATTTATTTCATAACTGGAAGTTTGTGCCCCTTCTCTTAATCTTTTCAGCTACTGTCTCTTCAGCAAACATCAGTGTGTTCTGTTTCTATGAATCTGTTTCTGTACCGATTGTTCATTTTTTTTCTTAGATTCCACAAATATGTGAAATATATAATATTTGTTTTTCTCTGCTTGTTTCTCCTACAATAATACTCTCTAACTCACTCCATGTTGTTGCAAATAGTAAGATTTCATTCTTATTATTGCTCAGTAATATTCTAGTGTGTGTGTGTGTGTGTGTGTGTGTGTGTGTGTGTGTGTGTATCCATATTCTCCCCCCCCATTTTTATTAAGGCATTATATGTGTACATATCATACCATTGCTCCCTCCACCACACTCCCATACATGCCCTCACCCCTCAGTGCTTTACAGCCATTGGTTATGCTTATATGCACATACAAGTCCTTCGGTTAATCTCCTATCTCCCTCACCTCTCCCTAAACTTACCGCTATAATTTGACAGCCTATTTGATGCTTTACTGTCTCTGTGTATATATATATATATATTTATCAGATTATAATGTTCTTTATTATCCATAAATGAGTGAGATCATGTGGTATTTTTCTTTCATTGGCTTATTTCACTTAGCATAATGTTCTCCAATTCCATCCAGGTTGCTGTAAATGGTAAGAATTCCTTCTTTTTTATGGCAGCATAGTATTCCATTGTAGATGTACCATAGTTTTTTGATCCAATCATCTGTTGACAGGCACCTAGGCTGTTTCCAAATCTAAGCTATTGTAAATTGTGCTGCTATGAACATAGGGGTGCATATATCCTTTCTGATTGGTGTTTCTAGTTTCTTAGGATATATTCCTAGGAGTGGAATTACTGGGTCAAATGGGAGATCCATTTTCAGTTTTTTGAGGAAACTCCATACTGTTCTCCACAGTGGATGCACCAATATGCATTCACACCAGCAGTGCCCAAGGGTTACATTTTTTCCGCATCCTCGCTAACACTTTTTGTTTGTTGATGATAGCCATTTCAACAGGTGTGAGATGGTACCGCATTATTTTGATTTGCATCTCTGGGATAATTGGTGACTTTGAGCATGTTTTCATGTGTCTCTTGGCCTTCCTTCTGTCTTCTTTTGAAAGATTCTATTTAGGTCCCTTGCCCATTTTTTTATTGGATCATTTATTTTATTTTTATTGAGTTGTATAATTTACCTGTAAAACTTTATCAGTGATAACATTTGCAAATATACTCTCCCATACAGTGGTCTTTCTTGTTGTTTTGTTGATGGTTTCTTTTGCTGTGGAAAAAAATTTTTAATTTGATGTAGTCCCATTTGTTTATTTTCTTTTTAGCTTCCATTGCCCTAGGAGCAGTATCAGTGAAGAAGTTCTTCTGGGATATGTCTGATTTTGCTGCCTATCGATTCCTCTAGTATTTTTATGGTTTCCCATCTTACGTTTAAGTCCTGTATCCATTTTGAGTTTATTTTTGTGTATGGTGTAAGTTTGTGGTCTAGTTTCATTTTTTTGCCTGCATATGTCCAATTTTCTCAACAGCATTTGTTGAAGAGACTGTCTTGACTCCATTGTATGTCAATGCCTCCTTTGTCAAATATTAATTGAGCATAAGGGTTTGGGTAGATTTCTGGATTCTCTATTCTATTCCATTGGTCCATATGTCTGTTGTTTGGTCAGTACCAGGCTGTTTTGAGAACAGTGGCTTTGTAATACAGCTTGAAATCTGATATTGGGATATCACTTACTTTATTCTTCTTTTTCAGGATTGCTGTGGCTATTCGGAGTCTTTTTATGTCATTCCAGATGAATTTTTGGAGAGTTCTTTCTAGGTCTGTAAAATATGCCGTTGGTATTTTAACAGATTGCTTTAGGTAGTATGGATATTTTAATGATGTTGATTCTACCAATCTATGAACATGGTATGTTCTTCCATCTATTTATGTATTCTTCTATCTCTTTTTTCAGTGCCTTGTAGTTTTCCACATATAGGTCTTTACCTCCTTAGTTAAGTTTATTCCTAGGTGTCTTAATTTTTTGTTTTGTTTGATGCAATGGTAAATGGGATGGGATTGCTTTTGTAGTCTCTCTGTTAGTTCACTATTGGTGTACAGAAATGCCATAAATTTCTCGGTGTTAATTTTGTATCCTGCTACAATGCCTAATTCATTTATTAAGTCTATTAGGTTTTTTGATGGAGTCTTTCAGGTTCTTTGTACACAATATGGTGTCATATGTAAATAAGGATAGCTTTACTTCTTCTTTTCTAATTTGAATGCCTTTTATTTCTTCTTCTTGTCTAATTTCAATGGCTAATCCTTCCAGTACTATGTCAAACAGTGGTGAAAGTGAGCTTCCCTGTATTGTTCCTGTTCTTAGAGGAAATGTTTTTAGTTGTTGCCCATTGAGTATGATGTTAGCTGTGGGTTTATCATATATAGTTTTTTATTATGTTAAGGTATGATCCTTCTAATCCCACCTTGTTGATTGTTTTTATCAGGATAGGCTGTTCAATTTTATCAAATGCTTTTTCTGCATCAATTAATATGATTATGTGATTTTTATCTCTCAATTTATTTATGTGATGTATCACGTTTATTGATTTATGGATATTGTACCATCCTTGCATTCCTGGGATAAATCCTATTTGGTCATGGTGTATGATCTTTCTGGTGTACTGCTGGATTCAATTTGCTAGAATTTTGTTGAGGATTTTGGCATATATGTTCATGAGGGATATTGGCCTGTAATTCTCTTTCATTGTGTTGTCTTTATCTGGTTTTGGTATTAGGGTGATGCTGGTTTCATAGAAGGAGCTTGGGAGTATTCCTTCCTCTTGAATATTTTGGAATAGTCTGAGGAGGATAGGTTTTAATTCTTCCTTGAATGTTTGGTAAAACTCCCCTGTGAAGCCATCTGGCTCAGGGCTTTTGTTTGCTGGAAGCTTTTTGATGACTGCTTCAATTTCTTCCATAGTTATTGCCCTATGTAGATTATTAGATTTTTCCTGATTGAGTTTTGGAAGGTTATATTTTTCAAGGAATAATTTCATTTCCTCTAGGGCAGGGGTGGGCAAATGTTTTGACTGGAGGACCACAATGGGATCTTAAACTGGACCAGAGGGCCGGAACAAAATCATGGATGGAGTTTTTGTGTGAACTAATATAAATTCAAAGTAAACATCATTACATAAAAGGGTACGGTCTTTTTTTTTTTAATTTTAATAGTTTAAAACAGCCACCCCGCCTATGGGCCATAGTTTGCCCAAGCCTGCTCTAGGGTGTCCAATTTGTTGCAATAGAGTTGTTCATAGTATTTTTTAACAATCGTTTGTATTTCGGTGGAGACTGTTGTTATTTCACCTCTTTCATTTCTGGTTTTATTTATTTGGGTCTTCTCTCTTTGCTTCTTGGTAAGCCTGGCTAGAGGTTCATCAATCTTGTTTTTCCTTTCAAAGAACCAGTTGTTGGTTTGGTTGATCTCCTATGTTGTTTCCTTAGTCTCAATGTAATTTATCTCTGTTCTGTTCTTTATTATTTTTTTCCTTCTGTTTACACTGGGTTTTTCTTGTTGCTCTCTTTCTAAGTCTTTTAGTTGTAGGGTTAGGTAGTTTATTACCATTTTTTTGTTGATTTTTGCAGTAGGCTTGTAGAGCCATGAACTTCCCTCTCAAAACTATTTTCACTGTGTCCCATAGATTTTGGATTGTTTTGCTTTCATTGTCATTTGTTGTCATGATGTTTTTTATTTGTTCATTGATCTCTCTGGTAACCCATTTATTGTTTGATAGCATGCTGTTTAGTCTCCATGTGTTTGGGTTTTTTTTGCAATTGATTTCCAGTTATATGCTACTGCAATATGAGAGCTTGATATGATTTCTATATTCTTGTATTTGGAGAGACTTTGCCTATGTCCCAACATATGGTCTATCTTTGAAAATGACCCATTTGCACTTGAGAAGAATGTATATTCCATGGCTATGGGGTGAAATCTTCTGAAGATGTCAATTAATTCTATCTGGTCTAGTGATTCAATTAGGATTGATGTTTTTTGATAATTTTTTGTTTAGAGGATTTGTCCAATGGTGATAGTGGGCTATTAAAGTCTCCTACTATGATTGTATTGCTGTCAATCTCTCCCTTGATATCCTCCATGAGGTTTTTTTAATGTATTTTTGTGCTACTGTATTGGGTGCTTATATGTTTACCAGAGTTATTTCTTCTTGTTGGATTGCTCCCGTTAGTAATATGAAGTGGCCTTCCTAATCTCTTGATATGTCCTTCACTTTCAGATATAATTTATCAGATATAAGTATTGCTACCCCAGCTTTTTTTTTCCATTTCTATTCACCTGGAAAACCTTTTTCCATCCATTCACCCTCAGTCTCCATGTATCTTTTTTCTGAGATGGATTTCTTTTTTTAATATATATTTTATTCATTTTTTTTACAGAGAGGAAGGGAGAGGAATAGAGAGATAGAAACATAGATGAGAGAGAGACATTGACCAGCTGCCTCCTGCACACCCCCTACAGGGGATGTGCCTGAAACCAATGTACATGCTTTTGACAAAATTGAATCTGGAACCCTTCAGTCTGCAAACCAACACTCTATCCACTGAGCCAAACAGTTTTCGGCTGAGGTGGGATTCTTGTAGACAGCTGATATATGGGTCTCGCTTTCTTATCCGATTCATTATCCTATGCCTTTTGATTTGGATATTTAATCATTTACATTTAAAGTTATTATTGATAGGTACTTGTTGCCATTTTTATTCTTTTCTCATGTGTTTCTTTTCTCTTCCTTTTTTTTAAAACAGCAGAGTAATAGTCCATTGTGTATATGCACTACAGTTTTGTAATTCACTCATATGCTGATGGGCACTTAGGCTATTTCCAAATCTTAGCTACTATAAATTGTGCTGTTATGAACATAGGGGTGCATATGTCCTTTCTGACTGGTGTTCCTGATTTCTTGGGATATATTCCTAGAAGTGGGATTCCTGGGTCAAATGGAAGTTAATTTTTTTTTTGCTTGAGATAGTAAGAAACCATTTATTTATTTTATTTTTAAATAAATCTTTATTGTTCATATTATTACAAATGTTCCTCATTTTTCCCCCTACATTGCTCCCCTCCACCAGGTTCCCATCCCATCCTCTGCCCTTTCCCCATTCCCCATTGTCCTCATCCATAGGTGCACAGTTTATGTTCAGTCTCTTCCCATATCCCCCACTCCCCTTTTCCCCGAGAATCATCAGTCCACTCTCCTTCCATACCTCTGATTCTATTATATTCAACAGTTAATATTTTTCATCATGTTTTTTTTAATTCCTTTGATTTTTAAATTCACTTGTTGATAGTTACATATTTGTTGTTCATAATTTTAATCTTTATTTTCTTTTTTTAAAAAATATATTTTATTGATATTTTACAGAGAGTAGGGGAGAAAGATAGAGAGCTAGAAACGTTGATGAGAGAGAAACATCGACCAGCTGCCTCTTGCACACCCCCCACCGGGGATGTGCCCGCAACCAATGTACATGCCCTTGACCGGAATCGAACCCGGGACCTTCCAGTCCGCAGACCGACGCTCTACCACTGAGCCAAACCGGCTTCGGCTTAATCTTTATTTTCTTCCTCTTCCTAAAGAACCCCCTTTAGTAATTCATATAATTCTGGTTTGGCTGTGATGAACTCCTTTAGCTTTTTTTTTTTTATTTGTGAAGCTCTTTATCTGGCCTTCGATTCTGAGTGATAGCTTTGCTGGGTAGAGTATTTTTGGCTGTAGATTCTTGTTATTCATCAACTTGAATATTTCTTGCCATTCCCGTCTGGCCTGCATGGTTTCTGTTGAGAAATCAGCTGACAGTCGTATGGGTGCTCCTTTATAGGTAACTACCTGCTTTTGTCTTGCTGCTTTTAATATTCTCTCTTTGTCTTTTGCTCTTGAAATTTTAATTATGATGTGTCTTGGTGTGGTCCTCTTTGGATTCCTTTTGTTTGGGGTTCTGCTGGCTTCCTGGACTTGTAAGTCTATTTATTTCACCAGGTGGGGGAAGTTTTCTGTCACTATTTCTTTCAATATGTTTTCTGTATCTTGTTCTCTGTCATCTTCTGGGACCTCCATAATTCTGATGTTGGTTCGCTTGAAGTTATCCCAGAGGTTTCTTACACTATCTTCAACTTTCTGGATTCTCTTGTCTTCTTGCTTCTGTAGAGGAGTGTCCTCGGGCTCTTTGTGTTCCAAATCTTTGACTTGATTTTGCAAACTTCCATTCTGATTTTAAGACTCTGTATAATATTTTTTATTTCAGACAATGTATTCTTTATTTCTGATTGATCATTTATTATTTCTAGTTGATCCCTTTTCATATCCTTATAGGTCTTGTTTATTTTATTGGTCTTTTCTAGGAAATTCTTGAGAAACCTTATAACCATGGTTTTGAACTTTATATTCAGTCACTTTTTTTGTCCTCCATTTCTTTCATTTGTGATCTGTTTCCTTGACTGGGCATTTTCATTGCTTCCCTTAGTTGGTAGGGTGGCTTTGTGTGTTAAGGTGTCCTATATGGTTCAGTGGGTCAGCCTCCCAGTTATCTGAGGTGGAAACTCTTGGAGCAGCCTTTTGTGGACTGTGTGTACAGCCTTATTGTAGTTAAGTCTTGATTGTTGTTGGTATCACTGGGAGGAACTGACCTCCAGGCCAATTGTCTGTGAGGATCAGCTGTGTCTATGCCAGGATAGAACCTTATTTGACAAGACTTAAAAAAAAAAAAACCTGCAAAAGCCTCTGTGCTCAGATTGGATGGGTGGAGTTTCAGGGTGGAGCCTACAGCCTTGGCTTCCCGTTAGCTCCACCCTATGAGGTTCCTGAGTCTCAATGTTTCTCAGTGTCCTATGGTACTCACTGCAAGCACCTGTGGGAGAAAGGTGCCCTAGAGTTTCGCCTGCTACTAGACAGTCTAGTCTCTCCCCCAAAGAGCCCACAATTGGGGGTCAGTGCAGTTGCAAATGGGGTTAAGTGTAGTCCAGAGCTTATGTCTCCTTCCCACTAGGGCAATCCAGTGGCTCAATCAACAGTCTTTACTCTGCATGCAGTGTGCGTGACTCCTGGGCTCTGCCTTTCGCTGCTCCCCTGAGCTTCCGCCTTACAGCCCAGATTCCCTCTGTATGAGCCTGGGACCCCAGGGTCTTGAGCAGTACTGGGGTTCAGTGCAGTTGGAAGTGGGGTTCAGTACAGTCTGGAACTTTTATCTCCTTCCCTCTAGGGAATGCCAGCCAGGTACTCAGCCACCCCTCCTCTCCGGCTCCCTTCTTTCCCCATGCATGCACCCTGTCTCCATACCTTAGGCTTTTACAGCTCTTCTGATTTTCCTTATGGTTTTTTCTTTCCTTCTAGTTGTAGAATTTCTAGTCACTCAACTTTCCTGCAGTTCTGGATAATGTCCACTTTATATTTTAGTTATATTTTTTGAAATTGTTGTGTGAGGCTGCAGTTAGGCATTTACCTATGCCAACATCTTGGTTTCTCTCTCTCACATTTTTTAACTTTTTGAGGAAATTACATACTGTTTTCCACAGTGCCTGCATCAGTCTGCATTCCCACCAGCAGTGTAGGAGAGTTCCTTTGTCTCCACATCTCCACCAACACTTGTCTTTGTTAATATGTTGATGATAGTCATTCTCACAGGTGTGAGATGGTACCTCATTATTGTTTTGATTTCAATCTCTCAGATAAATAGTGACTTTGAGCATATTTTCATATATCTTTCAGCCTTCTATATGTCCTCTTTAGAAAAGTATCTATTTAAGTCCTTTGTCCATTTTCTGACTGAATTGTTTATCTTCCTTTTGTTAAAATGTATCAGTTCCCTGTAAATTTTGGCTTGTGGGTGTAGCAGAGTGATGGTTAATTTGCATATTAATCTTTTATTAGATAGGATGCTTTAAGGACCATGGCTACTGTGCATGCCTGAAACAACTGAAATGCAAATTTGGCTAAACTGCTATCTCAATGCTTGGCTGAATTAAGCATGCAATTAGGATGGTTTGACAATAGGTTAGAGTAAGCAATTAGTACTTTATTCTGGGAGGTCACATGACTCATTTCAAAGTATCCTAAAGAAACTAAGTATTAATTTATGTCTGACTTAGTCCAAGAGTTCACTTACAGATTATTAGCCCTATAACAGAAAGGAATACCAGTAACCCAGGAGAAGCTACAATAACATATTTTGCTTTTGTTGTTATTGTTGGATGGGTAGCCAAAGAAGGGTGTGCTCAATAAAATGAAGGATAGAGGTCAGGTCAAGGCAACCCCTTTAGGATGACCTTTCTTTCTTTGAGAAGCTCCCAAGTAGGAAGTTTTCCTTACTAAACCTATCTCTAGAAGAGCCTCAACTGAAGACACCACTGGCAACTGAGGAAGCACTACAGAAAATAAGTGCTCTTGAAAATGAACATGTTGCTCTCAGATTGCCAAAATATTGACCCTGCAAGAATAGACAAAATCTCACTGTAGTAGATATATTTTTAGTTTTTTATATTAAATTTATTTGGGTGAGATTGGTTAATCAGATCATAGGTTTCACCCTAGCTGGGAACTCATTTGGAGCATGGTCCCCATACAACAAGTTTTTGGGTTTGATCTGAGATCAGAAAATATACAAGAATCAACTAATAAGTGCATAAATAAGTGGAACATTAAATTAACATTTATTTCTCTTTCTATATATCTTTCTAAAGACAATAAATACATTTAAAAACTGATAGGTTTTAAGTTCAATGCAGTTGATTTAGATTCTACCACATCTCTTATTATAGTGCCACCCTGTCCTGCAAGCTCTATTTCCTCAATGTTCCACTGAAGTATATCAGCCATTGATCTAATCAGAGAGCCAAGAGAGAAAAACTGGGCTGGAAAGAATTTATTTATTTATTGAAAACTAGAGGCCTGGTGCACGAAGTTTGTGTGCGGGGGTGGAGGGGGGCGTTGTTCCTCAGCACAGCCTGTACCCTCTTCAATCTGGGACCCCTTGAGGGCAGTCGGAAGTCCCTCTCACAATCTAGGACTGCTGGCTCCCAACTGCTCATCTGATTGTCTTCCTGAATGCTCCTAACTGCTTCTGCCTGCCAGCCTGATCATCCCCTAACCACTCCCATGCCAGCCTGATTGATGTCTAACAGCTCCCCTGCCAGCCTGTTTCCCCCCAACTCCTCTCCTCTGCTGGCCTGGTCACCCTTAACTGCTCTCCCCTGCAGGGTTGATCACCCCCAACTGCCCTCCCTTGCAGGCCTGGTCCCTCTCAACTGCCCTCCCATGCAGGCCTGGTGCCTCCCAACTGCCCTAGCCTACTTGCCTAATCACCCACATCTGCCCTCCTTTGCAGGCCTGGTCCCTCCAAACTGCCCTCCTCTGCTGGCCATCTTGTCGTGGCCATCTTGTGTCCACATCGGGGCAGGATTTTTGACCACAAGGGGGAAACCATATTGTGTGTTGGAGTGATGGTCAATCTGCATATTACTCTTTTATTAGGTAGGATAGAGGCCTGGTGCACGGTTGGGGGCCAGCTGGTTTGCCTTGAAGGTTGTCCCAGATCAGGGTCGGGGTTCCCTTGGGGTGTGGGGCGTCCTCAGCGAGGGGCCTGTGGTGGTTTGCAGGCTGATGACCCAAGCAGAGGCCCTGGTATTTGGAATTTATTTACCTTCTACAATTGAAACTGTGTAGCCTGGAGTAGAGCCAAGCCTTCTGCTCACTCTGTGGTGGCAGACATTTCTATTTGGATTTGTTTACCTCCTATAATTGCAACTTTGTACCCTTGAGTGGAGGCTTAAGCCTGCTAGGGCAGGCAGAAAGCTTTGCTTCTTCTATTGACAGAGAAACCCAAGCCTCCCTCTTGTTCTCTGTGGCCGCAGGCATCTTGGTTGGGGTTAATTTGCATACTTGCTCTGATTGGCTGGTGAGTGTGGCTTATTGAGCAGAGTGATGGTTAATTTGCATATCACTCTTTTATTATGTAGGATTTTTCTTAAGTCACTTACAGGGGTGGGGAACATCAGGCCTGTGGGCTGGATAATCATTAGGTCTGGCCCTGGCAAGGCATTAGAGGTGAGTTAATTAAATGACCAAATATAGGAGGCTAATTTTTAAGTTGATAATTTTGTATGGCCTGCGAATCATATCATGAGTATCCAAATGGCCATTGGCAAAAAAAAGGTTCACCACTCCTTGTTTAAAAGACCATAAATATTTTATATTTCATTTTATTTTTGTTGTTTAAATTTATTTTTATTTTTAAAGGTATTACAGATGTCCTTTTTTCTCCCTATTGGCCCCCTCCACCCTGCACACCTCCCACCCCAAGCCTTTGCAGTACTATTGTCTCTGTCCATGGGTTGTGCATATATTCATATTAGAATAGCCCAAAGAAACCTCATATGTCAAATATGTTAGAGATCCTTAAAGATATGGACAATATAAAACTTCAGTTAGTAAAAAGTCAGAACATGCCCTGGCCAGTTTTCTCAATGGTTAGAGCGTAGACCTAAGAACCAAATTGTCACGGGTTCACTCACTGACTGGGTAGGGGTGCATATAGGAGGCAACCAATCCATGTGGGTGTGTCTCTCTCTTCCCCCCTCTCCCTTCCATTATCTCTCTCTCTAAAAAATGTTCAGAACAATATATAAAGCCCAAGCCTGTGGATGCTACTGACACTACTGCTATCATAGAAGAGGCTATTAAAAATAAATTTGCTTACAAGTGTTGAAGTGACAACCAAGGTGAGGCTGAAAAGGAATTCCAAAATCTGCGTTAGAGGCCACTTCAGAAATTGTTGTTTGGGCTACACATGCTGAAGTCCACAGGAAATATAAAACTTTAATTGAAAATGTTTCAAATTCCTAATATACAAGAGACCAAAAAAGACTATCCTGGTTCAGCTGTTGGTTTGTTAGGACTATTTGACTAGTAGAAATCACACTATTTATCAAATACCTGAATTTAGTATTCCTTAGTCTTCTTTTAACTCTCTTTAAAGGATTAAGCAATAGCAAAAGCATTCTAAGTTTGTCTTTGCATTTTTGAGAATGTCAGTTCTGAAATTTCCCAGAACTCACATGTAGTCTGACATACCATGTTTATTTAAAAACAAACATATTTTTATTGATTTCAGAGAGGAAAGAAGAGATAGAAACATCCATGATAAAAGAGAATCAATGATTGGCCACCTCCTGCACGCCCCCTACCAGGGATTGAGCCTGTGACCCCGACAAGTGTCCCAACAGGGAATCACACTGCATTCCATCTCCTGGTTCATAGGTTGATGCTCCACCACTGAGCCACCACAGGCAGGCTGGCATACCATGTTTCTAATGTGTAGTCAGGATGTTTAGGTTTCCCGTCTTGAAAACAATTATATACATTTCAGAATGATGAAAGGACATTTGTAGAGCTAATTTTTGTTAACACTAATTTATCCGTGTAAATGTTCTCTGTGATATATTTAGATATAAAGTAGCCTATGCAAATTATATAATGACATACTGTTATCATTTGTTTTCACTGATCATTTACTAGTCAATGATGGAAGAGTTGGCATAACAGTTTTTTTTGGGGGGGAGTGAATTGAGATTGGAGTCTTCTCACCTTGGATAGAACTTTTAGATTGTCTCTCACCTTTTCTTAGAGATGAAGTTTGAGAAGGAACTAAAAAATACTCACTGCTGAGACTCCATAATGCTTTCCTTTAAAAAGGACACTCAGCGATCATTAAAGCTGCTTTCACTTCAGAGCCATCTAGTGCTGAGGAAGAAAATGTAGTTTGCAAACAGGGAGGACTCCAATGATAGATTTAAATCTGTTTTAAGTGAAAACCAGAATGTACAATGTAGGTTTCCTTTCAGTTTTATAAATGACATTATAAAAATGACATGTTGATAAGTTAATACTTCTAGAAATTGTTGGCATAATGAAGTTTAATTTTTTTTAATACTGGAAAAATTGCTAGCTTTATAATAGAACACTGAATAGCCAAAAAATATTTCTTGTAAGTTGTTCATCATTGGTCAGAATGCTGTTCTGTTGAATTACATTGTGCAGCATAAACCTTAGGTGTTATTAGAAAGTGGAAAACTGTTCTTCTCATCTAGGAATTATAATGAATTGCTATAAGTGATCATTTTTAAATATGTAAGAAATCTTCATGGTTTTTTAAAAAAAATTCTGGTAAACATAGTTACAGTTAGTTCCAAATTTCCTACTGAGTAAATAGTTGGATTTATTATTTAAATCAGTTTTAAAAAGTTGATGGGGTGGGAGATGAAAAGAGTTGATAATCAATTTTAAGGTGTTGAAAATATATGCAATGTTCTAGATGTTAGAAAGTAGTAGTTGGGGTAATTTTATATGGTTTGGTTATTCAGCTTAATGCTGAACTTTGGTTTATTTTACATATACTGTTGATGTATATCGTTTCTAATTGTTTTATATGGTTTAAACATTCTGCCTGGTTATTCCTGGATTATTAACACTTCAATTTAAAGACATATAATCATAACTTAAAATATGCCGATCTACAAACCAATGGATAATTGGAAAATAATTGTACTTACTCCTATTCAATTCCCATTTCCTTCCTGGATAAACATGAAGACTATTCTCCCTTTATAGTCCCAATAAAGAGACTATTCTCTCTTTAATGGGTGAAACATGACTGGTTGTATTCAATGAAATGTGAGTGTATATTTCTTCTTGGCTAAGGAATTTGAAAGCCACTATGCTGCCCCACACTCTCTCTTCTGTCTTAGTGGTCTCGGAGGTCACATTTTGGAATATTGGTGACACAGGATGTAGAGAACTCAAATATCTAAGTCACAATATGAAGGACAGTCCATTTCTATCTTCAACCCATGCTAACACCCCTCTTCTCCCCACACACAACCTGAATCAGACTTCACATGAATGATAAACATTTGCTCTGCCTAAGTCAGTAAAATTTTGAGGTGTCTTTATTGGCACAGCCTTGTTTCAGCCTATTTCGATGACTGTAAATATTGTTACAACTTCATCCTCCAGTGGCTGATGAACCAGATTCTGCAAATTCCTTGGGCATACTACCTTTTTTTATCCAGAACATTTTTATGATGCTGGCTAATAAGTTAAAAGCCTCAAGAGGAAACAATAATATGTGAACTATGAGCTTTGCTAATTAATGCTTGTGTCTCATTCTCTATTTCTCCACAGCCACATTAAGATAGTAAATCTCTTTTAGGAAGAGGATTATGATATTCATGCATCATGCTTATGTGCTTTACCACATAGTAGCTGTGTGGTTTAAGACAAGTCATTTCACCTTATTTTTCCAGTTGTCTCATTGTTGGTTTCACATACCACAATACAAAACCTGTTTAAAGCATATATTGCAGAAATTCTAAAATTGTACATTTACTTGAAAAGTTGCTTTCATCAAGAAGTTTTTTCAACATTTTATCTTAAATATTTTTTTATAATGGGATAAATGCAAATAAAAAATTAAAGGTAAAGTACAACCCAACTAACCATTTTTTAAAATTTAAAAATGTTTATTGTAGTATGCATATCCTTAACATTTTCTATAGGATTAATATAACATTAACAGAAAAGCATGTATTGCTGCATAAAAGATAAATACAGAGTTTGCCATGGATATCAAACATTTTTGTGTTTCCATGTGTTAATCTGGTAGAACATTTTCTCAGTTTCATTGTACTTCAAAATTGTTTTTTTAAAACTTGTTAAAATCAATGGTAGGTGTTGGTAGAGTTCTCAGAAATGTTTGAGGGGAATATTACTTTCTATACAAGTGAGACTCTGACATTTTACAGCAGAGGTCACTGGCAATGTCCATATTATAAATATTCACTATTTTATTGTATAGCTTTTGAATATGAAATTATTGTAATATTTCACTGGTAATAAATCCAACATGTTAAGTAATACCAAATTTAACTGTATGTTCTGGAAGATGGTACTGTAAAAGAGTATGTTTTTTTTAAATTTTAATATATTGTGATCACCATAACAAATTATGCCAATGATTTTTTCATGTTTTTTTTGTTTGTTTTTTTACCTTGTCAACACAGTAAAAGCTTCCCATTAATATATGTAAGGTATTATTTATTTATTTGGGGGTATTGTTTGAATAAGAAAATGATGTTTTACTGAAAATCAGACTATATTTTAAGCTTTAGAAGTTATCTTTATATTAGTTGTGGTCCAGATAATAGAGTACCTTTCTTTGAAATAGAAAACATTTTTAATTTCTCAGCCTCTTAACTTAAAAAAATTAACAATTTTTTTAAAGCCTTTCACATTTTGCCTACTATCAATTTCCTTTAAACATCTTAAAGTAATGAGGCTAAATCTAGATGAGCAGATTTCCATGTATATTATCAGTTGTAACACCACACAATCTTAACACCTACTTGTAATTCATGTTTAAAAGTTGATTTGGTTTCGCAAATGAGGGCAATCATAACTACATATTAAAATGATGCGAGATTTTTTATGTTTGATTACTAACTGAAGGAAAGAATGTGTTTCTTTCTCCTCTCTTATTTCTACTTCATTTCTTAAAATTATCCAGTTTTTCTCCATTTGATGAGATAGCTTTATGGTAGCTTCACCACCACAACACAGGCACCGGCTCTCCCAATGTTAACAGGAACTTCCTAACACAGGAAACAAAAACAGGAAAAGAACTGATGTTTAAGTGAATTCTGTATTTAGCATAGTATACCATATTAGAATTGATAAAGTCCTTAGCTATTCTGGTCTAACCTTCACCTTGCATAAAGGCAAGGGGAAATGTAGCCCAAATAACAGTCCAGTGTGGTAGGGAATAAAAAAAGTGTTTAAAGGATGTGCATATGAGATTGAGGAGCAGGAAATATTGAGTAAATTTCACCTCTCTGGTAATGTTCTCACTTGAAAAATTACAGAAAATAATACTTATCTTCAAGGTTTTTGTTAGAGTTAAGTGAGATAATAAATGAAAATAATTTGTCATGTATAAGTTATAATTCCATTATCTGTTCTCTTTCACTCTTTCTGACATCACACAATGAAAGAGTGAAAATCCAGGAACATAATCTAGGCATCTTAGGTACTAGCATACAATTTTTAGAAAAGTAAATTATTTCACTTTACACCCGTGGTCGGGAAACTGTGGCTCGCGAGCCATATACAGCTCTTTGGCCTCTTGAGTGTGGCTCTTCCACAAAATACCAAGGCCTGGGCAAATCTATTTTGAAGAGGTGGCGTTAGAAGAAGTTTAAGTTTTAAAAATTTGGCTCTCAAAATAACTTGTTGTACTGTTGATATTTGGCTCTGTTGACTAATGAGTTTGCTGACCTCTGCCTTAGACAATCATTTTGATTATTGTATTTGACCTAACTTGTCTGCTAAAATGTTTTCTTTTTTATTTCTAGTTGGTCTTAAGAATTGATACAGCCAACATGGAATGATTTGAATATTTTCAAGGGTCTTAATGAATCAAGTTGTTGAAGGAGCGAGATAGAGACCCATTATCACGTATCATTACATTAATATATATTTAGAACAGTAACCAAGACACTATATAGAGTACAGAGCAGTAGGAAATCAGTATAAGGAAAGGTGAAGTTAGATACCAAATACAAGGTTTGCATGTTTGTGAAAATGGTAAAGTGTTCATCATATTTCATTTTTATTAACCAATTATTTAATTAACAAACCATCATTAGATATTTTGGAATAAATCTAGAACCATCCCTAGAAAAACTGTCACAGGCATCAAGTTTTCCTTGAGCATCCTTGAGATGTCTTTTCAGTGCCCCAGCTTACATACTGTCCTTATAATTTATTTTGTTGGATGCCCAGAACTTTTGAGAGGATTTAATTCCAATCTCTTACTATGCACTAAATTTCTTGAATAACTGATTAAAAGTTACGACTATTGTAGTTTATAAATTTCTATAAAAAGGGGATTTAAATATTTTCCTTCTTGGTCATCAGTGATAAGAAGGGGAAGATATTCATGGATGAGGATGCTGCTCTTTGGTTCTCAAGTCATAATATATACATAGGAAATTGGCCAAAGAGTAAAGCTCTTGAATTCTGTATTTAGCATACTATAGCATATTAGAGTTGATTAAAGTCTTTAGCTATTCTGGTCTAACCTTCACCTTGAATAAAGACAAAGGAAAATGTAACCCAGGTAACAGTCCAGTGTGGCTGAATCTGATTCACTATAATGTGAAAGAAATGATTACATAATATCAAGTGACTGACTTTCATATAAATACTTATGGATCCTGCTAATGATCAATTAGATCATCTCGTAGTTTTCGATAGCTTAGATAAAGCATGTTTTAAAAATTTTGTGAAATGAATCTGGTTAGACCCTAAAGATGAAGAAAATGAAACTAATTTCAAACATATTTAAAAATACACTTTATTAAAACCTGAAATACACCAATTTGAATACTTTTAATAAGAGTACCTGTTTCCATTCATCTTTCTGGGTATCATATGACTCAACGGTATTCAAGTAAGAATGTCCATCATATCCTCCAACCACAAAGACTCTGTCTCCTAGAGTACACACAGCGACAGCATCTCGAGGAACACTCAGAGGCGCCACAGTTGACCATGAATCATGTTTTGGATCATACCTTAAGAGGTTTAGGAATACATTAGAGAAGGAAAATCCATTATAATATTAAAATTAAAAAATAATAGGCTTTAATAAAACGCATACTTATCTAATATAAGAAATTAACATACCTTATAAATATCAAGTGTGGTCAAACTAGTAAATGTTAAAGTACATGACAAAACTCGCTTCAGCCACTAGAGGGCACTCAAAGCATATAAAAATGTATTTTCTTTCCCAAAAAGATCATGCATTTCTTTGGTTTGGTACTTAGATTTTCTACAAGGAAATTTCACTGATTCGTTTCTTAACGTGAAAAGTGTTCCCTCTCTCATTTATTATGCTGGTCTCATTTTTTTCTCTTATTCTTTGTATATCAAAGTTATAAATGAAATGCATGATCTTGCTTATATGAGAGTTCACATTTTAAGTAAATCTGAATATAATTGTTTATGTAATTTAAATATATTTTTATTGATTTTGACAGGAAAGGAAAGGGAGAGATAGAAATATCAATGATGATAGTCATTGGTTGGCAGCCTCCTAAATGCCCCCTACTGGAGATCAAACCAGCATCCCCGGGCATGTGCCCTGACCTAGAATCAAACTCGTGATACTCAACCACTGAGTCACACTGGAAGGACTGAAGATAATTGTTTTTTAGTTTCATAGAATGCCGTACCATGGTTTTAATACTATTTTTAGCTAGAGTGGTCATAGCCTTATTCTATATTTTTCCTCTTTGAGAGTTCCTGTTTATCTTTGCAGGCGCCTAGGATTATTTCCATTTTAATTTGAAGTTCACTTTTTATCCCAAACCTTCCTCTAAGCAAAATAAAAGGTAATTCAGTAAGTAATATCAATTAAAATATTCACCAGGAATTCTCTCCTAAAATTTCAAGTCTTTATTTTAAAAATACATAATGCAAAAATCTAAAAGAAGTGAATAGTGAAAGAAAACTCCTATAATTATACATGAAAACATCCTTTGATTTTATATTGGCTTATTTGTAAAATTTAATGATAATATGTCTTTTATAAAAATACATTACTTAATTAGCCTCCACTAATTTTCTTATATTTCTACTACCCCTCTTATTTATGTTTTTAATCTATTTAATCATATTCTAAATCATTTTATTCCAGCTTCTATTTTTCTATTTGATCTGACCTTATGTCCAATAATATTTTTAATAATTAAGATCACCTCAATGTCCAGAGCATATATTTTAGTATCATGTAGCATATCACCTTAAATTCTGATATTATAAACACAGAACCAGATAATCCATAGCTGTGCGCTTTAGCTAAGCTGCATCTTTGACACAATTGCTGTTGTTATACTCTGAGGCTGCAGTCAGTATAAGAGTACACATATCTATGAATGATGAACCAGGGATCATAAAAAGATTTCCTTAGAGATTTTCAACCAAAACCCAAGAGTTTCATGTATATGAATGATAATTAATACTAAAAATATGGCTAATGTTACTATTATTTGGATACTTCTTGAGTAAATAGAGGAATTTGGAGAATGTTGAACCTTTTGAAGAAAAAATTGTAATATGGTTACTATCTGTAAAGACACTATTATTAAACACCAGAGGCCTGGTGCATGAAATTCATGTACTTGGGGGAAGTGTCTCTTAGCCCATCCTGCACTCTCTTGCAGTCTAGGAACCCTCAGGGGATATCCGACTGACAGCTTAGGCCGGCTTCCCACATCCTTAGTGCTGCCAAGGAGGCAGGAGAAACTCTTGCCAACACCACTGCACTCATCAGCCATGAGTGCACCTGCATTGAGTGTCTGCTCCCCGGTGGTCAGTGCATGTCATAGCAACAGGTCATTCTGCCATTTTGTAGATTTGTATATTAGCCTTTCATTATATAGGATAAACGTAGTCACTACATTTCTTTGAAATTTAGCACAATGTCTTTCCCTTTGCTTTTCTGTTTCTCCTTATAGTGGAACTAAAACGGATCCCGAAGTGAAGAGAAATAGTTGTAAACTTATTCCTGCACTAAGAGAAATGATGTTGGGAAGTTGGATATATAAATGCAAAAAATGAAACTAGACCATGAATTTATACCATATACAAGAATAAGCTCAAAATGGACAAAAGAATTAAATTAAAGATGTGAAATCATAAAAATTTTAGAAGAAACTACAGGCAGCAAAAACTCAGACATCTTTCATAGAAATATGTTTGGGAGTAGATTTAGGGTAAAGAAAATGAAGGAGAAAATAAACAAATGGGACTATATCAAAGTAAAAAAGCTTCTGCACAGCAAAATAAAACAACAAAACAACAAGAAAGCACACTGTATGGGAGAACATATTTTCCAATGATATATCTTATAAGTGATTAATTTCTAAAATATATAAGAAACTCATACAACTTAACTAAAGGAAGACAAATAATCCAATTAAAATATGGGCAAAGAACCTAAAAGGACACTTCTCCAAAGTGGACATACAGATGGCCAAGAGGAATATGAAAAAATTGTTCAAATTCACTAATCATCAGAGAGATGTAAATTAAAACAACACCTCACACCTGTCAGAATGGTTGTATCAATACATCAACAAATATCATGTTCTGGTGAGGATGTAGAGCAGTGGTTCTCAACCTTTCTAATTCCAGGACATTTTAATACAGTTCCTCATGTTGTGGTGACCCCCAACCATAAAATTATTTTTGTTGCTGTTTCATAACTGTAATTTTGCTACTGTTATGAATCGTAATGTAAATATCTGTGTTTTCCAGGGAGGAGGGACTGTGGGAGGTTGGCTGGTGCCAGTGGGAGGGACCAGAGGAGGTTAGCTGGCCATGGGGAGGGACTGCAGGAGGTTGGCTGTGAGAGTGCACTGACCACCAGGGGGAAGCTTCTGTGTTGAGCATCTGCCCTCTGGTGGTCAGTGCACATCATAGTGACTGGTTGACCAGTCGCTCTGGTTGTTTGGTCATTTAGGCTTTTGTATATATAGATAAGCTTTAAAATGAAAACTGTTATAAGAGAAAAGAAACACATATAATGATAAAAAGGGCAATTGATAAAGAATTATAACAATTATAGACATAAGAACACAACACGGCACATATCCTAAATATATAAAGCAAACACTGACAGAATTGGAGGGAGAAAGCTCTATAGTAGCAAAGAAAGTGCTCAATTCTTCACATTTAATAATGGATTAATAATAAATAGAATAAGCAGACAGATCAATACGTACATAGGAGACTTTTTAGCAACATTATAGACCAATTGAACCTAAAAATATAAATATGAAACATTCTACTTCCAAAAAACAGAATACACATTTTTCTCAAGTGAACAAGGAAAATTATCTAGGAGAGATCACATGCTGGGCCACAAAACACATATTAATAAATTTAAAAGAGTTTTAAAACATGCACTGTGAAATTAAACTATAAATCAACAGCAGAGGAAGACTGGAATATCTACAAATATATGTAAAGGATATAACACATATTTAAACAACCGATAGTTTTGGTTGTATTTTTCCCTATACTTACAATCCCATCCATTCTTTTGTATGCTTGCGAGCTATAAATTCTAATTACTCCATGAATTTCTCTTGAGGATACCATCCCATACTGATCTCTCTCTTGCGAATTATGTTAATTTTAGTGACTGTAAATTTTTCATTTGGTCTTATGTTAATACTAGAGGCCCGATGCATGAAATTTGTGCAAAGGTAGGCCTTCCTTCCCTCATCTGGGCTGCCGGCACTGGGTTCCCTCTGGCACTTGGGACCTGGGCTTCCCTCACAGTCTTGACTTCATCTGGGAGGTCGTCTGGTAGAATGTCCCATCTAATTAGCATATTAAGCTCTTATTATTATACATTAGTTTACTATGATGTTTTCATATACATATTTTTTCTCTAAATGGAATGTAAATGATATAACTATAGTCATGTGATTGATTTTAAAACATATATTTTATTCATTTAATTAAATGTCTCCCATTCAAAGAAGTTACCTTTGGGAAACTAAGTACTTAAATGCTCATTGTTCAGAACATTATTAACAACTCCATTAGGAAATTCTTTCTGTATGTTATATGGTGGCAAGTCTTTCTCTTTTGATGATTGATTTTTTAAACAGTAAAGTTATTTTGATTTGAGCTGGTGAATATTTTGAGTGATATAGCTTGATGTAAAATTAATTTATTATTACATCCCCTTTGTCTCACTATTTTATAGGGTGACTATCAAACAATAAAGCAGCATATTCTCTTTATATATTTTTGATGGGTCTAAAACACATAATGAGGAGGATTTCTTCAAAATATTTTAAGCCTAAAAATAAGTATGCAATTTTAAAATGGACTGATCCTCTGAAATGATTAACACTTATTTGGAAAACTATATTCTGGCACCCTATTTTTTTTCTAAAAAAAATAACCAAATAAATACATATATAAATAAATATAAACATTTTACCGTTCCACACAGTCAGAAAGCCTGGAGCAATGGTTAGAAGCAGGGGCATCATGACCCCCAACAGCATATAAGAATCCATTGTATGTTGTAACTCCCACACCTCCACGTCTTTTGGACATTGGAGCACACGGACTCCACTTGTTAGTGTGTGGGTCAAAGTACTCCACTGATCTCAGGCAGGAACTTCCATCACGTCCACCAATAGCATACAGCCTAGAAAGAAAAAAAAAAACAACAACAACACAGAATGAAAGTGAAAGAACCTTGCACAAAGCATTTTAAGTTTCTGCCCATACAGGGTAGGTAAAAGTAGATGTACAGTTGTTCATATGGAAAATAACAATAATACAATAATAAATAACAATACATGTATAAACTCTCTTTTGCATACTCACAAATGTAAACCTACTTTTTCATCATTCTGTGTGTTCTGCTATCCCAAGATTTTCTAGCAGACAGTGTTTTTGAATGGAAGTCACAATAAGGTCTACCACTCCAAACTTTGTGGAAGTTACTTTGAAATAATAGATCTACCCTACTCCAAACTTGTGTAAGTTACTTAGATATATTAAAAGATCCCATGGGAAATTAGGTACAGAGAAAGAAGGGAGATAGTTAAAACATTCTTAATATTTATCAATTATACCTCATTAAAAACAACCTTTAATTTCCCCTAGCTTCAATTGCCTAGCATTAGAATCCCTTTTGTTTTTATTAACTGCTTTATATAATAAAATAAATATAATTGGCACTAGGAATATGTTAGCTTGATAAATGACAAAGTGAATAGAACAGAAGCAAGAAAAAACTTTTTATCCCCATAAAGATATAGTGGCTATAACATTTCTGCCATACACTTTACTAAGCCGTAAATCTATAACTGCCATTCATGTTCAGTTGTGATGTGTGGTAATAGGTAGCAGATTGTTACTGAGTCACCTGATAATCATTCAGGTCAGGCCAGCCAGAATAAACAGATTTAAGAGTATTTTAAGCTCTAAGACATTATATGGCTAGGTCTCCCCTTAACTATAGACATTCCCTACTTTTCTTGCATAAGATGCTAAAAACTGTCTATTGAGCCCATTTATGGGAAGTATTGGCTTGACGCAAAGTCAGTACAAACACACAAGGTGTCTTCTGCCACTTGTTACATCCTGATGTCTAAATTTCTCTTCATTCAAGTCCCTCCTATATGCTGGTCATTGTCTCCAAAGGTCCCTTGTCAGAAAGCACATATGATTAATTGAAATAAATAATAAATTCAAGCTCTTAGCAACCTCTAACATCATTGGGTTTTAATATATTAGCTTGTTCTTATAGGCAAGTAATCAGGAAGTATGAAAGATTTAGAAAGATGCAACCAGATGTAATTCTAGAGTTGGGAACTCTAAATACTCAAGACAGTATATGGTAAAGAACAAAATATAAAACTTGCCACATTACAAAGACAGCCAACGTCTTGATAAGTCAAAAATAAATTATTATGTAATAAATGGAGGCCTCTTGAAGGTAAAGCTGGGATTTGTTTGAATTCAGAAGTGCTTCTCAAATTTAATGAGCACACAGAGTCACTTGATGATGTTATTAAAATGCCTATTATGATTCGAAAGGTTCAGAGTGGGATTAGGATTCAACATTTCTAAATAGATCTTAGGTGATGCTGACACTCCTAGTTCCAGGACCACATTTGGGTAGCAAGGGATTACAGAATATTTAATTAAATTTTCATTTTAGACAAGTATTTCCATCATAATGAAGGCAGAATTCCAACAAAGGCCTGTTATTATTCTTTTTCTCTTTATTGTTGAAAGTATTACAGGTGTCCTTTTAGTTTATTTGTTTGTTTTTCCCATTGATCCATCACACACCTGCCCCTCCCAGGCCTTCACTACTCTATTGTCTGTGTCCATATATACATATAAGTTCCCTGGTTAAACACTCCTGACCCATCCCCTACTCCCACCTTCCCTCTGAAATCCGTCAGTCTGTTCAATTCTTCTATGCCTGTGGATCTATTTTGTTAATCAGTTGATTAGATTCCACATAAGAGTGAGATCACGTGATACTTGTCTTTCTCTGATGGGCTTATTTCACTTAGCATAATACTCTTCTGGTCCATCCAAGCTGTTGCCAATGGTAAAAGTTTTTTTTTAATAGCTTCATAGTATTCTATTGTGTAAATATACCATAGATTTTTATCCACTTATCTGCTGATGGGTACTTAGGCTGTTTCCAAATATTAGCTATTATAAATTGTGCAGCTATGGACATAGGGGTGCATTTATCCTTTCTGATTGGAGTTTCTAGTCTCTTAGGATATATTCCTACGAGTGGGATTACTGGGTCAAATGGGAGTTCTATTTTTTATTTTTTTGAGGAAACTCCATATTGTTTTCCACAGTGGCTGCACCAGTGTACCTTCCCACCAGCAGTGTACCAGGGTTCTTTTTTCTCCATATCTTTGCCAGTACTTGTCATTTGTTGTTTATTGATTGTAGCCATTCTGACAGGTGTAAGGTGATACCTCATTGTCACCTCACCTGAGGATATTTTTTTCCATTGATTTTTAGAGAGTGGAAAGGAGAGGGAAAGACTGAGAGAAACACTGATATAAGAGAGACACTTCAATTGGTTGCCTTCCATATGCCCCTAACCAGGGCCCCGAGCCTACAAACGAAATACGTGCCCTCAACCAGAATCAAACCCAGTACCCTTCAGTCTACAGGCTGATGCTCTATCCACTGAGCCAAACCGTCCGCAACCTGAGAATGTTTTTGATTGATGTATCACATCAATGAAGTTCTGTAGCAATGACTTAGGAGCAAGGACCATGCACATTTCGGGTTACTCACTTGTTGTTTAATGCAGCAACAGCAACTGTGCTTCTAGGAATTGACATACTAGCCACGTAATTCCACTGACGTCCCTCAGGATCCCATCTTTCTACAGTATTTAGATAACTCCATCCATCATGACCACCAACAGCATACATTGGTCCTTCAAGTGTGGCTACACCTAAATAATAAAAACAGCATGAGGGCTCACCTAGGTATAATACATATAATAGCTATTATATATAAGCAACAAACTACTTAACATTTTGTTTTTGTTTCTTAAATGTTTTTGTGGACACATTAATAATTTACTGATCTTGATATGAAACTAAATATGGTATTTTAACCCAAGAAAATTTTCAGGTAGAGTTACCATTATCATGGAAACGTATTGTTGCTGTCATACTGAAGCCAAAGGAAGTAATGGGAACACATCATTTCTGAGGATGTGATAGATAAGGGAAATCGATTTTCCTGGCATAATTTCAGTGCTATTTTTAAAGTAAGAAATAGATGAGATATGACTGAATCTTAGATAAATCTTAGAAATGTAGGCCAACTGTTGTCTTTCTAATGCACGTTCTTGATTATAGGGATAAAAAAAGGTTCTCGTCAGATAACTAAATAGACAGTGTTTTTGAGGAAAATTCAAAAATGTGTTATATTATTAGATACTATAAATAACCCCTTTCTAACTGCTCCTCAACTGCTCTGGGAATACATGAGTTCCCCCACCCTTACCTTCTTTACAATCTCAATGAACTCTCAGATATATCCGCATCACCTATCCTATCTCTTTAGTAACATCGATGCATTTTAAAACTTGCTCTGATTTCTCTGTAACATATATTTTCTAAGCTATGTTTTTGAATTACTAACACAACTGTGCTGAATATAATAAATATAATTTTATATTTTAAATAGACTATCAGATAATTTTGGGGTAAATGATACCAGACCTGGATCTGCCACTTTTTAGCTGTGTAAAACTAGATCTGGAAGGTGGGGGAGGGTGGGGGTAATGGGAAGAGATCAACCAAAGAACTTGTATGCATGCATATAAGCATAACCAATGGACACAGACACCAGGGGTTGATGGCATGAGCTGGGGGGTTGGGAGGATAGGGGAATAAGGACACATATATAATACCTTAACCAATAAAAAGTAACAAGGAAATTATTATGTTTAATTTTTCCAAAAGACTTTATGACATTGAAAATGTATGAAAACTAGTATGAACAAAGATGTATCCTAACAAATATTTAGGAGAATCAAAGTTCTCCATTGTTCTAGATGTCTCCACTGCATCTTACCTAAACTTTTTTATAAACTCTGAATTACATATAAATTAGAGCTGCTCTCAACTGAAGTGGATTTTCCCTGCCTAGGATCTGCATCATTGGCTTTTTGCTGAAATATAGATTTGCCAATTTTAGAAAGGAATACGATTCTTCTAACTAGAAACACATTTCTCCATTATCAAGTGCTCTTTCCTCTAAATTGAGACTGGAACAAAACTCTATTGTAGGATTTTGATCCTCAATAATGTAATCCTTCTCAAAGTTTTTATCCATTGTAATAAATATGACATCTGAAATCAGAAAAAAAATAAAGGTTTTGACTATTTGCTTAAGCTTTTCAGCATTTTGGAGACATTTTGACTATGGGATTTGCTATCCCAGTAATATGCAGCTGAATTTAATTTTTAAATACTTCTGTGAACTATACATTCTTTATAAGCCATATAACATTAAATTCTTACCTAAGCCATGCCTATGTGTTGACATGGGAGGCATCACACTCCAGACTTTGCCAACTGGATTAAAACATTCCACAGTATTCAAGGTCTTTAAACCATCTCTTCCTCCCACAATATAGAGCTTATTATCAATAACTGAAACTCCAAACTGAAGCCTACGGCCATTCATGGTGCCAATATGTAACCAGGTATTGGTCCTGAGGTCATATCTTTCTATTGTAGTGGTACCTGTTAGAAGGATATTGAACAATGGTTAAAACCGATTATATAGACATCTATCTTCTTCAAATTACTCCAAAATAATTCAAGAAGAGGGAAGATTTCCAAACTCTTTTTACAAGGCCAAAATTATCCTAATACCAAAACAAGATAAGATACTATAAAGAAAGAGAGCTATACTCTAATATTCCTGATGGATATAGATGCTAAAACTCTCAACAAAATATTAGCAAATCAAATCCATCAATAAATTCAAAAAAATTAAATACCATAATCAAGTAGAATTTATTCTAAGGATCAAGTTTGGCACAGTATTTGAAAATCAATAGACGTGACATATTACATAAATGAAATGAAAGATAAAATCACATGACCATATCAATAGATGCAAAAAATCATTCAATAAAATGCAGCATCAATTTATGATAAAAACTCTCAACAAAGTGGGAATTAAAGGATCATACCTCAACATAATAAAGGCCATATATGAAAAACAGCCAACATTATACTCAGTGGGTAAAAACTAAAAGTGCTTCTCTTAAGATCAGGAAGGATTGTCTGCTTTCACAACTCTTATTCAACATAGTACTAGAAGTTCTAGTCTTAATGATAAGGCAAGAAGAAGAAATAAAAGTCATCCAAATCAGAAAGGAGGAAGTAAAACTGACATTATTTGCACATGACATGATATTGTATATAGAAAACTACTAGATCTAATAAATGAATTCCACAAAGATGCAGGCTACAAAATCAACATCCAAATATTGATGGTATTTTTATACACTGATAATGGATTACCAGAAAAATAAACTAAAAAATCAACCCCACTTACTTTTGCAATAAAAAATAGGGTACCTAGGAATAAATTTATTCAAGGAAGTAAAAGACCTATACTGTGAAAATTATATGACATTGAAGAAATAAATTTAGGAATATTATGCTGAGTGAAATAAGCCAGTCAGAGAATGACAAATATCACATGATCTCACTTAAAATGGAATCTAACGAATGTAATAAACTAAGAAACAAAATAGGTCCAGAGGCATGGAAGTTTGGAACAGATTGATATATCTTAGAGTGGAGGGAGGCAGATGGGAAGAGCTTAACCAAAGAACTTATATACAGATATTAATAACCAATGGACATAGACAATAGTGTCTTAAAGGCCTGGAGTAGGACAGGGGCTGGGAGGAGGGGGCAAGAGAATTGGGGAAAACCTATAATACTGTCAACAACAACCAATAATAATAATAAAATATATAGACATGCATTATTCACAATGAAAAAAATTAAGAAATATACAAATAAGTGGAAGGATATCCTAGTTCATGGAGTGGAAGAAATAACATTAGTCCCAGAGTCATAAAAGCATGAACACACTGTTGAACCTCAGAGGGAAGTCAGGGGAGAGTGGATGAGAAGAGATCAACCACTTAACCTGTATGTATAATGTATATATGCATAATCTGTGAGCATAATCTGTGAACACAGACAATGGGGTGGTAAGGGCCTGGGGAGAGGAGGCGCGTGATGGAAGTGGGCTGGAAGAGGTTAATGGGAGGAAAAGTAGGACCTATGCAATACTTTCAACAATAAATATTTTAAAAAATAAAACAAAGAATTAACCTCATTAAAATGTCCATACTACCCAAAGCAATCCATAGATTCAATGCAATTCCGATTAAAATACCAAGAACATATTTCACAGATAAAGAAAAATATTCCAAAAATTTATATGGAACCAAAATAGACCCAAATAGCCTGTGCATTCTTGAGAGAGAAGAACAAAGTTGGAGGTATTACGATACCAAATATCAAACTATACTGCAAAGCCATTGTAATGAAAATAGTCTACTTCTGACATAAGAACAGGCATATAAACAGTGAAACAAAACAGAGAGCTCAGAAATCAACTCACACCTTTATAGTCAATAAATATTTGACAAAGGAGGAAATAGCATACACTGGAGTAAAGGCAGTCTCTTCAATAAATGGTGCTGGGAAAATTGGACAGATACACGCAAAACAACAACAACAACAACAACACACACACACACACACACACACACACACACACACACACACACACACAAAAGAAACTAGATCACCAACTGACACCATACACCAGAATAAAATGAAAATGGATAAAAGATTGAAATGTGAAGCCACAAAAATTCTAGAAGAAACTATAACAGCAAAATTGCAGACATATCTGGCAGAAATAGTTTTTGCTGAAACATCTCAGAGGGCAAGAGAAACTCAGGAAAAGATAAACAATTGGAAATACATAAAGCTAAAAAGCTTCTGACCAATAAAGGAAACCATTAACAAATGAAAAGAGAATAAACTATGAATATGGGAGAACATATTCACCGATGATACATTAGGTAAGGGGTTAATTTTCAAAATATATAAAGAACTTACACAACTAAACACCAGCAAGACAAACAATACAATTTAAAAATCAACAAAGGACCTGAATAGATACTCCGCAAAAAAGGACATACAGATACCCAATAGACAAATGAAAAATTTATCAAGGTCACTGATCATCATAGAGATGCAAATAAAAGAACAATGATGTATCACCTCACACCTGTCAGAATGGCTATCCAACAAATCAACAAATGACAAGTGCTGGCAAAGATGTGGAGAAAAAGGAACCCTCTTGCACTGCTGGTAGGAATGCAGGCTGGTGCAGTCCCTGTGAAATACAGTATGGAGTTTCCTCAAAAAAATTAAAAATGGAACTTCCATTAAACTGTGTAATCCCACTTCTAAAAATATATCACAAGAAAGCTGAAACTGCAATTACAAAGTACATATGCAGCTCTGTGTTCATAGCAGCACAATTTACAATAGCTAAGATTTGGAAACAGTGCAAATGCCTATGAGAAGATGAGTGGATAAGAAATATGTGGTGCACTTGCATGATGGAATATTACAAGACTATAAAAAAGAAGGAACTCTTACCATTGGCAACAGCATGGATGGACCTGGAAGGTATTATGCTAAGTGAAATAAGCTAGTCAGAGAAAGACAAGTATTACATGACCTCATATGTAGCATCTAATGAATAAAATAAACTGATGAACAAAGTAGACTCGTAGGCATAGAAGCATGGAATACACTGAAGAATTTCAGAAAGAAGGTGAGGGTGGGTGGGTGAAGAGAGATTAACCAGGGAACTTACATATATATATGCTTAGCCCATGGACACAGCTAATAATAGTGTGGTGAAGGCCTGGAAGGTATAGTTGCTGAGTGGAACAGTTCAATGGGAAAATCAAATCAAAGGGGATATCTATAATTCTTTCAATAATAAAGGTAAATTAAAAAATAAACAAGATGGATGCATCTTCTGGAGGTGCTTGCAGCCTTGCAGGAGAGGAGACCTACTTATATCAGCTAGTAAACAGTAGAATCTTTTCATCTACTGAGATAATTAAGAGAAGGGAAGTTTTACATGTAGATGGAGAAATCCAAGGTCTTCAGAGAAGTTGCATTTAAAAAATATATATTGTACTGATTTTTTACAGAGAGGAAGGGAGAGAGATAGAGAGCTAGAAACATTGATGAGAGAGAAACATCGATCAGCTGCCTCCTGTACACCCCCCACTGGGGATGTGCCTGCAACCAAGGTACATGCCTTTGATCGGAATCAAACCCAGGACCCTTCAGTCCACAAGCCAACACTCTACCCACTGAGCCAAACCGGTTTCAACAGAAGTTGCATTTTGAACAGTGCTTTCAAGAATACTTTATCCCGATCTGTGGTTGAGTGTCAACCTATGAACCAGTAGGTCATGGTACAATTTCTGGTCAGGGCACATACCCAGGTTGCAGGTGTGATCCCTGGTGTTGGGTGTGCAGGAGACAGCCCATCAATGATTCTCTCTCATCATTGATGTTTCTATCTTTCTGAAATCAATAAAATATATTAAAAATAATACTTTAGACTTAAAAAAGTGGACTAGTCAGAGATTTAGAGTGAGGACATTACAGTAAGAGAAAATGGCAGTCATGGTAATTAGTAATTGTGTTTCCATATCAATGAGGTTATGGTAATTAACATTTAATTTATTAATACAGCCGAGACTGGTTTGGCTCAGTGGTAGAGCGTCGGTCTGTGGACTGAAAGGTCCTGGGTTTCATTCCGGTCAAGGGCATGTGCCTTGGTTGTGGGCACATCCCCGCTAGGGGGTGTGCAAGAGGCAGCTGGTCGATGTTTCTCTCTCATTGATGTTTCTAGCTCTCTATCTCTCTTTCTCTCTGTAAAATATCAATAAAATATATATTTAAAAAATTATTAATACATATCTAAGCAACATGGTGTACTTGCCAAATTTAATATAAATTTATTTTTCTCTTATCTCCTGGTATATGACATTTCAGAATAAAGTTTTATGTTTAAAAATTAACTTAGGGTCTATTATTGATGGTTTACACATCCATTATGATTTTAATGATCTATGGCCACTCAGTATATTAATTTATGCCCTTTTTTCAATTTGATGTGTATGTTTCTGTATGCTGATTCAAAGTAGAAATGACTAAAGAAACAAGAAGAAAAATTTCTTTTAAGTGGTTTGTTGTTCATTCACACAATTTTTATGGTGTTAACACAAAGGATTATAAGAATATTATTATTATTATTATTTATTATAATTAAATATAATTCTGATGTATTATGTCCTTAATGCATTAATATATGTACTATCTCATTAATACATTCGTTTTCTACTCAATTATTGGAATATCAAAATTACTACCTTAGTATACTGTCACTACTATGATAATAAACTGTCACTTTTTTCATAATTTTTGTGAGCAATGATTTTTACCAGTCATTCACAATAGCTGCTGCTGATTTTTAGTAAAAGTTGATGTTGCACAACAGAGAAGTTTTTGACTAAAAACCAAGATGCTAAAGAAAATAATTATTATTTAGATATGTGTTGTACCTGTTATAAGACATCTTATAACAGGCTTTGGAGATTTCACAACAGTTTTACAGTCAATCATAAGAATAAATACAAAAACAAACACTTTCAGTTTTGTTCTTCTAATGAGAGATTTGTGGAGAAAATAAAACCAATTAGTTACACTGAAAATATAGTTAGCACATGAAGCATTCAGTGGACAGTTTTAAATCAACTAGAGGCCCAATGCATGAATTCGTGCATGGGTGCACTCCCTTGGCCTGGCTGGCAATTGGGGCTGATCATGGCTGGCTTGCCGGGGGGAGGGACTGTGGGAGGTTGGCCAGCCAAGGGAGGTTAGCTGTGGGAGTATACTGACCACCAGGGGGAAGCTCCTACATTGAGCATCTTCCCCTTGGTGGTCAGTGTGCATTATAGCAACTGATCTACCAGTCATTCTGTCATTCAGTTGCTTAGGCTATTATATATATAGATGGTATGAGTTCATATCACGTCAAAATGTAAGCAGAGTTTTTCTGTGTATATTGAATTCCTGGAAACAGTATTTATTTCTTTTCTCTAATTTTAAATATTTTCTTGTGAATAGTACATGGTAAGCATTTCTGTCTGATGAGTTTAAACATATATATATATATATATATATATATATATATATATATATATATTATTTTAGAGAGGAAGGAAGAGGGAGAGGGAGATAGAAAAATCAATAAGTAGAGAGGATCATTGATCAGCTGTCTCCTGCATGCCCCTTACTGGGGATCGAGCCTGCAACCTGGGCATGTGCCCCTGACTGGAATCGAGCCTGGGACACTTCAGCCCACAGGCTGATGTTCTATCCACTGAGCCAAACCAGCCTGAGCTATTTAAAGAGTTTTAATTTTTATAATAAAAGCTTATGAATATACAGGTACTGATATACTCTTTCACTTTAATCCTTTCATCTTTTACTGAAAACAGATTATTTGGCTAAATGCTGATTTACAGATCAGCAATTGCTCTACTGACTATACAGAATGCTGAGAACTCAAATAACACCACCTAGCGGACTATCATTTTATGCTAAATATCGCTGGATTATACTGTTAACATGGGAATATCTACAAGCTCACAACTACTTTTACTCTGTCAACTAATTTTCTCTGAATATTTTTTTTATCTTTTCATTTCCTCATTCCAATTTTCCTAAATCTGCCTTCCTATCCTCTTCTTCCTATTTGGGTTTTTTTAATTTCAAACTCCATCATTGTAATTTACTAAAGAACCAATTTAAATTATAAAATGAAGGCTAGGCTGCACTAATTGTTAATATTACATACACTAGAGGCTCAGTGCATGAAATTCTGCAAGGAGGGGGGTTCCCTCAGCCCAACCTGTACCCTCTACCCTTGGGGGATTGTGTGTAAACCTGCAGTCGGACACCCCTCTCAAAATCTGGGATCACTGGCTCCTAACTGCTCACCTGCCTGCCTGCCTGATTGCCTGTAACTGCCTCTGCCTATCAGTCTGATCACCCCTAACAGCCCTCTACTCCTGGTTGCCCCCAACATCCCTCCTTTGCTGACCTGATCTCGCCCCCAATGGCCCTCCCATGCCAGCCTGATCTTACCCCCAACTGCCCTCCTCTGCTGACCAATGTGGTTCTGATTGATCAGTTTCTATGCCAGTCAGTATCAAAACCTCCTCCTGCTTAATAGCCATTGACTCCCCACAGCTCCCAGAATTGTTCTGATTGGTCAGTGTCTATGCCAGTTGGCATCAGAAGTTCTATCTCCTAGGCAGCCATTGATTCTTCACATCACCCAAATTTTGTTCTGATTGGTCGATTCCTATGCCAATCAACATTAAAAGCTTCACCTCCAAAGGCAGCTATTGGTTCTTCACAGCACCCACATTTGGTTCTGATTGGTCGGTTCTTATGCAAGTCAGCATCTCTGGGCCCATCAATGGGGCCTGATCAGAGCAGTGGGGCTGATCAGCAGCCCCAATGGAGGCCTGGAGAGAAATGAAGGCATGGCTGCTGGCTAGACTGGGAGAGAAAGAGAGCGGCAAGTGCTGATCAAAAGCTGCCATAGAGGCAACAGATAAGTCCTTCTCTCTTTAGGCCTCTCTCTGGTCCTGATTCTTACACCCCTCAGCAGTCAGTCCAACCCAGAGCTGACTGCAGGACTGACTTCCAGTTGGTAGAGTCTTGGTTGTTACTGGTCATTACAACCCAGAGTTTTTATATATTAGGATGATAATAGTAGTGAAGTAATTAGTCAAGACATTGCACAAGCTACATTAATCAGCTATATATAGAATATTTAAATTGAAAGGTATAGAAAAATCTGCTTTATGCCATGGTAATCTTTTTGGCATTAGATTAAATATAGCAGATATATTTATCCCATATCTCTTATTTGCATTTGCAAACATATGTGACTGGTAATTCTGTATTTTGAATTCTGAAGATTTCTTCAGCCTATTTCCCCACCTCCACTATTGCTCCAACTAATCAAAATATAAGTCCTCTAGCTAGTTTAGTATGGCAGGTCTATATTTAATGGAAACACTAAGATTTTGGTATTGATCTCTCTCTTAAGGAAACACTTTATAATTTTTCTGTGTCAATTAAGCTTCTATCCTAAAACATTACAAGTTTTATTTCTCAATTCATTTCTAAGCTCCTAGTCAACCCTCATTATGATTCATTAAAGAAGGAACAAACCAATCAAAAATTGTAGTATTGTTGGGAACAGGATAGTTCCTGTAGTTGTGAATATATCCCATTTAGTAATTTCCTCCATCTATTTTTAAAACACTCTAAAAATGAATACAGTAGACTTTAATGTGTCCCCTGTTATACTCTCAGAATTCATTGTTTTAATAAACAAAATATTACTGAATACCTTGTATGTACAAAAGCCCAAAGTTTACCGTTTGACAATTTTTAAATATGTATTCTCTGCTTATACAACTTCCTGATGATTCTTTTGGTATTCATAATAGGAGTTATAGTTAACCTGAGCCACTTGTGTGCTATTTATTTTTAACAACTGATTTCAAGTCAACTGTAGGAACCAGAGAGGAAATTAAAGACTGAGGAAGTACTGTATTTCCTAAACATCAAAAGGTGAAAGTTCAAAGAGTTGCTTTAAAAAAATAAATGAAGCAAGACATTGTAAAGGAGAAAAATATATAAAAATTGTTTTTATAGTTATATAAAATAACATGAACAGATACATTTTCTAAATGTAGTGCTGATGTACATAAATAAATGCTACTCCTTAATGTTTTTACTATACTTAGATTAGACCAATCTCTATTTCTTTCAGAAAACAAATTTGGAATAACTCAACCCTTTTATAATACACTTTAAACAAGTTTTCCCTGACAATGTCTTATATTGCAAAGTGAGTACCTAAATTAAAAAAAAAAATTCTGCCACCCTAACTGATTTGGCTCAGTGGATAGAGTGTTGGCCTGCGGACTGAAGGGTCCCGGGTTTGATTCCAGTCAAGGGCATGTACCTTGATTGCAGGTACATCCTCTGTGGGAGGTGTGCAGGAGGCAGCTGTTTGATGTTTCTATCCCATTGATGTTTCTAACTCTCTGTCCCTCTCCTTTTTTCTCTGTAAAAGATCAATAAAATATTTTAAAACAATTTCTGCCATCAAAGTTTCTGCCAACACTAATTATAGTGTTTTATCCCATAACATAAGAAAAGAAAGTTATAAAATTACATAAAGTACCCTAATTATGAAAATTAGCTTTAGATGCATACATTTAAATATAACTTTAATATTACCCTCATAATTTGGAGGGTGTTGCAAATATATGTTTTTTTGAATGATACTTCCTAAATTAATTAATTTATTTCTGTTACCTTTCATAGCATCCATGCCTCCCACAGCATAAAGTGCCCCCACAGTTGATTTTCTAGGCTTTGTCCGAGGGCTTTGCATCATAGGTCTTCTTTCAGGTAAGAGATGATACTTCATAGCTTCTATCAGAAGTTTCTGACATTCAAGGTCACCATTAAGTATGGAACTATTTTCAAGATCTGCCAGTAACTGAAAAGTAATGATACATGATATATGAGGTGAAGAGTCCACCATTAGAAAGGACATATTTTTGTTTATATGATTTTGGAGAAAACTGAAGCTAAATCAAATGTAGATCTATTATTATTTAACATTTTAACTTATTTAGTAACATATTTTATGTTCACTTATTATTTAAAGTCACTTAAAGCCTCATGCTATTAGCTAATGATCGATGAAGATTTATTTGACATATTCATCTTTTAAGTATATATGCATATAATCTCAAGGAGTGAAAGAGCACTCATAAAATATGTTATTGAAAAACAATCAAAGAGTAAGGCTGTGTATGCACAAAGCAAGCATCTCTCAGTCTATGGCATGTAGCTAGAGAAGCAGTCATGTTTTTGGTGGATTTAGGGGAGGTGGTATGCTTGGTTAAAATAAAATAATATCACCCATAGGAGATTGCATCTTTATCATTAAATCACTTTTATAAAGTATTCTGAAAGTAGGTCTTTTAAAAATTATTTACATGTATATGTATCACATCAGTAAGGTACTTGTGTTAGTAATGTCAACAGATAACACATTAGCACTATTAAGTGAGTAATACTTCTAAACATTACTCCCTGGCAGTCAATAAAACACTCATTGAATAGGATAAGAGCTACGTAAATTATTTTTCTTGAAATGAGTTGAGAAGTTAAGCTTTGTTTCAGTATTTTGCCAAGGGTTATTTAGGCTAATTTCTTTGAGTTTTGGGTCCACAGTGTCATAGGGAGGAATGACAAGCAGATCCTTGGAGTGGAAGTGCTAACCTCACTCCATAAAACTTCACAGAAGTTTCCTGTTCTGTACTGTTTAACCCTAGTCTGTTCTTGCTCCACCTGTCATCTCTGATGTATCCCTGTTTTGACTTAGCGAGTGAGATCCCAGGCATTTCCTCAATTCATACACTTCTGAAAATAGGTTTGCAAACTGGGCTATATAGTTGTTGCTGTTTTCAAAAATATTCTTCTGAGATTTATGACCATTTATAAATATATTTAATTTCTAGGGTACTTGTTTAAGGACACTTTTTAAACTTGCTTTGGAAGTTTATATTCTGTATGTTATTGTCCACCACTACCATCATCAGGAAATGTTTTCACCGACCACATTTTAGGCATAAGGCCCTCTCTGGGGCGGAGGCCAAGGCACTGCTGATTTTGTGTTTGGGCTGGAAATTTTCCCACTCCAATAAAGTAAGGGAGGTTCAAACTAAGCATCTTGCTGAAAGAATATTGTATAGGTTTACAGCATTGTACAGTTAAAGGGTTCTGGTCCTTTATACCAGTGCATCTTAAAATTTTGCATGTTTTAAAATCATATGGAGAACTTATTAAAACAGATTCCTTGGAATCACCCCCCAGAAATTATTTTGGTAGGTCTGTTGTAGTGGATCTGAGTTACTGAGTTTCTAACAAGCTCTCGGACAAGGCTATATGTCTGGTTTAGGGACATTTTGAGCAGCACTGCTTTAGAGAATATCATAAGTCAAATAGACCATATCATGAGAATAACACATACACAAGTGCATATACATTCACAAGAACACATAATTTCTATAGTTTCTGAACCTTGGGTCTAACATGACATATTTATTTTAATATTTCTCTTTTAGATGTTACTATTGCCTTGCCCTTTGGATAATGTTGCTATACCCAGGAGGGTAGTCAATGATCTTTCATTAAATGCAGGCATATTTCTAAGAATAAATATGCAGTTCCATGGGATTTAATGAACAACTATAAGTTAACAAGCTAGAGAAACCATAAGTTCAATATTAACATTTAATCAGTAATTTTTTTGAAAATAAATTACTTTTAATGTTTATGAAACTACTCCTCACTTAGTACAGATAAGGTCCCTCCTTCCAAAGTGGATGATATTTGACAACTTTAGCCACAGTCTATACAGTATATGAAGTTTATATAGGTGAAACACATTAATGAATATATAGTATGTAAATGATATATTCTATTGGCCAATTTGCTGCACAGAAATAATTATGATTACCACCAATGGTGGAATTATATAGAGATAACTGCACTCTGACATCATTAGATTTCACATACTAAAATTCAGTATGAGGTAGATCAATCCTGAATCTTATCCAAGGGTGTTTTTAGAATAATTTCTACTATGAGCCTTCAGCATGCATGTGGAGATGTCATTATTATAATATTTCTTTAGTGCATCTGATACTACTATATAGTACTCTTTCAATCATTGTAGCTAATTATCCATGTTAGTAGAATCTAACTCCTTTCTACACTCCCCTCTGGTATGATCTTGTATTGATTATTATCACCTTGCCTGGAAGGTAGGCAGGGAAAGAAAAAGTTAGCCTAGTCATTTTTCCTGCTTGTTGTAAGTTCTGTTTGGCGAGAGGAAATTGAAACCGATGAGGATGCTCATTAGATAATGTGGATTATCTGTAGTTTTTACAAATCTTTGTTTCCTCTCCCTTCAACATTAATAATTACTAATTGAAGACTGGGTATGTCCTTCTGCCAAAAAAATCCTGCATTTTACAATTAACCTAATTCCTCTGAATAAAATAAAAGGGGAAAATCAGGAATGGATTAATGCCAAGTGGTAGTTTGAACTATAATTATATTACTGGTAAATGTTCATACATGAGGTGGAAGTAATGGCAGCCTGATGTAATAAAGCAGCCTGGATAGTTCTTGTTGCCTAGTCTGCACATCATGGCCCACCCAGTCCATCAGAGCATGGAAAATGGTTTCTTCATCAGGCACGTTAATATCATCACTGCACAGAAGTTTGGAGATTTCATTAGCTGGAAGCAGGAGGAATTCTTGGTTCTTTATCACATCGATGAAGTGTTCCTAGAAAAGAGAGGTCATCTACTGAAACTTTGTTCTTTAGAAACTTTTTAAAAAATTTATTTTTAAAATTTATTGATTTCAGAGAAGAAGAGAGAGGGAGAGACAGAAACATCAATGATGAGAGAGAATCATTGATAGGCTGTATCCTGCACGCCCCCTACTGGGAATTGAGCCCACAACCTGGGCATGTGCCCTTGGCTGGAATAGAACCTGGGACCCTTTGGTTGGCAGGGTGATGCTCTACCCACGAGCAAAACCAACTAGGGCTCTTTAGAAACTTCTTAACAAAATAAGGATATCAAAGAATTTCACTTTCAGAAACTTCAAAAAAGCGTGGGTACTTAGAGAGGGAGAGGGAGAGAGAGGCAAATGCTTCTACTTCTATTTAAGAACCCAGGAATGACCCTAAGCACTTCAGAGCTCATATGGATTGTGTCCAAGTTGATTAGAGTGCTTTTTATCTTTCAGCTGTTGTAGGTCACAACAGCGTATAACTCCAGAAATGACTGATGTCACACTGGCCTCTTGGTCTTTAGCAAAAAACCTTAAGAGAAAGGCTGAAAATTTTCAAGCTGGAGGCATTTTTGGATGCTTGGGAGAAATAGGTCTGGCAGTCAACACAGAAAACAACACACTGAATTTCTTTGAGATGAAACAAAAGATGGATGAAAAAACATTTTCTACTATGGGAAAACATTGTCATATATTTACCAAGGCAAAGGTATCTTTTAGAGTGGATAACAATCTGCAGTTTCCAAAAACTATAAAAGGGTCTCCCATGAGTTTTTTTTTTTTCTTGAGGGGGTGGGTTATCTTTCAATTTTTACATATTATACCTCAATGTTCTCTCTGTCAGTGTGTTGTCTTGTATTTTGTCAAGCATCAAATTTTAGGCAGCTGTGTTTCAATTTTCTTTTATTGAAACATCACTATGTATTTTTTATGATTTATAATGTTATATATTTTTATTTGGCAACACAATGATTGTTTCCAACATTTTATAGTAAAGATCGCAATTTTTAAATGTCATGAAAAATGCTTCTGAAATGAAGATAAACATGTCTAGTTGGTAATTTACATTTTACAATAAATAGATACTATTCTGGAAGCAGTTTAAGAGAGCTTATGAGTAGCTGGGGGAACTGGATAAATCATATCACTTCCTCAGCTCCACTCTGAGTTTAATCATTGTGGAACTGAGTTAGTCTAATAGCAAACTTATCCATACAACAACCATCAAGTTTGACAGACCCATCAAGAAGCTCTGATACCATAAATGCGAGTTAACTTGTCTATTTAGACAAACTTCCCTGTTGTGACTAAGGCTAGCAATTCAGAGACTCGGGTCCTTATATGTAGCAGATGATCCTGTCTGAAAAGTCTTTAACCTGTAGCAAAATAATGGAGCAGGTTCTACAACTAATACATTACACGTGTATAACACTTCAAACTTAATGGGTTTCTTTAAAAATATTGTCATCACCAACGTGGTCTTGTGGGGAGTGGAATTATTCAGATAGAAAACAGGCTGTATGAATTGTTTGGTCTCCTGTGCAGTAAATGTCAAAGTATAGGCATATATTGGAGATATTGCAGGTTCAATTACAGACCACCACAAAGAACTGAATATCACAATAAAGTGAGTTATAACAACCTTTTGGTTTCCCAGTGCATATAAAAGTTATATTAAACCACACTGTAGTCTATTAAGTAAGCAATAGCATTATGTCTATAAAAACAATGTATAGCCGAAACCGGTTTGGCTCAGTGGATAGAGCGTCGGCCTGTGGACTGAAGGGTCCCGGGTTTGATTCCAGTGAAGGGCATGTACCATGGTTGCAGGCACATCCCCAGTGGGGGATGTGCAGGAGGCGGCTGATTGATGATTCTCTCTCATTGATGTTTCTAACTCTCTATCCCGCTTTCTTCCTCTCTGTAAAAAAATCAATAAAATATATTAAAACACAAAACAAAAAAACAATGTATATACCTTAATTAAAAATACTTCATTGCTAAAAGATGCTAACCATCATCTGAGCCTTCCTTGAGAAATAATATGTTTTCTGGTACAGGGTCTTGCCTTGATGTTGATGGCTTCTGACTGATCAGACTGATAACTGCTAAAGGCTAAGTGGTTATGGAAATTCCTTAAAATAAGAAAACACTGAAGTTTGATGCATTAATTGACTTCTTTTTGCAAATGATTTTTCTGTAGTCTGATAGCAGTTTACCCACAGACCTTCCTTCAAATTATAATCACTTCTTTCAATCCCTGCTGCTGCTTTATCCACTAAGTTTATGTACTATTCTAAATCATTTATTGTCACTTCAACATTCTTCAGTCTTCACAATATCTTCACCAGGAGTAGATTCCATCTCACAAAACCACTTTATTTTTCCTCACTTAAAAGAAGCAATTCCTCATCCATTAAAGTCTTGTCATAAGACTGCAGCAATTCAGTCACATCTTCAGCTCCACTTCTAATTCTAGTTCTCTCGATTTTTCACCACTTTCCTCGCTACTTCCTCCAATGAAGTCTTCTACCCCTCAAAGTTATTCCATGAGGGTTGGGGTCAACTTCTTCCAAACACTTAATTTGATAATTTGACTTCTTCCCATGAATGGACTCATTGTGTAAAACCCACTCAGTGATTAATGTGGGTCATATATATAGTCAATAAAATTGAATTAGGCCTCTGAGAAAGTTGAGAGATCATTAAAATGGTTTATATGGTGGTCATATTTAAATATATCTGGAAATTAGATTTTTTGATAGAATTTGTTATGGCTTCAGGGTGGATGCCTAATGTGATTATTAAAAAAATAGCCTGTTGATATAGGTAATTAGTGTGAATAAAAATAAATTTACTGGTTTGAATTACCTATATGTGGCATTGGAATATACAGTACCATAGAGAACATATAGTTAAGCTTAAAGATTAATTTTATATTGTTTTATTTTGGAATTATTTGCTCCTGATTTCAAGGTAAAACTTTTCTTCTGTGCTCATTCTTAAGAATATTTTTGTACCTTTGGTTTGATATCCATTTTTTAAAAATATACATTTACATTTTTGTAAAACTTATTAGCATACTTGCTGAATGTTTCATCAGTGTAGATTACTGTTTATATGATTATGTTGGTTAATTTTATGCATCAACTTGCCTGAACCAGGGAATGTCTAGACTTTTGGCTAAACATTCTGGATGTGTCTATGATGGTATTTCTGGGTTGGGCCCATATACATTAGGCAGATTAATCTGTTTTGTGTAGTCTGTGATTCAAACAATTGTACTCAAATAATTAAAATCACTTGTGTTTTATACTATTAATACAGCATTCTAAAAGCGTTATCATAACAAGAGCTTTGGCTATTTTACTCCACTTATAGATTATACTAAAATAACTAAAGAAGAGGAATTAAAGAAGAGAACAATATTGTTTTTATGCACATCCTGCTTTTAAAATCACATAATAGGAAAAGGAAGAGAAGTTGGTTTTGAGCAACAAAAATAATTCAAGCTGTTTATCGGCATGTGTTTTGTCTGCAAAAGTAAGATACCAGCCAGGAAGCTGCTAATACTTAATTTAAGAATTTAAGTAATTTAACAGGAAGTTTTCCATGTTTGGTTTATAAGGTAAGATTAACCTTAAACTACATAAATGCTGTTCTTATAAATTATATTGTATCTATATCTGGGACATAGTAATATAAATATCATAGCTAAATGTCATACATTAAAACACCAATCCATTATAACATAATTATCCACTTAATGTCATTTTAGAATGACACTGTTTCAGGAATATGTTTGAAACTTCATATTTTCAAAATTGACCAGAGATGGAAAGATGAGGGGGGAAAGTTTACAATAATTTTTTAGAGGATTTAAATATTAGAACTTTGGAAATTTTAAGGTCCATATAAAATTGTAGAAAAATAATATTTATATGCACATTAATTCTCTCAATCCTAAATTTTAATGTTATTTTTTTCTTATTCTTAGGCATTTTTTTCTCTACTGTTCACTTTTATGTATGTGTCTTTTAGTATTGAATCTTTGAGTATGTTTTTTTTTTTACTGTAGCAATTTTCTTAGCCTGAAATATTTATCTCTTGATTGTCACAGAAAGATCCATCTCTTGTATTTTTTCTTGCTTCAGAGGTTAAAAAGTTGATTTTCTCCTTTACATTAGGCAATTTGTATCCTGATAATGGTAAGAATATATTTACTATATGTCTACGTTTTCTTGCCTAGCTACAGATGATAAATCTTTCATGTCACGGTCACTTGTCCGAATAAACATAGTCTTATGCCATACAACTTTCAAAGAATTAGCATATAAAAATCTGTTTATTCAATTTATTATGATTAGTAATAGAATTGAGAGGTGGTTTAAACTAATTAAGTTAAGGGATTGGACTACAAATTGCTTTTAACCAAATTTTCATTAAGACATAAAAAGTCCATACAAAAGAATTGTCTGAGTTACTAATTTTATAGTTCTTAAGAATTTTAATCAGTATCAATCTATTATTTTTTATTTATTGAACTTTTCATTATAAATCATAATTTGCACAAACTTAAAAATTAAAGTTATAACAGTGCAAAATATTGGTAAAATTATATTTTCTTAATAATGTGGATTTGAATTGAAATATACTTATAGAATTTAATTTGGGGCAATATTTTCATATCTTCAGGCTTTGAGATTCCAATAAACCGTTTTTAGTTTCAAGATTGAGAAACTTGATTGAATACAACTCAACCAGACACATATTTTAATCTAATGTCTATTATTTGAAAGTCAGGGATAACGAGGGATGGCCAAAGGACTGAACAAGCAGGCTGTGTGGGGCAACTAGGCCAATGTGGGGGGGCACTTGGAGTAACCAGGCTGGCAGGAGGGGTCAGTAAGGGGTGTCCAGGCCAGTGGGGGGGCAGTTAGGAACAACTAGGCCAGCAGAGAGGGGGCAGTTGGGGGTGACCAGACAGGCAGGGGGGGCAGTTAGGGGCAACCAGGCAAGCAGGCAGGTGAGTGATTAGGAGTCAGTGGTCTGGATTGGAGAGGGTGCAGGTTGGGCTGAGGGGGACCACCCCACATACACAACATGCTCAGATTTTGTGCACTGGGCCTCTAGTGTGTATATATATATATATATATATATATATATATATATATACACATACATAAACACATCAGCAAAAACAATCAGTAAGTTAGATACTGGGTTAATACATAACTATAAATTAATTTGAATCAGTTGATTTTACCATTGTGTATTTATGTGCCACACTCAGGAGCTCTGTACAACCCTGGGCATCACCAAATGATCGAATCCCTAAGCAGTTTGAAGGATGGAGCTGCTTTATGAGAAAATTGGAGCAGACGTCAATCACTTGAGTCAGTTGCAGGAGACAAGCTGCAGCCAGCAAACTTTCGATAGTATCTTCTTTCAGTTGCAGGACACCTAGATGGTTTGAAAAAGGAAAGAATGATTACATGTCTCATAAAGTAAGCTAGCCAGTTAAAATTTTCACTTTCTCTCATTAGTGAGATTATATTTTCAAGAGTACAGTAACCACCATCTAAAGCCAACATATACTAGTACAAGAGAATATGTATAAACGCTAATAAGATTGCTGACTGAGGCTAGACTAAATTATCCAAAGCCACTGTACAAATGAACATTGAATACTAAGAAGAAGATAATTGCAAAGAAGAGCAACTTATGTCTTTATCTTAGTCCTGCAACTAAATCTTAAATAAAAAAAACTGTTCATATTATGACTCAAGGAACATAATGCAATCTTGTATAAGGGTAATACAATTGGCCAAACAGATATTAGTCATTTGTGTGGGAAAAAATCTTGGTACATAAGAACATTGAACTTATGTGCCATTTTTTCATCTGTATTTATTAGCTAAGAAGGATAACTTGGCCCAAATATTAAGCCTGGAATTGATACTTGATACTGTCTCAAAAAAAGAAGAAAAAAAAAGAAAATATTGCCAACAGTCCTTAAAATAAGAATTGCTTATATTATTATTTTGTTAGGTATAAGAAATAGGCTCTATTTAATATATATTTAATATATATATATATATATATATATATATATATATATATAAAGAATCTTTAAATTAAACTGTTTTATTTATATTGGTATATCTATTATTTTAAAGCAAATATATGAATTATTATAAATGTTATGTTATTTTGATAAGTTAAATTTCCACTTTTTTGTTTAAACCAAGCTATAGGTAAGTTATAAATAATATTTCATATGAATTTCATAAATTGTATAAACTAGTCTTGTAAAATACCTTAATGTTGTTTCTATGTGTTGCAAAACCATAAAGAAAAGAGTAATACATACCGTGAGATGCTTTATATCTGGTTTCCCTTCTAAAATATGTTATAAAGGGGTCCAGTCGCTCAGTAGACTTTCTTGTGTTGTTTCTTGTCCTGGATTTTGTAGGAAGAGCCCTGCCTATATTTCATGAGACCCAGAGAAGTATGAACTATTCTGTTTCAGATTAAAAGATTCACCTGCTACAGATATTGAAATCTGGCCTGGATATTAGGATATTGATTTCTAAATAAGTGAAACTCTTAGGAGAAAGCATAACAAAAAAGCTCCTTGACAGTGGTTTTGGCAATAATTTATTAGACAAGACACCAAAGCATAAGCAAGAAAAGCTAAAAATAAACAAGAGGAAGTACATAGCAAAGAAAACAAAAAGTAAACTGAAAAAGCAACCGATAGAATGAGGTAAACTATATTGCAAAACATATACATGAGAATGGGCTAATGTCCAAAATATGTAAAGGATTTATACATTTCTATGACACAAAATCAATCCAATTAAAAATGGGCAAAAGGCAGGAATTGACATTTTTTTCAAAGAAGATATACACCTTGCCAATAGGAACATGAAAAAGTGCTGGACATCACTAGTCATCAAGGAAATGCAAATCAAAACTACAATGAGATATCACTTCATACCTGTTAGGATGGTTAATATTAAAAACAGAAGGGATACTAACATTAATGAGGATTTGGATAAAAGGAAAGTGTTGTATAATGTTTCTGGGAATTTCAATTGATACACTCATTATTGAAAACAGTAAGAAGGTTCCTAAAATATTTTAAAAAATAGAACTATGTATGATCCCGAAACCTCACTTGTGTAAATACCTAAAGGAAAGGTATTTACATATCTACACTCTGATGTTCATTGCAACATTATTCACAGGAGCCAAGATATGAAAACAACACATCTTTTGACAGATGAGTTGATAAAAAAATGTGTATTTATGTAGATAGGTTTATATATATATTTATTTTGTAAAGTATATTTTATTAATTTTTATAGAGAGGAAGAGAGAGGGATAGAGAGTTAGAAATATCCATGAGAGAGAATCATTGATCAGCTGCCTCTTAGGCTTATATATATAATGGAATATTATTCATCTATGAGAAAGATGGAAATATTGCCATTTGTGACAATATGGATGAACTGGAGGACATTATGTTAAGTGAAGTTAGCCAGACACAAAAAGTATAATATCATTTGTATGTGGAATAAAAAAATGATGATTTCATAGAAAAAGTAAGTAAATTGGTTGGTGCCAAGGGGTGAGAACTGGACGAGGTAAATGTAGGTTAAATGATACACTTTCAGTTATAAAAGTTCTGGGGATCTAATGCACAGTATAGTGACTGTAGTTTATGCTTAGAGTGAATCTTTGGTGTCCACATCACATACAAAATGAGTTAACTATTTGAGATGATATATGCATTAAATATCTTGATCTTAATAATCATATATACTGCAGATCATCACACTGTAAATTGACAAATTTAAATATGTACAATTTGTCAATTATTCTTAAAAATATAGAATGAATGAATGACTACATATACAGATGAACACACATACATACTATTTGGTCCTAAAACACATCCTGTTATATCTGTTTGTTTTATAATTTGAATACACATAACTTACATATTTCAAATGAAGAGACTGTACAGATTTCAAATGTATAGTTAAAATATCTGGCTTCTAGTCTCATTTTTATAAATGACAGTATATCCATATTATGAAAGAGAAGAGAGAGAGAGAAGAGAAAGAGAGAGAGAGAGAGAGAGAGAGAGATCTATTCTCTTATGGTCATATATTTTTAATGTCATATTTCTTACTTCTTGCCTTCTTGCTCTTTTATAGTATACTAATGGAATGGTACATGAAATTTGTGCACTTGTGTGTGTGTGGGGAATCTCCCAGCCTGGCTTGTACCCTGTCATAGTGTGGAAGCTCTGTTATCCATCTGGGGCTGGAGCCAGGGAAAGCCTGTGGACCCCAGGCTGGGCCATGGCAGAGGCCTATGGACTGCAGTGGAGGCCTCCCTCCGCGCATGCCTTCCTAACCCCTGGCACAGGTGTGCCGAGACAGAGGCTTCCATCTGCGTGTGCCTGTCTAACTCCCAGCATAGGCACATGGAGATGGAGGCCTCTGCCACTTCCTTGCCACTGGGCCAGGCTTGCCGCAGAGGCCTCCTTCTGCGTATGTCCACCTAACCCCTGCCGCAACCCTGCCTTGTCCCCAGATGCTGCAAGGCCCCGCCCACCCACGCCTGCTGTGAATGCAACCTGCTGAGTGGTTATGACATTATGGTGACCCAGACAATTTGCATATTCCTTCATTATTATATAGGATTGAATTTAAATCCTGATTCTGCACCTTATTACTTTTAAAAAGTTACTCAACTAGTCTATCATTAATTTTTAACTTGTTGAATAGGAATAATAATAATAATGTGGGTTCTATGATATGGTATTATTTTAAGGATTGATTGAGTTAATATATGCCAAGCACTTACCTGTGTAAGCATACTGCACCAAGGAATTAAGAGCAATAGGATCAATTCCTTCCATCTTGACCTCTTGTTGTTTGGCTTCAAGCAAATCATTAGTAAACATTGCAGCAAAATAATCAGACATGGCACTGAGAACCAACCTGGAAATAAGGTTTCATAGGAAAGTCAATCAGTCCATGACCTTATTGAAACACATGAAATGCAGTCAGAAAGTTTTTAACACTGGTGAGACTGTTTTCTATAAAACTTTCACAGTTCAGTAAAACTAGTGAAATTAGAAAGGCAAATAGTAACTTGATATTCTTTTAAAGGATTTGTGATGTTTTTCTTGATCAGTTTTTCAAGTTTGTATCTTCTAAAAATCCCACAGAAAATTGAATAATATACGGTAAAGCTTTTGGAAAAAGTGTATCTTTATTGATAAAGCATTGCTGATGTGCCTTCTTCCCCATTGACCTCCTCCACCTACCACCTGCCTCCCAGGGCTTCAACACACTATTGTCTGTATCTATGAGCTATGCATAAATGCATATTAAGTTCCCCAGTTAGTCTCTCTCCACCCACACCCACCCATACCTTCCCCCTGAAATGCATCAATCTGTTCCATGCTCTGTCCTTGGATCTATTTTGTTCATCAGTTAAGTTTGTGCATTAGATTCTACGTATGAGTGAGATCATGTGACACTTGTCTTTCTCTGACTAGTTTATTTCACTTAGCATAATATTCTCCAGATCCCTTCATGCTGTCTCAAAGGGTAAGGGATACTTCTTTGGGCAGCTGAATACTATTCCATGCTCTAGATGTACCACAGAATTTTTATCCACTCATATACTGATGGGCACCGGGCACTTGGGCTGTTTCCAAATCTTAGCTATTGTAAATTGTGTTGTTATGAACATAGGGGTGCATATATTATTTCTCATTGGTGTTTCAGGTTTCTTAGGATATATTCCTAGAAGTGGGATTACTAGGTCAAATATAAGTTCCTTTTTTAACTTTTTTTAATTTCAGAGAGGATGGGAGATGGAGAAAGAAACATCAACGATGAGAGAGAATCATTGATCAGTTGGCTCCTGCATGTCCCTATTGGGGATCAAGCCCATAACTAGGGCATGTGCCCTTGACTGGAATCAATCCTGGGACATTTCAGTTCACTCTATCCACTGAGCCAAATCAGTTAGGGTCTTTTCTTAACTTTTTGATGAAACTCCATACTGTTTTCCATAGTTGCTACATCAGTCTTCAATCCTAAAAGCAACCCTCTCATTCAACATAGTACTGGAAGTCTTAGCCATAGTGATCAGACAAGAAGAAAAAAATAAAAAAGCATCCAAATTTGAAAGGTGGAAATAAAGCTGTCATTATTGCCAAATGAGATGATATTGTACATTGAAAATCCTAAAGAGTCCACCAAAAAATTACTAAGTTTAATAAATGAGTTTGGCAATGGGCAGATACGATGCAAAATTAGCAGGATACAACATTAATATCCAGAAATTTGTCATTTTTATTCACCATAATGAACTCTCAGAAAGAGAAACTACAAAAAGTAACCCCATTTACCATTGCAACAAAAAAATAAAGACATTTAGGAATAAAATTAACCAAGGAGGTAAAAGACCTGTACTTGGAAATCTATAGGGCAGTGAAAAAAGACAGAAAGGAGCCGAAACCGGTTTGGCTCAGTGGTAGAGCGTCTGTCTGTGGACTGAAAGGTCCCAGGTTTGATTCCAGTCAAGGGCATGTGTCTTGGCTGTGGGCACATCCCCGGAAGGGGGTGTGCAAGAGGCAGCTGATCCATGTTTCTCTCTCATCGACTTTTCTAGCTCTCTATCTCTCTCCCTTCCTCTCTGTAAAATATCAATAAAAATATTTTTTAAAAAGACAGAAAGGAAAATATAAACCAGTGGTCATGGATTGCTAGAACCAACATCATAAAAGGTTCATACTATCCAAAGCAATCTATAGGTTCAGTGCAATCCCCATTAAAATATTAATATCATATTTTACACATCTAGAACATACACACCAAAAATATATATGGAACCCAAAAAGATGCTAAATAGTCTCAGCAATCCTGAGAAAGAACATAGTTAGAGGGATGACAATACCAGATGTTAATTTATACTACAGTGCCACTGCAATCAAAATAGCCTGATACTGGCACAGGAATAGGCATATAGATCAATGGAATAGAACAAAGACCCCATAAATGAACCCAAACCATTATGCTCAATTAATATTTGACAAAGGAGGCAAGAGCATACAATGGAGTAAAGATAGTCTATTCAATAAATGGTGTTGAGGAAATTGAAGAGATACATGCAAAAAAATGAAACTAAGCAACCAATTTACATCATACATATGAATAAATTCAAAATTGATAAAAATGACTTAAATGTAATTCATGAAGCCAAAAAAATCTTAGAAGAAACCATACGCAGCAAAATTTCAGACATCTCTTATAGCAATATGTTTGCTGATACATCTCAGGCAAAAGAAACTAAGGAGAAAATAAACAAATGGGAATAAATCAAAATAAAAAGCTTCTTCACAGCAAAGGAACCACCAACAAAATGAAAAGTGAGTCCCCTGTATGGGAGAACATGTTTTTCAACGATACATCTGATAAGGGGTTAATTTCCAAAATACTTAAGGAACTCAGCATAGCAAAAGAAAGGCAAACAATCCAATAAAAAATGGGTAAAGGACCTAAATAGACACTTTTCCAATGGGATATACAGATGACCAAAAGACATATGGTAATGCTTTTAAAATATATTTTTATTGATATTTTACAGAGAGGAAAGGAGAGAGATAGAGAGCCAGAAACGTCGATGAGAGAGAAACATCGACCAGCTGCCTCCTGCACACCCCCTATCAGGGATGTGCCCGCAACCAATGTACATGCCCTTGGCCAGAATCGAACCCGGGACCTTTCAGTCCACAGACTGATGCTCTACCACTGAGCCAAACCGACCTCGGCTGGTAATGCTTTTAAATATAGAATGATAAAAATATATTTTTCTCAGTGTTACAATTTGTAATCAATGGACTGATTCTTTTTCATTCATGCTTGTTAATTCATACTCTAATCACCAAATATTCTGTCTGCATAAGGATACTTACCTATGAGCTGGGATTCGGAGGTGTCCAACAATGAGGAACACATCACAGAGTTGTTTCTCTTTCAGGTAGCTCTGCATTTTATGGAGAGTTTTCTCTGCATGATTTACAGCATGGAACTCCTCCTCAGGTATACTGAGATTCATTTCTTCAGGATGTTGTGTATGTAATCTGAAAGGGGGATAAGAGTAAGAATATGGTTTATTCTCCAAGTGAGTGTACTAATGTACAGTGGAAATTTAGGCACATCAACTTCTAAAAGAAATATTTTGGAGTACAGTAAACCTTTCACTCTGAATATTTTACTACGATTGTTGCCTAATCTTCCATTAAAGTAAAGTGTGATGATTAGTGTTTATATCAGGAACTGAACCATTCTATATATGGTGTAGCTGCAGGGCTAGTATTAATTGTCATATACACAAACATGAACTTCAAAATGCTAGCATATATCTTTAATTTTTGTTGGTATTACAATAATTACATTAGGCATGATATTGTAGGCAGGATTCACAATTATGCTTCAGATTTGTTTATGACTCGAAGCTTCTTCATGGTGCACTCTTTATCATTACAAGTATTTATTGAATAACCAGAAGCTTTAGAGTTCCATAACATTCTTTATAATATGTCAAACCCCTCAAGAAAATATACATATTTCAATCTTTTATATTTCTTTACCAGCTTTATTGATATATAATTAATATAAAAAGTGTGTAAGTTTATTTTACTTTTTATATACCCTTTTTTAATATTCATGTGAGGACATGCTTAGAGAGAGGGGAGAGAGAGAGAGAGAGAGAGAGAGAGAGAGAGAGAGAGAGAGATGGAGGGAAAGAGAGAGGGAGAGACAAAGAGAGAGACAGAGACAGAGACTGATATGACAAAAACATCGATTGGTTGTCTTCTGTAGGTGCCCAACTGGGAACTGAATCCAAAAGTCAGGTATGTACCCTGACCAGAAATCATTGAATCAGCAACCTTTTGGATCACTAGATTCCAGTCAGCCAATTGAGCCACTCTGGCTGGGCAACATCATGTAAGTTTAAGGTATACAACATGACGATTTCATATGCCTAGATAGTGTGAAATGATTACCACAATGTGATTAAAATATCCACAACCTCGCATGGTTACCATTTTGTGTACACACGGTAAGAACATTTAAATTCTACTCTTACAGTATTTTTTAAGTACTGTATAATACAGTACTGTTAACTAGTAACCATTCTGTACATTGGATTCCCCCAAGTTAAGTTATTCATCTTGTAACTGGAACTTTGTGCCCTTTGACTATTTAGAACAATATGATAACTGTTGATTTTATAACACTGAAATATGTTGATGTGTCTTTTCAACATCACAAAATGGCAGATTTAAATACTAATACAAGCACATAGACATTTACAATCAGCGGAATATGAGAAATTTGATGGTTGGGTGAGCATGCTTACATACTTTGCTTGTCACCTTTCTTGCTTCCATGAATCACTTTCCAACCACTAGATAGGATTAGTTTTAGGTTCATTCTACCATCAATTTGGACTTTTTTGTTAGTTGTTTTTTTGTTTGTTTGTTTTGTTTTTAAAGACAATTGGTCCCGGGTAGCATTATCCTTTTTGTCTTTTTAATTCAAGTAAAAAATTCAGCTCTGAATCTTTTTAACCCTTAAAGAATATGAGACATTCAGCCAAAATATTGTTTGGCTAATAAGGATAGGGTAATATAAATTTTCTTTAAAAATGCCTGCTATACCCAAGAAACTAGAAACACCAATCAGAAAGGATATATGCACCCCTATGTTCATAGCAGCACAATTTACAATAGCAAGGTTTTGGAAACAGCCTAGGTGCCCGTCAGCAGATGAATGGATCAGAAAACTATGGTAGATCTACACAATGGAATACTATGCTGCCACAAAAAGGAAGGAATTCTCATCATTTGCAGTAATCTGGATGGAATTGGAGAGCATCATGGTGAGTGAAATAAGCCAGTCAATGAAAGAGAAACACTACATGACCTCACTCATTTATGGATATTAAAGAACATTATAAACGAATGAACAGAAAGATAGATATAGTGACAGTAAAACAACAAGCAGACTGTCAAATGACAGCGAGGGCGGGGGTGGGGGGAGGGTAGGGAGATCTGGGGGAGATAAGTGATCAACAGAAGGACTGGTATGCTTGCATATAAGAACAACCAATGGACACAAAACTCTGGAGAGGGAGGGCATCTCTGGCAGGGGGGAGCAATGGTAAGCTATGTACACAGATAATACCTTAATAAATTAAAAAAAAAATGCCTGCTACAAAATGCAGTTGTTTATTTTCTATGCCTCTCTTTTTGTGCTATTCCTTATTGTTCTCCAAATGCCCTATGGCTTTACACTGCTCCAAGGTGACCCAAGATCCCCTACTTTGACCTTCTCCATCAAATAAGAAAGGCCCTGGACTTCCCTATGAACTAAAATTTGTCCTGCTCTGTCTCCTGCTCATCATAATACTCAGCCATCAAATGGTTCCATGGATCTGGAAGTACACTGGAGAGGCTAAGAACTTACAACAGCATGAATTAGTTACTTCTTCCAAGAAGTTTAATATGTTAACAAATAATAACTAAATCCAAAAGTTTGTACCTCTAATGGTGGTAGATTTGTCAGGCACACCAGAAGGGTAGGAGTATGATTTTCCCTTTTATAGCCAAATAACTTAAATCAACAAAGGAGAAGTGCTAGTGAGGATGTGGAGAAAAAGGAAACCTCGTGCACTGGTGGTGGGAATGCAGACTGTTGCAGAACAGTATGGAGTTCTCTATTGACCTCAAAACACTAAAAATGGAACTCCATTTGACCCAGAAATCCCACTCTTAGGAATATATCCCAAGAAACTAGAAACACCAATCAGAAAGGATATATGCACCCCTATGTTCATAGCAGCACAATTTACAATAGCTAGGATTTGGAAGCAGCCTAAGTGCCCATCAGCAGATGAGTGGATTAGAAAACCATGGTACATCTACACAATGGAATACTACACTGCAGTAGGAATTCTTAGCATTTGCAACATCATGGATGGACTTAGAGAGCATTATGCTAAGTGAAATAAGCCAGAGAAAGAGAAATATCACATGTTCTCACTCATTTGTGGAATACAATGAATAAAAATTAAAAAAAGAAACATACTAAGTAACAACTATACAGTAGGTACTATGAAATTATTATATGAGAAACTCTTGTGTCTCACACACTGTCTTGGCCCAGTATGGTATTCTGCAAAGCTCTTTCTTTGGTTTGTTCCAATATGAAATAAGAGATTTTAAAACAATAACAATAATAACAGGATGTGAGCTAAGAATCTTCAAACTCCAAAACAACTATTTACAATACAAGGTCTTTTTAGTTTCCCAGCACAGAGAATATATTTATATTGTTTACTCTTTTGAGTTTTGAAAATTGTGGTAAAATATACATAACATAAAATGTACCATTTTGAAGTATACAGCTCATTGACATTAAGTACTTCCACACTGTTTTGCAATCAGCAACATTCCTCTTCAGAACATTTTTTTTATTTTCCCAAACTGAAACTGTGCTCATTAAATAATAATGAGCTTCAGCCTCTGACAATCACCATTCTACATTCTGTCTTTATGAGTTTGACTACAGTAAGCACTTCATATGAGAGGAAATAATGCAGTATTTTTTTCTGTGACCAGTTTATTTCACATAGCATAATGTCTTCAAATTGCATCTTTGTTGTAGCGTATGTCAGAAATTCTTTTTGAAGACTAAATAATATTCCATTGTAGGCACATTTACCACATTATGTTTATCTGCTCATCTGTAGATGGACACTTGAGTTGTTTTAGCTTTTTGACTATTGTGAATAATATTGCTTTCAGTTTTGGGGAGTATATACCCAACAAGGACAATTGATGTATAATTGTAATTATATTTTTAATTTTTTTCAGAAAACATCATACAATTTCCGTAATGGCTGCATAACTTTATATTCCCAACATCAGTGCACAGGGATATAATTCCTTAACATACTCACCAACACTGGCTATTTTGGGTTTTTTTGTTTGGTTTTATTTTGCTTGTTTTCTTATAGTACCATCTTAACAGATATGGAGTGATATCTGTCATTTTGATTTGTATTTTCTGAATTGTTAATGATGTTGATCAACTTTTCATGTGCTTATTGGCCATGTGTGTATCTTCTTTAAATAAATGTCAAGTCCTCTGTCCATTTAAGAATATTTTGTTTTTGTTTTTGTTTACTTATAGGGGTTATTTTCTTTGTGGTTACCATGAAGAATACATATAACATCCTAAATCATAATCTATTATAATCTGACTAGAGGCCCAGTGCACGAATTTGTGCATGGGTGGGGTCCAGCTGGCCAGCCAAGGGGAAGGGGCCACAGGTGATTGGCTGGCCAGTCCGCCCGCAATTGGGGTTGAGGGGGGGCAATCAGGGGTGGGGCTAGCCAGGGGGAGGGGCCATTGGCAGTTGACCGGCTGGCCCCACCCACAACCAAGGTAGGGGAGGCCAATCAGGAGCAGTTGGCCAGCTGGCTCCACCCCCTGGAAGAACTCCCTGTTGAACTCCCAGTCTGAAGGACAGTTTGCACATTAGCCTTTTATTATATAGGATACCAACTTGATTGCAATCACATAGAAAATGTTATTCTTTTATAGCTATGACACTTCGTTTTTGTTATTGACATCTCAAATTAAAGTTTTATGTATTGTAAACCAGTTGTCATAGATTTATGATCATTTTTATGGTGTAGAATTTTAAATCCTGTAAAATAATATTATGATACTACTGTTTTTAAAATATTTGTGTTCATCTTCCTTTATCTGAGAAATTTATATTTTTGTTTGGCTTAAAGTTACTGTCTGTTTATCCTTTATTTCAACTTGAAGTACTCCCTTTAACTTTTCTTGTTGAGCAAGTGTAGTGCTAATAAACTCTTGTCAGTATTTATTTATTGGGGAATATCTTCCTTTATTTCTCTTTTTTGAAAGACAGTTTTACCAAATGTAGAATTCCCAGTTGATAGTATTTTTTTCCTCTTTTTAGTACTTTAAATATATCATCCCACTCCTGAACCACTAATAATCTTATTGATAACTAGTGGCCCAATGAATAAAATTCATGCACGGGGGTGGGGGTGTTCCTCAACCTGCCTGTACCCTCTACAATCTGGGACCCCTCAAAGGATGTTTTACTGCCAGTTTACAGGGATTGATCCTAAACTGACAGTTGGACACCCCTCTCACAATCCAGGACTGCTGGCTCCAGTTGCTCACCTGCCTGTCTGATTGCTTAATTGCCCCTAATCACTCTGCCTGCCAGCCTTCTTGCTCTTAACTGCTCTAAACACTGCTAGCCTGCTCACCCTCAAATGCCCCCCACCAGGCAGATCACCCCTAATTGCTCCCAGTGCCAGCCTGCTCATCCCAGCTGCCCACCCTCTGCTGGCCTGCTTGACCCAATCTTCCCTCCCCACTGACCTAATTACCCCTAACTGGCCCCCTCCTGGCCTGCTCACTCCAAACTGAAGCCCCTCTGTCCTGATTTCCTCCTACTGACCCCCACTGATGGCCTGCTCACCCCCAACAGGCCCCCGTGCTAGTCTGCTTACTCCCAATGGCTCCTGCCATCCCATCATGGCTTGATTATCCCCAGTGACCCAAGGTCCCAGCCCCTCCTTTATTTGGTTGTTTGTATGTTTGTTTGTTTGTTTGTTTTTTCAGCTCTTTCTTGAGCAGAGGCCAGGGATGGCTGGAAACAAGTATCTAGGATTTATTTATCTTCTATAATTGAAACTTTCCAGCTTTGAGTGGAGGCCAGAGCAGGCCAGGGCAGGAAGCTTGGCTTCCTCCATTGCCGGGGCAAACCAATCCTCCTGCTTGCTCCAGCTCTGTGGCCAGACTCCATCTTAGTTGGATTAATTTGCATACCCACTCCTGATTGGCTGGTCAGCATGGCTTGTGGTATAGTGGAGTGATGATTAATTTTCATATTTTTCTTATATTAGTGTAGATTATTTGTAAGTGATCAGTCACTTGTCTCTTGATGCTTTAAAGATGTTCTTTCTTTTACTTTGTGTAGCTTAATAACAGTGTCATATGTTGGTCTCTTTGGGTTTATCCTTGGAGTTCATTTAGATATTTGTATTTCAAATCTACCCATGTTTCCCTGAAAATAAGACATCCACCGAAAATAAGACTCACTTCATGAAAACATAATACATCCCCTGTAAATAAGACCTAGTGCATCTTTGGGAGCAAAAATTTATATAAGACACTGTCTTATTTTTGGGAAAACAGGGTATATTATTTCTCAAATTTAGGAGTTGTCTGCCATTATTTTTTAAAAGAAGTTCTCTGTCCCTTTTTCTCTTTGTTCTCCTGGGATTTTAGTTATGCATATACTTGCCTCTAAGGCTCCATTTTCATTATTTTTTCTTTCAGTTTCTCAGATTTGATAATTTCACATAACCTATCTTCAGGTTCACAGATTTTTTTTTTCTTCTCCTGGTTAGAGGCTGCTAATGAAGACTTCTAGTGAATTTTTCAATTAAGTATTATATTTTTAATCTCCAGAATTTGTTTTTTTAAGTAATTGTTATCTCTGTTTATATACTTATTTTGTCCATGTATTGTTTTTCTGATTTCATTTAGTTATTTTAGTGTGTTCTTTTTTAGTTATTTGAGAATATTAAATAACATATTTAAATTTTTGTCTAGAACATCTGAAACATATGGTTCATTATGGCCAGTTTCTGAATATTTATATTGTTTCTTTTGTTTTTTTTTCAGGACACAAAGAAAAAAGAGGAGCTTGTTTGAAATATTTTCTGGTCTCACTGCGGGTGATATTTCCATGTTTCTTTGCATGTTTTGTAATTTTTTTTTTTGTAAAAATTGGGCAGTTGGGAAGACAGCCACCTTTCCTATTTTTTTTGAATAATGGCTCTGTATGGGAAAAGTCTTTGAAAAAACTTCAGCATAAAGATTTGAAGTCTTCTCAGGCCTTTTCTGGGTATGGATCTTCTGTGGGCTTACATGTGTACTTACTCCCCTATCTTTAAATCTCACTTCTATTTCTTCTGTAGACCCTAGATATTCTATTGTATTCCTTTACCCATACTATCTTGCCTCCAGATGTTCACAAGTCTGTATTCCCATTGCAATTTTCATGTGTTTGGTGCCTGCCCTTGGATTCTGTGACTTCCAATCTGGGATACAAGCTATACTGTCATTCTCATCTGAGCTCTAAGTTAAGTAAATCAATGGTACCCCACCCTTACAAGCAGGGGATACATTCCAACATCCCCAGTGGATGCCAGAAACTGGATAATAGCAAAACCTATGCATACTATATTTCCTATGCATACATATCTATAATAAATTTAATTTTTAAACTAGGAACAGTAAGAGATAAACAACAAAAATTAATAGTAAATTATAACAGTAAACTTTAATAAAAGTTATGTGAAAATGGATTCTGTGTCCCAAAATATCTTATTGTACTGCACTCATGCTTCTTCTTGTGCTGATATGAGATGGCAAACTTATTCATGAATCCACATAACCTTTCCTTAGAGTAAATGGCTTGATATCTTTTGTTTTAAGAAGTCCCCCCGCTGAATTCTTTGCATAGGATCAATGCTTCCTGATCCTATAGGTTGCTGTCAGTCACAGCACATTTTCTGTTCATGTCTTCCATACACACATTTAACTTTTGTAGTTTGAAGTATAATAGCAAACTAGCATAACCTTATTTTTCTTTTTTAACAATTTCATTGATAGAAGATTTGTTCTTATCATAGATCTTAGCAACCTCATTATACCATTTGTCCTTTCCTCAGTAAGTTGAGAATTTTCACTTAAAGAAAAGGTCAACCGAAGGACTTGTATGCATGCATATAAGCATAACCAATCGATGCAAGACACCGGGGAGGAGGGGAGGGCAGGTACAGGGGTGTGTAGGGGAGGCTGGAGGAAGGTCAATGGGGGGAAAAGGAGATATATGTACTACTATTTGTAACACTTTAAACAATAATATAACATTAACCAAAACAAAACACTATGTGGCTTCTCTTTAGCACATCTAAACTACCAGCATTATTACTCTTGCTCTTTGAGGCCATTATTAAGTAAAATAAGAGCACCTTGATCACAAGCACTGCAATACCACAACAGTCAATCTGATAACTGAACAGGCTACTAAGTGACTAATGGATAGGCAGTATACAGTGTGGATTCATTAGACAAAGGGACAATTCAAGTTCTGGAGTGGAGTGACATGAGATTTCAAAACACTACTCAGAATAGCGTGCAATTTAAAGCTACTTAACTGTTTATTTTGGAAATTTTCCCATTTAGTATTTTTGGACTGTAGTTCACTGTGGGTAACTGAAACCACAGAAAGCAAACCTATGGATAAGGAAGGGTACTGTACTGAAACCAGTTTCTTGACTAATCCATAGTGAGACCAGAAAATGTTTCTAACAAGCTTCAATTTTTCCTTGTATCCTGAAGAGAAACTAAAAACTAAGTTGCCTTTCACCAAATATCGCATGCCAACCTTGGAAGAGGATGGATGGTACAAGAGCAAGCATAAATGCTATGAAATTTCCTCCCAATTTGAATGTGGCTTTTTCTTGGTTGGTCACTTGCTTGGTTGCTGTATATGTTTTTAGAACTCTCACAAAGTTATTTTAATCAGTCTGTAGTTGTTTACTTGATGTTCCCATGGAGGAATGAGGGTCTGGAGCTTCTTAATCTGCTCTTGTGCTAACATAACAGAAGCTACTGTTGTCTGGATTTATTTAATTTTAAATAAAATATTTGAGGTTCCTATGTTTTTCTGAGTAGTAGTTTTGAAGCAAAACTATTTTGTAAGAATTTTACTTTGAGAAAGAATAGAATGCATTGTATCAATAAATTTGTGAGATTATTAATTTTAATAGCCTCTTTGGAAAGCTATTTGGAAATATAAGTTAAAATATGCATACTCTGGGTTATGCATACATGCTCATGAATTCTTTAGTTAATCTCTCTCCCTTTCCTCTGAGATTCCTCAGTTTGTTGCACGCTTCCATGCCTCCAGAAATGGGAAGGAGGGAGTCAATGAGGAAAAATAGAAGGAGTATATCTGGAATACTTTCAACAAAAAAGATTTAAAAAAACAAAATAAATCAATAAAATTTACAATAAAAACATATACATACTCTATATTCGTGGAGATCCTCACAAATGCTTTCAAATTTGAAGTTGACAATCTGAAAACAGTTATATTAGAGAGCATGCCTTTGAACAAAGTTCAAATGTAAAGGCCTAGAGCAGATGTTGATAATATAGAGTGCGTAAATTTATATTTTTTGGCATTTATGTTTTCAAGTAGCTTCATAATACTTTTTCTGGTTTTCTTGTGTCAGCCATTTGTTCCATCTTTCAAGTGATCCATGAAAGATGAAATAGAAACTCAAAATTATTTTAATGGTGCTGCCCAAGTTCTCAAAACTCATTATAGCAAAGATTACATTCTTATTGAGGGAATGTAAAACTTCTCCCTAAAATTAATTTTTGTATTTTTGCTTGACTATATAAATATTGCTTTCTGAAATCTAGGGGAGAACTTTATTGCTTAAATAAAATTTTTATACTTGACTCTCTTTTGGAGGGCTGTTTAAGATTAATTTATATACATTTCCTGACAAAGAGAAGGCTCAGTAAATGTCCAATATGAATGCATTAGTTTATATAAATGTCCAATATGAATGTCTTAGTTTATGCACATAATTTAATACTATTGCAGTTTAAGCTTTACTACATTTGGAGTCATGGAAACGGATGACTTAAATATCAAAAATAGATCACAAACTTGAAATTTTCTCTCTCTATGATAGCTCTATGTATTACATATTGAAAAATTTGATTTCATGTAGATAATATTATTATTCTGAGTGACATAATTTAAGACACTATTCTAAACTTTTCTAAACTTACAGTAAATAGATAATTTTCTCCAAAGAAATGATGCATCCGTTTTTGTTAAATAAGTATTGTAATATATGAGATGTGATTCTATTTTAAGATGCTATTTTAAAATATTTAAATTGTTATTTGAAAGTAAATATACTGGTATACAAATATTATAAAGTATGATCATACAATGTTTGCATTGAATTCAAAGCATATAGGCATCCATGCAACTATATCTGTTATTAATATTTAGAATAATATGCTTTAAGTGCCATGAGAGAGAGGAATGCCAGTGTGAGAGATCCTCTTGTTCTCTCCCCTTGAAGTTTCAACAATTTGAACAGCTATCATTTAACAAATGATTCCCTCTTCAGCACACAAACACATCTGAGATATTCACACTGTGAAACCTCTAAACCTGGGCAAGTGGGAGTGAACCGGGAGGGGAGAAGGGAGAAGAGATCAAAGAAGCCATGGATTTGGCCCTGAAGCCCATAGCTCACTGCGGAGCTCAGCCCTAAGAGGGGAGACATCAGGTTATGGCTGGTACTTCCTTCAGGCAGGAGAAGCAAAGAGATTTAGTAGACATTCATGCAAGGATGGGCACTATAAGCTATAGCTGAGCCCAGTGACCTGGGCAGGGATGAAGAACAGAGATGCAGCCATGGTTCTGGCTATCAGCATTCCAGACAGAGAAACGAATCCACAGAGCCTGACTGCCTTCCTTGATCTACTAGAACTAGCCTCCCCTCATCCTTATTGTCAGTTTAAAACATCACATTATCTGCAACCTTGTGGACTAGTATTACAGAAACACTTTTTCTCTGTGTGGAATGTACACCCTGAGAGTCTCAAAGGGTCTGGTGGAAACTTAGGGGGGATGCAATAGAATCTGCTGGTTATCATTGTTATCAGGGAAAAGCAACATAGGAGGTGGCCAGTTATCCCCACCTCACATTTAGGCTGAACTTCTGGTGGCATCTGGCTGCAAAGGACAGCACTGGGATTTCATGGATTTGGAACCCTGAACAGTTGGTCTTCTAGGACTCAGATTACCAGATTACAGGGGAGATGCCCACCTTCTAAAGCAACAGAGGCCATTTTTTTTACCATCATGCAAACATGTGCAAAATTATCTGAAAGCATGTGATTCAGCACCTCCTACTGGAAACAATATAAAGAGTTCTTATCAGTCTACTAGAGCAGTGTTTCCCAAACTTTTGACATATGTATACCCCTTCTATAATTTTGGTAATGCTGAGTACCCCTTGTCAAAAAAATGGATGTATTTTAATAACAATCAAAATATGGATACAACAATAAATTAAAAAATAATATATCCCAATCAAGTGAGGTTCATTCCAGGCACACAAGGATGGTTTAACACATGCAATTTGATCATTATAATACACCACATTGACAAAACAAATGATAAAATGTATATGATCTTATCAATGGATGCAAAAAAGCAAGACACACCACCCATTTATGATTAAAACACTAAATAAAATAGGTATAAAAAAGTATCTCAACATAATCAAGGTGATATATTACACACCCTCAGCTAATATAATACTCACTGGTGAAACACATTTGCTCTAAGATAAGGAACAAGACAAGATGTCCACTCCAACCACTCTTACTTAGTCATAGCATTGGAAGTCATAGCCAGAGCAAATTTAAGGCATCCGAATTGGAAATGAAAAAGTAAAAGTGTTACTTTTAGCAGATTACATGATTTTCTATGTAGAAAACCCTAAATACTCCACCCCAAAACTCTTAGAATCAATGAAAGAAAACAATAAACATTCGGGATAAAAAATCATTGTACAAAAAAATGACTGCATTCTTATAAACTAACAATGAAATTTCAGGAAAAAAAATTTAAAAATACTCTATAATTGCTACAAAAAGAAAAACAAACAAACCTAGAAATAAATTTACCAAAGGGTGTGAAAAACCTATATACTGAAAACTACAACACATTGAAAATGACACAATGAAATGGAAAGAAATTCTTTGTTTGTGTATTGAAAAAATCAAAATAGTTAAAATGATCATATTATCAAAGGTAATATAGAGATTTAATGAAATCCCCATTAAAAATTACAATAATGTTTTTAAAACAATAGAATAAAAATAATCAGATTTGTGTAGAACCACTAAAGATCCTTAATAGCTAAAACAATGATGAGAAAAAAAGCAGAAATATCATACTGCCTAACTTCAAATTATATTAAATATAATAATCAAAATAGCATAGTATTGGCAGAAAAACACACACAGACCAATGGAACAGAATTGAGAGCCCAGAAAACAACCCAGATGCATACAGGCAACTGATTTTTAATGAAAGAGCCAAAAGCATGGAGAAAAGAAAGCATCTTCAATAAATGGTGCTGGGGAAATTGAGAAGCCACATAATGGCAGGGGGTAAGGGTGAGGGTGAGGGGTTGAGGTGGAAGAGGGCATAGAGGGGATAAATGATGATGGTAAAAATAACTTCAAATAAACAAACAAACAAACAAACAAACATTAGCTCTTCCCTCACAGAGAAGCATATGTATCTAATTAAGAAAACATAAGGAATGAGACTAGACTACAGCTTGTCCCCATGTACAAATTTAATTCAAAATGGATCAGAGACCTAAATATTAAGATCTGAAGCAGTAAATTACATAGAAGAAAACATAGGTACTAATCTTATAGACCTTGTGGACTTAAGGAAGATTTTATGAATTTGATCCCAAAGACAAAGTAAGTGAAGGCAAAATTTTTTTTAAAAAAGTAACCCTAGTACACTAATGCTAGGAATGCAGACTGGTGCAACCATTATAGAAAATAGTATGGAGTTATCTCAAAAAATTAAACATGAAACTGCCATTTGACCCAGTGATCCCACTTCTAGGAATATATCCTAAGAATCCTGAAGCATGAACTAGAAAGAATATATGCACCCAGTTCACAGCAGTGTTATGTACAACTAGATGACCGGTGCACAAAATTCATGCAGGGGTAGGGTCCCTAGGCCTAACTGGCTATCAGGGCTGATTGGGTACTTCCAAATGCCAGCTGGGGCCTTCATTTTGGCTGCCAGCTAGGGCATTCCTTGCCCAGCTGCCAGCTGCTGTCCAGGGCCTTCCTTCATTCCATGCCTCCCTGTGTGGTCAGCGCACATCATAGCAAGTGATCAAGCTCTTGGTATCCTGGTTGAACTCCCAAGGGGGCAATTTTGCATATTAGACCATATATATCCTCCTGCTCCTGCCCTATCTAAAAACCATTGGAAAAATATCCCTAGATAAAGATGAACTAAAACATAAAATACTGGAGTCTTGATGCAGGAAGATTCGTGTAAGAATGGGCCTTCCTTCCCCTGGCTGCCAGCACTACCTTCACTTTGGCCCGGAGCTGCCTTTCTGCCTTCCTATGCTGCCCAGAGGCCTGGAGCAGCTTGGTAGGTGAAGAATGCCTGTGCTATTGTCATGGCAACCATGCAAGCCCCCAGTAGCTAGGTGCCTGCATATGCAAATTACCCTGCCATCTTTGTTGGGTTAATTTCATACTCACTCCTGATTGACTGGTGGACATAACAAAGGTATGGTAAATTTGCATCTTACTCTTTTATTAGTGTAGATATATTTAGCATTTTTTAGCTTTATCCAGGTATAATTAACAAAATTGTAAGATATTTGCAGTGCACGTTGTGATGATTTGATATATATATACATTATAAAAGGATTCTCTCATCTAGTTAATTAACACACTCATTACTCCACATATTAATTGATTATTTTATCAATTGATTAATCAATATGGGTTGTAATATTTAAATTCTACTCTCTGAGTAAATTTCAATTACATGGTGCTATCAACTATATTAACCATTTTATATTGCATTATTAGAACATATTCATCTTTTAGCTGAAAATGTGTACCCTATTATCAACCCCTTCCTTGTTTCCCTTATGCTCCAGCCTCTGTAAACCACTATTTTATGCTCTGTCATTCTTCTTTTAAAATGGTATACTCAACAACTACATTTTCAGATAAGAGAATCATTCCTTCCTTCATTTCAAAATTGCCTTCCTTATTCTATATTATATCTTAATATTTTCTCTTTATTTTTGCATTTTTTACAGCTATGTTGAAATCTAATTGACACATAACATTGTGTAAGTTTACGGTGTATAACATGATGATTTTATACCCACGTATATTATAAAACTAGAAGCTTGGTTCAAGAATTTGTGCACGGGTGGGGTCCCTCAGCCTGGTTGGTGACCGGGGATGAATGGGATTGGCTAAACAGGGGGAGGGGCTGTGAGAGGCAGGTTGGCTCCAGGAGGTTGGCTGTGAGAGTGCACTGACCAGCTAGAAGGAGGGTCCATGAGTGGTTGGCCGGCAGGGGGTGAGGAGCCACAGGAGGTTGGCCAGCCACGGGGAGGGGCTGCAGGAAGTTGGCTGTCGGAGTGCACTGACCACCAGGGGGAAGCTCCTGAGTTTAGCATATGCTCCCTGGTGGCCAGTGTGTATCATAAAGACTAGTCAACTTCTCATTTCAGTTATTCTGGTCATTTGGTCATAAAGGCTTTTATGGTCATCTGGTCACTTAGGCTTTTATATACCGTATTTGCTGGCGTATAAGACGATTTTTTGGCCCTGAAAAATATGTATTTGCTGGCGTATAAGAGACTGGGCGTATAAGACGACCCCCTAACATTTCCACTAAAAAATACAGAGTTTGTTATATACTCGCCGTATAAGACTACCCCCCACTTGGAGGCATATTTTTCAGGGCCAAAAAGTCGTCTTATACGCCGGCAAATACGGTATATAGATGACTACAATACATTTAGTTAACACTTCTATCACCTGGCATGATTATCATTTATTTCTTATAATGAGACTATTATCTCTCTTAGATACTTTTAAGTATGTGATACAGTATTATTAATTATAGTCATCATGGTGTATATTAGATCTCCAGAACTTATGTATCTTATTACTGAAAATTGTACCCTTTGACCAATATCTCCCCATTGTCTCAACCCTGCAACACTAGCAACCATCAATCTATCAATCAACTATCTGAATCTATGAGTTGGCTTTTTTAGATTCCACACTTAAGTGAGGTCATACAGTATTTGACTTTGTCTGACTTATTTCACTTAACATAATGCCCTCAGGTTCATTGATGTTTACACATGGTAGATTTCCTTCTTTAACTATTCATCTATAAATGGATACTTAGGTTGTTTCCTTGCCTTGGCTAATGTGAATAATACTGCACTGAACATGTGAGTGTAATATTTCTTTGAGATACTAGTTTAATTTTCTTAGTATATTTATCCAAAGATTAGATTGTAGGATGATATGGTAGTTGCATGAGTTTGACCAAAAATCAAATTGGTCTCACTATAAAATTTTATTTTATAATAATCCTACAAAAATATGTATATTCATATCTGTGTAGATTGGTTGTCCATAAATTACAAATAAATAAATTTTATAGCACATTCTAGTAATTTAAGCTGTTTGATGGACTATGATAAATTTTGGAATCTATTCTGATATATCCTAACCTTATTGCATTATGATAACATTAATATAATGTATAAAAATAGAATAAGAGGCCTGAAAATAAACATCATCCTAACTGAAACCAATAGCCTAGAAGTTAGGCCTACTTACAATTTAACAGGGGACAATGAAGTAATTTCCAAAAATAAATGTGAAAATTAGTTAAATGGATAAGGGTGGAATATTTGGGCCATGATTTGTTCTATTAGTATTCCTCAAGTAATACTTTTTTATTTTTATAACTTTAGGGGCTACTATGAGATGTCTAAAAGCAATATTGTCACTGGGCTCTAAAACCAAATGTTGGTTGACAATACTCTCTTTAGGTATCTGGACTTCATCTTAACAAAAAAATTGCCTTGGTATATGGAAACAGCTAGCTGTTTATGAAGCCAAAAGGCACATCATTATTAAGAATAAACATGGAGGAGAGTAAGCTACTGGACGACACACAGTTCAGAATCACATTTCTAAGATTATGCAAGAATCTTCTAAAAAACCTTTGAGAAACTTGATGAGACCTCCAAGAATCTTTATGAGAACTTCAAGGACCTTAATGAGAATACCAAAAAAATGGAAAAGAACCAGCCAGAAATTAAGCATACAAAGTCTGAAATAAAGAATATACAGAAACTCAACTATAGATCAACATGCCCCAAGAATCAAACCAAAGATCTGGAATATAAGAAAGCAAAAATTACCCAACCAGAGAGGTAAAAAAAAAAAAAATCCAAAAGTGGGAGGATAGTGTAAGGAGCCTCCGGGGCGGCTTAAAGCATACCAACATCCAGATTTTTGGGGTGCCAGAAGAAGAGAGAGAGCAGGGTATTGAAGGCTTAATGGAAGAAATAATGACAGAAAACTTTCCCTACCTGGTGAAAGAAATAGACCTACAAGTGCAGGAAGTATACAGGACCCCAAACAAGAAGAATCCAAAGAGGAACACACCAAGAGACATCATAATTAAAATGCCAAGAGCAAAAGACAAAGAGAAAATCTTACAAGCAGCAAGAGAAAAACAACTAGTTACCTACATAGGAATACCCATACGACTGTCAGCTGATTTCTCAACAGAAACTATGCAGGCCAAAAGGGAATGGCAAGAAATATTCAAAATGATCAACAACAAGAACCTACAAATAAGATTACTCTACCCAGCAAAGCTATCATTCAGAATTGAAGGTCAGATAAAGATCTTCACAGACAAGAAAAAGTTAAAGGAGTACATCAACACCAAACCAGGATTACATGAAATGTTGAAGGGTATTTTTTAAGAAGAGGAAGAAGAAAAAGGTAAAGGTAAAAAATTATGAACAGCAAAAAGGCATCAATTACATACCTACCAACAAGTGAATCTACAAATCAAGAGAATAAAAAAATCTGAAGAACAGAATGGACTGGTGAATATAATAGAATCAGGGACATAGAAAGGGACTGGACTAACAATTCATAGGGGGAAAGGGATCTGAGGGGTGCAGGAAGAGATTGGACAAAAATCTTACACCTATGGATGAAGATAGTGGCGGGGATAAGGGTATGGGGTGGGGTTGGGAATATATATATACACACACACATATATTCATTCAGTAGTAGAAATATGGGGATTAAGATTGTTGTTTTCATAAGCAATTTTTCTTCTAATTCACCAAATACTAAACACTTCTATGGCCTATCTGATACACTACTATTGCACTACTTATTACATTTCATCTTGCATTAAAGTTATATATATATATATATATATATATATATATATATATATATATATATATCGTATTTGCCGGCATATAAGACGATTTTTGGCCCTGAAAAATACGTATTTGCCGGCGTATAAGACGACCCCCTAACATTTCCACTAAAAATACAGAGTTTGTTATATACTCGCCGTATAAGACTACCCCCCACTTGGAGGCATATTTTTCAGGGCCAAAAAATCGTCTTATACGCCGGCAAATACGGTATATATAATGTCCCATAAGCAACTGGAACGCAGTTGTTTTATACATCATCTATAATAATAAAAGCATAATATTCTAATTAGACCAGACAGCCAAATGACCTTTTGGACTTCATTCTGGACATTCTTCTGGAGCTTCTGGATGAAGCCATGGTGGCGGTGGTGAGGCAAAGGCAGCCACCACGGCAGGCATGGGCCGAGGCAGAGGCAGTTAGAGGTGAACAGGTAGGCAGGTGAGTAGTTTGAAGCCAGTGGTCCCAGATTGTGAGAAGGTGCAGGCCAGGTGAGGAACCCCTCCCACGCATGAATTTTGTGCACCAGGCCTCTAGTTCTCTCTATAAATTTACTTTGGATATATTATGTATTCTAAATATTTGAATGTATGAATAAAATAGTAGTTTTAGGGGATTTTTACTTTTCTGTAATTTTTTCCAGACATGGGAGTAATCTACAGTAACACATTTTCTTGATTTTCATTTACTGTTTTGTATCAGATAAAAAACATTCAGTCAGAATTATTTATTTTAGTTTTTTTAATAGTAGTGAGAACATTTTGAGATGTAAAATTGATTTTAAATAGTGTCAAATTAAAGCATCTCTGAAAAATGAGCAAGACTCAGCTAGTGGGAAGGTCTAGAGTTAAAGGTATCTCAGCTAAGGCTATCAACATCACATAATTTTTATGGTTATCTGTTGGAGATAATATTCCCTTTATGCTTCACAAAGTGCTTCTAGGACAACGTTTGACAAATTTTGGCCCATGGGCTAAATCCAACCAGCCATCTGTTTTGTATGGTTAGTGAGCAAAAAATGGACTTTAAATTTTTAAATGGCTAACAAAATCAAAAGGAGAAAATAAAATTATCTGAAATTCTGAAAAATCAATATCCCAAACATATGGTCTTATTGGACTACTGTAAGACTCATTCATTTACATATCATCTATAGCTATTTTTGCACTGAAATCAGTGTTGAGTAGTTGCTATAGAAATTGGAGGGCCTGAAAAGCCTGAAATATTTACTCTGTTCCTCTAAAAAAAAAATAAACCTACTCTTGTTTTAAAATATTAATTGTATTCATGTCCTACAATGTGTTTATAGACCATCTAACAAGGATTTAAAAGTTTTTATCATCTTAGATGCTATATTTTATTAGTTTGATTTCAGCACAATCAAAATAACATAATGATGTATTAAAATGGGTCCTTAAATTCCTCACATTAAATTCTCTGCTTGAATTACTAGAAAATGTTGCCTACTAAACATTACCATTTTAGATATCCACTTTAATGAATAGAGAAAGGATTTTTATAATACACCAGATTATGAAGATATGTGGAAATCTCCTCAAATGATAAACTAAATAAATGATATGGCAAAATAACAATGATTTATACCTATCCTATATAATAAAAGCCTACTATGCTTAGTGTCTGACCGTTCAATCATTCAACCAGTTGCTATGATACACACTGACCACCAGGGGAAGACACTCCAACCGGTAGGTTAGTTTGATACTGGAGTCCAGCAGATAGGGACTGGTCAAGACGGGCTAGACACACCATCTTGTGGCTCCTCCCTGGCCCCCATCAAGCACTGGTGGGGTCCCTCTTGCAATCTGGGACCCCTTGAGGGATGTCAAAGAGCCAGCTTCAGCCCAATACCTGCAGGCCAGGCAGAGGGACCCCACCAGTGCATAAATCCATGTACCAGGCCTCTAGTTATTAAATAGTTAGCTGAAGGCAATTTTTATCACTGACCTACATGAAACTCTAGTATGCTTATTCCATATGGTGAATGAGTTATGACAACAATAGTTTATAAAAATTAACATTTATTGAACACTTACAAGTTAGGTATTGTCCAAGAGACTTTATATTTATTGTTTCATTTATTGTTCCACACAGCCATATGAGATAGATACATATACTTTCCTTCTTTTCAAAACTAGAGTAAAATACTACTGACTAACATGGTGGAGACAGATGGCACTTTGGTATCTCCCCAACCATCTACAACTAGTTGGACACCTATAACCCAACAAAGATTCCTTAGCTCAACACCCTTGGATGCCTGAGAGATCCACATATTAGTACAAATGGAGGTGAGACTATTAAACCATATTGAGGAGGCAGAATGGGGTGAATAACAGAGGCAGTGCCCCAGACATGGTTCCCCAGACACTGTGGCTGAGCCTGCAATTCCAAAAAAATGTGTTAGGAATGAAGGAGTTGAAGTGCAGCCCCTACACCATGTCAGGTGAAGGCTAAGATGGACAGAAGCAGCAATGGCACCCCAGAATTTGGCTTCTTCTCCAATTGCTGCGAAGCCTGGTAGTAGCAACAGAGACATATCTATGGCCTCCTAGGGCAGCCACAGAAAATCAGGCAATAATGCTGCATGCTTGTAAACACTTCTTTTCCCGAACTGTCACAGCCCCTCACCATGGTGGCTCTAACCCAACCCATCTGACAAAGATGGAGCAACTTGAACAACTACAGTAATGCCCACAACACCCTCCCACGCCATGGCCCTGGAGACATAAGTAGTGCATGTAAGGGAAAATAAAATCTTGCGCTATAGCACCATAGACCACAAAACAAAAGAAAGACCCCTATTTATCAACCTGCTGAAATGTTAAAATAAAAAAGATACTAAAATGAAAAGAATTTTCACTATTTCCAATCTCTATACAAACATAAAGCTGGAAAAAATCACAAATATGTAGAGATACAGAAACAATTTGTATCCATTAGTTGATGAATGATAAAGAAGACTGTGGTATGTATACATATGCATACACACACAATGGAATACTACTAGTCCATGTAAAATATGAAATACTGCCACTTGCAACAAAGTGGGTGCATCTTGAGGGAATAATCCTAGGTGAAATGGGCCAGATGGAAAATCACAAGAATTGTATGATTTTACTCATTTTGAATATAAAACAAACAAAACAAAAACCAACTCAGATGACTACAACAAATTGGTGGTTACCAAAGGGGAAGGACTATGAGGGGGAAGGTGAAATGGATAAAGGGAGTCAAATATATGATAACACATGGAAACTAGACTTTTGGTGGGAGACTATAAGAGTATGCTGATATTGAATTATCATGTTGTACACCTGGCATTTATAAAATGTTATTAGCCAATGTCACTTCAATCAAAAGTGACATTGATTTTTAATTAAAAAGAAAGAAAGTGAGCCACAGAGAGGTTAAATAGCTCACCTGAGGTCATAAAACAAATAAGTAGTATAATTGGCCTTTAATTCTGATAATCTGACTCCAGAGTGCATTCGCTTGTGTCTTTTATATAGGACTAGTGCCCCATCGCACGAAATCACATGAGACCCGGGACCCCGGCCAGCAGCCAGCAGCCAGCAGGAAGGCCTTGGCCAGCCCTGATCACCAGCCAGGCCTAGGGACCCCATCCTTGCATGAATTCCATGCACCAGGCCTCTAGTTTATTAATAAAATAGTATTTTAATTTAGTGTAATGTTTTAAAAGTAGACAAACATGTTTAAATTCTAACTTTTACAAACACATGTATATTACTTTTTTAAAACTCACAGACACAGACAACAGTAATGATGGTTACCAGAACGAAGGGGCTAAGTGGGTAGTAAGGATGTAAAGGGAGCCAAATATACAGTAATTAAAGATGATTTGACTTTGGGGGGGTGGGCACACAATGCAATATACAGATCATGTATCACAGAAATGTACGCTTGAAATTAATATAATCTCATTAACCAATGTCACCCCAATACATTTAATTAAAAGAGAATAAAAGACTTTCATCTTAAATATTAAAGAACTAAAGATAAATATATAAATAAAGTCTGTGATGACCAAGCTATTTTAGAATGCAATAATCAACTATCTATACAGTAGTGTGTATTTTTTTCGAGTAAGTGCATTGAAGCAAAATACAGCAGCTCTCTCCCCTCACCCAGATCTATCCTTCTCCTGTTCATCCTTCCTTAACAAAGGAATACCCCACTCCTGCCTTCCCTCTGATATTCATCATCTAGGAGACCTGGACTGAGTTGATCCCCTGTAGTTGCTCTTAAAATTTTTATTGGAGGTTATTTTCCATTTCAACAAAATTATGAGCTTCTTAAGGATAGGATCTGTGTTTTTATTCCCTTGTTATACTTTTCACACATGGGGAGGGAGTATAAGGCTAAATTACTACTGACAAGGTTTTTATTAATTTTCCTTGTCAACATTTGAGAATTTAATTTAAATATCAGATTAAAGTGGATGTCAACTCTTTATATAAAATATAAGTGGTTTTTATATTTTTATCAATTATTCTTTATATACAGTCTTGGTATTTTGTTAATAGCATTCTTATATTTTTCAAATATTGTAATTCTGTAGGGATCCTGACAAATTGGGCTTGAGGAAGCTGATCAACTGTTCTTTTAAAGTTTGGTTCAGAGGTTTGTTAAAAATTCACATTTGTAAATCCCACCTCAAAACTAACGAATTAAATTCTCTAGTGGTGAGTACTGTATTACTAAATTTTTAATAAATTTTCCAGATGGTTCTTGGGCACACTGAAGTCCAAGATCCTGTTTATCACTATCAGAAAGGAGAAGGGCCCCAAGAGTAGCTCATTCAACTAGCATATCTGGAAATGATCAGCTTTGCTCACTCCATAACAACCTTTATAACCTTAGTGACTTAACAGGGTTATTTTCCCTCCTATTCCTGTTAAATTTCTAATCTTGGCTTCATATTCTTGTATTTTGTGTCACCATTATTTCAGACCCAGACCTCCACTGACAATAGCTCCTAATTGAAACTCCTTTATTTAATGACCTTTGACTATATACAGTTTTTAGTTAATTCATTGTGACTCATGAGAAGCTCTTGAGTTACTTTCAGTCATAAAAGCTTTTGCTGATACATTTTGGCGGTGAAAATAATGAGGATTTATCACTTGTAATAGGAAAATTAATTCTATTTTAAGTTCTAAGTTGCATTTTTAAGGAGATCGGTATTATCACACTGGGCTGGCACTTGTGATAATTATTTGCTTATACTTGGTGAAATTTTTCATGTAGTATCCTAGTTGTCTAGTTAATCTAGATTAGAAAGTGTTTCAGGATTATGGTATTTAAATTATATTGACCTAGGGTGAACATGGGAGGCTCCTCCTGCCTGGATGCTGAGGCATTGTAGATCCAGGGATGTTCTGATGAAGAACAATCAAGTGTGTGTTCCAGGAACTCTACAGAAGGAAATATCAGAGCTAGACACAGGTTGATGAGTCTAAAAGCTAATGTTAAACTTAAGACTTACAGGGTGACTGCTGCTTCAATCTCCATGGAGTGTTTAAAAGGTGCAGAAGATTCTGTAAATGAACAGAATTTCTGCAAGGGAAGACTAAAGAATGCATCATTGAAGGATATAGGTCTTTACATAGACAAAAGATGCATTGCAAATTTCTTTAAAGAAGTGGCCAGATAAGTGAAGAAAAGGAAGTGGCAGAAAGACAAAGCAGAGCAGGAATCACTTGAAATCAGGTAGGGAAGAACAGAATGAATTAATTATAAAAGAAAGGGAAGATATCTTTTTTGAAAGTCCTCTTTCAACATGCAGAAACTTTGACTCTTTTGTGAAGAAAATGTAAACTCTAGAGAAATAATTGTCCTAACTTATAACAGGGAATAAATCTGCATAGACTGACATTTCTAAGCAATCAAAACGACACTTAACAGCATGTGCTGTTGCTTCCTTTTGTGCTTGGTATGGCCATCTAGCTGTTCTGCTGCTATTATAATGTAGAGCGCATATTTGGCAACCGAAAAAAGACAATAAAATTTTAAGCATTTAAAGTAGTGTTGGAACTTTATTACATTCTGTTCCACTACTGCACTTGAGCCTGAAATCTCTTTGCATTTGGTATTTTTTCTAGCTAAACCTTTGACAGTGTTAACTAATTCTACTCTGAAATCATAATTTTTTAAAAATATGATTTTATTGATTTGAAAGAGAGAGGAAGGGAGAGGGGAAAACATCCATGAGAGATGCATCTGCTGCCCCCTACTGGGGATGAAGCATGTGTCCTGACCAGGCATTGTACCAGTAACTTCTCAGTGCACTGGACAATGCTCAACCAACTTAGCCACACCGGCCAGGGCTGAAATCATTTAAAAAATTAACCTATTGTAATTTATATATATTTTAACTGGTAAGTGTTTTACACTGCAGCATAATGGCACCAAACTATTTTCATTGAGTAGAAAACTGTTGGGGTTAGAACTAAGGAAATGTGTGTGTGTGTGTGTGTGTGTGTGTGTGTGTGTGTGTGTGTATTTATATAGTTATGTGCCACATAACATTTTGGTCAACGATATATTGAATATACAAACATATCCCCAAAAGTTTATAACGGGCCTGAAAAATTCCTGTCATCATGGGTTATGCATATAAGTTCTTTGGTTGATCTCTTCCCACCCACCTACTCACCCTCACTTTCCCCCTAAGATTCAACAGTCTGTTCCATGCTTCTATATCTCTGGGTCTAATTTGTTCACCAGTTTATTTCTTCATTAGATACCACACATGAGTGAGATAATGAAATATTTGTCTTCCTCTGACTAGCTTTTTTTTTTTTTTGCTTAATAATACTGTCCAGGTCCCTCAATGCTGTCTCAAAAGGTAAGAAACTTCTTTTTTAACTGCAAGATAGTATTCCATGCTATAAATATGCCACAGCTTTTTTTTAATCCACTCATCTACTGATGGGCATTTAGGCTGTTTCCAGATCTTAGCTATTGCACATTGTACTGCTATGAACATAGGGTTGCATATATCCTTTCTGACTGGTGTTTCTAGCTTCTTGGGATATATTCCTAGGAGTGGTATTACGGGGTCAAATGGCAATTCCATTTTTAAATTCTTGAGGAAATGCCATACTGTTTTCCACAGTAGCTGCACCAGTCTGCATTCCCACTAGCAGTGTATGTGGGTTCCTTTTGCTCCACATCCTTGCCAGTAGCCATTCTGACAGGTGTGAGGTGATACCTCATTGTCATTTTAGTTTACATATCTTGAATGACTAGTGACTTTGAGTATTTTTTCATATGTCTCTTGGCCATATGTATGTTCCCTTTGGAGAAGTATCTACTAGTATTTAGGTTCTTTGCCCAATTTTTATTGGATTGTTTGTCTTAATTTCCTTAAGATGTATGAGTTCATCATATATTTTGGATATTTATGCTTTATCAAATATATCATTGGCAAATATATTCTCCTATACAGTGGGCTCCCTTTTTATTTCCTTGATGGTTTATTTTTCTGTGCAGAGCTTTTTATTTTGATATAGTCCCAGTTGTTTATTTTCTCTTTTATCTTGCCCTAGGAGACATATATCTTCAGACATACCACTACCAGAGATGTCTGAGATTTTGCTGCTTATGGTTTTTGCTAAGATTTTTTATGTTTTCATGATGTACATTTAAGTAAGTCCTTTATCCATTTTGAGTTTATTCTTGTGTATGGTGTAAATGTGTAGTGTAGTTTCATATTTTGTATGTATCTATCAAATTTTCCCAACACCATTTATTGAAGAGACTATCTTGAATCCATTGTATGCTCTTGAGTCTTTGTCAAATATTAATTGAACACAATGTCTTGGGTTGATTTCTGGGGTCTCTGTTCTGTTCCATTGATCTATATTATTGTTCTTGTGCCAGTACTAGGCTATTAGGAGTACAGTGACTTTGTAGTATAACTTGATATCTGGTATTGTGATTCCTCCAACTTTGTTCTTTTTCTGAATATTGTTGTAGCTATTTGAGGTCTATTTTGGTCCCATTAAAATTTTTGGAGTATTTGTTCTATATCTGTGGAATATGCCATTGGTATATTAATGGGGATTGCATTGAACCTATAGATTGCTTTGGGTAGTATGAATCTTTTAAAAAAATATATTTTATTGATTTTTTTTTTTACAGAGAGGAAAAGAGAGGCATAGAAAGCCAGAAACATCGATGAGAGAGAAACATCGACCAGCTGCCTCCTGCACACTCCCCACCGGGCTTGTGCCTGCAATCAATGTACATGTCCTTGACCAGAATCAAACCTGGGACCTTTCAGTCCGCAGACCGATGCCCTATCCACTGAGCCAAACCGGTTTCGGCAGTATGAACCTTTTGATGATGTTGATTCTTGCAAATCCATAACCACTGGTTTACATTTTCCTTTCTTTTTCAAAACCCTATAAATTTACAAATACAGGTCTTTTACCACCTTGGTTAATTTTATTCGTAAGTGTCTTAATTTTTTGTTGCAGTGCTAAATGAGAATTTTTTTTAGTTTCTCTTTCTAAGAGTTCTTAATCAGTGTATAAAAATGGCATCAATTTTTGGGTGTTAATATTTTATCCTGATGGATGGATAAAATAGATATATAACTCATCAATATTACTCATAAATAAAAAAGAATGAAATCTTGCTATTTAAAACAGCATTGATGGATGGATTGCCTAATTCATTTACTAAATTCAAATTGCTATTTGAAACAACATCGATGGATGGATCTAAAGCATATTCTATTAAGTTAAATAAGTCAGAAATACATGTACTATATGGTTTCATTTATAGTAGGCTCTAAACACACACACAAATGAGAAAAAAATGAAACACAACAAAAACAGACTCATAGAAACAGATCAAATTGATGATTGCCGGGGGGGGGGGGAGAGAAATAAACGGGATAGGTAGATATATAACTCATCAATATTACTCATAAATAAAAATTTGCCTAATTCATTTACTAACTCTAGTAGTTTTCGATGGAGACTTTAGAGTTTTCTATGTACAATATCATGTCATCAGTAAATAATGACAATTTTTGAGAATCTTAGCTAGTCAAGTGGAATATCTCCCTAAAATTATCCAGACACAAAAAATATTTCAGCAAATTCTTGGGGATTATTAAGCCCTGACTTGTAAGATAAAGTCTAAATAGTCCTTATCTTGTGTTTCTAAATCCTCCTTAACTTATGACTAATGATTTTTTCTTGCTTAATTTTGTACTATTCTCCGTGTATATTATTCAGTACAACCAAATTTAAATCTGCCATCTGAATAGACCTTAGACTTCCGTGCTTCAGTGCATTATTTTTTCCATGTAAGTATAGTTGGTATGTAGTATTTTATTAATTTCAGGTGTGTAATAAAGTGATTTAAAATTTATATACCGTACAGTGTGATCACCGCTATACTAGTAAGTCTAGGAATCATCAGTCATCATGCAAGCTTATCACAATATTATTGACTATGCATATTCCTCTTTGCCTTTTTCGCCTATCCTGTTTATTTCTTTCCCCCTGGCAATATCAATTTGATCTGTTTCTATGAGTCTGTTTTTGTTGTGTTTCATTTTTTTCATTTATGTGTGTGTTTAGAGCCTACCTATAAGTGAAACCATATAGTACATGCATTTCTGACTTGTTTAACTTAATATAATATGCTTTATATCCATCCATCCATGTTGTTTCAAATAGCAAGAGTTTATTCTTTTTATTTATGAGTAATATTGATGAGTTATATATCTACTTTATCCATCCATCAGTGCATTTTTAAAGGCACTCTGTGCTTTTCTTCTTATCTAGAATTCATTCTTACCCATAGCTATATCAAGGTATAGAAATTAGCTAAAGAGCATGTATGCATAGCCCATGGACACAGACAGTAATGTGGTGATGGCCAGAGGGAAGGGGCCTAAGGGCTGGGTTGAGGTGGTCAAAGAGAGAGAAAATAGGGACATATGTAATAGTGTCAACAAGAAAAGTAAAGATATCAAAGTGTTATGCAATGCTTAAGATTCATCTCAAAGCATATTTCCTCCATGAAATATTCTAAGGTTGCTCTGTTCATAATTATTTCTTATCTTTGAATGCCTGTAGGGCTTCATGCCTAAGCAAATTAACCTGTTCTTGCAATGTACTGATTTTTATTGACATGAAGTCTTTCAAGTGAATTCACTTTACCTCCCCAATAATATTGTAAACCTCCAGTGTGCATCAACATGGATTATTTATCTTTTCATCCTTAGTATGCCTAAGAAAACATGATGCACACAGTAGGAGTTCAATAAAACTTAGTGAAAGGTAAAAACCATCACTAATACCAACTTCTGAGTTAAGCAACTGGATTGTTGGATGTTACAACAAACTTTAGACTGTTGTAACAGTTTGTTACACATATAGTTGCTTATTGTTATAATAGCCACTGTAATCAACATTACCCAGAATAGGAAAACTAAATGCTGACAGCAGAATAGTTTTACAGGAAAGCAGTGGTCAAAAGATTTAACAGATGGCATCTATTGAGTGAGCTAGCATCAGAATGACCAAAAAGCAATCATTTACACTGAGTGACCAGGTTATTATGATCTCTGAATGAATAATAATCTGGCCACTCAGTGTATACCCTATATAATAAAAGGCTAATATGCAAATTGCCCCCTCGACCAGGAGTTCGACCAGCAGGCAGACATAGTAATCTGGCCACTCAGTGTATATTAAAGGCTTGCTGAAAAAAAATTGCAAGGTGTTTAGTACATTTACTGAAGAAGCAGCAGCAATATATAGGATGTGAAAAGGTCAAGAGGTCTCCATTATATACAGTAACATCTAATGCATGCAAGAGACAAGTCACAATATTGGGAACTATTTGATTTCAATTTTCTCACTTTTAGTTATCTTTTTAGCTAGTTCTTTTTATTTTATTTTAAAAATAAATTTATATTGATGTCAGAGAGGAATGAAGAGAGAGAGAGATAGAAACATCAATGATGACAGAGAATCATTGATTGGCCTGCCTCCTGAATGCCCCACATTAGGGATTGAGCCCACAACCCAGGCATGTGTCTTGACCAGGAATGGAACAATGACTTCCTGATTCAGAGGTCCACAATCAATCCTGAACCTTGCTTCTGGGCTAGCTATTTCTATTTAAATCTATTCACAAAATATTATTTGTCAAACCCTAGGGCTGCACAGGTCCCATTTTCTTTAGAGAAATTATAACCTGAATAGACTAAAGTCAGCAATAATAAAATATACTCAATGACTATATTTTTCATTTTAGCATGGAAAGATAAAGATTTTTATATAAGAAATCTTGATTTATATATGTCATTACTTTCCTCCTTAAAAGTAAACCATAATTTGCAAGATAAATACATAGAAAGAAGTGTCAGGCCATGTTTTCATTTGAAAACACCCATAAATATATGCCACTTCAATAGTATCCAAGGTGTTCTCAATGATTAAACAGAATGATTTTTTTTATTATACCCATCTATGATCTTATTAGTTGCTATGTCCTTATAAGTGGGTCCACACTAAATGACAACCCTAATCAATATCAGTGTGACAGGACTTGAAATTGCATGTAGTTTTTAGATGTTGTCTGATTTTTAGCTGACTTCCCTATGAATTGCCTTGTAGGATATTATCTTGTTGCCAATATGTAAGATTTTGCATGGAGAGTGCAATAGCTCACTGATTTTGATTTAGTATCCTTTTAATCAATTGCCAAAGAACAAATATAAACAAAAGAAACAAACAGCAAGTTGTCAGTTTTTAAAACGGAATGGTCTTGCCCAGCTGATGTGGTTCAGTGGTTGAGCAATGACCTATGAACAAGGAGGTCCTGGTTAGATTCCCAGTCAGGACACATGCCTGGGCTTTGGGCTCAGTCCCCAGCGGGGGTGCAGGAGGCAGCTGATTGATGATCCTCTGTCATCATTGATGTTTCTATCTCTTTTTCTCCCTCCCTTGTTCTCTCTCTGAAACAAGATTTCTTATATGATCAAGAACATATTAAAAAACTGGATGGTCTTTAAGTATAGATTTATGAAATCTATTTACTGGGATATCACTTGCTAAAAATATTGCACTTTTTTACAGAAAAAAAATATGATAGTATAGCAATAGTATAGAAAGTTCCCATAAAACCCACATCCAGTTTCATCTATTATTAGTATCTTAAATTATCACAGCACATTTGTTACAACTAATTAACCAATATTGATACATTATTGATAACTATAGCCCATTATATTTATTCATATTTCTTCAGTTTTTACCTAAGGTCCTTTTTCTGTTCCATAGCTCATTTATTTTTTGTGTCTTCATAAAAGAAGACCTACAAGTTTAAGAAATAGTCTTAAAGTACTAAGTAACTGAACACTTACACAATGTGTAATAAGCCAATATAATTTTGCTCTTGATATCACAGATTAAATAGTATCATTAATTTTGAGTCCTTTATTTCTATTTCTAAATGCAGAAATAAAATACTTGTCCTTCAAATATTGGAAATGACAATTATAGATGTTTAACCATAACATTTAAAAGAATCTGACACTAACATATTACCAGATTACTAGATAAAAAGGACTCACACATTTAAAAAATGTTAAATATATTTTAATTAGTATTAACTTAAATATATAGGCAATATCACACTAATTATGTGTTCAAATGCTCTAAACTTAGCAAATAAGTTGAATAACCTGTGTGTTTTTGTATCGCATATTTTAGGAATGAGAAATGAGGCCCATGCTACCTCACTCTCAGTACTGAGGCTCTATCAAGGGTTTCAAACTAACCAATAGAAGTTTCATCTTTAGCTATTCGACTTCTAGGAACATATTGGGAAAAAAAACCTTGAAACAATTGGAAAGAATATATGCACCCTTATGATCATTGCATAATTACTTACAATAGCCACGATCTGGAAATAGCCCAAATTCCCATCAGTAGATGAGTGGATAAAAAAACTGTGGTTCATTTACCCAATGAAATACTATGCAGCTATAAAAAAGAAGGACTCTTCTCCGGCTGTGTGACTCAGCTGATTGGAGAGTCATCCTGTACACCAAAAGGTTATGGGTTCAATCCTTAGTAGGGGCAAGTACAAGAGGCAACTGATTCATCTTTCTCTCTCACATTTCTGTCTGTCTCTCCCTGTATTTTTTTTATCTCCCTTCCTCTTTCTCTCTTTCTCATTCATCTCTAAAAAAATAATCAAAACATATATTTGAGTGAGGAATACAAAAAAGGAAATCTTCCCTTTTGGGACATCATGGAAGGACCTGGGGAATATTATGTTAAGTGAAATAATCCAGTCAGAGAAAGATAAGTAGCATGTGATTTCACTTATATGTTCACTAATGAACAAAATAGATTAGCAAACAAAATAAAACAGACATAAATTCAGAGAACATACTGACAGCTGTCAGAGGGAAGGGGAGTTGGGGGACTGGATGAAAAAGGTGATGGGCTTAAACAAAATAAAATAAAAACTTATAGACACAGACAAAAATAGGATGGTCATTACCGGAAGGAAAGGGGAGTTGGGGGAGGTAGAAGAGAGTAAAAGAGGGACAAATTACTTTATATTGTGAACATGTAATGCAAAAGAAAAATCTACCATAGAATTGTACACCTGTAACCTATATACTTTTATTAATCAATAGTATCCCAATAAATTCAATAAAAACATGTAATATTAAAAAAGGAATCATTGTATTAAGATTAAATTATTTGTTCAAATGCTCTAAACTTAGTAAAGTAGTAGAATATTCTATGTATTTTTGAATGGTATATTTTAAAGTTTAGACAAAGATATTTAACTTAAATGTCTATAAACAATAATATAATTGTAGATTCTTCTTTATTTTTTCCTTTAAACTAATAGTTTCTACTGAATAATGCAGTGTAAAATTAAATAAAGCTGGTTAGCAATAAACATGAGAAAAGCACATTATTTTTGCCCTGAATGAAGATAAGCAACAACAGAAATCCTATAAAATAATATCCAGAGAAATATCATTTATGGATGTGAACACTATATCACATTCCAATATTTTTCTTGCAAATATGAGAAAACATACATAAGTTTCAAAATTTCATATGGAATAAAACAGACCCTGAATAGCTGCAGCAATCTTCAGAAAGAAGAACAAAGTTAGAGGGATTGCAGTACCAGATATCAAGCTACACTACAAAGCCAATGTTCTCAAAACTGCCTGGTACTGGCACATGAACAGACATATAGACCAATGGAATAGAATGGAGAACCCAGAGTTTAACCCAAACCATTATGCTCCATTAAATATTTGACAAAGGAGGCACGAGCACACAATGGAGTCAAGACAGTCTCTTCAATAAATGGTGTTGGGGAAATTGAACAGATACATGTAAAAAAATGAAACTAGATCACCAACTTACACCATACACAAAAAATAAACTAAAAATGGATAAAATACTTAAATAAAACCATAAAAATCTTAGAAGAAACCATTGGCAGCAAAATCTCAGACATCTCTTGCAGCAATATATTTATAGATACATTTCCTAGGACAATGGAAATTAAGAAGAAAATAAACAAGTGGGATTACATCAAAATAAAGAGCTTCTGCACAGCAAAAGCAACCATCAATAAAATAACAAGCGAGCCCACTCCATGGGAGAACATATTTGCCAATGACACATCCATTAGGGGATTGACCTCCAAAATGTACAAGGATCTCATACAACTTAACAAAAGGAAGATAAACAATCCAATTTTAAAATGGGCAAAGGACCTAAATAGACACTTCACCAAAATGGATATACAGAAGGCATATGAAAAAGCTCAAAGTCACTAATCATCAGGGAGATGCAAATCAAAGGACAGCGAGGTACCACCTCACATCTGCTAGAATGGCCATCATCAACAAATCCACAAACAAGTGCTGGCAAGGATGTAGAGAAAAGGGAACCCTGATATACTTCTAGTGGGAATGCAAACTAGTGCAGCCTTTGTGTAAAACAGTTTAGATATTCCTCAAAATATTAAAAATGGAACTACCATTTGACCCAGTGATCTATCTTCTAGGAATATATTCACTGTTGTATTACTCTTATTTTTATTATTGTTACCTTTCTAAAATCATCTCCTACTACTCTTCCCATTAAGGACTCTACTTCAGCTACATTAGTTTTGTATTTGAAAATATCAAACACCCTCTTATTTCAGGAATCTTGAAATTGCTGTTGTGTCCTTCTGGAAAACTCTCCTTGTAAATACCCACTAAGCTTACTTCCTAGTCTCTGAGAAAGAATGCTTACAATAATTTTCACTGTTTAAAATATAGGATTTCCAGCCGAAACCGGTTTGGCTCAGTGGATAGAGTGTCGGCCTGCGGACTGAAAGGTCCCGGGTTCGATTCCGGTCAAGGGCATGTACCTTGGTTGAGGGCACATCCCCAGTAGGGGATGTGCAAGAGGCAGCTGATCAATGATTCTCCCTCATCGATGTTTCTAACTATCTCTCTCTCTTCCTCTCTGTAAAATATCAATAAAAATATATTTAAAAATAAAATCTAGGATTTTCATTATGCATAAATATTTCTCAATCATATTCCATATCATATATTTGTGTGGAGGATAAAGAAGCACAATACATTTGGCCCTGTCTAAATAGTTTTTTTAAAGAAAGTAAATACACCATCATGTGTCTATTTTCAGGAAAGGCACAGGCTTCTGTACCAGAGGTATACGGTCTCCTTGACGAGTAGCCAGATCCTCAAAGGACAAAATGGCACCATCGTTACTGAATGGCCATGGGACTTGCATGTGATTTTAAAATCACTATAATGGCATATTTTTACTTCACCAGTTAAGGATGTTTTAGACATTAGTAAATGTGGGGGCATGCAGCATTGATTTGCAAAGAAAAAATGGATGGTGGTCACAAGCTCCTTTTTGGCTCAGCAGTATTAACTTCTCACCTGCTTAGAATTATTGAGTCAATCATCCTTATGTCTTTCCCCTTCCTTTAGATCTGTGCTCAAATGTTATCTCATCAGAAAGACCTTGCCTATCTGAAGGAGTATCCCTTTTTAAATCCCTTCCTTGTGTTTTTTTTTAGTCCTCAACCAAGGAAATGTTCATTGATTTTTAGACGTAAAATGAAGGGAGGGAGAGAGAGAGAGAGAGAGAGAGATACATCAATGTGAGAGAAACATGGATCAGTTGCCTCCCATACACACCACAAGGGGAGATCAAACCCACAACCTAGGTATTTACCCTGACCTGACCTGGGATAGAACCTGCAACCAAAGTCACCAACACTTTTTTCTTTAATCTGAGCTATTTGAGAGAGAGGGGAATGAAGAAGGATACACACACACACACACACACACACACACACACACACACACATGAGAGAGAGAGACAGAGAGAGAGAGAGAGAGAGAGAGAGAGAGAGAGAGAGAGAGGGGAGAGAGAGACATCTATCTGAAAGTGAGACATAGATAGCTGCCTCCTGCATGCCTCCCACTGGGTATTAAGCCTGCAACCCGTCCATGTGCCCTGGCAGAGAATAGAACTGGCATCCTTTTAATGCACAGGAGAACACCCATCCAACTTAGACACTTTTTATATAAAAAACAAACTACATAAAAAGACACCATTTGTAATAGCAACAAATTAAAATCACTAAAAATTAGCAAAAGAAAGAATATATAAGAATTCTACAGAGTAATTCTAAAAACTATTAAAAATTTTAAAAAGTGTTTTTTATTAACTGGATTTTATGAGAGGAGTTATGAAAGAACATCTCTTTAAATTATTCTATAACTTCTATATATTTCTGATGAAATTCAGGTGGATTTTTGGAGAAAATTAGTAGACTTTTAAAAATATTACATAAAATTTTACCTATATCTAAAGCATTTTTAAAAGAGAGCAAAAGTTTATTCACAAGGGAATAAAGTCCTGAATACAAAAGTTAATGCTAAAAGTTAGTAGCATATAATATAGCAATAGACCTTTATGACCTACTAGCGAGAAATTATTTCTTAGACCAAATTCCCATATTAAAATCTCTAGAATCTTATTTAGAGACGCACTATGGTGGGTTGGTGCCCCATTCTCCATGCACAAGGCTTGGCTTCTTGGCTTTATGTGTCACTGTGGCTAGAGTTTATTTATTTATTTTTTACTTTTTCTCTTTTTAATTCTTTATTGTTTTAAATATATATGACTTGATTTCTAACGTCTTGTCCCAACCCGAGGGCCTATCACTAAATCAGATCCTGCCAGACAGGGGGACCTGTTTTTTTCCATCCTTTGGAGGGCAGAAATGGGCCATATCCAGGTTATGGGCAAGCAGCACAAACTGTTCTACTGTTTTGCATATTGTTCCTTCTGTATCACAAACTATAAAATTTATGTATTGTTTTTTGCAAAAAAAAACACACCCAGTAATAAAATTAAAAGTGAAAATTATTGAATTTTATGTTATAAAACTAAGGCTTTCTCCTTTGTAAAAAATGAATGGTTGGAAAATTCAGGGAAGGTTTTGGAATTCTAAAAATAAAATATATACGTGCACACACACAGAGTAATATGGAATGGTCTTTAAAGAGTGCTAAGTAAAACACATTAATACATAAAGTATGCATATAGAAAAAAAATAAAGGACACTGAGTATGGTAGTTAGGGGGAAGCAAAAATGCCTTTAGTAGATGAGAAAGACCCAAAGAAAATGACAATGGAGTTCAGGTCTCTAATGCCAGGGATACTGATATATGCATACTCAGAGCGTGGGGCCATGATAGAGAGATGGTCTTAAATGAAATACATATACTTATAATTCAATGACATAAGAATGTATTTGGGCCGAAACCGGTTTGGCTCAGTGGTAGAGCGTAGGTCTGCTGACTGAAAAGTCCCGGGTTCGATTCCAGCCAAGGGCATGTACATTGGTTGCGGGCACATCCCCGATAGGGGGTGTGCAAGAGGCAGCTGGTTGGTGTTTCTCTCTCATCAACGTTTCTAGCTCTCTATCTCTCTCCCTTCCTCTCTGTAAAATATCAATAAAATAAATATATTTTAAAAAAACAATGTATTTGGGTTTTTAAATCTCCAAACTTATACATTAATATAACTGTACTAACTTGGGTTAATATCTATTTTAGCAATAACTGCAGATTATCCTGTTATATTACATGCTAGAAATTTAGTCCATTCTCTATTTTATGCAATATTTGTAGAAAGCGGGATGGCTTAAAGACCATCACTTTGCCCTGAGTGTCAGAGCCCATATTGTACCAAGGTGGTAATTCACACTGACTGCCATTTTTGTTTGTTTGTTTTTAACAACTACAAGAGTTGTATTTTGGGGATGGAAGGCTGTTGCCAACTAAACAGGATCCTTTCCTCCTGCACCGTATCTTGTCGAAGACAGGCATTAGAAAAGTTGGACATAAGAAAGCTCCTTTTCAAACCCTCCATAACCAAGACATAATTCAGAATGGCCAATGATAAATTAATAAGTCATTGTATTTCAGTTAATAAGATGCTCAATTCACCCTCCTCTTCTGCTTAAAATATCCCTGGCACATCAGTAAAAGCACTTCCTGTTTATTTTAAGAAAATACTAGCTTCCACTTTAACCATAGGATAATTAACAGGCTTTATTTAGAACAGGGAAACTATCAGAAATAAAATAAGAGAAATGTTTTTTTTTAAAATATTAGTTGGTAACACTTTATATTTGATATTTTATCCAGCACTTAATTTTAGCAAGTAATTTATTATAAATATATATTTCACGCTGGAAAATGAAATCAGGGATCCTCAAAAACTTTTGTTAGGCCAGAGTGGATCACTTAAAATTTTCCACAAGAGAGTCAAATGTATTAAATATTAACCTCCAAATTCTGCAGTTTTTAAAATGGGTTTTCATGGTGAGGAGAGAAAATTGAAAGATCTGCTGAATCTAAAAATGTGGATTATATATTACTTTGAAAGTCCAATTAGTTGTACTAAATACAACCTGCAATCCCAACAATTATGTGGCATCTTGGGGGGTAATCACAAAAACATTTAGGGCAATTCGTTAATACACATTTTGTCATTTCACACTTTGTCATTTGCATGTTTACATTTCAACAAGAGGACTGAGTTCCTATAAAGGCATCATTTCACTCACTTGATTTGTCCTTTGTCATATGTTGTAATGTTGCTTTTTCTATTGGTATTATGTTTTTAATTTATAAAAGAAAGAAATTGTCAGGCAGATATATTGAAAAAAATTATATCTAGAAGCAAATACGCCAGTTCTTCTCTTCTATACTTACGTAGAGACAGTTATCAAATATCCAGATTTCCAAATAAATATAATTTCATGTCAAACTGTTATACATTTTAAAACATACCCCAAATATTTATTTTTCCAAAGGTCTTTTACAATTTCATAATGTTGCCAGGATCATCAATTGGGTCTATAGCATGCTAGGGAAATAAAATCTTAAAATAAAAAATTTAAAAAATAAAGACATACTAGGTTAAGTTATATTGGGCAATATTAGAGGAGGGAACAATTTTCTCTCACTCAAACAATAAAAGTAATGTTAAATATTTTGTAAACTATACTTTCCTGAAATTATACGTTTTAAAAATAATTTCCTGTTCCATTCAATGTTCTGAAACAATTGACATAATTACATTTCCTACTTTAACATCTCTCTGCTATGAGCAACATTTTATTACCTGCTTTATGTAAAATGTTTTTTTATTATTATTACGAGCTAGCTATGAAACTAATGCAACTTGAGATAAATCTCCAATGCTAAAGGAAGTTGTCCCATGTTCTCACATAGATAACATTTATAAATCGTCAGTATAGCAACTATGTACTACGGAGCCGATAAGAATGTGCTGAACAGTATGAGGTTTTATTTCGTCAGAGTTGGTTTAACTCACAAAGTAAAAAAGAGTTCTATGTGATTCATGACACTTTTGCAAATAATCACAACTACTTGAACATCCAAGCTACGAAGGATATTTTCAAAAAATTAATACTTACAGTAAACCACTCTTAGAACTGACACAGAATTCTTAATGACATCGGAATGATACAGAAGAAAAATCACAACCCTAAAATATATTTTCTATAAACTATGAAAACGTGTTATTCCTGTTTTCTTCATAGTTTTAGAAGGGGGGGATGACTCTTGCAGATTCTGATTGACTTTATATAAATCAGAGATCATTATAGCCCTTTTATTGAAACACTAACTGAGAGTTTTAGAGGATAAGACAACCTAGCCTAGGACTTTTGATTATGCCAATGAAAACTCCTACCTGGCAGTAGACTCTCCTGTACTTTCATCGGCCATCATCTCCAAATCTTGTGAATGTTTCTCACACGCTCTTTTGAACAAATTCTCCTCTGGGACTGCTTTAGGAGTATCTTCATTTGCTCGAAGATGTTCTATCAGGTTCTGCGGGTGCCAAGTCTGAAGCGCTCTTTGATGGGCAGGGGCCAGTCCTGGCACTGGCGGCAATATGTTGTGGTGGACGGGACTATTGCTTTTCTTCAGGCCGTTTCTGTCCCGAGAGTGGTTCTTCAACCTGCCCTGGACCTGGGTCCCTCTATGCTCATATCCTTCCTGCTGAAGGCAGTTTCCAGGGTTGGAAGAACCTTGAGAAGGATGACTAAACCACCTCCAGCGGAGCCGTAGGATCTGTTTCACATCAAACTCTTTCTTGCCAGACATTGACATTGTTGCAGGAGGAAAGACAAAAGCCTTCTCTCACAGAAAGGAAACGGAGCCTTTGTTATCTCTGGGTTTCTCTGCCTCTTCTGTTGAACTAACAAAAGCACAAGTGCCTAGAGCAGCCTTTTCTTGTCCCCCCCCTCCCCCGCTGCCTGCTGCCTGTGCTGCACAGAGAATACTTCTAGCTTTCTAGCTGCGAAGCTGCAGCTAGCTAACAGTGTAGGTGGGAACACATACTGACAGGATGATGAGGTCAGACCTTAAACAAGTAAATCAGCTTAGCACAGGAAAGCAGCTACCACAACACACTCCAGCTGCTAATGTGCATGCTCACTCACAGTCTTGCCTCCTGGACTGGCAAATATTGAGCCCGGCTTCTTCCTTCCTGAGTCACCGTAGCTGGGGCTTAAAACCAAGCATGCGAGCAGAAGCAAAGTGTTTAAACTCACTTCCTTCTACATTCCCTTCACTCACCCCACCCCCTGCCAGATTCTTTTCCCAGTAGCTCACTTCTAAAACTGTGCCACTTTGTCCTGGGAGAATTTGTAACAGTGAATTCATTATGATCTATTTTGGGGATCTTACAGAAATTTTGAAGGTGGTTTATTAAGGGAGAGCATCTTGCCATCAGTCCCCTAATTCAGGTTCGCCATTATTTATACGTCTGAACATGTGAATGCCGTTACATAAATATTTGCTTGAAAACCTGAACATTTTTTTTAAAATATAAGAGTGTGTTTTTCTAATCTCGTTAGCTTAGAAGAGATGTCTTCTCTCAGTGACCAAAGCCTGCAAAGAAAGAGCCCATTCTGATTCCATGCCTGTAGAAGCATCTCCCTATCATGGTCTTCGTTTTCATAATTGGCGTTAAAGGTCTATTTTTTAAAGTTCTTATGAGAGGATGGAAAACAACAGGTTTTGAATTAACTCCAAATTGACACATAACTCAGTAATAGCTGTACACAGAGTACTTTGAGATCTGAGTCAGAATTACTAGTAGCACCGAGGTAGATGTTTGACCACATGGAATGCATATACCAATCCCATCCTGGAATTTAGTTTGAATTTTATCCAGATCTCATGTCTTGCATGCAGGTGATAAGGGGGCAATTACATCAGTGTATCCTTAGAAAGAATATCGAAACTAGAAGTTTTGGTTTTATTTCTGGCTTTAGGGTTAATGAGATGTATAATCTTGGCCAAGTCACTTACTTCATTGCATCACAGTTCCTTCATAGATAATATATATTTCCAAAGTTTTCACTTGCAATGGATTTTTAAAACTTGGAAATAGAGAATGAAATGAGTATCTTTTTTCCCCTGTTTTGGTGGGTATTTTACCTGCAGATTTCTATAAATGCAATTAAACCTTTCTCTTATATCCCCACTTGTTTTGTAGGTGTAATGGAAAATTAATATATCAACCAACATGACTGGGCTACGGGGTGCTCAGATATTTGGTGAAATATTATTTTGGTTGTTTCTGTGTGAGTGTTTTTGGATCTGTTTAACATTTTAATAAATAGACTGAGTAAAGTAGATGGTCCTCCCTACTGTGGGTGGGCTTTGGCCAAGCAACTGAAGGCCTGAATAAACAGAAGGCTGACCCTTCTCTAAATAAGAGGGAATTCTTCCAGCCTGACTACCTTCAATCTGAGACATCGTCTCTTTTTTTCCTGACTTCAGACTCAAATTGAAATATTGGTTCTTCCTGGATTTCAAGGCTCCTGGCTTTTGGAGTTGACTTATACCATCACCTCTTCTAGGTCTTCCACTTGCTGACGGCAGATTTGGAGACTTGTCTGCCTCCATAATTATGTGATCCAATTCATTATAATAAAACAATCTCTCTCTTTCCTCTCTCTCTGTACTACACACACATCCTATTGTTTCTATTTCCCTGGAGGACCCTCACTGATACAGTAGGTTTATTCTAGTACTAAAAATCTATAAACATTGATAAATACATAGTTGATTTTTATACCACCTGCAAACAATTTATTGCTATCTCCAACTTTCCAACCTATTTACCAACATGTTTCTTCTTTAAAAAATATTTTTATTGATTTTAGAGAGAAAGGGAGAGTGATAGAAAGAAACATCAATGATGAGAATCATTGATAAACTGCCTCTTGCACACCCCCTTCTGGGGATCAAGCCCGCAATTCAGGCATGTGCCATTGGCCAGAATTGAACCTGGGACCCTTCAGTCCTCTATCCACTGAGCCAAACCAGCTAGGGCACCAACATGTTTTTTTTTTAAAAAAATATATTTTATTGAGTTTTTACAGAGAGGAAGAGAGAGGGATAGAGAGTTAGAAACATCGATGAGAGAGAATCATCGATCAGCTGCCTCTTGCACACCCCCTACTCAGGATGTGCCCACAACCAAGGTATATGCCCTTGACAGGAATCGACAGGAATCGAACCCGGGACTTTTCAGTCCACAGGCTGATGCTCTATCCACTGAGCCAAACCGGTTTCAGCACCAACATGTTTGTTAAGCCTCAGTGTTAGCATCTATTATCATCACTTCTTGGTGAGTGTGTTTTCCCTTCCTGGTATTTAGCATGTAAATAATTGGACGGGATCTCAAATAGTTCTTCCAATGAGCTCCAGGCATATCAATGAGTCCTGGTAACAAAACATCAATTGCCTTTCTATTATCTAGGGAGGGAACATTCCAAGTAAACTCCTTGCAGATAAAATCTTTATTTTAGACCTTTGTGTTCTGCACTGTGCCCAAAACACAATGTTGGGCATTGAGTAAGCAAACTATAGAAAACAGTCAGAATAAATACAATGTTATAATAGATTTGTAAGTAATGTGTCCTAGGCACAAGAACAATAATTAAATTGTCCATCTAAGTAGTTCAAGCTAATATCTTCTGGGCCACCAAGAGTCTGCATTATTTTTCTATTACATTTCCCTGAGATTATTATGATTAAGATAAAATTGCATATTTCCCTGTGTACCTTTTACAGTGAGATGAATGTTAACTGACACTTGTCAAAATCTAAACATCGATAGAACAATACTCTATATGATTCTATATATAGAATATGCTTTTTAAAGATATGCAGATTATGGCTCAGTGGTTGAGCATGGACCTATACACCAGGAGATCAGAATTGTGGGCTCAGTCCCCAGTAGGGGGCGTGCAAGAGGCAGCCAAGCAATGATTCTCTCATCATTGATGTTTCCATCTCTCTTTCCCTCTCCCTTTCTCTTTGAAACCAATACAAATATTTTAAAAATACAAAACATAAATATATGCAGATTATGGACATTTTCCTGGATCTTGGACACAGAATTATAGAATGGCTAAAAAAGTATATAGATCTAGAAAATTATTGAAGATAAATAATATTTTAGAAGCATGAGGGTTTCTCTTAAATTTCTGTCTATAAAAGAAAGATTCAAACATAAATAAAGAAAATGTGAGGGTAGAACAATATCTTATTTATCTTTTTTCCTTTGCCTTATTATCTACTTGAAATCAAATAACTAATATATGTAGAATTAATGAATAACAAATTCTCAAAGAATTTATTGTCACATAAATTTATTGTCTCAATATGTGCTATTTTTTTTACATTTTTAAAATTATACTCATTTCAGGTGTACAACATAATGATTTGACATTTGTACAACTTACTATAATATAACCACAATAAGTCTAGTAACCAACCATGTCACCATACAAAGTTATATCACTGGCTATTATTCATATGCTATTACATTACATCTTTGTAATTTATTTTATAACTGAAAGCGTGTATGTCTTTTTTAAAATATTTTATTGATATTTTTAGAGAGAGAAAGGGAGAGAGATAGAGAGCTAGAAACGTCAATGAGAGAGAAACATCGACCAGCTGCCTCTTGCACACCCCCTACTGGGGATGTGCCCGCAACCAATGTACATGCCCTTGACCGGAATCGAACCCGGGACCTTTCAGTCCGCAGACCGACGCTCTACCACTGAGCCAAACTGGTTTTGGCAAAAGTGTGTAGCTCTTATTCCCCTTTATTTTTTTTCACCCATCCTCCCACTACCGTATTATTCGGTAACCATTACTTTGTTCTCTGTATCTATGAGTCTATTTGTATTTTTAAATGAAACTGCAAAATTGTTATGGGCTAAAATGCCCTTCTATGTAATTAATGATTATACAATTCGGAAACAAACCTGTTAACCAGTTGAAAAATCCTGGCAACTTAGCATCCACGTGCTCTCTTGGTGTATTCTGAGTAAAATGCTGACCAGAAAATTAAGTTAGCCACTACTAGGACATCTCAAAATTTAACATTATTCAAATGTACTTGGGAATATTTTCCCCTATAATTATCTGATTACATGACTTGAAGACATCTGTGTATTAAAAGCTGCACATCAATAACTTATCATAGTCCAGAGATGGAACTAGTCACTTGGCATAAGCCACACTGGGCAGCACTAAAATTATTTTTCTTTAAAAAAGCAGTACAGGCATACCTCAGAGATATTGTGGATTTTGTTCTTCTCAATAACTTGCTGCAGCTTCTATATCAGGACTTGGGGCTTCACGTTGCACTTTTATTGCGTTCGGAAGATGACTTCTTTCCTAAAACCTCAAACACCAACCTCTGCTAGCTTTAAGCGTTTCTTTTGCAGCTCCCTTCCCCTTCTGAGCCTTCAAAGCACTGAAGAGATTTAGGGATCTGGCTCTGGATTGGACATTGGTTTATGGCAATATTGTGGCGAGTTTGATCTTTTGTCCAAGTCACTAAAACTTTTTTTTCCACATCAGCAATGTCTGTTTCATTTTCTTATCATTTGTGTGTTCACTGAAGTAGCACTTTTCGTGTCCTTCAAGGACTTTCTTTTGCAGTCACCAGGTGGCTAACTGACACAAGAAGCCCAGTTTTAGGCCCATCTCAGCTTTGGACATGGCTTCCGCACTAAATCAATTATAGCTTTTGATGTAAATTCAGAGACGTGCAAGCTTTCCTTTCAACTGAATATTTAGGGGCCATGATAGGGTCTCATTTTAATAATGTTTTATCTCAGGGAATAGTGAAGTCCAAGGAGAATGAGAGAGATGGGGATATGGGCCCTCAGTGGAGCAGTAGAAAACACATTATATTGATTAAATATGCTATCATTTGAGCATCATAGTTGACAGCCAGAAACAATCACATAATAACATCAGAGATCACAGATCACCATGACAAGTATAATAATAATGAAAAAGTTTGAAAATTGTGAGAGTTACCAAAAATGTGACATAGATTCACAAAGTGAGAAAAAGCTGCTGGAAAAGTACCACAGGTAGATTTGCTCAGGGCAGAGTTTCCACAAACCTTCAATTTGTGAAATCCATAATATCTATAAAGCACAATAAAGCAAAGCAAAATAAAATGAGGTATGGCTGTATCTTATTTAGAGATTTTGGGCTACTAAACAGATGAGTTTAAACCAACCCTTGTCCTCAGTAACTACACCCCAAATCACTGCCAAATGAAGGAGGTTAAAAAAATCATTGATTTATAACCCCAATAAGTTTTCTTTCTTTCTTTCTTTCTTTCTTTCTTTCTTTCTTTCTTTCTTTCTTTCTTTCTTTCTTTCTTTCTTTCTTTCTTTCCTTCTTTCTTTCTTTCTTTCTTTCTTTCTTTCTTTCTTTCTTTCTTTCTTCCTTCCTTCCTTCCTTCCTTCCTTCCTTCCTTCCTTCCTTTCTTTCTTTCTTTCTTTCTTTCTTTCTTTCTTTCTTTCTTTCTTTCTTTCTTTCTTTCTTTCTTTCTTTTTTTGCCCAATCCCTCCACCCACCCAACACCACTGCCCACCCTTCTCTCCCCTCTCCCTGCCAGAGGTGTCTACCAGCTCTCTATCTATGAGTCTGTCTCTATTTTGCTTGGTAAGTTTTCTGACTCCTGCCAAAGGAGATAAAATAATTGAATGAGAGTGTTATAACAAAACTCCTTACATTTGCATCCATTAGTTTAAGTGAACAGATTTTTTCATTGCTCACATATGCAAAAACAAGTGGACAAAAATAAATGATGCTGACTCCTATCTCATTCTAGCGAAAAGTAATATTCATTGTAGATACATGAACTTAATACAAAAACAGTCCCATATGACTCTACTACTAACTAATTCTCAATAACATGTTAATATTTGTTTAAAATATTTTTTAAATAAAAATGTGATTGTCATTTTGTTTAATTACTATACTAATAATTATCATGACCCCTCATTGAAAACAATCACAAAAAATTCATATAATCCTGGTTTGGTGATGCTGAACTCTTTTAGCTTTTTCTTGTCTGTGAAGCTCTTTATTTGACCTTCAATTCTAAATGATAGCTCTTCTGGGTAGAGTAATCTTGGTTGTAGGTTCGTGCTGTTCATCTCTTTGAATATTTCTTGCCACTCCCTTCTGGCCTGAATAATTTCTGTTTAGAAATCAGCTGACAGTTGTATGGATACTCCCTCATAGGTAGCTAACTGTTTTTCTCTTGCTGCTTTCAAGATTTGCTCTTTGTCTTTTGCCTTTGGAATTTTAATTATGATGTGTCTTGGTGTGGCTCTCACAGCTGCTACTCTTTGGGTGGGGTCATGCTTTTCACAAGACTGCTGCTCCTTGGACAGGGGTGGACTCCTCATGCAACTGATGCTCCTGAGAAGGGGGCAGGCTGCTTGTGGGCCTTCTCCTTCTCATACGAGGATGGGTCTGTTGCTTGACTGCTGCTCCTCAGATGGGGTTGGGTTGCTCACAGAGTTGCTGATTTTTGAATGGGGATGGGCTTCTGGTATGGCTGTTGCTCCTCCAACAGGGTAGGCTGCGTGAGGCTCCTGCTCTTTGGACTGGGACGTGATGCTCACGGATCTGCTGCTCCTCAGACAGGGGCAGGGTGATCACATAACTGCTGCTCAGGTCACTGCATTGCCCTGGGGTAAAACACTGTGCTGGCCATAGGGGAGTGTGCTTCAGAACTCACAGAGAAGCCCTTGCCAGAGGTGGCTAGAGTTTCGGTGATCATGGTACCATAGCCAAGGAAGCAGGTCCCTGGTGGTGGTGGCTGTAGAGTACCAGGAACTGAACTTGTGACCTTTCTGTGCAAGGGATGACACTAAACCAACTGAGCCACACAGGCCAGTGCCAGAGGGTATTTTTTTTAATGTTTTGCCTAGAGTCAGTAATTATCTATACTCACGACAGGATAGTTGCTCCAATAAGACCTATTCTACTAATATTAGAAGCAGAACTACTCCTTAGATTATAAGATAAAATTCTTAGATGTTTAGAAAAGAACCTTGCACATAATTAGGTATCAATAAATACATATATTATTAATATTTTTAAAATAGGTTTTATTGATTTTTTACATAGAGGAAGGGAGAAGGATAGAAAGTTAGAAACATCGATGAGAGAGGAACATCAATCAACTGCCTCCTACACCCCCCCCCCCCACTGGGGATGTGCCCGCAACCAAGGTACATGTCTTTGACTGAAATCGAACCTGGGACCCTTGAGTCCTCAGGCCGACACTCTATCCATTGAGCCAAACCGGTTTTGGCAATATTTTTAAATTTAAAATCAATCTTGGTCCTGCCTTCATCTTCTAATAATAATTCTGTTTGACTAGTTATTAAATCCAGGCCATTCATCTAACCCGTGATGTGATAGTATAGCAACAAAGAACTAAACTATATACTTGGTCCAAAATGTTTCTTATTAAATGAACATTCATAAATAGTTTCTTTTTTAAGTTTTTTTAAAATTATTGTTGACACTATTGTATATTAGTAACATTGAGAATTTTCTTCAAATTTTTATTGACCATCTGTATGCCCTCTTTGGAGAAATGTATATTTGGTTCTTTACCCATTTTTTAATTGGATTATTTGTCTTCCTTTTTAAAATTATTTTTTATTGATTTCAGAAATGGAGGAAGAGGTAGAGAGAGACAGAAACATCAATGATGAGAGAGAACCATTGATCAGTTGCCTCCTGCAAAACCCCACTGGGGATGGATCCTGCAATCCGGGCATGTGCCCTGACCTAGAATTGAACCATGACCTCCTGGTTCATATGTCTATACTCAACCACTGAACCAGGCCAGCCAGGTTTCTCTTCCTTTTTAAAAAAAGTTGTTTGAGTTCTTTATCTTTTTTGTAAATTAGCCCCTTATCAGATGCATCATTGTTAAATATGTTTTCCTATTCAGTGGATTCCCTTTTTCATTTTGGTGATGGTTAATTTTGCTCTGTAGAAGCTTTTCCATTTGATGTAAGTTTATTTTATCATACTTCTGCCAATGTAATACAATTCAGCACTATATTTATTTCTGTTTAATAGTTTGATACTTTGTAAAAGAGATGTTTGCTGCAATGCTTAATTAATTGCATGTATTCCCGTTTCTAAATTTTATTTTAATTTATTTTATCCTAACAAAAACTCACCTTTTTAATAAATTTTGACTGTATAATACATTACTGTTGATTATAGGCACAATGTTGTACAGAAGATATCTATAGTTTATTCATCTTGCTTGCCTGAAGCTTCATGCCAATTGGTTAGTCATTCCCCATTTTCCCATTCTTCTGCCTCAAAAAACCAGTATAGTACTCTTTGAATATATGAATTTGACTACTGAGTTGTATTTTCTAAGCAGTTTCCTTAATCATGTATAACTTCCTAGTTGTTTTGTATTATGGTGATATTTTCTAATTAATTTCATAACTTAAATTATTTATTTTGTAGATTCAAAAGCTGTTGTTATAAATGATACATATATTCTGTATATCCTATGCTAAATCTTCCCCTAGGATACCATCTTGCAAAACTGTAGTACAGTATTAAAACCAGAATGTTGTTATAGAGGCAAGAACAATAAAAACAAAACAAAAAAGTTATATAACTATATGGGAACCTTGTGATTCCCTTTTATTGCCCAACCCACCCCACTTTTGACCCTAACCATTGGTGCAAACTAATCTTTTCATTTATATGATTTTTTCCTATCAGTAAAGTTATATAAAATGATGCATTATGTAACCTTTTGAGGGTGGCATTTTATTTTATTTTTTTTTAAATATATTTTATTGATATTTTACAGAGAGGAAGGGAGAGAGATAGAGAGCTAGAAATGTCAATGAGAGAGAAACATCGACCAGCTGCCTCTTGCACAGATGTGCCTGCAACCAATGTACATGCCCTTGACTGGAATCAAACCCGGGACCTTTCAGTCCGCAGACCGACGCTCTACCACTGAGCCAAACCGGCTTCGGCTGAGGGTAGCGTTTTAAACTCACCATAATTCCCTTGAGATTCAACCAAGTTGTGTGTATCAGTAATTCAGTACCTTTGTTGCTGAGTAGAATTTCATGGTATGGACACTTCACAGTATATTTATCCATTCACCTGTTAAAATATATCTGGGTTATTTTCAGTTTTAAGCCATTATAAATAAATCTTTCATAAATATGTGTGTACAGTTTTGTGTGAAAATAAGTTTTATTTTCTTTAGAAAATGACCATTAGTGTAATTGGTGTCTAATATGATAGTCACATATTTTGTTTTACAAGAAACTGTCAAATTGTTTTCCAGAATAGCCATAGCAGTTTGCATTCCCACAAGCTATATATGAGTGTTCTGCTTTTTTGGAGTTGTTACTATTTCTTATTTTAGTAATTTTGATAGGTGTGTAGTCAAGTCTCTTAAATTTAAAGAAGTCCAATGCACTATCCATTGCGCACAGAGCCTAAGTCTCTTAAATTTGAATTTTCCCAGTGGCTAATGATGTTGAACATCTTTTTAATTATTTTATTTGACATATTTGTATCAATTTTATTGGAATGAATGTTAATGTTTCCTGTCCATTTTTAATTGCTTTTTGTTTTTATTTATTTGGGCATGATTATTTGTATAGATTCTAATCCTTTGTCAAATATGTGGTTTTAAATATTTTCTCTGTAGCATGATCTTCCATCTTCCTAATAGGTGCTTTCACAACAGAAGTTTATAACTTTTACCAAGTGTAGTTCATGAAATTTTTCTTTTATGGCTCAAGATTTTTTGTTGTCAAATCTAAAACTATCTAACACCATATCTCAAAATTTCTTCTATTTTTTTCTAAAACTTCTATAGTTTTACATTATATATTTAAGCTCGTGATTTATTTTTAGTTAATTTGTGTATTGAGCATGAGATTTGAGATTTAGGTCAAGGTTATTTTTGTGTGTGTATATTTTTAAACTATCAATGTCTAGGTGCTCTCACACTATGTGTTGAAAGAATTATCCTTTTCTGGTTTAATTGCATGTGCAACTTTGTCAATAATCAGTTGGGCATGGTTTTGTGTCTACTTCTATGTGATGTATTTTGTTTCACTGACTTATGTATAGCTTTCTCTCTGCCAATACCATAAAATCTTGATTGCAATAGTTATATAGAAGGCTTAACTATCTGGTTTTTGGGTAGTGTGATTCTTCTTCAAGATTATTTTAGTTACGTGTTAATCTCTGTGGACTGCTATAACAAAATTTATACTGCAAAATTAGTGGTTTAAACAACAGACATGTATTTCTCAAAGTTCAGGAATCCAGGAAGTCTAAGATTAGGTTGCCAGCAAGGTCAGGTTTTGGTGACAGCACTCTTCCTGGCATAAAGAAAATATTTTCACTGTGTCCTCACATTGTGGAGAAAGAGGGTAAACTGGTACCTCTTCCTCTTCTAGGTACAAATTCCTCATGACTAGACATAAACTTAATTACTTTCCAAAGGCCTCACCTCCTAATATAATCACATGGAAGGCTAGGGATTCAACACTTGATTCTGGGGAGACATATTAGTAAACATTCAGTCCATAATAGCTATTACAGGGGATATGACTTTCCTTGTAAAGTTTTTAAAGAATATTTTATTGAATTTTTTACAGAAAGGAAGGGAGAGGGATAGAGAGTTAGAAACATTGATGAGAGAGAAACAACAATCAGCTGCTTCCTGCACACCTCCTACTAGGGATCCAAGGTACATTCCCCTGACCAGAATCAAACCTGGAACCCTTTAGGCCACATGCCAATGCTATATCAACTGAGCCAAACCGGTTAGGGCTCCTTGTAAACCTTATAAGCAATACTAGAGGCATGGTACATAAAAATTTACGTACTGGAGTGGGGGTGTCCCTCATCCCAGCCTGCCCTTCTCACAGTTTGGAAGCCCTCAGGGGCAGGAAGCGACCCAGGGATCAGGGGAAGGCAATGCCTCATCACATCTCTACTGCTGCCACTGCTGGAAGCCCAAGCCTCAGGCAGCCCTGGTTACCTGAGCCTCACGTGGCCCTGGGCAACTGTGCAGCCACCATATGAGGCTTTCCTTTGCCACAGGCCGGCCTGGGCAGCTGGACAGCCAACATTTCAGGCTTGCCTGTGCCTCAGGTGTCAGCTAGGCAGTTGCCATCTGAGTTTTGCTTACACCTGGGGCCAGCCCTGGGTGGCTGGGGGGCTGAAGGGGCTGGGTGACTCCAGAAGCAGGCATGCATAGTGGCTGAGCTTTGCTGAACACCTGCTTCCCCAGCGGGGCTGAGGGGACTGGGCACTACCATCTTGTGGCTGTGGGTGCTGCCATTGTTGAGGGTGTGATAGTCAATTAGCATATCCCCTCCATATTAGCTGTGGGTGCTGCCATGTTTGCAATAGTGTGAAGGTAAATTAGCATATTCCCTTTTCATTAGATAGGACTAGATGCCCAGCACATGGAATCATGTGGTGTTAGGGTCCCTAGGCCTAGCCTGCAATCAGGGCCATGTTCTGTTTGCTCGCCAGTCCCCAGTCCTGCCCCGCTGCCACTCCCTGTTCGCTGTGGTTCTCTGTTTGCCATGCTCCATCAGAGCCTGCTGGCCAGGGGAGGGACTTAAAGGCCAGCTGTTCAGCCCGCTTGCCAGTCCCCACTCCTTCCTTCTGCCTCCCACTACAGTTTACTATGGTTCCCCATTTGCCATGCTGCAATCAGAGACTGCAGACTGGAGGGGAGGGACTGAGAGGTAGTCAATGGACCTCTCAGTGACTTGTCGAGTGGTCATTCAGATTGTTACAGCCTATATAATAAAAGGTTACTGGCCTTTTATTATATAGGTTGTTTATGTTTACAAAAATATAAAAAAAATATATTTGCTAGAGTTGATCACCATTTCATTAAATCTTTGTTTGTGTGTGTGTGTTAATGAGACATATACATAAATTTTTCCTGCTTTAGACAGCTATGCAGTAAGTCTTTATAAATTTAACAATCATATCTCACTCTCCAGAGGCTTTTGCTAGTCTTGTCTCATAAGGGTTTCTCAGCACAGAAGTTATCACAGCTTAGACACAGATGATCCTCATAGCCAATTGGCCTGGAGGTCAATTCCTCCCAGTGATAACCAACAACAATCAAGGCTTAACTACAACAAGATTGTGCACACAGCTCACAAAGGGGTGAGCAAAATGTCCACCTCAGTTAACTGGGGAGGCTGAGAGACTGGGTCCTATAGGACACCTAGCAAAGAAAGCCACTCTATCAACTCAGGGAAACATCCAAAATGTGGAGATAAATAAACAGATTACAAATGAAAGAAATAGAGGAAAGCAAAAAACTGGATGTAGAGTTCAAAACCCCAGTTTTAAGGTTTTTTAAGAATTTTCTAGAAAAGGCTGATAAACTTAATGAGACCCTTGAGAATATGAAAAAGGACTAATTAGAAATTAAGCATACACTGACTGAAATAAAAAAAAAAATATCATGAGACCCAACTAAAAATTAAACATAAACTGACTAAATTGGAAAATATTATGCAGATATCCAACAGCAGAATGGAGGAACACAAGAATCAGGTCAAAGAGTTGGAATACAAAGAGCCAAAAGACACTCCTCTGGAGAAGCAAGAAGAAAAGAGAACCCAGAAAGTTGAAGATAGTGTAAGGAGCCTCAGGGACAACTTCAAGCGTACCAACATCAAAATTATGGGGGTGCCAGAAGAAGAGAGAGTGCAAGATACTGAAAACATATTTGAAGAAATAATGTCAGAAAATATCCCCCACCTGGTGAAAGAAATAGACTTACAAGTACAGGAAGCATACAGAACACCAAACAAGAGGAATTGAAAGAGGAACACATCAAGACACATCATAATTAAAATGTCACGGGCAAAAGACAAAAAAAAAAAGGATCTTACAAGCAGCAAGAGAAAAGCAGTTGGTTACCTATAAGGGAGCACCCATACGACTATCAGCTGACTTCTCAACAGAAACTATGCAAGCCAGAAGGGAGTGGCAAGAAATATTCAAAGAGATGAATAGCAAGATCCTGCAACCAAGATTACTGTATCCAGCAAAGTTATCATTCAGAATTGAAGGACAGATAAAGAGCTTCACAAATAAGAAAAAGCTAAAGGAGTTCATCACCACTAAACCAGTATTATATGAAATGCTGAAAGGTATTATTTAAGAAGAGGAAGAAGAAGATAAAATATAAAAATTATGATCAACAAATACATATATATCAACAAGTGAATCTAAAAATCAAGTGAATTAAAAATCTGATGAACAGAATAAACTGGTGAATATAATAGAATCAGGGGCAAAGAAAGGGAGTGGATTGATAATTATTAGGGGGAAAGGGGTGTGGAGGGACAGAAAGCAACTGGATTAAAATTGTATACCTATGGATGAGGACAATGGCGGTGGAGGGGAAGGTAAGGGCAGAGGGTGGGGCAGGAACTGGGTGGAAGGGAGCTATGGGTGGAAAAAGGAGAAACAATTGTAATAATCTGAACAATAAAGATTTATTTTAAAAAAAAACCACAAGGCAGACTTTGGAATTATCAACACATTTGAAAGTACTTTAGCTAATCTAACAAAGAAAAAAGGGAAGACTCAAATCGCTGGAATAAGAAATGAAATGCAGGAGATTACTACTGAGCTTACAGAAATTACAAATATACATAAAGGAATACTATGAATAACTGTATGCCAATCAATTAGATAAAGTAGATGTAACAGAGAAACTCCTAGAAAGACAGTAACTACCAAAACTGACAGAAAAAACAGGTAAAGTGAATATATCTTGTTACATGTATGGAGACTAAATTGTTAATAATAATGATAATAATAATAAACTACTAAGAAAGAAAATCCCAGAACAAGATGGCTTCAGTAATGCAATTCCAAATTCTAAAAAATATTCAAAGGAAAATTAATACCAACTCTTCTTCCCAAAGTGATTTGACCTTGCAGTTGATGTTGATGGTTGACCTGGATCAACCCATGATTTTGTGTGTTTGGGATTCTCAAAATAAATCCACTTTTCATTGCCAGTCACAATTCAATGCAAAAAAATACTTTTTTTGTGTGCCATTGAAGCAACACTTTACTTATGACTTTTCGGTTTTCCATTTGTCTTTTGCTCAGTTGATGTGGCGCCTATTGTCCTTCCTCATTGCTTGTGAATGATTGGAAATTGTTTGTTGAGCAATGTTTAATCTTTCTGCAAGTTGTTTCTGAGGGTGACATGTATCTTCATCCAATAATGTTTGTAATTGTCATCTTCAAACTTTTTCGGTTGGCCTAGATGTTCTTTGTCTTTTATTAGACTTAATTCAAGAAAAAATGTGTGGAGGACAATTTCCAGATATTCAAATTACCTACCATGTGTTTGGTAAAGTGGAAAACTTCCCTCTTCTCTTACCCTTTTCTCTCTCTCCAAACTGGGAGTTATGTGGGGTTGGAGAAGAGAATTATGAACTATGCGTGGTAACCTACATATAATTGTAAACACCTATACTTTCTTTGAGAGTGCTTCTATACAAAAAGTAGGACAAAGCAAAGTGTTTGTAAATTTTAAACAGGATTTTTTTGGTTTTGATACCATTAAATAATCAGTTTCAGTTTACCTTTATGCCTGTACACATAATATGTAGACTATTGCTTTGATTTATTCATAAAACTAATAATAGAGTAATTTCTTAGCAATCATTGTTTTACCCCTACAGAACATCAATGGACACACAGAACTGTGTGGATCATTATAATAACTCCTCAGTGAAGATGTTAATCATTACCATTTTTTTGAAAGTTCTGGAGAGGTCTCTGCTGTGTAATGTATGCATAACCTACTTACAATTATAACCTGAGGTTTCTGCTTATTTGTTACATGTATATTTTGGGTCACTTGCAGAGGAGTAGCTCTGTGACAGGGAAACACACCCACCACATTCCCTAAAATCTGAACAGCACCTCCCCCACCTAAAGCCCTTTCAGAAACAAACTTCTGAGTGATTAAGATTGACAGCTGGCTAACAGGCAAAGGCCGGTGGAGTCAGAGCCCTAAGAACCAGGGAAGTTTGCTGGCCCAGCCCTTGGCCCCAAACTACTAACAAACCTGCTTTAGAGGGCATATTGGCCCCACCTGCTGGCAGCCAAGTCTTGTGGACACATACACAAACTGTGGATCAGTTGGAGTTCCAAGCAGATTTCTGATAGTGGTTAGCACCTAAATATCTCACGGAAAGCCCAGAATTGCTAAACCGAGTCAGCCACAGTCGTCAGAAGAATAGGATTCAAAGGGAGTTTCCATGGGGCACTAAACTCAGCAGAAAAGAACACAACTTTTTTTTCCCTTTGTTATTTTTAACTCTTTCCTTACTTTTGCTTTTTAAATTTATTTTATTTATCTATCTGATTTATGGCTTTGTTATAATTCTAATCTCTTCTGTTTTGTTCATGTATTTATTTTTCCTCTTCCTTTTTCCTACACAATCTTTTTTCCCCTTTCTCTTTTTCTTTTTTTCTTGACCTTGCTATTTCAGCATTTAAAAAAATATTTGTCTTATTTTGGGTCTATATGCTTTCTTCTCTGTTTTCCTTTCCATTTTTTTGCTTTTGTTTTCTTCCTCTATTTCAAACTGTTTTTCTTCCCCTATCCCCCCAATTCTTTATTTTAATTTTTTTCAGCTCTCCACCTACATATTCCATTTTGTACATGCCCTTTTTTGCATTTTGTTTGTTGACTTTTTATTTATTTTATTTTTGCTTTGTTTGTGTAAATAAAATTTATTTTATATTATTTTGTTTGTTTTGTTTGCTTTATTTTGTTTGTTTATTGTTTTGTTATTTTCATCTCATTTTTTTTCTTTGTTTCTTTTCTTCTATCATTCTTGCTCTCTTTTCTCTTTCCTAATTTCCTCTTCTCTTGTTACTTTTGTTGTTGCTGAAGGGGTCTTTTGTATGTTTTAGTTTTTCTTCTTTTGTGTTGCATTTTGTTGTATTGTGTTTTGTTCTGTTCTGTCAGCACCTCCACAAGAGCTCACCTGACATAGTTGGGGATGAGCCACATAGTCAGCCAGCAGAGGAGGAGATCCCATCAACAAACTGGACAATAATATTCAATACCCAACTACAATAGGAGAACACAAATAATTCAAGCAAAAGAAATTCCTAGAGCACCCAGGTCAGGAGATTTAAGAGACTGCACCAGTGGGTCCCACAAAACTCCTATTACATAAGACCACCCAAAAAATCTGGGAGGCAAAGTAGTTTTATCTATAATACACAGAAACAAATATAAAGGAAAATTAAAAATGAGGAGACAAAGAAACAACTTCCAAATGAGAGAAAAGAAGAATTCACCCAAAAAGGAAATAAATGAAATGGAGGCAAGCAATTTATCAAATAAATAATTCAGAATAATGGTAATAAGGGTACTCAGACAATTCCGTGAGAACTACAAACAACTTAATGGTAATTAGAAGGAACTTATGAAGAATTATAAAGGGACTTAATGAGACCTACAACAACTTGAAAAAACAGGTTGAGAAAATAAATAAAAATCGATTTGAAATGAGGAATAACATAGCTAAAATAAAGAACACCCTGGAAGGATTCAGCAGTTGACTAGAAGAAGCTGAGGACCAAATCAGCAACATAGAAGACAAAGTAGAAAAAAAACACCCATCCACAGCAACAAATGGGAAATAAATAAAAAGCAGGAGAAGAATTTAAGGGAGCTTTGGAACAGCATGGTACATAACATTTGCATCATATGCATCATATGGTTGCCAGAAGGAGAAGAATCCAAGCAAGGAAAAGAGAACCAGATTGAAGAAATTATGGCAGAAAATTTCCTTAACCTGGTGAAAGAAAAGGTCAGTCAAGTTCAGGAAACAGAGAGTCCAAATCATGATGAACCCCAAAATATTCACACCTAGGCAGAAAATAATTAAAAAGGCAAATATTAAAGGCAAAGAAAAAATCTTGCATGATGCCAGAGACAGAAAATTACCTACAATGAAGCTCCCATTAGACTCATAGCTGATTTCTCAATCGATACACTTCACCCAGAAGGAAGTGATATAAAGTATACAAAGTAATGAAAACTAAGGGACTGAACCCAAGATTATTCAATTCAGCATGGCTATCATTAAAATTCAAAGGTGAAATAAAGATCTTCACAAACCAAAGATGTCTAATAGAATTTTTTACCACCAAACCAGCAGTGCAAGAAGTGCTAAAGGGACTGGAATAATAAGAAGAAATAGAAAGAAAAGAACATAGGCATAAAGAATAAAATGGTAACTCATAAGTACCTAATAATAATAACATTAAATGTAAATGGCTTTATAGCTCCAAACAAAAGACATAGAGAAGCTGAATGGATAAGAAAACATGGCCTATAGATAAGCTGTCTATAAGAGACCCACCTCAGAACAAAGGACTCACATAGAATTAAAGTGAAGGAATGGGAAATTTTTTTCCAAGTAAATAGAAATAAAAAAGATGTCATAGCAATACTCATATCTGACAAAGTAGACTGCAAAATGAAAGCCATCACAAGAAATAAGGAATGCTATGGAACAATACTAAAGGTATAAATACAACAAGATAATATAACTAATAAACATATATGCAGATAATACAGGAGTATCCAATGTGTATATTAAAAAAAAACACTTCTGAATGATTTTAAGGGAGAGATAGACATCAATAAAATAATAGTAGGGAATGTTAACACCTCACTGATATCAATGGATAGATTTTCTAGAGGAAAAAATCAGCAAGGAAATAGAGATCCTAAATGACACACTCGATCAAATGGAATCAATTGATTATTTCAGAGTACTTCAGCCCAAAGCTACAGAATATACATTCTTCTAAAATGCACATGGGACATTTTCAATGATATCCCACATGATTTGGTCTTCAGCTTCTTCTAGTCAACATGTTAGTATACATACTAAGTCTCTACAATTTCAAGAAGATTGAAATTATATCAAAAATATATTCAGATAACAATGGCCTGAAATTAGAAATCAACCACAATAAAACACTCAGAAACATTCAAACATATGGAAGCTGAATAGCATGTTATTAAACAAAGAAATTAAAAAAAAATCCTAAAAAAAACTAATGAAAATGAATGTACAACAACCCCAAAACAATGGGCTACAGAGAAAGCAGTCCTTGGAGGGAAGTTCATAGCACTACAGGCCTACATAAAAAAAAGAAAAGAAAAAACCTCTAAGAAACTATATAACCCTATAACTTAAAGAATTAGAAAGAAAGCAACAAGAAACACAAATCCGAAAGGATATATGCACCCCTATGTTCATAGAGGCAAAATTCACCATAGCTAAGATTTGGAAATAGCCTAAGTGCCCCATCAGCAGATGAGTGGATTAAAAAACAGTGGTACATATATACAATGGAATACTATGCTGTAGCAAAAAATAAGTTCTTACCATTTGCAACACCATGAATGGAACTGGAGAGCATTATGCTAAGTGAAATAAGTCAGTCAGAGAAATATAAATAGTACATGATCTCACTAATTTATAAAACATAATGAACAACATAAACTGATGAACAAAAACAGATCCAGAGATAGAGAAGCATTGATCAGATTGTCAAACCTCAGAGGGAAGATAGGGGAGGGGATGGTAAGGGAGAGAGATCCACCAAAGGATTTGTATGTATGCCTATAAGCCTAACCAATGGACACAGACGATAGGGGGGTGAGAGCATCAGTGTGGGATGTGGGGAGCAATGGGGGTATAAGGACACCTATATAATACCTTAATCAATAAAGAAATTTAAAAAATATAAAAGATTCTTACTTTTTGATTGATATTTTCCTATTTACCTATATAATTACAATAAAATTAAAATTTATTTATTTTATACAATAAAATATATTTTATTGATTTTTTACAGAGAAGAAAGTAGAAGGATAGAGAGTTAGAAACATCAATGGGAGAGAAACATAGATCAGCTGCCTCCTGCACACTCCCCACTGGGTATATGCCTGCAACCAAGGTACATGCCCTTGACTAGAATTGAACCTTGAGTCCGCAGGGCGATGCTCTATCCACTGAGCCAAATTTGTTAGGGCACTGGTGTCAATCCTTAAGCTTTTATTTTGTTTGGGACTCTGTGAGCTTCTCAGATTTGCGTGACTTTTTCTTTCCAACATCAGGGAAGTTTTCTGTCATATTTTCTTCAGATTTTCTATTCTGTGATCAGCTTTCTCTCCTTCTGGCACCCCTATTATGAAGATGATGTTTTGTTTCATGTTGTCCCAAAGCTACCTTACACTCTCCTCCTGGTTTTTAATTTTCTTTTTCCAGTTGCTGCTCTGCTTGGGTGTTTTTCTTTGCCTTGTCTTCTAACTAGCTGATTTGGTTCTCAGCTTCTTCTAGTCTACTGTTGAAAGCTTCCATTGTATTCTTTATTGCCATTATATCATTTTTTATGTCCTCTTGATTCTTACACATGTTGAATTTGTCTTCCACCTTTTCAGTGTCCTTATAACCATTACTCTGAATTATTTCTCTGAGAAATTCTGTGCCTTCATTTCATTTATTTTCTTTTATGGTGATTCCTCCTTTTCTTTCATATGGAGATTGTCACATTGTCCCCCCATATTTGCTATTATATTGTGTTTGTTTCTATGTAATAGAGCAAACTACTATGCAACCCAGATTTTTTGAATTGGTCTTATGTAGTAGGACCCAGTGGTGAAGTCATCAGATCTTCTGGGCTGGATATTCTAGGTATTCCCCCTACTTGAGATATTTGGGTTCTCTCGATATAGTTAGGTCTTCAATATTATTGTCCCATTCATGGATAGAGTCTCCTCTAAGGGTGTCATGTTATATGGCTTGATCTCTATCTCATTGTGTCAACCATTGTGTAGGTGGGATCAAACAGCACAAAATACAAACTGATAAGACGGACACAAAAGGAACAGAACAGGAATGTACACAAGACAGCTATAACCCCAATAAAATTGAATACCAGAGAAAATAGAATTAGGAGAAGGAAAAGAGCACCAAAATGTCAGTGAAAAAAGATAGCAAGAAAAGAAGAAAAAGAAAAAAGAATTTGAGGGTACACAAATAATAAAACCAAAAGCACAAACAAAAAACACCCAGAAAAGGGGTTGGGGGGGAGAGAATCTATAGAGGCAGAGCTTAATACATAAAATAAGGTTAAGGAACTGGGTGAATAGGGGAAGGGCCAAGGTTCAGTATAGATGAGAGAGAAAGAGAATGAGTGGATAAGACTAAAAAATAAAAAGTAAAAATGTTATTTATTTGTTTGTTTGTTTGTTTGTTTAATTTTTAAAAGGGAGAATAGAGGCAAGAGCAGATAGGGCTGAATTTAAGAAGTGAAACTATTTTAAAAATTAGGAGATGAAAAGAGCAAGAGAGGAGAAGGGAAAAATTGCATAGTGGAGAAAGAGAAAAGCAAAGGGGAAATGAAGTAGGAGCAGGGAAGAGGAAACCCCCTCCCCCTCTGGGTAAAATGAAGTTTATTCATAGGAAGTGGTTTAAAATTGTTTTTAATTCTGAATAAAGTATAATCACTGGGCTTCCTGGTCCCAGTGGCTTCCTGGCTGGCTCTCTAGGAGGGGGTGGTGAGTGGAATCAGAGCAGGGCTTGGGGAAGGGGGACCTTCTAGACATTAGCTTTGCCCTTGCCCCATTTCTTTCTCTTGGATCTGAGCAAGGAGCAGACCAGGTAGCCCTTCCACATGGCCTGGATGAGCGTGGCCACCCTTAGCATGCACATAATCTCCTGCTTGGCCTCCATCCTCTTCTTTAAAAAAATATATATATATTTTATTGATATTTTACAGAGAGGAAGGGAGAGAGATAGAGAGCCAGAAACGTCGATGAGAGAGAAACATCGACCAGCTGCCCCCTGCACACCCTCTACGGCGATGTGCCCGCAACCAATGTACATGCCCTTGACCGGAATCAAACCCGGGACCCTTTAGTCCGCAGACCGACGTGCTACCACTGAGCCAAAGCGGTTTTGGCTCCATCCTCTTCTTGGAGGTGATCTCCCACTCTCCCGGATCTGGGTAAATTCTTCCACTAGCACCTCATACCTCTGCTGCAGCTCCTCCACTTGGATCTTCTCCTTGTGGATGATGTCCAGCTCCTCATACTCATCCTGGGGAGAGTCAAGAGGAAATTTTATATACAAATAATCCAACAGAGACTGCAATAATAATAACACATCAAAAAATCAGGTAAAGAAAATCATTTTTTAACAAGGGGTAAAAGGTAAGGAAAGGGGATAATGAAATCGGGGAAAGGAGAAGAAAAATAAGATTAAAAAGGGAGAAGTGAGGAAGAAAATTGTGAAAAAAATAAAAAGAAAAGAAACTTTTGTAATGTTCTTATTTTTTTTTACTTTGAAAAAAATATATTTTATTGATTTGTTACAGAATGGAAGGGAGAGGCATAGAGAGTTAGAAACACTGATACAGAGTTAGAAACACTGATGACCAGCTGCCTCCTGCACACTTCCTACTGAGTATGTGCCCACAACCAAGGTACATGCACTTGTCCAGAATTGAACTTGGGACTTTTCAGTCCACAGGCCAATGAACCACACCAGTTAGGGTAGAACTTTTAAATGTAACTTTTGTGTAGGTAATATTTCTGACTTTTAAACAATTTAAAAACTGATAAAAGATATTTAATTTTGACTTAAGCTATAATCATTTGTTGGATTTTCAGCTTTGATTGTACTTATTTTCCCCTTTTTATTTATAGAATTTATTGGGGTGACATTGATTAACAAAGTCATACAGGTCTCAAGTGTATAACTCAACAAAAACTCATCTGCACAATGAATTGCCTAAACTGAATTCTCTTTCCATCCCAATTTACCCTCCCTTTTCCCTCTCCCACTTTCACCACCCCCTTTCCCTCTATCACCATGTTGTTGTCTCTCTCTCTCTCTCTATATATATATATATATATATATATAATTTTTTTTTGCTTAATCCTATCACCACTTTTCACCCAGACTTCCACACCCTCCCTTCTGACAGATATCAGTCTGTTCTATGTATCTATGCTTTTGTTTTTATTTATAACTAGAGGCCTGGCGCATGAAATTCATGCTTTGGAGGTGGGAGAATCCCTCAGCCTGGCCTGTGCCCTCTTGCAGTCTGTGACCCCTTAGGGGATATCCACCTGCCAGCTTAGGCCCATTTCCCACAAGCGGACATCCCTCTCAAAGTCCAGATCCCCCCACTCCTTACCACCCGACTTCTTGCTGCTAGGCTGGCTGCTCCTTAGTGCTGCCATGGAGGCTCCTGGCCAGCTATGAGCCTGGCTTCTGGCTGAGTGGCACTCCCCCTCTGGGAGTGCACTGACTACCAAGGGGTAGCTCCTGCATTGAGTATCTTCCCACCGGTGGTCAGTTCATAGCAACTAGTCATTCCACCATTTGGTTGATTTGCATATTAGGGTTTTATTATATAGGATTTTTTAAATTAGGGTCAATATATAAGTGAGATCACAGAGCATTTGTCTTTCTCTGAATGGCATATTTAATTTAGTATAATAAACTACAGTTCCATCCAAGCTGTTGAAAGATGTAAGATTTTTCTTTTTTATGGCTGAGTAGTATTCCATTGTGTAAATGTACCACAGCATTTTTATTCACTCATATACTGATGGACACCTGGATTGTATCCAGCTCTTGGATATGATAAATAATGCAGCAATGAACATAGAGGTGCACATATCCTTTAAAATTAGCATTTCAGGTTTCTTCAGATATGTACCCAGAATTGGAATCACTGGGTCATAGGCACTACCATTTTTTATTTTTTAGGAAACTACATACTGTTTTCCATATTAGCAATACCAGTCTGCATTCCCATCAACAGTGTACTAGGGGATTCTTTTCTCCACATCTTCACCAACATTGGTAGTTTGTTGATTTGTTAATGATAGTCATTCTGACAAGTGTAAGATGATACCACATTGTCATTTTAATTTGCATCTCTAGGATGATTAGTAATTTTGAGCATTTTTTCATATGTCTATTAACCATCTGTATGTCTATTCAGATCATTTGCCCCTTTTTAAATTGGATTTTTCCTGTAGATGTTGAGTTGTATAAGTTCTTTGTATATTTTGGATATTAACCCCTTATCAGATGTATCATTGGAAAAATATGATATCCTAATTACTGGGCTGTCTTTTAATTATATTGATGGACGCATTTACTGTGCAGAAGCCTTTTAGCTTGATGTAGTCCCATTTGTTTATTTTTTCCATTATTTCCCTTGCCCAGCGATATATCTGAAAAATATTACTGAGAGTAGTATCTGAAATTTTACCGTCTATGTTTTCTTTCAGGATTTCTATGTTTTCACAACTTACATTTAAGTTTTTAATCCATTTTTAGTTTGTTCTTAAGTATGATGTAAGAAGGAGGTCTACTTTCATTATTTTGCATGTATCTGTCCAATTGTCCAACACCATTTTTTGAAGAGACTGTCACTACCCCATAATATTTTTTAAATATATATTTTATTTTTTACAGAGAGGAAGAGAGAGGGATAGAGAGTTAGAAACATAGGTGAGAGAGAAACATCGATCAGCTGCCTCTTGCACACCCCCCCCACTGGGGATGTGCCTGCAACCAAGGTACATGCCCTTGAATGGAATCGAATGTGGGACCTTTCAGTCCACAAATTGATACTCTATCCACTGAGCCAAACCGGTTTTGGTGTACCCCATAATATTAATTGACCATAAAGAGGTTGGTTTATTTCTTGGCTCTCTATTCTGTTTCAGTGATCTATATGTTTGTTCTTATGCCAATACCAAGCTGTTTTGATTTCTAGGGCCTTTTAATATAGTTAGAAAACAGTAGTGTGATCACTCCAACTGTGTTCTTTTTTCTCAAGATTTCTATGGCTATTTGGGTTCTTTGTGGTTCCATATACATTTTTGGAATATTTGTTCTACATCTGTGATATATGCCATTGCTATTTTGATAGGAATTGTATGAAATCTATAGATTGTGTTGGCTAATATGGACATTTAATGATGTTAATTCTTCCTCTTCGTGAATATGGCATATGTTAAGCTAAAAAAGAAGGCCTTTCTTTTTCTTACTGAAACCTTCCATAAGCTATGAGAAGCACCTGGTAATTAAACATGAAGATTTTTAACTTTCCTAATTCAAACTGCCTCTCTATTCAGACAGCAAGACAGATAAAGGCTGAGAGAGCAAGCTACACTCTCCCCTTCTGTGGTTTTAATGACTCTGAGGAAGTTCAGTGCCAGAAATTTTCTAGTTTCAAATGCAAACTGTGCCCCTTTTGAACTCTTTGTAACTTGTGAAGATGCTGATAAAGACACTCCCTAGGACATCTGCAGCTGAAGGACAAACAAGCCTAGCTCCTCAGGACAGCCTCCAGATCTGGAAAACTTCAAGGCAAATTTCCGGATTCCCCCTCCGCTTTTTATAGTTTTGTCACAGCTCCCATTTACTCCTTACAGCTGTAATGAAAGAAGAACTGTAATGAAAGAACACTTTATCATGGATGCCTTATGCCATCAAAGGCACCTGGCCCTTTCTTCCCTTTGGAAAGTAAAATAAACCCCCTCTCTCTGCATCTATTTCTTTACTCAATTGTGAATTCTTTCACAGCCTCCTTCAATGATCAAAGCCCAGTAGAATATGCTTCCACTCATCTGTGTCTTTCTCAATTTTTTTCTTCACTATCCTGTAGTTTTCCGCATATTTCTTTTAGATCCTTGGGTTAATTAATTCCTAGTTATCTTTTTGTTATTGTTTTTGCAATAGCAAGTGGGATTGTTTTCTTAATTTCTCTTTACCAATAGCTCATTAATGGTGTAAAAACGCCATTGATTTCTTAATATTAATTTTGTATTTGCTACTTTACAGAACACATCAGTTCTACTAATTTTTGGCTGGAGTCTTGAAGGTTATCTTGTCTTTTGCAAATAATGAGTTTTACTTCTTCCTTTCCAAATGGTTGCCTTTTATTTTTTCTTGTCTGATTGCTGTGGGTAGGACTTCCAATATTATATTGAATAAGAGTAAAAATGGGGATATCCCTGTCTAGTTTCAAATATTAAGAGAAAAGCTTGTACGGTAGTTTTTGATCTTTGATTATGATTTTGACTGTGGGATTGTCATATATAGCCATTATTACATTGAAATATATTTCTGCCATTCCCACAATGCTGATAGTTTTTATTACAAATGGGTGGTGGATTTTATCGAAAGCTTTTTCTGCATCTATTGAATATGATTATGTGATTTTTATCCCTCATTTTGTTTATATGATGTTTCATGTTATTGATTTGCAAATATTGTACCAACCTTGCACCTTAAGAATAAATCTCAGTTCTTCATGATGACTGATATTTAAATGTATTCTTGATTGTAATTTGCTAATACTTTATTGACATTTTTCCCATCAGTATTTCATCAGGAATATTGACATAATATTTTTCTTTGTCATGTCTTTCTCTAGTTGGAATTGGGATAATGCTCACCTCATAAAATGAGCTTGGGAGTCTTCACTCATCTTAAATATTTTTGAATAGTTGGAGAAGGATAGGTATTCCTTCTGCATTACATGTTTGGTGAAATTCACCTGTGAGGCCATCTGGTCCAGTACTTTGGTTTACTGGGAGTTTTTGTTTGTTTGTTTTGTTCTGTGTTTTTTGTTTTTGTTAACTCTTAGATGTTTTTAAAAATAAATCTTTATTGCTCATATTATTACAAATGTTCCTCATTTTTCCCTCCCTCCATTGCTCCCCTCCACCAAGTTTCCATCCCATCCTCTGCTCTTTCCCCATCACCCATTGTCCTCATCCATAGGTGCAGTTTATGTTCAGTATCTTCCTGCCTCCCACTCCCCATTTCCTTGAGAATCATCAGTCCACTCCCTTCCATACCACTGATTCTATTATATTCATCAGTTGATATTGTTCATCATGATTTTTACTTCCCTTGGTTTTTAGCTTCACTTGTTGATAGTTACTCATTTGTTGTTCATAATTTTTATCTTTATTTTCTTCCTCTCTCTAAAGAACCCCTTTTAGCAAATCATATAATTCTGGTTTGGCGGTGATGAACTCCTTTAGCTTAAATTTATTTGTGAAGCTCTTTATATGGCCTTCCATTCTGAGTGATAGCTTTTCTGGGTAGAGTATTTTTGGCTGTAGGTTCTTGCTAGTCATCACCTTGAATATTTCTTGCCATTCCCACCTGGCCTGCATGGTTTCTATTGAGAAATCAGCTGACAGTTGTATGGGTGCTCCTTTATAGGTAACTACCTGCTTTTGTCTTGCTGCTTTTAATATTCTCTCTTTGTCTTTTGCTCTTGGAATTTTAATTATTATGTGTCTTGGTGTGGTCCTCTTTGGATTCCTTTTGTTTGGGGTTCTCTGTGCTTCCTGGACTTGTAAGTCTATTTCTTTCCCCAGGTGGGGGAAGTTTTCTGTCACTATTTCTTTGAATATGTTTTTGGAATCTTGCTCTCTGTCATCTTCTGGGATGCCCATAATTCTGATTGGTTCGCTTGATGTTGTCCCAGAGGTTTCTTACACTTTCTTCAACTTTCTGGATTCTCTTGTCTTCTTGCTTCTTCGAAGGAGTATCCTCTGGCTCTTTGTGTTCTAAATCTTTGACTTGATTCTTGCAATCTCCCATTCTGTTTTTAGGACTCTGTATAATATATATATTTTTTTTATTTCAGAGAATGTTTTCTTTATTTCTTGTTGACCCTTTATTATTTCTAGTTGATCCCTTTTCATATCTTCATAGGTCTCATTTATTTTATCGGCCTTTTCTAGGAGATTCTTGAACAACCTTATAAGCGTGGCTTTGACCTCTATATCCAGTTGCTTTTTGTCCTCTATTTCTTTCTTTTGTGATCTGTCTCTGCATTTTTGCTGCTTCCCTGAGTTGGTAGGTTGGGAGGATCAGCTGTGTCTATGGCAGGAGACAGCTGTATTCCACTAGACTTGGAAACCTGCAAAAGCTTCAGTGTTCAGCTTGGATGGGACAGAATTTCAGGGTGGAGCCTACAGCCTTGGCTTCCTGTTAGCCCTGCCCTCTGAGGTTCCTGAGTCTCAGTGTATCTCTGTGTCCTTTGGTATTTGCTGCAAGCACCTCTGAGAGAGAGGTGCCCTAGAGTTTTGCCCGCTACCAGACAGTCTAGCCTCTCCCCCAAGGAACCAGCAACTGGGGTTCAGTGCAGTTGGAAGTGGGGTTAAGAGCAGTCTGGAGCTTATGTCTCCTTCCCGCTATGGCTATCCCACAGCCCAATCAACCTTATGTCATCTGCGTGAAATGTGAGGGACTCCAGGTCTCTGCCTTTCGCAGCTCCCCTGAGCTTCAGCCTTACAGCCCAGATTCCCTCTGTATGAGGCTGGGGCCCAAGGGTCTCGCCCAGAACTGGGGTTCAGTGCAGTCGGGGTTGGGGTTCAGCACAGTCCGGAGCTTTTATCTCCTTCCCGATAGGGAACGCCAGCCAGGCACTCAGCGGTCCCTCCTCTCCTGCTCTGTCCTCTTCCCAAGCATGTGCTGTGTCTCGGTACCTTAGGCTTTTACAGCTCCTCTGATTTTTCCTTCTGGTTTTCTCTTTCCTTCTAGTTGTAGAATTTCCAGTCAACTTTCCTATAGTTCTGGATAATGTCCCCTTTATATTTTAGTTGTATTTTTTGAAATTGTTGAGTGAGGCTGCAGTTAGGTGTTTACCTCTGCCGCCATCTTAGTTTTTCTCCAACTCTTGGATTTCTATTTTCTGATTCTTCCTGTTTCAGTTTTGGAAGATTGTATATGTTTCTAGAAATGTATCCTTTTAGCCCAGGTTATCCAATTTGGTGGTATCTGGTTGTTCATAATCATTTCTTACTTTGTACTTCTGTGCTGACAGTTGTTACAGCTTCTCTTTCATTTCTTATTTTATTTATTTGTGTCCTCTCTCTCCTTTTTGATGAGTCTGGAAAGTTTTGTCAATATTATCTTAACAAACAACCAGCTTTTGTTTTCATTCATCTTTTGTATCTTTTTGTTTTAGTCCCTATGTCATTTATTTCCACTCTAATCTTTATTATTTCCCTCCCTCAACTTTCTCTGGGTCTGTTTGTTAGCCTTTTTGAAGTTCTTTTAAGTATAGTGTTAAATTGTTTATTTTATTTTTTTCTTGCAACTTGGTTTAGGCCTGCAATGATGTCAATTTCTTTCTTAGGACTGCTTTTCCTATTCCCCATCAATTTTGGATTGTTGTTTATTCCTTTTTGTTTGTTTGCTTGTTTGTTTGTTTGATTTCTTCCTTGATCTTACTGCTAACCCATTCATTATATAATAATACTAGGGCCGATCACATGATTAAATCATGCCCATATAGGGTACCCTAGGCCTATCCTGCCATCAGGGCCATGCCCACTGCCCTGCGATGCCTCTTACACTCCACAGACACTGCTGGTGCCCCACAAAGCTCTGCGGATGCTGCCAGTGCCTCACAACACTCTGCAGACACTGCCAGAGCCTCGTGATGCTCTGGAGATGCTGTTGGTGCCCCATGATGCTTCAGGGATGCTGCCAATCCTGCTGGTGCCCCAGGATGCACTGGGGATGTTGCCAACGTTGCAGACACCCTGCAACACTCCGCCAACACTGCTGGCACACTGGGGGTGGGTATGAAGGTATGGGTACGGTGTTGGGGGAGGGCCTTAGAGGTGCTCCATGCACCTCCTGGTGACTGGTTGTTTGGTCATTACAGGTCATTATAGGCCTTTTATAATATAGACTAGAGGCCCAGTGCATGAAATTTGTGCACAGGGGTGTGTGTTCCTCAGCCCATCCTGCACCCTCTCCAATATGGGACTGCTGGCTCCCAACTGCTTACCTGCCTGCTTTCCTGTTGCCCCTGTTTCTGCCTTCCACTCTGCTCACCCCATAACCACTCCCCTGCCAGCCTGATTGATGTCTAACTGCTCCCCTGCCAGCCTAATTGCCCACAACTGCCTTCCCCTGCAGGCCTGGTCCTCCCCAGGTGTCATCCCTGCTGACCCAGATACCCCTAACTGCCCTCCCTGCCAGCCTCATCACCCCTAACTGCCCTCCCCTGCTGGTCTGTTCCTTCCTAATTGCCCTCCCCTGCAGGCCTGGGTCCTAACAAACTGCCTTCCCTTGCAGGCCTGTTTTCCCCAAACTTCCTTCCCCTGATGGCCTGTTCCCTCTCCAAATGCTCTCCCTTGCAGGGTTGGTCCCTCCCAACTGCCCTCCCCTGCTGGCCATCTTGTGTCCACATGGGGTCATTCATCCACATGGTTGCAGCCATCTTGAGTGTTGGAGTGACAGTCAATTTTCATATTACTCTTTTATTATATAGGATATTATTTAGCATCCATGTGGTTGACTATTTTTTGAGATAATTTTCTTTTAAAATCTTTATTGAAAATATTACAAATACCCTCCTTTTTTCTCCCATTGACCCCGTACAGCCCCCCACTGCCTCAGGCCCCAGGATACCCTATTGTCTGTGTCCATGAGTTATGCATATATGTATACAAATTCTTGATTGACTTCTTCCTACCCACAAACTTACCTATACCTTCCCTCTGATATTTTACAGTCTTGCATACCTGTATGTCTCTGAATCAATTTTCTTCAACAGTTTATTTTGTTCATTAAATTCCATATATGAATAAGATTATGTGATATTTGTTTTTCTCTGACTGGCTTATTTTGCTTAACATAATACTCTCTAGCTCTCTCCATGTTGTTTCAAAGGGTAAGAGATCATTCCTTTTTTACTGCTACATACTATTTTATGGAATAAATGTACCACAACATTTTTATCCACTTATCTAATGATGGGCACTTGGTCTATTTCCAGATCTTAGTTCATGTAAATTGCTCTGTTATGAACATAGGGGTGAATACATTATTTCTGATTGGTATTTTGGGTCTCTTAGGATATAGTTCTAGAAGTGAGATCAGGGGGTCAAATGGCAGTTCCCTATTTAATTTTTTGAGGAAAATTCATGCTGTTTCCCTTTATAGTTCTTTATAGTTGCAACAGTCTGCATTCCCACCAGCAGTGTACCAGGGTTCCCTTTTTTCTACATGCTCATGAGCAATTGTCATTTGTTGATTTCTTGATGATAGCCATACTGAAAGATGTGAGGTGGTACCTCATTGTCATTTTACTTTGCATCATTCTGATGATTCGTGACTTTGAGCATTTTTTCATGTCTTTTAGCCATTTGTATGTCTACACTGGAGAATTGTCTATGTATGTCCTTTGCCCATTTTTAAATTGGGTTGTGTGTCTTCCATTTGTTAAGTTGTATGAGTTTCTTATATATTTTGGAAATTAACCTCTGATAGGATGTATCATGGCAACTATGTTCTTCCTTGCAGTGGTCTCTCTTTTCATTTTGTTGATAGTTTCTTTTGCTGTGCAAAAGCTTTTTATATTGATGTAGTTTCATTTGTTTATTTTCTCCTTAGTTTATTTTTCCCTATGAGATGTATCCACAAATATATTTTTATGAAAGATAGCTGAGATTTTGCTTCCTATGGTTTCTTCTAGGATTTTTATGGTCTCAAAATGGATAAAGTTTTTTTTTTTTTATCCATTTTGAGTTTATTTTGTGTATGATGTAAGTTTTGTGCTCTAGTTTCATTTTTTTTCCCTGTATCTGTGCAATTTTCCCAACACCATTTATTGAAGAGACTGTCTTTACTCCATTGTATGCTCCTGTCTACTTTGTCACATACTAATTGAGTATAATGGCTTGGGTCAATTTCTGGGTTCTCTGTTCTGTTCCATTGACCTATATGCCTGTTTTTGTTTGAGCATTAGGCTCTTTTGAATCCAGTGTTCCTATAGTATAATTTGATATCTGATATTGTGATCCCTACAACTTTGTTTTTATTTCTTAAGATGACTGTAGTTATTTGGCATCCTCTTGGTTCCATATAAACTTTTGGAATATTTGTTCCAGATCTGTGAAATATGCTATTGTTATTTTAATAGGGATTGCATTGAATTTATAGATTGCTTTGGGTATTATGGACATTTTAATGATGCTAATTCTTACCAATCCATGAACACAGTGTATTCTTCCACTTGTTTATATCTTCCTCTATCACTTTTGAAAATATCCTGTAGATTTCCGAGTACAAGAATTTTACCTCATTAGTTAAATTTATTCCTAGATATCTTGATTTTTTGTTGCAATAGTAAATAGATTGTTTATGGGAATTCATTATTGATGTATTTCTGGGTGTTAATTTTGTAACCTGCTACAATGTGAAATTCCATTATTAAATCTAATGGGTTTGGTTATGAAGTCCTTATGGTTTTCTATGTACAATATCATGTCACCCACGAATAATGACAATTGTACTTCTTTTTAATTTGGATGCCTTTTATGTTATCTTTTTTTCTTATTGTCACAGCTAGCACTTCTAGGACTATGTTGAATAAGAGTGGTGAAAGCGAACATCCTGTCTTGTTCCTGTTCTTAGGAGGGATGTTTTAATTCTTGAACACTGAGTATGCTGTTGGCTATAGGATTGCCATATATGGCTTTTATTACATTGAAGTGCCCCTCTATTCCCACTTTGCTGAGAGTTTTTACCAAAATGGGTGTTGAATTTCATCATATGATTTCTCTGTGTCATAGTTGCTATGATACATCCTAAAAGGGTTCAATTTCCAAAATATATAAAGAATCCATACAACTTAACAAAAGGAATACAAAAAAAACCCAATTTTAAAATGGGTAAATAATCTAAATAGACAATTTTCCAGTATGTATATACAGATGGCAAATAGACAAATGAAAAAAGGTTCCTGTGATTTTTATCAAAATGGATGTTGGATTTGTCATATTCTTTCTAATGCAATATATTCCATACATGATCATGGGATATGCTTTTCTTACATTTGTATCTTTCTCGATTTCTTTCTTCAGTGTCTTACAATTTTCTGAGTATGGGTCTTTTACCTCCTTCATTAAATTTTCATCCTGGGGTTGTTTTTTTATGGAATTTAAATGGGATTGTTCTCTTAGTTTCCCTTTCTGATAGTTTATTGCTGATGTATAAAAATACACCAATGATACCAATATCTGAATATATATGTGTGTACACACACACACACACACACACCAGAGGCCTGGTGCACGGATTCATGCACTGGTGGTGGGCATTGAATGTTATTATTGGGCATCTATGATACACAACAATTTGAGTTAGGGATTCTTTAGAGGAGAAGGATGTCCTCAAGTAGTTATAATCTAATAAGTGGAGAAAGAGAGTTGAGGATTAAGATATACTCCCATAAATTGCCAAAGGATGTTACCGTAACTGCTGATACAAAAACCCTGAAAATAATTTGTCCTTATACCTTGGTGAATCATAATCATATATCTTATGTAATTAATGCATTTCTAAGTCAAAGTTGGTCATTTTAGCCAACTTTGTTACTTTTGGACAATTTGTATTCTCCCACAAGGATACTGGAGATGAATTGGATAAATTAAAAGACCTGATTTTAAACACAATAAGACATTTAGTCAAGAAATAATTGTTAGGCTATAGATGACAGTGTCCCAGAATATGTTGGTGGTAATAAACATGAAAACTAGTGGGCAGAGTTAAGATACATATTTCAGAGGCAAAATCTACAAAAATTGATAGTGTATTAGTTATGGTCAGCAGAGTGAAGGAACCAAAGGAATCAAGGAAGCCTTCTAGGTTTCTGTCTCAATCAGCACTGTGGATTGTATTACCATTTACTATAATGAGAAAGAAGGTCAGGGACAAGAAAAAATAAAGTACCTTTCTGGACAAATTTGAAATGCCTATGAGTCATTTAACTAGATAGGCTAAGCAGGCAATTGGACTTGCAAATTATGCTCAGTTAAGTTAGGGCTGGATCAACAGATTTAGAGCATATAGATATTTAAAATATAGGGAATGAGGGGAGAGAAAATGGCGGAAGAATAGGTAGGCTAGTTCTGACCCAGATCCCGAAGAGGAAGGAGAGAGCACCCGAGGGTCTCGCTGGGAGTGCCTGTCGACAAGCCAAGAGAGAGGCGAGCACCTGGAGAAACTGGGGGGCGCCTGATTGGGGAGTCCCTGACAATTGAACACCCGCAGCCCGATCTTCTCCTGGAGCGAGCTAGGGGAGAAGACGGGGAAATCGCGCCATCTTGACGGGAGGAGTTTTGGATTAAAGGACAGAATAGCCAGGCTGTAAAGACCACTGAGTGGCTGTTCGCCCCTGGACGCCGACCACAGTCAGCGCGAACGCTTGGATTGGAGGGAGTGCTCTAACCCAGGGTGAAGAATCGGTGAGTGTCTGCCGCGGCTCGCATATCCCCAGCGGCGCGCACATCTCCCCCAAGCCGCAGCTGGCGCCCCAGGCAGCTTTCGCGCGCTCGCAGAGGGGTCTGTGTGTGTAGGAAACCCAGAACTGGGCTGGAGCCACCCCTGACTGCGGTGGGGGCCCCTAAGGAGCAATATGTCTGAATCGGTCTCAGAGGGAGGTGCAGGCGAACGTGGTCGGCTCCTCTTGCCCAACACCCACCCCTCCATAGATCCCGGACACAGGGGGAAAGGAAAAAAAAAAACAAAAACAAAAAAGGGAGGGGCTCAGGAGGCCTGGCTCTCTGCCACCAGTAGGCACCGCCACCTAGAGGCTACAGTGCATATGGACTCTAGAACTGCTTCAAAAAACAAGACCCGATTACAACACGGAAGAAACACTGGGAATTGTTATTAAAGCCCAGACTGGGAACTGGTGAGCTAGACGGAGCAACAGAGGAAGTGAATGACCTTCATTACTGCAAACTTTATTTAATTTTTGATTTTGATTTTCTAATTGTTTAATTTTTTTCTGTTTTTTCTTTTAAGCTACATTAGTTGCAAAGTTTACTTAAGAAGATATTTTTTTTTCATCTTTCCTCACTTGATTTTACCTTTTTAATTAACTCACTTTTATATGTAATCAATATTATTACTACTAGTAGTTTGCTCGTTTTATCTTTTTATCTTATTTTCTTTTGTTTATTTTTATCATTATCTTTTAAGTGCCATATTATATACTTTTTAAAAAATTTTTTTTCTTTTCTCTTTTTTACCCCTGTGGGATTACTATTCAACAGACTATTTATACATTTCCTTCTCCAACGCTCTATTCTAACTCATCCCTACCTTTAGGCCATCACTCTTTTCCTAACCCTTTCCCTTTGATGTCCTGCTTATCTTAACTCTTTATTGCTCTAGATTTTCCCTATTTTTTTTCTATTTGCCCTCTCCTAAAATTTCACCCTTCCTGTGTATATCTGGCTCCCAACCCCCTACTCCAAGCCAACTCACACCTACCTTGTCGCTATTATAAAAAAAAAACAAAAAAAACCCCACAACAACAAAAAATCCTTCTCTCCACCCCTTTGTAGTTGTATGTTAAATGCTAACTATATCAAAGTTGTATGCTTTTTTGTAAGATTGGTTCGCTTATTTTTTGTATTTGATTGTATGATTTTGTTAGCTGGGTTCTAGTCATCTTTATTGAAGGATATTAATATTGCAAACGCTTTTCTGCTCAGTGCCTTGTGTGTTGTACCTGGTTGTGTTGTATTTTGTACCTTTAAATCTAAGCAGGAGAGAGAGAACTACATATACAGGCATCTTAAAACAGAAAGATCATGGGGAGGCTAAGAAACACCCCACCTATGAAAGAAAATCAGACATCACCAGAAAAGGAAGTAAATGATTTAGAGGCAAGCAACCTACCAGAACAAGAATTCAGAGTAATGATCATGGGATGGCTAAAAAGAATGGAAGACAAATTTGACAATATGAATAAGACCCAAGAGGAAATGAAGAAAAACCAAGAGGATCTGAAGAAGAACCAAGAGGATCTGAAGAAGAACCAAGAGGAAATGAAGGTGACCCAAGAAGAAATGAAAAATGACATCACTTCTATGAAGAACTCAATAGAAAGCATCAAGAGTAGACTAGAAGAAGCAGAGGACCGCATCAGTGAGCTGGAAGACAAGATGGAAAAAAATACCCAATTAGAGAAGCTGCTAGAAAAAAAAATAAAAAAACAGGAGGAGAGCCTACGGGAGCTTTGGGACAATACAAAACAAAACAATATTAGAATAATAGGGGTTCCAGAAGGAAAGGAAACTGAGCAAGATATGGAAAAAGTATTTCAAGAAATAATGACAGAAAACTTTCCTGAGATAGAGAAGAAAAAACCGACACAAATCCAAGATGCTCGAAGAGTCCCCAACAAAATGAATCCCCAAAGATCAACACCCAGACACATTATAATTAAGCTGGCAAAAAACATCGACAAAACCAGAATCTTAAAAGCAGCCAGAGAGAGACAAAAAGTTACATATAAAGGAACCCCCATCAGATTAGCAACTGATTTCTCAACAGAAACTCATCAGGCCAGAAGGGAATGGGATGACATATACAAAGTCATGCAAAGGAAGGGTCTGAACCCAAGAATACTGTACCCTGCAAGGCTGTCAATCAAAATTGAAGGTGTAATCAGGAGCTTCACTGACAAAAACAGACTAAAGGAATTTATCTCCAACAAACCAGCAATGCAAGATATGCTAAAGGGTCTACTGTAAAAATAAAGAAATAGGAAGCGAAGAAGGAACACAGGGGGATAGAATAAAAATGGCATCAAATACCTACCTATCAATAATTACTTTAAATGTAAATGGTTTAAATGCTCCAATCAAAAGACATAGGGTAACAGATTGGATAAGAAAGCAAAACTCATACATCTGCTGTCTACAAGAAACACATTTCAGAAAAAAAGATGCACACAGGCTGAGGGTGAAGGGATGGAAAAAGATTTTCCAGGCGAACGGAAATGAAAAAAAGGCTGGGGTAGCAATACTTATATCAGACAAATTAGATTTCAAAGTGAAGGACATAAAAAGGGATAATGAAGGCCACTTCATTATACTAAAGGGAGCAGTCCAACAAGAAGAAATAACCCTGGTAAACATATATGCACCAAATGTGGGAGCACCCAAATACATAAAAAAACTGCTGGAGGACATGAAGGGAGAGATTGATTGTAATACAATCATAGTAGGAGATTTTAATACCCCACTGTCACATTTGGACAAATCACCCAAACAAAAAATCAGCAAAGAAATATCAATCCTAAATGACTCACAAGACCAGATGGAATTAATCGACATCTTCAGAACATTCCACCCCAAAGCCACAGAATACACATTCTTCTCAAGTGCACTTGGGACATTTTCAAAGATAGACCACATGTTGGGACATAGGCAAAGTCTCTTCAAATTCAAGAAGATAGAAATCATATCAAGCATCTTTTCAGATCATAGTGGCATAAAACTGGAAATTAACTACAATAAAAATAATCCAAAGAAATCAAACACATGGAGACTAAACAGCATGCTATTAAACGAGGACTGGATTACCAAAGAAATCAAGGAAGAAATTAAAAACATCCTGGCAACAAATGACAATGAAGACACAACAATCCAAAATCTATGGGACACAGCAAAAGCAGTCTTGAGAGGGAAGTTCATATCTCTACAAGCCTATTGCAAAAAACTAGGAAAAAAGGTAACAGATTATCTAAGTCTAAAACTCAAAGAGTTAGAAAAAGAGCAACAAGAAAAGCCCACTGTAAGCAGAAGGAAAGAAATAATAAAAATCAGAGCAGAGATAAACGACATAGAGACCAAAGAAACAATACACAAGATCAACAAAACCAAGAGCTGGTTCTTTGAACGGATAAACAAGATTGATAAACCTCTAGCCAGGCTAACCAAGAAACAAAGAGAGAGGACCCAAATAAACAAAATCAGAAATGAAAGAGGTGAAATAACAACAGACCCCACCGAAATACAAAGGATTGTTACAAAATACTATGAGCAACTCTATTCCAACAAATTGCACAACCTGGAAGAAATGGACATATTCCTAGAAAAATACAACCTTCCAAAACTTAATCAGGAAGAATCTAAAAATCTCAACAGACCAGTTACTTGGGAAGAAATTGAAACAGTCATCAAAAAGCTGCCAGCAAACAAAAGCCCAGGGCCAGATGGCTTCACAGGAGAGTTTTACCAAACATTCAAGGAAGAACTATAACCTATCCTCCTCAGACTATTCCAAAAAATTCAAGAGGAAGGAACACTTCCAAACTCCTTTTATGAAGCCAGCATCACCCTAATACCAAAACCTGATAAAGACAACTCAATGAAAGAGAATTACAGGCCAATATCCCTCATGAACATAGATGCCAAAATACTCAACAAAATCCTAGCAAATCGGCTCCAGCAATACATCAGGAAGATCATACACCATGACCAAGTAGGTTTTATTCCAGGAATGCAAGGATGGTACAATATCTGCAAATCAATAAACGTGATACATCACATAAACAAATTGAAAGATAAAAATCATATGGTCATATCAATTGATGCAGAAAAAGCATTTGATAAAATCCAACACCCTTTCCTGATAAAAACTCTCAACAAGGTGGGAGTACAAGGATCATACCTCAACATAATAAAAGCTATATATGATAAACCCACAGCCAACATCATACTCAATGGGCAAAAACTAAAGCCATTCCCTCTTAGAACAGGAACAAGACAGGGATGCCCACTCTCACCACTCCTGTTTGACATTGTACTGGAAGTACTTGCCGTTGCAATTAGACAAGAAGAGGAAATAAAAGGCATCCAAATCGGAAAAGAAGAAGTAAAGTTATCCTTATTTGCAGATGACATGATATTGTACATAAAAAATCCAAAAGACTCCATCAAAAAACTAATAGACTTAATAAATGAATTTGGCAATGTAGCTGGATACAAAATTAACGCCAGGAAATCGATGGCATTCCTGTACACCAACAATGAATTTACAGAAACAGAGACCAAAAAAGCAATCCCATTTACCATCGCACCAAGAAAATTAAGATACCTGGGAATAAATTTAACTAAGGAGGTAAAAGACCTATATACGGAAAACTACACAACACTGAAAAAAGAAATAGAGGAAGATGTAAACAGATGGAAGAACATACCATGCTCATGGATTGGTAGAATCAACATCATCAAAATGTCCATACTTCCCAAAGCAATCTATAGGTTCAATGCACTCCCCATCAAAATACCAACGGCATATTTCACTGACCTAGAAAGAACTCTCCAAAAATTCATTTGGAACAATAAAAGACCTCAAATAGCATCAGCAATCCTGAGAAAGAAGAGTAAAGTAGGAGGGATCTCCATACCTGATTTCAAACTGTATTACAAAGCCACTGTCCTCAAAACAGCCTGGTACTGGCACAGGAACAGATATATAGATCAATGGAATAGAATAGAGAATCCAGATATCAACCCAAATCAATATGCTCAATTAATATTTGACAAAGGAGGCACGAGCATACAATGGAGTCAAGACAGTCTCTTCAGTAAATGGTGTTGGGAAAATTGGACAGATACTTGCAAAAGAATGAAACTAGAGCACCAACTTACTCCATACACAAAAATAAATTCGAAATGGTTACAGGACTTAAACATAAGATGGGAAACCATAAAAATACTAGAGGCATCCACAGGCAGCAAAATCTCAGATATATGCCAAAAGAACTTCTTCACTGATACTGCCCCTTGGGCAATGGAAGCTAAAGAGAAAATAAACAAATGGGACTATATCAAAATAAAAAGTTTTTTCACAGCAAAAGAAACCATCAACAAAACAACAAGAAAACCCACTACATGGGAGAACATATTCGCAAACGATATTACTGATAAAGGTTTAATCTCCAATATCTACAAACAGCTTATTCAACTCAGTAAAAGGAAAATAAATGAGCCAATTAAAAAATGGGCAATGGAACTGAATAGAATCTTCTCAAAAGAAGACAGAAGGAAAGCCAAGAGGCACATGAAAAACTGTTCAAAGTCACTACTTATCAGAGAGATGCAAATCAAAACAACAATGCGATACCATCTCACACCTGTCAGAATGGCCAACATTAACAAATCAACAAACGACAAGTGTTGGCGAGGTTGTGGAGAAAAAGGAACCCTCGTGCACTGCTGGTGGGAATGCAGACTGGTACAACCACTGTGGAGAACAGTATGGAGTTTCCTCAAAAAACTGAAAATGGAACTCCCATTTGACCCAGTAATCCCACTACTTGGAATATATCCCAAGAAAATAGGAGCACCAATCAGAAAGGATATATGCACCCCTTTATTCATAGCAGCACAATTTACAATAGCTAGGATTTGGAAACAGCCTAGGTGCCCGTCAGCAGATGATTGGATCAGAAAACTATGGTACATCTACACAATGGAATACTGTGCTGCCATAAAAAGAAGGAATTCTCATCATTTGCAGCAACCTGGATGGAACTGGAGAATATCATGCTGAGTGAAATAAGCCAGTCAATGAAAGAGAAACACCATATGACTTCACTCATTTATGAATAATAAAGAACATTATAAACTGATGAACCATAAGTTAAATATAGCGACAGTAAAGCAACAAGCAGACTGTCTAATTACAACGGGGAGGGGAGGGAAATATGAGGGAAATAAGAGATCAACCGAAGGACTTGTACACATGCATATAAGTTTAACCAATGGACACAAAACTCTGGGGAGGGAGGGAATGTTTTTGTTTTTGTTTTTGTTTTGGGGGGGGCAATGGTAATATATGTACACAGATAATAATTTAATAAAAAAAAAATAAAATAAAATATAGGGAATGGATGAGATCCCCACAGAGAGAAGCCAGCCATGAACTTGAGTTCGATTCTTAACAGTCAAAACCATTGATTGATTTTGTCAAGTAAGAAAAGAATACTAATAAAAAGAAAAAAAGAAAAAAAAAGAAGACTGAAGGTTCACTTAACAAGTTTCATCCATTCAACACAAATAATCAGTTCCCTTTGTTTAAAAATTTTACAACTTAACATTTTTTTTCTTGTTAGGCTGAATCAATTAGTGGTTTTGATATCATACAGTCACATAAACATACAGTGTTTGCTACTTTTTGAGCATAGACCTACCTTAGAACTTAGGCTTCAGTAGGTGGGCAGATCAAGTATGAGTTAAAAAGGGAGTCTACTTTCTCTAACTTAACTTACTATCTCTGCAACTATGATTGTAATCAATGAATTCTCACATGATTTAAACCTGTATACTTATGGGGCCTCATGATAACTAAGATATGTCCATGTCCTTCCTACAAAAGTTCCCAGATTTACACTGCCAAGAATGGAAGTCACGTGTTTCCAGGGGAAGGTCAACATCTTTGGCATTTCCTGCCTGCTATGGTTTGACAGATATTCACTTTTGTTTTTTGTTTTAAAAAATGTTTTTTAAAAAGATGTCTTGAAATAGCTGGCTTACCTCAGTAAGGTGGCAAGATAAGTTTTGAATACTACTTTATTTTTATTTATTCATTCTTTTAATCATTACATTTCTTTCTCATGCTGTAGGTTATTATAACTCATATTACTCCGTCTATCACAATGAGCTTTCACCTAAGTTATCTCAGCATAGTATAATGGGAAAAGCAATGGATTTGGACACAGCAGACCTGGTCCCCTAGGCCATATTAATATCTCCATTATACAGATGAGGAAATTGAAGGACAAAGAAGTAATGTTTCCTAGTTACACTTTTATATAAGTTGCAGAGACTGTATTTTAAGAAAGGCAGTTTGACCTTGGAGTCCATATTATTTATAGCTATACTCTACTGCCTCCAATTGGATGCTATGGTTATTTCTGTCAGACCCTGAAATAGGTAATTCTCACCCAAGATTACATAACATCTCAGAAGACAAAATAATGCCTTAATCCTATACTCAGAGAATTTATGATCTCTGGTCTAATTTCACCATATGAGTTTGCTTCTCATGGACATGGAAACACATATATGTAAACTATGATTTTTAAACTTTTAGAATAAAAAAGAGGTTACAGTAAATCATATAACCCGTAGAATGTAACAAAAGAGACTTAGGTCCTTATAACTGAAAAATCTGGCCTATTTAATTGCTCTAGTAAAATTGCCTGAGACTAAAACCATCAAATTTAATTGCTAAATCAACAGCACTAATGAAGCCAGGTTGCCATAATGAGGCCAGAAACATAGATATCAAAGTGATAATGGAAAGTGCTGGAGAGGCAAACAGGAAATAAGATCTGTATATAAACTTCAAGTTTGGAATAGAACTCTTCAACGTTTCATATATCTGAGTCCTCCATCATCTCTCCTTCAGAAAGTAGTTATAGTTCTTCCTGAATTCCTAACAAAGCAAGAAAGACAACTGAATAACTATCCTTATCTTTACCTCAACACCTTTTACACAGTCACAGATTCACACACTGAAAATTTGCTCTGAAAAATATTACAACCACTTAAACAGAACTTTCTAAGAATCTCAGTGATTATTTTCAAACTTGTGATTTGAGTAGTTTTAAAGCCATCGAGACATTTCCTAATTAATCTAAACATTTTCCTACCTTGCTTTATTCATCATGCTAAAATGTTAGCTTCTGATAAAGTCTACTCATAAAAGTAAATGCTACACAGGTAAAAAAAAATACATTTGATTCTACATTTATCAAAAAATAATAAAATTTCCATAAGACTCATATAATTTGGTGCTCATAGCTCACTAAGTATTGACTAAATTTTTAAATTCTTTATCCAGTTGCTAACTAACTTGTGTAATAGGAAAGCATTTTAGAGTCTAAAAATATTGACCTCTGCCTTACCCATGGCAATATTACCATTTATTTTTGCAGTTCATTGTGCTATTACTTCTTTTTGTTCAATATAAACTGAATCATAATGCTAATATTGACACCAGACACAATGGATCTGAAGTCACCTGTCACTACTTGAGTTAAATTAAGCAGATACAGGGTTGAATCATATATGAGCATTTATTCCAACAATGCCAACATTATGGGGAGAGCAGTCAGTCACCCTGGAAATTCTGTTCTGACACCCCTCACCTATTGGCTGATTATATAGACATTAAGAAGAAGATAGCTATGTGCAGCTGTGGTGTTCTGGTCTCTGGTCATTCTGGTCATTCCACTATTTTTATATCTTTGTTTCTATTACATAGGACTAGTGGCCTTGTGCATGACATTCGTGCATTGGGGAAGAGGTCCCTCAGGCTGCCTCTGCCTTCTCACAATCTTAGAACCCTTGGAGGATGTACAACTGCCACTCAGCAGCCATGAGCCCATTGGTGAGCCCAGCTTCACTGAGAGGCGCTATCCCTGTGGGAACACACTGGCCACCAGGAGGCAGCTCCTGCTTTGAGTGTCTGCCCCCTGGTGGTCAGTGTCTTTCATAGCAACCAGTCATTCTGTCATTTTGTTAATTTGCATATTAGCCTTTTATTATGTAGGATAGATAGGTATATACACTATACCTGTCAGGTACTATTTTATACCTTAGAAAGAAAAGAAAGGACATTTGATAAATGTAGAATCAAACTCAGAAGCAATAAATTGGTCTAAGTTATCATCAAAGCTCTGACTATAATATAATAATAGCAAGTTTTTATGGTATTAATGACTTATAAAACACTAAGGCAAAATTTGTATTATAAAATTATTTATATCCTTATGAGGATTCAAGCTTTTATTCTTTATGCAATTAAAAATACTTATTTCTGGGTACTTGATACACAGAAGTAAATAAGATATATAAGGCCCTGCCTTCATGGAGCTGGCAGTTCTCCAATTAAAATCAATAGGTTCTATTTCAACCTATCACTCCTTCCACAAAAATAATATTATATGAAATTTAATGCCTCTTTGTTTCATAAATTTTCCTTTCCTTACATAAACACATATGTACATATTGATGCTAATTTTTTGGTACTATACATATTATTATGTTCCTGAAATTATTCGCTTAACAAAAAATCATGGACATTTTTTCAAATATTTACATACAAATTTACCTTATCCTTTTTAGTAGGTTGATCATATTCTATTATCACAATTCCATATTTTATCACTTCACTTCCCTATTAATAGATTGTAAAGGTAGTTAATATTCTATCACTGCAAAAAACATGTAAATAAATACCTCAAATCTCTTTTATTGAGATAATTTTTATTTATTCAGATAAATTCTCCAATATGGGACTCAAAAGGATGTTGATTCATAATTTTAAAAAATACTGTTGGATTACATTTCAAAAATGAATATTTCTTCTTTTCTACCATTTTTCTTTTTGCATATTTTTCTCTTTAATTTCTTTTTAATTTATCTTCTTTATTGATTCGTTATTATTGTATTTTCTATTGTCTCATTCATATATCTAATTTTCATTTTTCCCTTTCCCACTGAATCTATTTTTTTCTCTTTTTCTTAATTATTTCCCCCTGTTATTGCACTATTTTACTTTTCTTATTTTAGGTCTATCTTCTTGCTTCTCTATTTTCACTTTCAATTTTTTTCTTTTGTTTTCTTCCTTCTTTATTTTAAACCATTTTTCCTTCCCTTATTTCCCTAATTCTTTTTTTAAAATATTTTTATTGATTTTTTACAGAGAGGAAGGGAGAGAGATAGAGAGATAGAAATGTCGATGAGAGAGAAACATCGGCCAGCTGCCTCTTGCACACCCCCTAATGGGGATGTGCCCGCAACCAATGTACATGCCCTTGACCAGAATCGAACCCGGGACCCTTCAGTCCGCAGACCGATGCTCTACCACTGAGCCAAACCGGTTTCGGTTCCCTAATTCTTATTTTCTTTATTTCATTTATGCTCCTACATATTCCTTTCCTCTAACTCTCTCTCTCTCTCTCTCTCTCTCTATATATATATATATATATATATATATATATATGTGTGTGTGTGTGTGTGTGTGTGTTTCTTTGTTTGTTTTTATTTTTCTCAATTTTTTCTTTCTTTTCTCCTATCATTCTTGGTCTATTTTATCTTCCTTAATTCCATCTTCTTTGGTGGTTGCTTTTATAGGTGTATTGGGTGTGTTTTAATTTTGTCTTGTGCTTTGTTGTGTTTTATTTTGTCTTATTCTGTCAGTACCTCCACAACTATCTACACAATATAATCAAGGGTAAGCTACATTGTCAGCCAGGCTGAGAGGAGACACTATACACAAATTGAAAATTAACATTTGAGACTCAACTACAAGAGAAGAAACCAAATAAATCAAGTTAGAGATGTTCCTAGAGCACCCAGCTCAAAAAATCTAAGAGACTGCAACATTAGGTTCAGCAAAATACCTACTACATAATACAATCACACAGTGTCGGGGGGGGGGTAGCAATTGACCTAATACATAGAAACAAATAGGAACAGCAAAATTGGCAGACACAGAAACAACCCCCAAAATAAAGAAAAGGAGAAACCATCAGGAAAGATGTAAATGGAATGGAGGAAATCAATTTGTCAGATAAAGAATTCAGAGTAATGGTAAAAATGGAGATGAAACAATTCAGTGAAAACTATGAGAAACTTAATGAGAATTGTAAGGAACTGAATGAGAATAAGATGAGTTACATCAATATGAAAGGAGAGATTGAAACAATGATTGAAAATAATGACATAGCTGACAAAAAGAACATCCTAGAAAGATTCTACAGTATACTAGAAGGAGCTGAGGACCAAATCAGTGAATTAGAATACGAAGTAGAAACAAACAAACACCTATTCAGAATGGAAAATTTGGAAAATTTTAAAAAGCAGGAGGAGTGTTTAGGGGAGATTTGGTACAGCATGAAACATAACAACATTCCCATCATAGGGGTCCCGAAGGAAAAGAATCCAAGCAAGAGGTAGAGAACCTGTTTGAAGAAATAATGGTATAAAATTATCCTAACCTGGTGAAGGAAAACGTCACTTAAGTTCAGGAAACACAAAGTGTCTCAAACAAGATGAACCCCAAAAGACTCATAACTTGACACATATTAATTAAAATGGCAAATATTAAAACAAAGAAAGAACCTTAAAGACTGTAAGAGAGACACAGAAAGCTACCTACAAAGGAGCTCCCATTGGACTATCAGCTGAATTCTCAATAAAAACACTTCAAGCCAGAAGGAATTGACATGAAGTATACAAAGTAATGATAACCAAGTGATCGAAACCAGGACTACTCTATCCAGCAAGCCTATAACTAAAATTGAAGGTGAAATAAAGAGGTTCAAATTTTAAAAAAAGCTAGAATAAATTATTATCACCTGCAAAATATGCTAAAGGTACTGGAATAAGAAGTAATAATAAGAGAAGAACATAGGCACAATGAGTAAGAATGGCAACAAATAAGAACCTTTCAATAATAATACTAAATACAAATGGCTCAAATGCTCCAATCAAAAGACATAGGGAGTTGAATGGATAAACAAACATGACCAAAATATATATCTAATAAAAGAGTAACATGCAGATTGACCATCTATCCAACACACAATAGCTGCCCCCATGTAGTTAAAGATCCTGCCCCCATGTGGACACAAGATGACCACCACAAGATGGCTAGCAGGGAAGGTCAGTTTGGAGGGACCAGGTCTGCAATGGAGGACAGTTTGAGGAGATCAACCCTGCAGGGGAGGGCAGTTTGAGAAGATCAACTCTGCAGGGGAGGGCAGTTAGAGGTGGCCAGGCCTGCAGAGGAGGGAAGTTGGGGGCAAATAGGCTGGCAGGGGAGCAGTTAGACATCAATCAGGCTGGCAGGGGAGTGGTCAGGGGGTGATCAGGCTGGCAGGCAGAAGCGGTTAGGGGCAATCAGGCAGGAGGTAGGCAGGAAAGAAGTTGGGAGTTCGCAGTCCTAGATTGTGAGAGGGATCCCAGATTAGAGAGACTGCAGGCTGGGCTGAGGAACAACCCCCACCCTGTACATGAATTTCATGAACCAGGCCTCTAGTTTTTTATAATAATTCTCAGAAAAGTGGAAATAGAGTGATCATGCTTCAGCATAATAAAGGCCATATATGATAAATCCCAGCCAATATCATGCTCAATGGGCATAAACTAAAACCATTCCTCCTAAGAACAGAAACAAGAGAGGGATGTCTGCTTTCACCATCCTTATTCAACATAGTACTAGAAGTCATACCCACAGCTATCAGATAAGAAATTATAAAAGGCATCTAAATTGGAAAGAATGAAACAAAACTATCATTATTTGTGGGTGAGATGATATTGTACATAGAACACCCTAAAGACTTCGCCAAAAAACTACTAGACTTCATAAATGAATCCAGCAACATAAAAGGATGCAAAATTAATACCCAGAAGCCTATGGCATTTTTGTACAATAATGAATTCTCAGAAATAGTAGCTAAAACAAGCAAGCAAAACAAAACAAAACAAAAAAACCATAAAACAATCCCCCTTACCACTGCAACAACAACAACAAAAAAAACCTTAAGAAATCTAGGGATAAACTTAACTAAGGAGGTAAAAGACCTGTACTCAGAAAACTACAGAATATTTACAAAAGAGATATAGGAAGACATAACCAATGTAATAACATACTGTGTTCATGGATTGGTGGAATAAACATCATTAAAATGTCCATACTACCTTAAGCAATCTATAGATTCAATGAAATCTAATTAAAAGACCAACAGCATATTTCACAGACCTAGAACAAAGTCTCCAAAAATTTATATGGAATAAAAAAAGACATAGAATAGCCTCAGAAATCCTGAGAAAGAAGAATAAAGTTGGAGGGATCACAATACAAGATTTCGAGCTGTATTACAAAGCCACTGTTCTTCAAATTGCCTTGTACTGGCACAGTAACAGACATATAGACCAATGAAACAGAACGAGGAAGCCAAAAATTGACATTTCAATAATTTTAAAATAGATATCACCACTAAAATGTCACAACCAGCAATTATACTGATGATATTTATGGAAAAAAAGCAATCAGGTCAGGTCACAGTACTTTATATAGAATAGTGTCTAAATTAGGCCTATATTACTCAGTATGTTTTAGGTACCTGTTACAGCATTATTTTCAAAAATTTGAAAATATAAGTAACATGCAAACATAAAATAAGCATGGGTCAAAAATTTTATTTAACACTTTAGTTAATGAGAGAACTAGTAATATATTATGACTGGTTCAAAGGACAATATAAAGAAAAGACAAAAATTCAGTAGAAATACTAAAATGAATTTGCTAACATACACAAAATGTGTTATATCTTATAAAACAATAAGTGGTAATGTATGGATTTTTTTTCTTCCAAATGGTAATAAAATGTGTTTTTACTGAATGTAAACCTTTTGAAAAGTTTAGAAAATTTTTTTCTATATTTCTATCAACTTTTATTCCTATAAAATAGGAAATAACAATGAAAAATCAAAGTTAAAACATCTATTAAATTAAATAATCCCCAGAGGATTTGCTATGCCCAGGACATCCAGAAATTTCTTCTTTCCAAATATAACTATAGGGAAATTTTTAAGCAGTAAAATTTCTCAAATTGTATTCAATTATAATAATTCATTATAAATGGATCATTTTTTCATATCTTCCTTTTATTTTTATTTTAAAATATATTTTATTGCTTTTAGAGAGGAAAGAGAGAGATAGAAACAATAAATGATGAAAGAGAATCACCAATCAGCTGCATATGCATGCCCTCTACTAGGGATAAACCCTGCAAACTGGGCATGTGCCCTTACCAGAAATCGCAACATAACCTCCTGGTTTATTGTTTGATGCTCAACCATTGGGTCACGCTGGCTGGGTTCATATATTCCTTAATGCATTGATAATATTAATATTTGTTATGGACTGAATGTTTATGTCCCCTCAAACTTCTAATCTCCAATGTAATGGTATATGGAGGTGGGCCTTTGGAAGGTAATTAGGTTTAGATTAGTTCATGAAGATGGAATCTCTGTGATGAAATTAGTGACCTTATTTAAGAAGAGGAAGAGACCAGAACTCACCATGTCTCCATGATTAATGGTACAGCAAGAAGGCTGTCTACAAACTAGGAATAGTTCTCACCAGACAATAAATTGGCTGGCACCTTGATCTCCAACATTCCAGCCTACAAGAATTATGAGAAATAAGTGTTTGTTCTATAAGCCATCCAGTCTATGCAATTTGTTATTTCATCTCCAGTTGAATAAGAAAATAATTCAGTTAAAAGTCAGTATAATATAAACATTACTATTTAAATATTTATATCCATAGTATATAAATATTTTATTTTATCTTACTGTAAGTGGGGATACGCTTTGGATAATAATTAATTTGTTTTTAAAGTAATATTCCACAAAAATAGCAACAAAATAAAAAGAAATTATATATATATATATATATATATATATATATATATATATATATATATATAAATTGATTTTTTACAGAGAGGAAAGGAGAGAGATAGATTAGAAACATCGATGAGAGAGAAACATAGATCAGCTGTCTCCTGCACGCTCCCACTGGGGATGTGCCCTCAACCAAGGTACATGCCCTTGACTGGAATTGAACCCAGGACCCTTCAGTCCACAGGCCAAAGCTCTATCCATTGAGCCAAACCGGTTTCAGCTAAAAGGAAATTAATACATATTAGTTAGTCTGGTGAATAAAAAGCTAACAATAGCCTTGTCTTATAATCAATATTGCTGATAATGTTATCAAAATGGCTTTTCCCTTTGGTTCACTTTGTTTAAGATATGGGTCCTTAGACTTTTGTGCTTAGCTGTAGACTATGATCAGACATCATATGGCTATCCTATTACCCTAAGGCATATACATAGCCATCCTATTCTACTCTTTGGAAAAATTTCCAAGCTGGATATTTTTCAAATGAACTTACGGGTATTGGCAATGTCCATCAGTTCCCATGAGTCTCCACAAAATACTCTATAAAAATTCCCTACCTTAAAGAAACACATAAAAATGGAGCTATAGTTATGGAAATATGCTATTAATATAATATATCCTTTTAAATTTTATTTTGTAAGGCACATTATTACCTTCATCATAGAGGACTTACAAAATAAGTACATTAGCAACAATTAGTTGAAGCTTTCAAATACAAGCCACTAAGTGATGTTAAACATGATTCACCCATTATAGATGGCCCCAAGGCTGGCACTAGTGGAGGCCTCAGTTTGCAGCTTACCCTCTCCTGGGCACCTGCAAGCCCAGAACAAGTAGAAGTTATCTGCTGGTTGTTTTGTAGCTCATGTCAGGTGGCTCAAGCAGTGAATAGGCTAAAGTTGATCTTGGCCCGAACCTCCTTGGAGGTCAGAGCAATAGGAGGCCAGGCCCTTGCCCAGCAGCACCTCCATTGTGGTTGCAGCCAGTACTCTGATCCAATTATCCTGTGGTAAATCCTTCCCATTGGCATGCCAACAGCAATCAAGTCTCAAGTCAAACAGGAGGATCTACACAGGGTCTTACCTAGGCTCCCAGATTGGGTGACCTCGTAGGCTGTGCCACCGGGCCTTATAGGACATTGACTACATAAAGCCATTCTACCAATATGAGGAGATGGGGAGATGTAGCATCTCTATTTGATTCATAGAAACCAAAACAGGGAGGCAGCCAATAAGAGACAAAAAAATGTCCAAAATGAAAGAACAAAACAAAACTACAGAAAGATAACTAAATTGAATAAAGATAAGCAATATACCCGATTCAGAGTTCAAAACACTGGTTATTAGGATGCTCAATGATCTCAATGAGAATTTCAACAAAGAGACGGGGGGAAAATGGAGATAGGAAAAGTAAAAGAGAACTGTCAGAAATGAAGAATACATTTAGGGAAGAAACAGTACAACAGATGATTCAGAGGGACAAATTAGCAATTTAGAGGAGAAGGAAGCAGAAAACATCAAATCAGAACAGCAAAAATAAAATTAAAAATAATAATAATCCAAATAAGTGAGGATAGTTTAAGTAGCTTCTGGAACAACTTCAAGAGTACCAGTATATGCATCATGTGTGTGATAAATAAGAAGGAAGAGAACAAGGAACTGAAAACCTACATGAGCCCAGCTGGTGTGGCTCAGTGTTTGAGCATCAACATATGAACCAAGAGGTCACGGTTTGATTCCCGGGCAGGGTACATGCCAAGCTTTTGGCTCTATCCCTGTAGGGGGCATGCAGAAGGCAGCTGATCAATGATTCTCATTCATCATTCATCTTTCCATCTCTTTCCTCTCTAAAATTAATTAAAAACTTTTAAAAAATGAAAACCTACATGAAAAAAATAATAATGGATAACTTCCCTAATCTGGTGAAGGAAATAGACATAAAAGTCCAGGAAATGCAGAGAGTCCCAAACAAGATGAACCAGAGAGGCACACACCAAGACACATCATAATTGAAATGATATAGGTTAAAGACAAAGAGAATCTTAAAAGCAGCAAGAAAAAAGCAGTTAGTTACCTACAAGGGAGCTCCCATAAGAGTGTCAGCTGATTTCTTAACAGAAACTGCATGAAATAGTCAAAGTGATATAACCAAGACTACTCCATCCAGGAAACCTATAATTTCTAATCAAAGGACAGATAAAGAACTAAGTCAAGAAAAAGCTAAAGAAATTTGTCACTGCCAAACCATTATTACAAGAAATTTTAAAGGATTTTGTTGGGAAAAAAGAGGAACAACATAGTTGTAAAGAATAAAATAGCAAAGATTAAAGGTAAAGAATCTTAAAACAGCCTGAGACAGTTACCTACAAAGAATCTCTCATAAAACCGTCAGCAGATTTCTCAATAGAAACTTTTCAGGCCAGAAGGGAGCAGCAAGAACTATTTAAAGTGATGAAAAGCAAGGACCTACACCCAAGATTATTCTACCTAGCAAAGCTATCATTTAGTATTAAAGAACATATAAAGAGCTTCCTGTATAATGAAAAGCTAAAAGAGTTTATCACCACCAAGACAATATTACAAAAAAAGGGTAAAGAACAGAAGGGAAAAAAGATAAAAAATAAAATAGCAATAAATAGGTATCTATCAATGATTACTTTAAATAAAAATGGATTAATGCTACAATAAAAGGCTTACTCTATCCAGGGGTCAGTTGCAAGCACACACAGAGTAGTGGGGGCCAGAGCAAGCAGAAAGGGCCTGGGTCAACTGTGGTGAACTTTCAGCTGTGGAGGTCCTGGATGTTGACCTTTACTATTGTGGCTGATGGTTTTGGACATGTGTGTGCCTCAGTGGAAGCTGGTGTTGGGATTTGGGCCAGGATCATACAGCTAAATAGGTGGAGGGGTTAGCTGTAGGTAAGCCCAATGCTGGAGTCAGACTCACAAGGGTCTGCGTGGGCCCTGGCAGTTTGACTGAATAGATTAAACAACAACAACAACAACAACAACGACAACAACAACACACAAGACATATGCTTCCTACAAGGGACTCACTTCAGATCACAAGACACACTCTGAAACTAAATGGATGGAAAAAGACATTTCATGAAAATGGAAATGAATTTTAAAAAGCAGAGGGAGCAATATTTCTACCAAAGAAACTTTAAAACAAAGACTAACAAGAAACAAAGAAGGACCTAGGAATTTTACTTCTAGATATTTATCTGAAGAAACACAAGACACTAAATTAAAAAGGAAACCATGTGTTCTTTGTAGCATGATTTTATAATATCCATGATATAGAGCAACCTAACTGCCCACAAATAGATAAATGGATAAATAAGTGGTGTATATATACAATGAAATATGAGTGAGCCACAAAAGAGAATGAAACATTGCCATCTGCAACAACAGGGATGGACCTAGAGAATATTATCCTAAGTGAAATAAGTCAGACAGAGAAAGACAAATAAGGATGATTTCATTTATATATGGAATCTATAAAATCAATAGATAAACAAGCATACCAGAAACAGATTCATAGATACAGAGAATAAACTGATGGTTGCTGGAGGGGTGGGTGATTGGGATGCTAGATGGAAAAGGTGAAGGGACTAAGTAGTGCAAATTAATAGATACAGAATAGTCATGGGGATCTAAAGTACACTGCAGAAAATATAGTCAATAGTATTATAATAACTAGATAGGGTATCTGATGGGTTCTAGGTTTATTGGGGTGATCATTTCATAAGTTATCTAAATAGCTAATTCCTATGCTCTACACCTGAAACTAATATATGTATGTCACCTGTGATAAAATTTTTAAAAATATTAAAAGGTAAAACAAAGAAATAAAATAATTGTACACTGAAAATTATAAAATGTTGCTGAAAAAAATCATGCAAGACACCAACAAATGGAAAGACATGACTCTTCATAGATGGAAAGATGTAATATTGTTACAATGTTCATACTACCCAAAGAGATCTACAGAATCAATGCAATCCATATCAAAATTCTAAAGGCATTTTATTTTTCAGCAATAGAAAAAGTCATCCTGAAACTTATATGAGATCTCAATGGACCACCAGGTAGGCAAAACAGTATCGAAAATAACAAAGTTGGAGGTCTCTTTCTGATTTCTAAACTTACCATACTTCTGTGAAAAACTTTTCTTCCACTGCCTCATGACCAGTCACTATGTGCATGTGTATCAAACTGTCAAAACAAAGTATAACAGTAGAAAATACAAAGTCCATTATATGCATACACAAAAGACGCATCCCAATAAAAAAGTTGATGGTTTTTATAACTAACTTAATAGGGAAAAAGGAGGTGGGAGGGGATTCTATGGGTAGATCAAATGGTTTCTTTAGGAAAGACAAATTGGTTTCTAAGGAAACAAATGGGAAATAAAAAGTTTGTGAAACTGTGTGTTTACGCAGGTGTGCACCGGGAGCAGGGCAGCCGGCAGTGACGGCTGGAGCATGTGATGTACATGCACTTGGCTGCGAGGGCCAGCTGTAAATGCCTGTGTAGTGGCAGGGGTCAGTTACAAGCACACACAGATTAGTGGGGGCCAGAGCAAGCAGAAAGGGCCTGGGTCAATTGTGGGTGAACTTGCAGCTGTGGAGGTCCCGGATGTTAATCTTTACTACTGTGGCTGATGGTTTTGGACATGTGTGTGCCTCAGTGGAGGCCGGCGTTGGGATTGGAGCTAGGATCATGTAGCTAAATAGGTAGAGGAGCTAGATTCTGGTAAGCCCAATGGTGCAGACCATGAACCTCACTCAGTAAAGGCTGGAGTCAGACTCACAAGGGGCTGCATGGACCCTGCCAGTTTGCATGTATTCCTTTGGCTGCAACGTCTCTCCACTGCTGTGTATAGAGTAGTGGAGACTGGTGCTTCGGAACAGGACAGAGGTATGCAGGTAGACAGCTGAGAGGTGTTAATTGCATGTAAACCCATTAGTTGAAAGCCAGTGATAGGCTCAAATCCAGGCCCACAAGAGGTAGTGGGAGCCTTGACTACCAACATACACGTTTTTGGCTGAAAGATATTGCCATGGGTGAGCACATGGGGTTTGGTGGTGGGAGTCAGCCCAATGGCATGCAAGTGCACAGCTAGATGGGAGTACTAAGAGCACACATGCTGTGGGAGATAACCTCAAGGATCTGGGTGGGAGCCTTGCCCTGGCTCAATTGCAGAGAACTGGAATGTCTGCAGGCTCAGATCCTGGGCTTTGCTAAGGTGTGGGGAAGGAATGGGGAGAGGATCAGGTAGCTTGTATTAGCAAATGCAAATACCGGTGGGATCTGGCGGAGGGAGCATGAGATCTGTAAGGCATCCACAGTAGCTCTGCTGGTCATTGTTCTCTTCAGTAGTGAAAGCTGCCAAGGTTGTCTGCAAAGCAAGTGACTAGGAAATGCAGTCACTCACTCCCAGGAAGCAGCTTATACTGATATATCCTGCTTTTTTTTTTTTTTTTGAATTGTTTCAAGCCATCTCTATATGTCTCAGATTTGCCAGTTTCTGGATGGAGTGAACTCAAAGTGGGTCCTTTGTGTGGTGTCCAAAATAACTTGGGAAGTGATCACTCACCCTCTTTCCCTCTTCCAGTGAGAGGAATACTTGCTAACTTGGGAGTTTCCTCTTGCTGCTGAGCAATGCTGGCTTGGGGGAGGCAAAATGAAACTGTTCTTCCTTCCCTTTTTGTGAGTTATTATCAATATTTTTGTTAAATTGTATTGCTAAAGTTTCTTAAGTAGACTTCAGAGCTCTTCTAGAGTTGTTTTTGCTGATAGATAGCTGTCTAATTGTTGAATTTTTGGGGGTGGATGGAGGCTGGCATCTCCTATTGACTGTGTGACATCATTTTGTTTTTCTTATGGAATTTTGTAGAGATATTTATTTCTGAACATTTGAAATTATGATTACCTCTCTAGAGTATATGGTGATAGTTTCACAAATTCATATTTTTGTCCTATTCTTAGGATTTTGTTGATAAAAAGAACAACTGTTGAATCAAAGAAATAAAGAATGAGTTCTTCAATTTGAAATATAAAATCTTTTCCATAATGATGAAGAAGCACAGCTTATAACACTACATAAACATGATTTGGTTTTGTAATTTATTTCCTTATGAGTGAAAAAGTAAAAAATTAAGCAGGCCTTATGTAAAAATTCACTGATTTTTAAAGCATATAACTATCATGTACATTGATCTAAGTTCAATCATTTACTGATATAACTACTTTAAAAATCACAAGGGTCTCAGGATCAGTGAGACGTACTCAAAAGAACTCAAGAGTAGCTATAATTATAAAATAAAAAATACGTTGCAAATTGAATCGCTTATTTCATAAGTGTTATTCCCTTAAGGTCAGGCTCTATTCACATTTATTGGTAATTAGATTCTACACAGGATTTTTGAAATATGAGGTTGCTAATCCTGACCTAAAATAATGAAATACTATCCTTTCAGTTAATGAAATTGCATGAGATCTTTCTTTTAGTCACCTCGTGTCACCCTGCAACAGATAAGAAATAAATTCTATTTGGTTTTATTTTTTTTAAAAATCCTATTTGATTTTAATACATTACACTTTCTTAGTCTATAATTTTATAGTGTTTCTACATAAATGCTGTTTCAAACATTGATGCTAGTAGGTAGTTGTTATGCTCCAATATTAGCTATTAACCTTATACATCAAAGTCATCTGCAGTGCTTGTCCAATTTCCGATGAGTTTACAGTTTTGATAGCATTATTTGTTGCATCTTGTAGTTTAAAATAAAATAAATAACATATCAAATAGAATTTATTACACTTCTATAAGGGAGAAAATAAAAATATGCTGCCTATAAAAAAGTGGTACTTCTACTAAGAAAAATATTTTTCTTCGGGTCTAGGATCAGTCTTTGAGTTTATATAATTTAAATTGCAATAAATGTTTATATGTTGTGATTTTGATTTCTAATGACAATTTTAGAAGTTTTAGAATTAATATTCAAAGGTATGCTCTATAACCAATTACAATATTACACAATATATGGTCTACGTTTTTACAGATTTCATACTAGCTACTTCTTATGGAATAGCAAATATTTCAAACAAAAAGTAATATGCTATTCTAGGATAAATTAAAAATATAAGAATGTATTGTTAATAATAATTGAAATATTTCCTAATTATCCATTACTTGTTCAGTTTTCTTGTCACTATGAGAGGGATAATCAGGACTTAATTACTATAGCAGAGTAAGCTATTCACTTTGGAATAGCTTTGTGAGATCCACTATGAACTACAATTAATCATAAATTCATGTTTGTGTGTTTTTGATGAACTGAATTTATTGAGCCTTGACACATTTCTCTCTTTATAAATAGAAAACTAGAAGGACAAACTCCTGGGGAATCTAGGCTGGGCCTCCGAAAATTAATAACATTTTATATCGTTTGCCATGGAGCTTTAGGTAAGCACTTGGAGTTTCTGTGTTTGTGTCATAACGGCCTCTGGAAAGGAGTTAGCCTTTTTTTCTTCAACAGGACTTTACCTGGAAAGTCAAAGGTTTGTTTTAATCATTCTGATTTTAAATATTAAATCATGATTTTCTCAAGCTTAGCTATTTCAGTGTGGCTGTCCTCCTGCTGCTTTTTGTTTTGTTTTGTTTTTAGTACCATATAAAAGAGTTAATTTTGGGGAACACCCTACAGAAGAAGCCAGACACAAGCCAGCATGATCTAGGATGACTGAGAGATCCAGAATAAAGATGAGATGAAGCCCATCAGTGTCCTTTCATTTTGCTTAAACACATGTTAATTTTCACCCACCAAAAGCATTTAAGGAGCTTATAATTTTTTGAACAGGTATTTTATAACTTTACATATAAAAGTCTAATATTGAACTTATATTTTCAAACTACACAAATACACACAGATTCCAATATCCCAAATGAAGAAAAAATTTGCCCCATGGCAAAGGAAAAAGAAGTTTAAGAGAATACATGATTACAATAAAAATGGTGAGATAAAGTAAGCACATAAGATTTTATAAAAAGGTCCATCATGTTTAAGAGGAGGACAGATCCTGTTTCAAAACAGGTAAGAAATCATGAGAAGAACTTTTGGAGGATGGATAGTGTCTCAACAACTAAAGGAGTAAACATCACATGTAAAGATAGTGAATCAGAGATTTTCAAGGTGTGTTTAGGGTACAGTGAGCAAGTCAATTTGACTTGAAAACAAAGTCATCTCTGGTGAAGGAAATTACAGGTTGAAATGTATAAAAGTACAGTTGACCCTTGAACAACATGGAGGGGTTGGGGTGCTGATGTCCAGGCAGTCAAAAATCTGCATATAACATTTGCCTCCCAAAAAACCTAGCTAGAGTTATGACATTGAAGATTAGTTCCAGAGCCCCCTGAGGATTCCAAAATTTGTGGATGCTCCAAGATACAGAAGGCCGACTGTATATTTATTGAAAAATTATCTGTGGGTAAGTGGATCATGTTGTTCAAAAATCATCTGTACATCCAGATATTTGAGCATCTTGTATGCATGCATATGAGCATAACCAATGGACACAGACAGTAAAGGGGTGAGGGAGGTGATGGGGATGGGTGGTTGAGAAGAGGTCAATGGGGGGGGGGAAGGAGACTTATGAAATACTTTAAGCAATAAATAATTTAAAAAAAGAATCAACTTTACATTGGCTCATGTGGAAGGCATAAATGTTAAACTGAAGAATTTATGATAATTCAGAAGATGACGAGCAATTAAGCATTTTGAGCATGAGTGTTCGATAGAAGCTGAAGGTGAGTGATTTCCAATCATGGCTGCACTTCAGAATCTTCTGAGGGAACTTTTGAGAAATTACATATGCCAGCACCATGCCCTCTGCAACTTGATTTAACTGGAATAGGGTTAGACATACATGTTTTCTATATTTTAAAGTTCCAGAGGTGATTATAATATGCAACCACTATAAATAAACACAGATATTAGTGTTAAAGATTTCTCAACCTGGACTATGCATAATTTGAACCAAGCCTGCCTTAATTACTTTGACTCTTTACAACGTGATTAATATTCTCAGAGGTTTAAAAATAGAATTGCCATATGCAGTGACAGAAGGAGACAAACTATGAGAGGTGAGTAAACAATGCAATATACAGATGATATTATAAAATTGTACGATTGAAACTTATATAATGCTATTAACCAATATTACCCTAATAAATTTAATTAAAAAGCATAGTTGAAAACTACAACCCTAGAAATTTTTATTCATTTTGTCAGGGTTGAGATAAAGTAATCTGTCAGGTTATGTAGCTCCACTGGTAATGATAAGCAACTATTATTGAGAATCGTTGTTCATAGAGAAATAAATTATAGCACTTGGATAATACTAAATCTTACTTGAATTTTGAAATAAAGTTTAAATAAAGCAGTATAAGGCTCATTCACAGCACTTTCTATTTCTAGCAATTCCTTATATGGTATTTAATTATTTAATGGTCTGTTATCTGACCTTCTAAAATAGAAATAACATCACACAACCTGCATAGCTCAGTGATTGAGTGTCAACCTATGAACCAGGAGGTCACAGTTCGATTCCTGGTGGGTTGGGGCATGTGCCAAGGTTGAGGGCTCAATCCTCAGTGGGGGACTTGCAGGAGGTAGCTGATCAATGATTCTCATCATTGGTGTTTCTATATATCTCTCTCCCTCTCCCTTCCTGTCTGAAATTAATAAAAATATATGTAACAAGGAAATAATATCTACCTCATGATGTTTTTTTGAATGATAAGTGGAATTGATTAAAAATGAAAATAATTAAGAATAGTTCTGGTAGGTAGTAAATTCTGTGGACACTAAGAAGAAATATATTTGCCAAGAAGGCCTCCTTTTGGTTAATTGGGTTCAAATTCATAACCACAGCACAGTAGCCATTGTTGGCAGGGGCCTTTCATTACCCACTGCATTTCAGACTGCTGCACTGTGCTTCTGCCATCTGAGGTGGCCTTTATAAAGGAGTTTCTGGAATTATTTTTCAACCAATCATCTGAGGCTTGTCCTGAAAAATTCGAACTTCACAGCTGTAGCCTAATTTACATATTTACTGTCCAATCAGAGCAGCTCCTTCATGACCAATCAGAAAATGCAATTCCAAACAATCAAGCCAGTGATATTTGGACCAATCAAAATGTGCAAATTTAGACACCTAACTTGCATTGAATTGGACCATACAGGAGCAGGGCATGGACTTTCTCTATAAAAGTGGTCTTCTCTATGTATAGGAGGAGAGCACTTTTGGTTTCTAGTTTTAGGTATGAGAAACATATCTATCTACCCAGCTAAGACCACTGAGTGATGCAGTTTCCATTTGACAGCAATGTAACCAACTGCATCTTATGAATTAGTGTTATACACAGTCCCTTCTTTCCTGAACTAATGCATAATGCCTTTTTTAGATTAAGTAAAATAATATAACTGAAACAATGATGCTAGATAAAATGTTCATCTCTCCAGGTCACATTAAATAAGTATATTAATAAGGTAAATAATACAACATTTTACAATTAAGAATAAAATGAGAAGTTCATATTTTTCTGTAAGTGATTATTCTTTCCATACCATTGTAATGATTTTTCAAAACTTAGGTTGAGAAAGTTTGGCAAAATAGGTTTTTAATGACATATACAGGCTTTGGCCAACTGATAATTTCTGGGAGAATATATTTAGTTCAATTCCCTGTTTACTATTGATTAAAGTTCTCAGACTCAGTAAAGTTATATGCTAACATAGATTTTTATTCCTTAAAAATAATTTTTATATGATGAAAAAAGTTATATTATGACTTATTGGACATTAGCCAATTTTCATCTAACCTAAATATCTTATCTTAATATTATTTATAAATCTCTACCTTTTCAAATAGTCTTTGAAATGTTTTTAACCTTATGCTGGTTCTCCAGTTTCATCAATGGGGTAAAGAAAATATTTGATATATGTTCACAGTATATTTGAAAGAGATTCATCTTTTTAACTACTTGGAAATTATCCTTTAACAATATTTACTTCTTATCCATATTTCACTGTTGAATAAATCTCTGAGGTCCCCTCAAGTCTCAACTGAAGGTATTTCTACCTTTTCTCCCATTAATGGAATCTGGAAACAAAAGGTCATTCTCCTTTTTGTCAAAGGCTTATTCAGAGTCCACATCCTTCTCTTCACCCAAGTGAGTAAATCTGGAGTTTTTCTCACTTTTTTGCTTTTCAGATTTATATTACCCCCTAAGGACAGTCTTAGAACTGAAAATATAGTTTTGCTAATGGGCCAAACTGTTTAGCATAATGTGAGATTTTGTGCTTATACCTCACGTTACTTTGCATTGTGTTTTGTATTTCTCTTTTTTCTCTTTGTTTTTCTCAATTAATTTAACAGACACTGTCTGTGAATTGAAAAGGAAGGAAAGAGGAAATACTTACATACCAACCATTGTGCTAAGCTGGTTTTCAAACATTATATCATTTAATGTTCAACATAACCTTTTGAGGTCAGCATTGATATTCACATTTTGGGGATGGGAATACTGAGTCTTAAACAAGGTCACATAATATAGTAAATAGAGAAATAATTTTGTTGTCTCAAAAGTTATGATTTTTGCCCTTTATTATAGCTAGGTCATGATTATAGGTAGGGAGAACAATATTTTAGAAACTTATTTATGGCAGTATGACCACAAAATTGAAGGAAGAAGCAACTAGAGACAAAGGAGTCATTTAAGAAACTTAATAGTGAGGTAATGAAAATAGAGAAGAATAAGTACATTTAAGAAACATTATAGATTTCAACATGACTAGATGAACTACTAAACAATAAGATTATAGATTTCCCTTTGAGAGCTAACTAAATATTGCTAACTGAATATTGCAAAATAATCAAAAGTCTTGCTCTTCAAATTGTGATCTGGATCGACAGCATTAACATCAATTGGGAGCTTGTTAGAAATGAAAATTTCAAAGATCTATTCCAGAACCATTATGATGATTTAAAATATGTCCACAGACTCTTTGACACATCTTAGTTCTACTCTTATATATAGGCAAATTTGATGACAATGGTCTGAAAATAATAAATATAAAATTCCAGAAATAAAAAATGTACATGCTTTATTTATTTATTATCCTCACCTGAGGATATTTTTCCATTGAATGTTTTATAGAAAGTGAAGGGGAAAAAGGGAGAGGAGAGAGAGAGAGAGAGAGAGAGAGAGAGAGAGAGAGAGAGAGAGAGAGAGATGTGATAAAGACACATTGGCTGATTGCCTCTCGCATTTAACCTGACTGGGACCAGGGATTGAGCCTCAGCCAAGGTACATGCCCTTGACCAGGAATCAAACCCATGACACTTCATTCCTTGGGTTGATGTTCTAACCAATGATCAAACTGAACAGAGCTGTACTAACATGTCTCAAATTGCCCACCATTCTTCCTGACCGATGTGGCTCAGTTGTTGAGCATCAACCTATAAACCAGGAGGTCATGGTTTGATTCCTCGTAAGGGCACCTACCTCGGTTTCAGGCTCGGTCCCCAGGAGGGGGCGTTAAAGAGGAAGCTGATTCATGATTCTCTCATCCTTGATGTTCCTATCCCTCTGTCCCTCTCCCTTTCTCTCTCTGAAAGCAATAAAAACATGTTTCATTTTATTTTTTTAAAGTAGTTTTAAAAAAGAATGCTAAAATAAAATAAATCGTCCGCTATTCTGAGTAATATAATACAATTTTGATCTGTTCTACTTTGCCCTGATTAGTATGTGGTGCATTCCTATATCTAGTGCATCTATGCTGCATAAACTATTGGCCTGTTTGTTATTTAGTAGCCATCTCAGTTATCTATTTATCAGAGAAAGACACACCACATAATTTTTTTATAATAACAAATTGATATAATTGTTCTTTCTCGTTATTAGTTTTTGTTAATCTATTACTGATGCTAGTTCAATTTTCATTCAGGGCACATACCCAGGTTTCTGGCTTGATAACCAATAGGGAGTGTGCAGGAGGCAGCTGATTGATGTTTGCTCTCTCTCTCTCTCTCTCTTTCTTTCTCTCTCTCTTCTCTCTTCCTTCCTTTATCTCTAAAATTCAATTTTCAAAAATCTTAAGGATTTTTAGTGCTAGCCCGCTTTTCTCCTGGCTTGGAAACACTTTAATTTCTCAACTTGGGGACTGGCTTGGTAACTCAGTTGATTAGAGCATCCTCCTGATACACCAAAGTTGTGGATTCAGTCCCTGGTCAGGGCACATAAAGGAGTCAAACAATTAATGCATAAATAAGTGAAACAATAAAGTGATACTTCTCTCTCTCTCTCTCCCTTATCTCTAAATCAATGTAAAAATTTTAAAAAATGATTATCAATATCACTAATCACCTGGCTGCAGTGGCTCAGTGGTTGAGAGTCGACCTATGAACCAGGAGGTACTGTTATATTCCTGGTCAGGGCACATGCCCAAGTTGTGGGCTTGATCCCCAGTAGGGGGCATGCAGGAGGCAGCCAATCAATGATTCTTATCTTTGACATTTCTTTGACATTTCTATCTCTCTCTCCCTTCCTCACTGAACTCAATAAAATATATATTTAAGAATATCACTAATTATCAGAAAAATGCAAATGAAAACACTAATGGGATATCACCTCACATCCATTAAGTTGGCACACACACACACTCACACATAATATATATATATATATATATATATATATATATATATATATATATATACAGAAAATAACAAGTGTTGTCAAGGATGTGGAGTAATTGTAGCCCTTATGTAAAATGATACCACCACTATGGAAAATAGTATGGAGATTCCTAAAAAAAAAGTAAAAGTAGAACTAACATAATTTAGCAATATCATTTCTGGGTATATATTCAAAATAATTGAAAGAAGAATTTTAAAAATATTTATACACTCATGTTTATTGCAACCAGAGTTGCTGGTACTCTGACCTTAAATGTCTACCCTCCAGAAAAATGAGAAAAAAATTCTTATTTAAAGCTCCCAGTCTACATTTTATTAAAACAAGCTAGAAAGCTAGTACAGGGGATTAAGAGGAAAATATACAGAAATGGAGCAAATGGGGATTTTAGAGTAGTGAAACTATTTTATACTAGAGGTCCATTGCACAATAGGTAGGGTCCCTAGCGGCTGCCTGCTGGAGCCTTCCTTCCCCAGGTTGCCTGCCACCACTGCCGACCAGGGCAGGGATGGCCCCGGGGGAGAGGCCGAGTGTGGTTGGCCAGCCAGCCCTGTCCCCTGGTCAAACTTCCAGATGAGGAGACAATTTGCATATTAAGTTTTTATTATATAGGATTATACTGTAATGTTGAATACATGGCATTAGACATTTGTTAAAAGCTATAGAACTGTATAATACAAAGAGTGAACTCTAATGTAAATTATGGACTTTAGTTACAAATTAGAGGCCTGGTGCACAAAATTCATGCATGGGGGGGGGTGTCCCTCAGCCCAGCCTGCACCCTCTCCAATCTGGGACATCTCTCTCACAAATCAGGACTTCTGGCTCCCAACTGCTCACCTGCCTGTCTGCCTGCCAGCCTGATCACCCCTAACCACTACCCTGCCGGCCTGATTGCCCCTGCTTTCCCCTGCCAGCCTGGTCGCCCCCAACTGCTTTGCCCTGCTGGCATATAATTCATAACTGCCTTCCCTTTTCATCCTGGTTGCCCCTACCTGCCCTTTCCTGCAGGCTTGGTCTCCCCCAACTGCCCTCCCTATAGGCCTGGTTGGTCCCAACTGCCCTTCCTTACAGGCCTGTCCCTCCCAACTGCCCTCCCCTGCAGGCCTGGTCCCTCCCAATCGCCCTCCCCTGCATGATAAGATTAACTTCTTTTTCTCCAGTTACATGTGAAGCATATCAACGTCAAATATGAAATGATGTGTGTGTGAGTGTAGTGAATTATGTTGTATTTCCCCAGTATCAGTGTTATAAATTAAAACAACAAAGGATTTCCTATCTTTTACAAAATAGTTTCTCCATGTCATCTTCTATTGGGTGCTTATACATTGGGTGGTTCTCACTCCTGTGAGCTTGTGGAAAAATTTCCAACTGAGCCATAAAAAAACACCATATTTTATTCTTACATGCATGCTTTTTTACGTTCAAATGTTTCTGGAATAAAGATGCATATTATGTGTATGTTTTTAACATAGTGTTCTTTTTCTTCCACTAAAGTTATTTTAAAGTCAACAATAAACTTTAAAAAGGAAAGTTTTTTTGAGTAAAGTCATTATTAACAAAAAATTTCATGCTTTTCTTAGATACTTCTGTTATTATTCTGTCCCACACTGTTGTTTTTCTACAAGATTCATTCAACAGTGTTCACTAGATGGATGTCACTTCCTCTTTAAGAATCTATTCCCTACATTTGTTTCTAGTGTAAAAATAGAAATAGAAGTTTTAATGCATTTCCTATAACATCAGAATATACTTTATGTTTTAGTAAAAACAATGAAACACAATAAATCATAGAATTGAGTCTGAAGAATTGAAAACCTGCATTGCTTTCTCATGTGTTATAGAACCAAATATTATTGAACATTTAGTAAAAGTAGTAATATGACACTTCTGAATTTTCATAACTTATAAATCTTCTAGAAGTGTTGTATAATATGTTGTTGGAATTAGTAGTTTTGCCAGTTGCTTAGCCATTTTATTTCTGTACATTTTGGATGATTGCAGATGGTTTGCATAACACCTTCAAGATGAAAATAAAGTAGATCACTTGAAAAATCTGATAGGTATCTGAACTTAAACATCCTGATCAGTAAGTAGTAAAACAAATGTCTGTTAGATGTGTAATCAAGATGACCCAATTTTAAAGGTACATAAAAATCCAAACACACATTACATGCAATATAGCAGAAATTATGTAGGTCATTGATAACAATTAGATTAAACTATATAAAATGCCATGTTTGTAGGTCAAAAGCAGTCAAACATTGGCAACTTTATATGGTTCAACCTAGTAAAATAATTTTAATTAATCATACCTTAATAATTATTCAAACTTTCTGATTTTAAGCAAGCATAAATATCTCTTGATTTATCTTCTAATGAATACAATATTGTTGATAAAGAATGCATGGATAATTTTTCCCACTAATTAAAGTTTTCTCTTGTTTATTCACTTATGTGACATTTATATTTTGAATAATACAAAAACTAAGTTAGTCTACTGTTAAATATCTAAGTCTTTTAGTACTACATAATAGAAAAACATGAAAATTAAAATGCCCATTAAGTTATATAATAGTGAATTTTCAATATTAAAGAAGTGAGGAAATATTTACTATTAATTGCAAGAATTTAATGAGGTACAGGCATGATAATCCCAATGTTCAGGTTATACATTCTTAGTTTTTATATAATACAACCTTGAGCCTTATTTCAAATAGTAAAATAAATTAAAAATATGACATGGTTATTTAAATATCCTTAATTGGTTATGATAATGCACACAATTATACCTTTCATGATGTAACAAAATGGTGATGTTAGGATAATAGCAGCATGGGTAGTCTTTCATTTGAATATATGAAAATCTATTACAGCCTTACATGATGTCTCTAATCCCTTTTCTATATTCTCTATTAATGTTAATAGTTTTCTTTTTGTGTCCCAAGCTATGAATTTTAGTTATCCTCAGACCCTCTCTTATCTTTTCTCCTCACATTCTTTGATTATTTGATTATTAATCAAGCCCCACCATCTTTAGTTCGAAAGTAGTAATCAAATACATTTGTATCTCTTCATTCCAACTTGTTTTTAAATTTTGCAATCTTGTCAGATTTAGATTTCTAAAATCTGAAAGATAGTACTCTTGAAAACATGTATGCTTCCTCTTGCTTATATAATGAAATCTAAATTATTTAGTTTGTCATAAAGAAAATTTAAAATAATTTTCAGTTTTCTTTTTCAGACTCATTTCCTATCATTTCAAAGCCCATCTTTGCCACAAATGGCACTTTGGACCTTAGTCACATCAAACTGTTTGCGACTACTTAAACATTTACATACTTTCATTGGTATGCACTTGTATGTGCTGTTCTGTTTCAATGAATCAAAACACAAGCACATCAAGTGGCAGAAAACACAAATATTAATTTATATTCTAAAAAGTTATATTCCTTATTGCTAAAAAAAACTATGAAACTCTTCATAGATCTTTTAAAATGTGTTCCAATATTTAACAGACTTAAGATCTTTGAGTTGATTTATACTGCTTTATGTGTTATACACTAGCAAGTAGGTTTGTCATCAGGCATAGTCTATTGAAAATACTGTGATTATGTTTAAAATATTAAATTTAGATATTTATCTGCTAAAGTAACCTCACAAATTCCACAGAAAAATGTGAGATATTATTGTGTTTTCTCCTTCTTCTACCTCTTAGTTATTGGAAGAATTAAGTGAGAACATAGATGAACAAATAATACAATCTATATTCTGCTATATAAATATAAGGTGATATGGTAATAAATTTGAGGCTGGTTTACTACCAAACATATGCTTACATTGCCAAATGCTCAAGTGTGAGGAGGTTTAGCAAAAGGTCCTCTTATGATCAGCTACCAGAGCCAGAATGCTGAGAGAAACATAGCCAAAGGAAAATGAGCATGGATTTTTAAAAAATCTTATGTTCATACATTATCAGTTCTTTAGCAGAAAGTATGCAGGAAAAAAATATCACACTATAACAAACAAATTACTGAACCTAGCTAAGAGCATTGTATCAGCTAGATACTATATAGGGACCTTTGCTGTTTAATGGGATCTTAAAACAAAACAAAATGAAAGAACCTCAGAGTTTATGATGAGGGAAAATGGTGGGGGATGGGAAGAGATTAAGTAAAGAATTCACATATATAAATGCACAGCCCATTTTAAAGTGTGGTGAAGGTCTGGTTTAGGGAAGGCTGGGTAGAGGGGTGCAAAGGGAGGAAAAGAAGGGTCTCTGTAATAATGCCAACAATAAAATAAATAAATACATAGGGGAAAATGACAGTGTAATCAGGAAAAGCAAAAAGAATGTTGATTCAGCTTCATGGATGTTTTTTAAAAAATATATTTTGTTGATATTTTACAGAGAGGAAGAGAGAGAGAGAGCTAGAAACGTCGATGAGAGAGAAACATCAACCAGCTGCCTCTTGCACACCCCCCACCGGGGATGTGCTACAACCAAGGTACATGCCCTTGACCGGAATCGAACCCGGGACCTTTCAGTCCACAGACCGACGCTCTACCACTGAGCCAAATCGGCTTCGGCTTCATGGATGTTTATAAAGGTAATAGAGGCCCAGTGCACAAATTCATGCACCAGTAGGATCTCTTGGCCTGGCCTGCGGGATAGGGCTGAAACTGACTCTCCGACATCCCACGAGGGGTCCCAGATTGCAAGAGGTTGCAGGCCTGGCCCAGTGCACAATTGGGGCCAGGGAGGAATGTGGGTGGTTGCCATCCAGGGAGGAACATGGGAGGGCTCCAGGGCATGTCCAGCCTATCTTACCAAGTCCTGATTGGTTGGATCTCAGCAGCAAGCTAACCTCCCAGGTGGTCAGAGCATGTCATAGTAACTGGTCGACCAATTGACTGTCTGCTCTCTGGTGATCAGTTCACATCATAGTGAGTGGTTGACCAGTCTTAGCATATCACTAGCATGCTATGCTTTGATTTGTTGAATGGCCGACCTAATGATCAGACAGGATATTAGGCTTTTATTTTATAGGATAAATAAAATATTATATGAACACAGGTAGAAGCCAATTATTCTGCTGATAAGAAAAATAGGGAAATTGGCATTCAAGGACTCTATACCATCTATTAGTGCCACTATAGCTGCAAAATAACTTGTGAGAAAGTGTGACAGAGCAGCTTTCACAGATTCTTCCAGACATTATACATTCTGATACTTCTTTTGTGAAGAATTCTTTGCTATGACTAAGCAAAGAACAATTTGGAGTAACAGTGCCGTAAGTTAGCACAGCAAAGTGACTAAAATGTTAAGGAAGTTTAGGTGTCATTACAATCTGAGAGTATATTTGCTGAGCATTCCTAAAGTAACAGTTTCAGGATGGTGTTTTGTTTTCAGCTATTCATAAATATATTTTTAAATTTGTGTTTACAAATGTGTGTGTGTAAAAAAATAATTGATGAAAAGTTTTTAAAAATCCTCCTTAAATGGAAACAGGTTTACCACCAAATATATACTTACATTGCCAAATGGTCAAGTGTAAGCAAGTTTAGCAAAAGGTTCTCTTATGATCAGCTCTCAGAGCCAGAATGCTGAGAGAAACACAACCAAATGAAAAAGAGCCTGGATTTTAAAAAATCTAATCTGTCTTGATTTCCAATCATAGTTTTTCCACTTAGTAGTTGTATGATTTTGGGTATATTACTTATACCTCAGTTTCTCATCTGTAAAATAAGAACAAAAACAGTACTATCTCAATAAGTTGTAAAGGTTAAGTAGCTTAATATATGTAAAACCTAAAAGCAGCACCTGTTGATTTGTTGGGGATAGCCATTCTTACAGGTGTGAGATGGTACCTCATTGTTTTCATTTGCATCTCTCAGATGATTAGTGACTTTTGGCATGTTTCATATGTCTCTTGGCCTTCTGTATGTCCTCCTTCCAAAAGTGTGTATTTACGTTTTTTGCCCATTTTTTGATTGGATTGTTAATATTCCTTTTGTTAAGTTGTATAAATAAAATAACACTTAAATGAATGTTTGCTACTGTGATTATTGTTGTCATTATGGTATATGAGATTTTCAAGGACCTGTAAAAATTGTTGAAAGCTAACAAATATTTGTTTGAAACTCCAATCAGATTTATTACATTAAGTATAAGAAATATTTAATTTAATATTGTAAATATAAAATGTGAAATTTGTTAAGTATTAGTTAATAACTCTAAATGTATTAATACAGTACAAAGAATAAATCCAAACAAAGAATAATGCAAACTATGGAGTTTGGGTTATAATGAGGTATCAATGTTCATTCAATGATTGTAACAAAGGTAACACTTAGTCATGTATGGTAAAGATAGTGTCTATGTGAAGGAAGGGGGTATATTTTCTGATAAATTTAGCTATAAACATAAAAATGATAAAACATAGGCTATATGTAAAAATTGTATTTACTTCAGAAAATTTTCTAGGTTATATATTCTCACTTCACAATAATTCAAAATATATGCAAATTATAGCCAATTGTAAATTGAACTTGTTTCCAATATCAACATTCAAGAGCTAATAATAGAAATCTGTGATACATGTCTGCAACAGAATACTACTCAGCCATAAGAAAAGATGAAATACTACCACTTGTGACAACAAAAAGGATCTTGAGAATGTCATATTAAGCAACATAAATCAGTTGGAAAAAAGTAATATATATATATATATATATATATATATATATATAATTACACTCATATGTGGGATAAAAAATTTAAAACAGCAAATGAATAAACAAGATAAACAAATTGTTTCATTGGCAATAAATATACCTTTTATTTTATTTTGGGGATAAACACTTTATAAACACAAGTATGGTGGTTACCAGAAGGAAAGGGGGTGGGGGTGTAGTAAAGGGAAGAGCGGGTCACAAATATGGTGACAGAATGCAATTTCACTTTGGGTGGTAAATACGTAACAAATTATACCGACGATGTACTATAGAATTGTAGAGTTGAAACATATATACTTTTATGAACCAACTAGAGGCCTGGTTCATGAAATTTATGCACTTGGGATTCCCTTAGCCAGGCTTAAGTCCTCTCAGAGTCTGGGAACCCTCAAGGGATGTCCAACTGATGGGGAGTAGGCCTAAGCTTGCAGTCAGACATCCTTATTGCTGCTGGCTGAGAGGCACTCCCCCGTGGGAGCTCACTGATCACCAAGGGGAAGCTCCTGCATTGAGCATCTGCCCCCTGGTGGTTAGTGCACATCATAGCTACCAGTTGTTCCACTATCCAGTCAATTTGCATATTAACCTTTTATCATATAGGATGTCACCTTATTCATTTAATTTAATAAATCTCTCAAATCTTTTACAAATAAAGATAATATTTAGTACCAAATAACATGTAAATATCATTTGGAATTCTGAGAGAGAATATTTCTAATAGAGGAAGCTAGTACTTCACTGTAGTATTAATTCCTTCATTATCAAAGCTAACACTTGAAAATGTGAAAACTATCAGCTGTGTTGTTTTCAAGTGATGCTGAAAAATATTTTGATTGCATCCCTTCTTTAGCACTTACATTGAAATATTGATTCCAGCCGAAACCGGTTTGGCTCAGCGGTAGAGCATCGGTCTGCGGACTGAAAGGTCCCGGGTTCGATTCCGGTCAAGGGCATGTACACTGGTTGCGGGCACATCCCCGGTGGGGGGTGTGCAGGAGGCGGCTGGTCGATGTTTCTCTCTCATCGACATTTTAGCTCTCTATCTCTCTCCCTCCCTCTCTGTAAAATATCAATAAAATATATTTTAAAAAAGAAATATTGATTCCACACCTCTGATGAAATGAGTTATTTTCAAGGCCAAAATATCTGTATAATTAGTTGTCAAGGTGAAAGTTACATGAGTTGCTGATAGGACCTAAGAAAAGCTGTGTATTAACTAGAGTTGATAAAACATTTTACTTATATGATATTGAAGTTGCCTTTGTGCAGTTAACTAAAAAGGCCAATTAAAGTAAGGCATCATAAAAATAATAAATATGCCTTAAACTTTCATTCTAACTTAAAACATAAATGTGCATTCATTTCCCAATATTATATGAGACCAAATCTTTTTTTCTTTGACTATGGTCCATTGATTACAGTGATGTGTAACCTTTTCTTCACAAACTAGCATATCAAAATTTGATCTAGCTATAGCTATGGATAGATATAGATATAGATATGGAGATAGAGATATATAGATGATATAGATATAAGCATATAAATTCATCTATTAGATTGGTACTATTTTTCAGAAGAACCATAATATGCATTTTATAACTAAATTCCTATGTGTGCAACTTTTGAAAAAAAATATAAAATAAGTATAAATAGTTTATAAATGTTGAGAACTTAATTACTACCAACAGATAAATTAATACAATCCCTATTAAAATACAAGCTAGATATTTCACAAATCTAGAACAAATATTGCACCCCAAGAACTTATATGGAATAAAAAAAAATCCTAATAACTACAAGCTTGGAGGGATCATGAAATGGGTTATCGGGTTATACTACAAAGCTATTGTAGTATAAACAGCCTAGTAGTGTCACAAAAACAGGTATTCAGATCAATGGAATAGAACAGGGAGCCCAGAAATCAACCCAAGCCATTATGCTCAATTAATATTAGATGAAGAAGGCAAGGACATACAATGAAATAAAGACAGTCTCATCAATAAATGGAGTTGGAAAAATTGGACAGGAACATACAAAAAAATTAAACTAGTCTACCGACTTACACCATACACAAGAATAAACTCAAAATTGATAAAATACTTGAATGTAAGTAATAAAACCATAAAAATCTTAGAAGAAAATGTAGGCAACAAAATCTCAGACATCACATGTAGCAGAATTTTCACAGATACATTGCCTAGGGCAAGATAAATGAAAGAAAAAGTTAACAAAGGGTACTATTTCAAACTAAAAAGCTTTTTCACACTAAAGAAATCAGCATCAAAATGAAGAGTCCACTGTATGGGAGAACATAATTGCCAATGATACATCTGATAAAGGGTTAATTTCCAAAATATGTAAAGTACTCATACACTCAATAAAAGCAAGACAAATAATCCAACTTAAAAATGGGCAGATGATCTAAACATACACTTCTACAAATAGTATATACAAATGTCCAAGAGAGTTATAAAAAAATGCTCAATGTCAATAGTCATCTGAGAGATGCAAAAGGAAATGGCATTGAGGTACCACCTCACACCTGTCAGAATGGCTACAATCAATAAATAAGTAAATTACAAGTGCTGGGAGGATGTGGATCAAAAGGAACCTTAGTATGTTACTGGTAGGAATGCAGATTGGTATAAACTATGTGAAAAATAGTGTGGAGTTTCCTCAAAAAATAATTAAATATGGAACTGCCATTTGACCCAGTGATTCCACTCCTAGGAAAATAGTCTAAGAATCCTGAGAAACCAACCAGAAAGAATATATTCACCCTTATGTTCACAGAAGCTTTATTTATAATAGCTAAGGTCTTGAAACAATTCAAGTGCCTATCAATAGTGGATAAAAAACAACAACAAGAACAACAAAGAAAAACAAAAAAAACAAAACAAAAAAACTGTGGTATCTTTACATGATGGAATACTATTCAGCTATAATAAAGGATCTCTTACCCTTTTAGATAACATGGATACACCAGGAGAGTGTTATACTAAGTGAAATAAGCCAGTCAGAGAAAGATAAATATCACATGATCCCACTCATATGTGTAATTTAATGAATAAAATAAATTGATGAATAAAATAGAATCAGATCTATGGAATTATGACACCGACTAATGTATCTCATAAGCAAGAGGTGGGTGGATAGGGCAGGAAAAGATTAACCTAATAATTTATTGCATACATGCATAACCCATGGGCACAGATAATAGGGTGGTGAAGACTTGGGGTGGTGCAGGAACCAAGTGGAGGGAGCAATAGTGGAAATAAAGGGGGGCCATCTGTTATATTCTCAACAATAATGGTGAAAAATAAGCAAAAATAAAATAATAATATTGACTCAAAATGGCATTTCAATATGCTAACAGTATAAATAAAAACTTTTACTCAACTATTTTTAGATACACTAAATATGTCTTATGTTTATATCTATGCAATCTATAGATGCAATGATGTAATGGTTATGTGTGTTCAAAGATATATTTAAAATGCTGCCCCCCCGACTATATAACTTGGTATAACATAGTTTATTAATTTAATTTTAAAGCACACATCCCCAATTTTTCCTATCAACTAATAAAATATTAATGAAGTAAAAACAAAATTAAATGGTATGGCACTAAAATAATCAGTTGATTAAGTGAATAAAATTTAATATTCTAAAAACAGATTATAATAAGAACATTTAATATGTAATAAAGGGATCATCTTAAACTGATGAGAGGAAACATACATTTCTAGAAATGATGTGAAACTATTTTTTCAATCTTTAATTTCTTTATTGATTAAGGTATTACATGTGTCCTCATTCTCCCATAAACCCCCCAACTCCTTCCCGACTCATGCCTTCACCCCCCTGTTGTCTGCGTCCATTGGTTGGGCTTATATGCATGCATACAAGCCCTTTGGTAAAAAAATAAAAATAAAATAAAACAACAAAAACAACAACAACAACAAAAAACCACAAACACACACACACAAACACAAAACAAAATTAAACTATTTTTTTTCAAAATAAACTATTTAATTCCAAACTTTCATTATAGAGCAAAATAAAGTCCATGTTTGTTAAGGAATAAGATGTATAAACTTAAACTATAAACATTTGAAAATAGTACAGATGAATAAAAATTGCAAAGGAAATATCTACTTGTTAGGTGAGCAAGAACTATTAACATTTAAATCTTTGTACATAATTTTGAAATATCAATTTGTTAAAAATCTTTTTATTTCTATTATTATTTTACTTTTTTAATCCTCACCTGAGAATATGTTTTATGAATTTTAGAGAGAGAAGAAGGGACAGAGAGAAACATCAATGTGAGAAAGAAACATCAATAAGTTGCCTCCCATATGCACCCCAACTAGGGATTGAACCCACAGCTTAGGTACGTGCCCTGACCTGCAATCAAATCTGAAACATTTCAGTCTATGGGACGACCCCAGAACCACCTGAGCCACATGAGCAAGGACAAAAATGTTTTTAAAATAAACAATTATATGCTGGCCAGATATAAATTGGCTGAAGGCATTTCTTGTTGAAAAACAATTTTTTAAAAAAATATGTTTTATTGATATTTTACAGAGAGGAAGGGAGAGAGATATAGGGCTAGAAACGTCGATGAGAGAGAAACATCGACCAGCTGCCTCTTGCACACCTCCTACCGGGGATGTGCCCGTAACCAATGTACATGCCCTTGACCGGAATCGAACCCGGGACCTTTCAGTCCACAGACCGACGCTCTACCACTGAACCAAACCGGTTTCGGCAAGAACAATTTTGAAATATGTTTCAGGAGACTTAACATCACCTAGACTTAGACCAAGTTATTTTACTTGCAGAAAGTTTTCCTAAAAAAAAAAAAAAATCAGAGGTGAATACAAGGGGTTATGTTTAAAACATTTATGGTCACATAATTTCCAATGAGTAACCTTCAAAGCAACTTATTTATCCAATATTAGAAAAATTACTAAATATATTATGGTACAGCCATATTATAAAATATCATGTATTTATTTTTAAAAATCATGTTTTCAAGGTGTTAGGACTAAAGGGCAATATAATCCTTAACAGCCTCTTGTAGGCTTCCTGCCACAGAAGAACAAAGACGAGGAGGACTTGATGGACATTAGAAATCAAACAATATAAGGAATTAAAACTGTCTTTAAAATACCTGACTACATAACCTAATTCCTTCCACATCTCAAGCCCATTACCTCAGCCCCAGACCCACTGACAACAAGAGCTTCCCACCAGTGATTGCATAAAAGGATGAAAGTTCAGCACCTGGGTGCTGCCATCATCCACCCAATATTCCTTTGACTTGGTGCTTTGCAGCTTTCCATTTGGATATCCCATCCCCTTTTCCTTAAGTTCAATTTTCCTTTATCCACTGTCTGAGATGGCTATTTAGCCTACCTGCACACCACTCAACTTTTTATTTTGCTGGTCCATACAGGGATATCCAGGAAAGAAGCTTCCCCCATTCTCTCCCCCCCGCCCACGAGACCCATGGAGACTTTTAAAAATATATATTTTATTGATTTTTTTTACAGAGACAAAGAGAGAGGAACAAAAAGTTAGAAACATCAGTGAGAGAGAATCATTGATCAGCTGCCTCTTGCAGACCCCCCACTGGGGATGTGCCCGCAACCAAGGTACGTGCCCTTGTCCGGAATCAAACCTGGGACCCTTCAGTCCGCAGGCTGACACTCTATCCACTGAGCCAAACCGGTTTCTGCCCCATGGATACCTTTAAGTCTCAGGACCCAACACCTACCAAGGCCTTCTGGACTCCCGAGTGATGGCAGGAGTGCCAGATTGTCAGACTTTCTTATTCCTACTGATGGGTGAGTCACTTCATTTTGGAGAAGAGGACACTAGGAACTGAGACTGCCAGCTCCCCATGGGGCCACCACTTGTGGACACGTGTCAGACACTTAAGCCATGGTGGGGTGAGTGGGGGAGGGCAGCTGCCTCTAGACGACTCCCATAATAGGATAAACTGATCTTGGAACTGGCAAGATTGCACTAGGCAGCCCACAGGTCTCAAGCAAATCTCCAAGCGACTGAGGCACACTATGAAAAAGAACACCTGATAATTATCAACATAATTTGATGAACAAGAATAGATCCAGAGACAAATGGTAAGGGAGGAGGGGTGTTAGAGAGGCATATTAGCATAACGAATGGACACAGGGGCTGTGGGGGCTTGCCCGGAGTGGGGATGGCTGGTGGGGGGTGCCGATTGGGGGAAAAGGAGACATATGTAAAACTTTAGATAATAAAAGAGAGTATGTACAACACAAAAAAATATTAAAAGGTAAAAAAAAAAAGATCATCACCCTGTAGGATTTTATGTTGGGGGCTGTGAGTAGGCATTGCCAATTCCAGAGTTTCAAGGACAGAGCTCTCTCACAGGCTGGTAATGTCACCTTAGGGTTTCACTGGGAACCCCAGTGCTAGTTTAACCAAACCAGCAGTTTACTAGGAAATAAATACCAAGGATGCTCCTATTTATCCCTAGCCTCCAGGAGACCTTGGTTCCTGAACTGAACCTTTTTCTTGGGGGATGTTCCCTAAAACAGGTCTGAGCACACGGAAGGAGGTAGCAACCAGGTCTTATGATGTCCTTCCTTTCTCTGTCTTACTCGAGTCCTGATGCTCCCTCCCACAATCACCAATATCATAGTAATACCAAGAGCAATTCAATATCTACCCTCTCAAGGACTCACCTCTGGCCTGCCTTTTAAGAATCTTAAGACCGTTGATTTATGAGACAAAATTAAGCCCAAATGCCTAATTCTCTATTGCAATACAGCACAATATAAATTGGACAATCAGGAGGTCTGGCTCCAGAATGGCGTGCTTAATTATAACAACATTCTCCAATTGGATTTATACTGCCACCGCCTAGACAAATGGTCTGAGATTTCCTATGTTTATGTCTTCGTGGAGCTTCAATACCACCCTGAACTCTGCTCCACATGTGGAACCCTTACGCCTCCACCTCAAGGCCCTTAAAACCATGAGAGACCCTTTATTTTGTCTTCTCCCCACATTCCCAAAGAACAAGCTGCCACTGTTTAACCCTTTCTTTATTACAAAACTGCAAACACTTACTTAACAGTCCAGCTATTCCCAGAAGCTGAAGCCAAACCTTAACTTATCTCAAAGGAAAGAATATGGCAGTCTTTTTTGGGGGGGCCGGGGGGGTAAATATATTTTATTGATTTTTTACAGAGAGGAAGGGAGAATGATAGAGAGCTAGAAACATCGATGAGAGAGAAACATCGATCAGCTGCCTCTTGCACACCCCCTACTGGGGATGTGCCAGCAACCAAGGTACATGCCCTTGACCGGAATCAAACCTGGGACCTTTCAGTCCCCAGACCGATGCTCTATCCACTGAGCCAAACCGGTTTCAGCGGAATATGTCAGTCTTAAATCCAAGCAGCTAGAGGCCTGGGAGCTGCAGTCCTAGAATAGGCAGCTCCTCCCCCTTCCTTTACTCTAGCCTCATATGCCTATACATAATTCTCCAAAGTCTTTGGTAACTTAAAAACTTTGGAGCATTTCTGGGTTAAATAATAAGCATCCAAATATTTTAAAATAACATGAAGTATTGAAACATTGATTGCTATTTTTTATTAAAGAAAGTCTGCAGAGTGGATTTAAAACTGTTGCTATAATGTCTTGTGCTTTGTTGAAGGTGCATTTCTTGAAAATAAGAGTATGTTTAAAGTATGCTTATAAATGTCAATCTAAGAAATGCTGGTTGTTTTCTATTTGGTTATCATTGGGATCATTTAAATCATATGTATGGTTTTCATGTATTTGCCTGTATGTTTTATGTAATATGTTTTCTGCCTCTGGATGGAACCACTAGGGTATGTTTTATTGTCCTAAAGAGATTGAATAATTACATAAATAAATAGAATCCTATGGTATAGATAAAATATTTAATATTAAAACTGGTTTAAGTTTAATTAATATTAAAGTTCTCAAATAACTTTATTAATTTTATTAATAATATTAATTAAAGTTATTTGATAAAGTTATTATCAAATGTATACATTTGTTTTACCAAGATTTACAAAAGATTTATAATATAACCTTTTGCTTAAGTATATTTGACACCCTACCTAAAGTTTAAATTTCAAAAGACTTCTTTTTTTAACAGAGCAATTACTTTGAGTTATTACAATGAGCCCTGAAATACCTCAAGGATTCATCTTCTCTTCTAAGTTTTTAATTTGACATATTAAAAATGCTTGAAACTTTATAATGAGAAGCTTTGCCAAATAAGAATTAATACTAATGACTATTTTATTTATATACATATATTTTATTAAGATAAATATTCTAAAAATTTCAGTCTGCTCTAGGAAGGAACTTGCAAAGATGCAGAGCTGAGTTCAAACAGGAAATTCTCAGGAGTAACAGATATCCTGTCAGTGACACCGGACAAGCTTAGAATAATGGTTTCCTATGGAAGGCATTTGGCATTAGTAGTCCAGATGTTTGTTATCCACACATCGGGAGCTTATAAATTGTTTCCAGTGTTCAATATACACTTCCAGTGAGCCACGTGCAGTATTTTAAAATCTGGCATATTGTTTGTTCTTTATATATATATATATATATATATATATATATATATATATATATATATATATATATTTTTTTTTTTTTTAAATTCTACTTTGACTCTAAGCTTCATGTTTTTCTTTTATGTCATTTCATAATAATTCTTACTTACCAAATAATTATCTTGGAATGTTATATCTTACAGAAAAGCAAGGTTCTTTGTTAATTGGCCAAGTCTATAATCGCATCATTTAAGTTTGTCATTTATAGACCATCATTTGTTTTGTCCCCAATGCATTTACAAATATGTTAGTTAAGCCTTTCATAAGTTTAATAATAATGACTATGACTTACTCTGAATTACAGGTTTCTAAGCAGGTCATCTCTTTAATAAGTAAAAATTTATAGAATTCTAAAGAATGACTGAAAACATAAAGTACTGGCAAATGGAGCCAGGACAAACAAAAGACTAGTTATATGAAAATCTCTCAGTCCTTCAGATATAAGAAAGTTTGCTTTTATTTCCCAAAGACCATTTGGTAAATTATACCTTCATAAGAAATATGTAAGCATTTATATTTTTCTCTCTACCTGAACTTTCCAGAATTTCACAACTCTCTATGTATATTATTTTTGTAACACTATACTTATTTGCACAAGTCAAATAAAAACCTATTCTCTTTATAAAACCAGTTTCCAATTGAGATTTTATTAACTAAGACTTCGACTGGAAGGTCATGTCTGAAAAAATATGCCTAAACTCTGGGCATCACCAGAAAGCATTCTTAAAACTGATCGAAGCCCATTAAAAGCTACTTTCAAGAAATGTCCTGGAACCTTGCTTGTTTACTTGGTCCATGGTAGTATTTCCAGTTAATGAAAGAAAGTTCTTTTCCTGGGAGATGGCAGAAGGGGCCTCAAGGCCTTTTGGGGACCTCAAGAATTTGAGGAATCCACCCAAACCCTGGCAGGCAAAGCCAGATGACTGTGTCACTTGGCTTCTTTTCCCTAAAGGATTGACTTCAATTCAATCTGAATATTTTTTATAAGTGAAATTCTAGCAAAGTAGACAAGAAAAAGCCTATATAATCAATTACTGTTCTTAAGTTCATGCAGATAATCAGGCCAAATTAAAACTAAATTTGATAAAGTACTCTGATAAAAATGAGGGTAATTTTAGAGGGAAAATGTGCGTCTCAATAGACTCCATATATAGAGTTGTAGATGTTAGACTTTAGTTCAGTTCATTATCTTCAAAGTTTTATTTTTCACCCATGAACTAAGCTAGACCTTTTTTTAAATTTCTTTTTGATTAAGGTATTACATGTGTCCTCATCCTTCATTACCCTCCAACCCCCCTTAAATATTTTACCACAACCCTTCAAACTAAGGTTTCATTTTTCTCTCATCCTTTGACTTGGAATTATTAACAAGTGAGACTTTTTTTCCTTTTATCAGACCATTTGTAATAATTATTGTCATTCTAGCTTTTGCCCCAATAATATTAAAATTTATAATATAGTTTGTCTCCACCAGGTTGTAAGCCCTACTTGTACTCAGGAAATAGCATCCCTAGCGACCATCACTACCTTCACTTGTGCCCAGGCCTCATAATCCCTCTGACAGAGAATAAGTATCTTTTGGCTCTGAGGAAAAAATGTCACCCCCTTTCAGCAGGAAGCAGCCACAGAAGAGATCCTATTCCACTTTTCTCTGAAATAATTCAGTGACAAAAATCCTTGAGGGGGAAATGTTAGGCATACATGAGCAGAGCAAGGATAACGGACCTAGTATAGAAACTCATCAAAGGAGAAAACCCTGATACCTAGCAAGGGGCAAAACTGGGAAAACAAGAACCTCATCCATAGGGTAACTGACCTATCCTCTTCTAGCATTATCACTGGTCAGGCTGTTTAGACTTCCTGACCTTTTTCTCCTTCAAAATGACATGTAGGCCTCAATTTTATTTTAGCTCCAGGCCCAGAAAAGCAGCAAAACCATACAAATGATGCATTGGCTGCCTCAGGACCGGTTACATTGGCCAATGACCACATACCCTGGCACAGACCAATCCGTGGAGATCGCAGCCCTGAAAGACCACATCGGGAAAGCTGATGAATATTCTACTGAAACTCTCCCATGAGACCTTTCCTTTCTCCTTGAGTCAGATGGGAGAAAAACCCTCCCTTTTGTTTCCACCTGATTCCCATCACTTTACATGCTTTCAACTATGCCAGTACTTCCCTTCTTTCCAATGAGACAATAAGATGCATCGTCTGTTATAATGATACCCACACCATTACCATAGATCCATTTAACTGCTTAGATCTTCACAAATTAAAGGGAATTTCATTACCTCAGCCCCAATGATGTTTTCCAATCCATTAATTGGACTAAAATCATCTGCCAGCCAAACTTTGACGACAATTGCAGCCTATTCAATGCAGTAGCTGATGGCTAGGAAAATCCTTACAAACTACATTGCCCCAGTTTTCAAAACCACCAGCATAAAAACAATACAATGCTTCCAAGCTGGGTCCATTCCATAACTCTCTCTCTTTCTCTACCCAACTACCATCTTCTCAACAATATACCAGCATCCCCAAGACTCATTTGGCTATGTGGAACTCAAAACATCTTAGCTCGCAATTCAGAGTTAAGCTACATATTTTTAAATATATTTTATTGATTTGATTTTTTTACAGAGAGATATAGAGCTAGAAATGTCGATGAGAGAGAAACATCGACCAGCTGCCTCTTGCACACCCCCTACTGGGGATGTGCCCGCAACCAAGGTACATGCCCTTGACCGGAATCGAACTTGGGACCTTTCAGTCCGCAGACCGACGCTCTACCACTGAGGCAAACCTGTTTTGGCGTTAAGCTACATCTTGAAGCTACATCTCACTCCAACCTTGATGGTTCCCAACATAAGGCTTGGGACTATTTGATGACCTGGGAGTCATCACACCAACAGGCCTCACTATCCTCAATACAACCCAATAAATCACAACTGCACACCAGCACAAAAAGGGCCTTTGGCCTAGTCCTGGCAGGGGTCATTGAGACAATCACAGCTGTAGCTCCATGGGAAGGGCTTGCCAGCCATGAATACCTTCTAACAGAATTCACCAAATCAATAGAATAAATAGTTGTTCACACTGCAGATAACTTAGCCAGACTCTCTAGGTACCTACATTCCGTAGCCAGTGCTCTTGATAACTGTTTAGCCCTTGATTTTCTCCTAGCAGAAAAGGAAGGTGTCTGTGCAGTTATTAACAAAACTTACTGTACTTGTATCAACAATTTCAGTTTCCTTGAAACTAACATAAAGAAAAATCTATGAATAGCCAAAATAGATAATTATAAATGACAAAGCCAAGGTCCTGGGTAATCCCTCTCTTACTGGTTACCTAATATGAGTGGTCTCTTCCTATTTTGGGTCGACTTACCTCAATAATTCTCCTCCTTCTCTTTGGACTTTGCATAATCTCTGCCCTCCTTTTCTTTCTCCAAAATCATATGTGAACCATTACAGACAAACAAACAGTCATGACCATAGCTTATAGGACATATCCCTACCATTATTCTCTATTTTTCTAACATACTAACATGGATTAGGGAGATCTCTATGCTTCCAAACCAGCAGGAACTAGTTACAGAAGATAACTTTGGCCCCAATTCCATAAGAATAAATACTAACAAATAGAAAGAGAGGGGGAAATGTTAGGACTCTGGGGCGATATAATCCTTACCAGCCATTTGCAAGCTTCCCACCACAGGAAATCAAAGACCAGGAAGACTTGTCCAAGCTTCCTGCCACAGGAGGCCAAAATTAGGAAAACTTGCTAGACACCAGTAATCAGTCCATATAAGAAAATAAATCTGTCTTAAAAACATCTGAATGCACATCCTCGTTCTATCTGTATCCCAAGCCCACCAACTCAGCCCCAAGATCTATTGAGCTTCCCACCAGTGACGGCATATAGGATGAAACTCCTGCTCCTGAGTATTGCCATCATCCACCTACTATTCTCTTGGCTCAGTGCTGTGCAGCCATTGCCTTTGGATATCCCATCCTCCATCCCCTTTCCTTAAATTCAAATTTCTTTATCCACTGTCTGATAGGGCTATTTAGCCAGCCCATGTTCCACCCATTTTAACGTATTTATAGGTTTGATAATTTGATGACCTATAAAAATTAAAAATTATGCCAAATCAGTAAAAGACAACAGAAAACAACTGGATAAAGTTAATCTTGTAAATTGTATAACTAAGTGTAGTAAAGAGGCCCAAATGTCCAGTGTAGTAAAATTTTAAAGAAAGTTGTCTGTGGATGATGAGATTAAAGATAAATTTTACATTTCTGTGAGGGCATGTTTATTCATGTTTTAAGTTTTCTGTAAAGAGTACATATATGGTTAATATAAAAACACAAAGCTGTAAAATTCTTCAAATCTATAAATATTTGCAACAGAATATTAGCTCTGATTTTGCTTTGGTTAGTTTTTTGAGGCTATTGACAGAATGAGATTTGAGTTGGAGGGTAATAAAAGCTACTTATAGGTCCGATAATTTATCAAATGTCTCTCACCTCTCCCTGAATCCTTTAAGGACCTTTTTGCCATCTCAATTCCATCTGGCTAGAACATTAAATGGTCTATCCAAACATGAATATAATTTAAGAAGAAACATTGTTGCTCTAATCAAATGTGGTGTTGGTTCCATGCATAAGATTTATGGAAAACAGACTCTTTGGAGACACGTGCATACACAAACTGTATGTGAAAATACTGTTTAAAACATATTGAACCATCAATATGTCAAAGCATCAGGCAATATATATATATATATATATATATATATATATATATATTTGCACATGTTTGTACATATATGCACATGAGGTACAGTTTTGTGTTAAACAAGTCAAGTATGGGCATTTTGAAAAAAACACTTATATTTAGGTCTTAAGCATTCTTGATAATTATTTATAAAACTAATAGAAAACATATGGACTTACCTATAATGTATTTAAGATATGTTTAATAACCCAGTTTTCTCTAGGTTTCGAAACTAGAAAGAAAAATCGTCAGGGGTTGGCACACATGTTATTAGAAAGTATTGACCTCTATTTTATCTGCCTGGTAGGGAGAATTAGTGATATAAACTCACTGTGAAGACCATTTGGAGAAAAAAAATGTTACCATAATAGTAAAATAAATAAATAAATAAATAAATAAATAAATAAATAATGGCCATACACATGTCCAAGAACTGCACTAAAATTTGTAGTGATACCACGTTGTTTGAGCTTCATTTAAAACCTGCAAGATACTCATTATTATGCAGTTTACAGATAAAGCAATCAACCACCTGAAAATTTAATCAATTGGTTTAAAATAAACTGACACAGTTGCTCCAGAGACATGGAAGCATGCAGGGCATGGGAGAAGGCCTGGGGAGGGGACGGGATTGGGGAAGAGGAAGTCAATGGGAGGATACATTTAAAATAATAATAATTTAAAATACAGGTTGTAATGGGCAGGATTTAGGAGAATGAAGTCCACATTATATAGCATCTTGGAGTGGATACTTTTTGTTTGTTTGCTTTGTATTTTTTATATTTATTGTTGAGAATATTACAAATGTTTCCTTTTCTCTCCCGTTGCCCCCTCCACCTGGTTCATGCTCCACCTCAGGCCTACAGAGCACTGTTTCTTTAAACACAGGGGCAACACTAAGGAATAGCTTTCGAGGGCCTTAGCCTCCAATCACCTTCATCAGATGCCCACATAAATACCTTAAATCAAAGTAGAGTATTTATGATGCAAATGTGTCTCCAAGACAAATGTTTTATCCTTCCCTTTTTTGCTAATTGTCACCCTTCCTATAAAGAAATTCTGGAATCATCACTTCCTCCATGAAAAGTGATTTGAATACCACACTATATTTTATACTACTTTTATCTTAAAAGCACGTATTACTAATCTTACATGATAATTTAAACAGAATTTACTCAGCATCTATATCTACTTTGAAATATAATTTTTCTAGGAAAAAAAACACACCTGTTATTTATTTACAGTCTGTGAAGTACAAGATAGCAATTCTAATACCTAGTTTCTTGTGCTAGAAACTGATAACCTGGCATGTTCAAAGTTTTGCTATTGTCAGTTGGAGTTATTAATATAAGGAAAAGAAAAGGGGAATTAAATACTTTTCATAAACTGCAAAGTGGGAACAAGTATCAGAACAGAATCTCCATCTAGGTTACTGGTAAACAGACCCATTAACACACTCTAGGAGGGCAGCTGGTCTTGGAACAGGACAGAAAACCTCCTTAGAAATGCTAAAAGCCATGTAAGGGAGGGGGGAGGAAATTCCTCCCCTTGGTGCATGCACAGTAAGAACTTGATGATATAATGGAACTTTCAGACATGCACAACGGTAGTCAGGATGATGAATTAGCGGGGGAGGGTTTAGCGTGGGAACAAACAGAAAGGTAATTGGATTGGATAGAGGCCATGAAACACCAATAGAAATTACTGGGAGGAGGGCCCAATCTAAGCCTGTGAAAAGTTAGAAGTTTGGGTTGGGTAATTTAAATGGTTGTTTGTCCTTTACCTAAACCAAGAAGATATATGAAGAATTATTATCAGAAGCCTCAGGGCAGTGCTTCTAGAGCTTGCACGCCCTCTAGGTCTTCAAGGGTGTACTAATTCCCCTTAATTCACAATAAAATATAACCATAACTTTAAAACTTTTCCATGCATGTGCGTTTGGAATTCTTTCCTCGTGTCACTGCAAAAAAACCCATTGTGCACACTAGCAACACCATGACAGAAGAGATTCAACAACCCCTTTCTCTATAGAGAATTAAAAATTCTCAGGTTTGGATTTATTAGGACAAGATCTGAACTCGGTATTATAGTAAAAGACTATAGGCTGGTGGCTAAGGCTTTGTCACTGTATGGCCAGCAACTCTCCCCTGGCTAGCCAAACATGGATGCTGAGTCATATTTCTTCTGTACTTGGTATTGAAAGATGAGGCTTAGTTACTTTTCAGTTTTTTATAATGTGCTTTAAATTTGAAAATAAACTGCTTTCCCTAAAGCAATTTAAAATTATAAATCAGAATAATCTACCACACAAGAGAACATTTGAATAATGTTTTTTTTTAATATATGTTTTATTGAATTCAGAGAGGAAGGGAGAGTGAGAGAAACATCAATGATGAGAGAGAATCGTTGATCAGCTACCTCCTGGACACCCCCTACTGGACACCCCCTAATGGTGATGAACCCACAATCCAGGCATGTGCCCTGACCAAGAATAGAACTTGGACCACCTGGTTCATAGGTTGATCCTCAACCACTGAACCACATAGTCCAGGTGTGTTTTTAAATTTTGTTGGTTTTGTTGTTGTTGTTGTTGTTGTTGTTGTTGACAGTATTGCAGATGTCCCCCATCTACCTTCCCCTCCCCAGCCTCCACCCAATCTGAGGCCTTCACCATACTATTGTCTGTGTCCATATGTTATGCATATAAAGCTCATCTTCTCCTGTTACCCCTGAACTCCTCCCCTCTGAGAACTGCCAGTCTGTTCCATGCATCCATACCTCAACCCCATACTGTTTTCTATAGTGGCTGCACCAGTCTGTATTCCCACCAGTAGTGTATTAGGGTATTATTTTCTCCACATCCTTGCCAGCACTTTTATTTGCTGATTTACTGATGGTAACCATTCTGGCAGGTGTGAAGTAATATCTCATGGTTTTAATTTGCATTTCTCTTATGATTAGTGACATTGAACATTTTTATATGTTTTTTGGTCATCTCTATGTCCTCTTCGGAAAAAATATATATTTAGATACTTTGCCATTTATTTTAGTTGTATTGTTTGTGTTCATTTTGTTGAGTTGTTTGAGTTCTTTAAGATGCTAAACTATAAAATTCCTAGAAGAAAACATAGACAGTAAAACTAAGACATCTTTTACAGCAATCTTTTAGCCAATATGTCTCAGAAGACATGGGAAACTCAGAAAAAGATAAACAGGACTACATCAAACTAAAAAGCTAATGCATAGGAAAAGAAACCATCAACAAAATGGGTAGTTTTTTATCCATATCACTGAAATTGCATGAGAAGTATTCTCTATTGAATCTTAAATAGCTTAATAACATTCTTCACTGCTTTCTTAATTAGAACTATATTAACTTGCCTAATGAAATTATATGCACAAAACTACATATATAGTTTTGATAAATATTTGAAAAATCTATGATAATAAAAGTGTAATATGCTAATTAGACCAGACAACTGAATGACCTTCCACACATCATTCCAGACATCCTTCCTGATGACTTTCTGGATGAAGCTGCAGTGTTGGGGGTCAAGGCAGAGGTGGACACCACAGCAAGCGGGGGCTGAGGCAGAGGTGGTTAGGGGTGATCAGGCAGGTAGGCAGAGTGGTTAGGGGTGATCAGACAGGCAGGCAGGTGAGCAGTTAGGAGCCAGAGGTCCCGGATTGCAAAAGGGATGACCAACTATGGAATTGGAACTAACACAGCAGCCTAACATCACACAAGGGGTCCTAGATTGTGAGAGGGTGCAATCAGGGCTGAGAGACCCCACTCCCCTGTATGAATTTTATCCACCTGGCCTCAAGTACAAAATAAAAACCTTGAAACACTGAGTAAAACATTAATATTAATCACCTTCTTCTCTAGCTTACTACAACTAAAATATGAAAATATGACCATGTACTATTCTTAAATGTTAATATGTTATTACAGAGTAAATATACTACTTTCTGGGGTCTTTTGCTTCCCTATGGACTTCTGTTTTCATTCAACTTTTTGAAAAGTTTGATGTTTTATAGAGTAAATGCAGGCTGGGTAAAAATAGGTTTACAATGTGTTTCATGTACTTGCAACTGTAAACCTACTTTTGTTGACCCCTGCATCTTCTCAGAAGTTATCACCCTGATTTCACAGCATTATGTTTCCTGAAACATTCTCTGGATAGTGGAAACGTTTCTCAGTGCACATGAAAGAATATATTAAAGAAATGTCAATTATTAAGTATATTTCTCTTTAAATAAATCTATCATAATAGCTTCATAGAGATGAGTTACATCATTATAGGTAAGTTAGTGAAAGTTCTCACACTAGTGCAGCTATTTATGTGTAGTTGTCAACACAAACCAGACAAACTGTGAATCCTACAGTATCAAGAATTTACTCATTCATTCAATGATGATCATGTCATCATCTTCTGGAACATCATCACAACAATCCAATTCCTGAATTTCCTGGTGAATTTCTTGTGACTCCATTTCTTTCAGAATCAGTGGACCAAATCTCTCATGTTTAGCAATAGCACTGTCTTTAAATGAGTACTTCTTGTCAAGGAAGCCTGCTCGCAGTGCATTTGCAATGCAACTGTCAGTGATTTTCTCCCATGAGTTCTTCACAAGTCACAACTTCTTGCAGTTTAGGTTTCACAAAGTTTCCACACTGATTTCTCTCCATTTACACAGCAGTGACATCAGGACTCTGCGTAACATCACTGGTTGCTAGATGCCAGTCAGGGCGGCCCTAGGGACCAGTTTACGGTAAATTAATTTTCATTCTGAGACAGAGCCTGGGGGCCTTATTTTCAGAGGATATTTCACTCAGAAGGAAACCTGTAAGTAGGTCTTATTTTCGGAGGATGACTTATTTTCAGGGAAACACAGTATATAAGAAATGGTGGTTTTCATTGTTTCTAAAGGTATTATGGAAAATGTTTCCCACAGATATCTTATATAATAAAATATATGCAAATTGAACAGCAGTGAGGTGCACTGACCACCAGGGGGCAGACACTCAATGTAGGAACTGCCTCCTGGTGGTCAGTGTGTTCGTTCCCACAGGGGGAGTGCTGCTCAGCCAGAAGCTGGGATCATGGCTGGCAAGTGCAGCAGTGGTAGTGAAAACCTCTCCTGCCATCTTGGCAGCACCAAGTATGTCCATGTCCGACTGATGGCTTAGGACTATAGGGAGTAGGCATAAGTAATCGGTAGGACATCCCCTGAGGTCTCCCAGGCTGCAAGATGGTGCAGATGGTTATGAGGGACCTCCCCAAAGTGCAAGAATTTTATGCAGTGGGCCTCTAGTATCCTAATATATAAAACCACAGGGTCCATGACTTCTAAAATGACAGAAGGCTTGACCGATTGGTCCTGTCATCAATGCTGGGTTGCCATGGTGACCTAGCACTGACTGATGCCACTGTAGGTGCATTGATGCAGCACTGACTGCCAAGGGGGCTGGAGATCAGGCCCTGAGAGAATCCTGGAGAGAGAAGCAGGATCTGATCCATAGTCTCCACAGCAGCTGTTGATCAGCCTTTGCCTATCACTTTCTCTCTGGTCCTGGCCAGCAGCTGTGCCTCTCTTTCTCTCCAGGCTTCTGGGGGGCTGCTGATCAGCCCCAACTCTCTGATCAGGCCCAGAGATAGGCCCAGGGATGCTGACTGACATAGAAACTGACCAATCAGAACCAAATCTGGGTAAAGTGTGATGAACTAATGGTTGTCTAGGAGGTGGGGCTTTCGACCCTGACTGACATAGAAATTGACCAATCAGAACCTAATCTGAGTGAACTGAAAAGGCAGAACATAATTAGGGGCAGAGAAGGGGTTTTAAGGGCAACAGCTGTTTGGTGTAAGTTGTAAGAAAGTGGTTCAATTTTTTAATGACCGTTAGGCAGTATAGCACATATGGCTGGCTATCAGTCCAGTTATAGGGACTATGTATCTTTGTCTGCCAAGAGCATCTTCTCTTGGTGAAAAAGGCTCCCTGCATTTAAGCAATCCTATCCTATATAATCTATATATATACTAAATAATAATAATAATAAAGGTAATATGCTAATTAGTCTGGGTCTACTGGCCATCTCTTGGATGTCTGACTTCCTTCTGGACAAAGGCATGGTGGTGGGGGCCGAGGCACAGGCAGTTAGGGTGATCAGGCTGGCAGGGGATAACAGTTGGGGGCAAGATCAGACCAGCAGGGGAGGGCAGTTGGGGGAGAGATCAGGCCAGGAGGGGAGGGCAGTTGAGGGCAACCATGCTGGCAGAGGAGGGCAGTTAGTGGTGATCAGGAACACAATGGCAGCTAGGGGCAATCAGGCAGGCAGGAAGTAGCTGTTAAGGGTGATCAGGTGACCAGGCAGTTGAGCCGTTAGGAGCCAGATTGCAAGAGAGATATACGACTGCTGGTTTAGGCCTGATACCTGTATTATCAAAATACTAGAGGGCCAGTGCATTAAATGTGTACACTTGGGGTGGGGGCTTCCTCGGCACAGCTTGTACTCTCTCACAGTCCAGGAGCCATTTGGGGATGTCAGACATCCTTAGTGCTGCCAAGGAGGTGGAAGAGGCTCCCGCTACTGCCACTGTGCTCACCAGCCATGAGCCTGGCTTCTGGATGAGTGGCACTCCTGCTGTGGGAGGGCACTAACCACCAGGGTGTAGCTCCTGCATTGAGCGTTTGCTCCTCATCAGCCATTGCACTTCATAGTGACTGGTTGTTTTATTATTTGTTCGAATTTGATATTAGCCTTTTATTATATAGGATGAGCTGCAGGCTTTCGAATTTTTTCCCTTAAATTCTGTATGTTTTTCTTTCACCATAAAAGTAATACTGATTATAGAAGATTTAGAGTTTTATAAAAGAATGTACAAGAAAATAGATGTCAACTTTAATTATATCTTGCAGATATAACCACTGTTAACATTAACTTTATTTGTTTATTAAATTGCACTTTTCCCACTATGCACATGTACATGTATATTCAGGGCTCTCTGTTGTATTTTATTGTTTTATAAATCTGTCTTTATGCCAGTACTATTATGTTTTGATAGCTGTAGTTTCATAATGTTTTGAAATCAGGAAACAAAGCTACTGACTTTGTTATTTTTTACATTGTTCTGGCTTCCAATTTTTAAATTATAAACACAGTTATAATAATAAATATTCACCCATATCTCTCATAAAGTGTTTGTTCTGCCAACATACTGCTTTATACGTAATCATATTTTATAAACTAAACACTAATATGAAAGATAGAATTTAGTATTCTAGCTATTAAATAAATTGGACCATTTACTCATCAATTGGGCTACAAATGAGTTCTTACTTGTTTTAAGTCCCAAGTATATGGATTGACTGAATTTGAACAGTTCTGGCCACTCCCACCTTCCCTATTCATTGAAAAGTACAAGTTCTTTAATAAAGCTAAATTTAAGTTATTTAACTTTGTTCTAAGCAAGCAAAAACTCATAATCACAGACAACAATATGTTGATTACCAGAGGGAGGGGAGGTCTAAGGGTAGAAAAAGATATAGGAGGTCAAATATATGGTGACAGGAAAATACTTGACTTAGAGTGTTGGGCACATAATGCAATATACAGATGATGCATCATAGCATTGGACATTTGAAACCTATATAATCTTATTAATCAATGTTACACCAATAAATGCAATGAAAAACTTTTTTTTACTTTTCCAATATTGTATATTCTATTTAGGGTTCTTTGAGATTACACACAAATTTTAGGATAAATTCTTATATTTGTGCAAAAAACTTAATTGGGATTTTGATAAATATTATATTGAATCTGTAAATCACTTTGGGGAGTATGCACTGATATATTAACAATATTGTTTTCCAATACATGCAAAAGGATTATCTTTCCTTTTATTTGTGTCTTCTTTCAGTAACACTTTTTTTTTTTTTTTTTTAGATTTCAGTGTATAAGACTTTTGCTTTTGTTACATTTATTCCAAGTTTTTATTTTATTATTTTGGATATTCTATTGTAAATGGAATTGTTCTTTATTTTGCATTATTCATTGTTTTTAAAAAATATATATTTTATTGATATTTTACAGAGAGGAAGGGAGAGAGATAGAGAGTTAGAAACGTCGATGAGAGAGAAACATCGACCAGCTGCCTCTTGCATACCCCCTACCAGGGATGTGCCCGGAACCAATGTACATGCCCTTGACCAGAATCGAACCTGGGACCTTTCAGTCTGCAGACTGATGCTAGCCAAACCGGTTTCGGCCCATTATTCATTGTTTAGTGTATAGCAATATATTGGATTTTGAGTATTGATTTTGTTGTGTTCTACAATGTTGCTTATTAATTTCCTTGCTTTTTAGTTCTAAGAGGTTTTTGTGGAATATGTACCGCTTTCTAAACATAAGATCATTTTGCCTTTGATCACAGAGATTTTTCTTCTTCATATCCAATTTGAATGTTCTAGTGAGGACTTGGAGTATTGTGTTGAATAGGAGTGGGAAAAATTAACATTTTTGTCTAGTTCCAGATCTTAGAGGGAAAGCATTCATTCATTTACCATTGGGTATGCTATTCATTGTGGGATTGTCATATATGGACTATGTTATGTTGATATAAATTCCTTCTTTCCTAGTTTGCTCATCATCGTTAATGCTAACCTGTATTAACTGGTAGAGGTAATGTTTGTTTAAGTGTCTCTAATGTAAAGTTATTCTTTTTCCCTATTTTCATATTGTACTATTAGGAAGGAATTCACTATGCATGGCTGAAAAAGAGGGAATTTGCCTGACTGGTGTTGCTCAGTGGTTGAGCATCTACCCATGTACCAAGAGGTCACAGTTCAATTTCCTGTCAGGGCACATGCCTGGGTTGAGAGATGAATCCCCAGGAGGAGGTGTGCAGGAGGCAGCTGATCAGTGAATCTCTCTAATCATTGATGTTTCTATCTGACTGTCCCTCTCCTTTCCTCTACCTGAAATCATTAAAATATATATCTTTTTAGAAAAGAATGGGGAGCCAAGCCCAGTGGATAGAGCATTGGCCCGCAGACTGAAAGGTCCCGGGTTCGATTCCAGTCAAGGACATGCGGAAGGCATGTCTCTCTCACATTGGTGTTTCTGTCTCTTCCGATCCCTTTCACTCTTATAAATATCAATGGGAAAAATATCCTTAGGTGAGGATTAAAAACAAACAAATAAAAAAGAGTGGGGAATTATGTTTCCTTCTTTGAGGATGGTTCACCTACATTATGAATTTTTATAAAAAATATTTGTCTAAATTACCCATTTATTTGTTATATCCTTCATTTATATAAGTATGAACTCATGAAACATTTTGTATCTTGGGTGAAAATAAAATACTTTTATTGTTTTTATTTTTTAAAATTTATCTTTATATATATATATATATATATATATATATATATATATATATATATATATAAATTTATATCAATATATCATATATATATAATTGATTTTTACAGGGAGGTAGGGAGAGGAATAGAGTGTTAGAAACATCAATGAGAGGGAAACATCAATCAGCTGCCTCCTGTACACCTCCTACTAGGGATGTGCTCACAACCAAAGTACATGCCCTTGACCAGAATTGAACCTGGGACTCTTCAGTCCGCAGGCTGACTCTCTGTCCACTGAGCCAAACTGGTTAGGGCTAAAATGTATCTTTATTGTAGAAAGTATTACAATGTGCCCCTTGCCCCCCAACCCCATTAACCCCATACCTTCCCCTCTCAAGCCTTCACCACAGGATTGTCTGTGTTCATGTGCTATGCATATATGCATGTAAGTTCCTTGATAATCTCTCCTCCTTCTCCCCACTTTTCCACTGAGATTCATCAATCTGTACCAGTCTTCTATGCCTCTGGATTTATTTTATTCATCAGTCTGTTCATTAGATTTCAAAAAAATGAGTGAGACCATGTGATTCTTATCTTTCTCTAACTGGCTTATTGCTCTTAACATAATACTCTCTAGGTTTCTGCATTTTGTCTCAAAGAGTAAGAAAACCTTCTTTTTTATTGCTGCATAGTATCTCATGGTGTAAATGTACCACAGCTTTTATCCCCCATGCATCTGCTGATGAGCCCTTAGGCTACTTCCAGATCATAGCTATAGTAAAATGAGCTGCTACGCATATATTCTTTCTGGTTGGTATTTCCAAATTCTTAGAATATATTCCTAGAGGTGGGATCTCTGGGTCAAATAGGAGTTCCGTTTTTAATTTTTTGAGGAAACTCCCTAGTGTTTTCCATAATGGCTGCACCAGTCTGCTTTCCCACCAGCGGCGTAACTAGCTTTTTCTGCATCTGTTGATTTGATCATGTGACTTTTGTCTTTCAATTCATGTGATGTATCACATTTATTGATTTGTGAATATTGTACCAGCCTTGCATTCCCAGAATACATCCCACTTAATCATGGTGTACGGTCTTTTTCATTTCTTGCTGGATCTGATATGATAAAATTATGTTGAGGATTTTAGCTTCTATGTTCACAAAGGCTATTGGCCTGTAATTGTCTTTCTTTGAGTGTCTTTATCTAGTTTTGGAATTAGAGTAACACTGGTCTCATATAAAGAGCTTGGAAGTGTATCTTCCTCCTAGATTTTTTGGAATAGTTTGAGGAGGATACGTGTTAGTTTCTCTTAATGTTTGGTAAAATTTCTCTGTGAAGCTGAAACCGGTTTGGCTCAGTGGATAGAGCTTCAGCCTGCTGACTTGAAGGGTCCCAGGTTTGATTCTGGTAAAGGGCATGTACCTTGGTTGTGGGCACGCCCTCAGTGGGGAGTGTGCAGGAGGCAGCTGATCTATGATTCTCTCTCATCAATGTTTCTAACTCTCTATCCCTCTCTCTTCCTCTCTGTAAAAAAATCAATAAAATATATTTTTAAAAATATATCTGTGAAGCTGTTCAGACCAGGGCTTTTGTTTGCTGGGAGTTTTTGAATACTGCTTAAGTTTAATCAATAGTTATCAGCCTATTCAGTTTTTTCTGATTCTTCCTGATTGAGCTTTGGAAGCTTGTATTTTTCTAGAAATATATCCATATTGTACAGGTTATCCAGCTTGTTGGAATGTAGTTATTCATTGAAAAATTTTAAAGATCCTTTGTATTTCTGAGGGGCCAATTTTGCTTCACCTCTTTCATTTCTGATTTTGTTAATTTGAGACCTTTCTCCTTGTTTGTCGATGAGTCTGACTAGCACACTCTTCTTCAAACTTGTTTATCTTTACAAAGAACCAGCTCTTGATTTCATTGATCTATTGAATAAAATGACAAGTCTCTATGTCATTTACTTCTGCTCTGGTATTCATTATTTCCTTCCCTCTACTTACTCAGCATTTTGTTTTTCTCCTTCTATTTTTTTAAATTTTTATTTTATTGTTTAAATCATTATAAATAGTAGTACATATATCTCCTTTTTTTCCCCATTGACATTTCTCCAGCCTTCCCCACCCCCTGTCGCATGCCCTCATCCCACCCTTCCTAGTGTCTTCTATCCATTAGTTGCACTCACATGCATGCATACAAGTCCTTAGGTTGATCTCTTTTCCTCCCTCTCCAACATTCTCCAGCCTTTCCGCTATAATTGAACAATCTGATGCTTCACTGCCTCTGTATCTATTTTTTTTATTAATCAGGTTATAATGTCCTTTATTATCCATAAATGAGTGAGATCATGTGGTATTTTTCTTTCATTGCCTGGCTTATTTCACTTAGCATAATGCTCTCCAATTCCATCCATGCTATTGCAGATGGTAAGAATTCCTTCTTTTTTATAGCAGCACAGTAATCTATTGTGTAGATGTACCATAGTATTCTAATCCACTCATCCGCTCATGGGCATTTAGGCTGTTTCCAAATCTTAGCTATGGTAAATTGTGAAATTTCTTCTGAAATTTTCTGAGTACAGGTGCTTTATCTCCTTGGTTAAGTTTATTCTGAAGTATCTTTTTTTTGTTGCAATGGTAAATGGGATTGCTTTTTAAATTTCTCTTTCTGTGAGTTCATTATTGGTGTAGAGAAATGCCATAGACTTCTGGGTGTCAATTTTGTTTACTGCTACATTGCTGAATTCATTTATTAAGTCTAGTATTTTTTGATGGAGTCTTTGGAGTATTCTATGAATAATATGTCATCTGCAAAAATGGACAGCTTTACTTATTCTTTTCCAAATTGGATGCCTCTTATTTATTCTTCTCGTCTGATCACAATGGCTAGTACTTCCAATATTATGTCAAAAAGGAGTGGTGAGAGTGGGCATAACTGTCTTGCTCTTGTTCTTAATGGAAATGGTTTTAGCTTTTACCCATTGAGTATGATGTTGGCTATGGGTTTGTCATTTATGGCTTTTATTATGTTGAGTTATGATCCTTCTATTCCCACTTTGCTGAGGGTTTTTATCAAAAATGGTGTTGGATTTTGTCAAATGATTTTTCTGCATCAATGGATATGATTATATGGTTTTTATCTCTCAGGTTGTTTATATGGTGTATCACATTTAATTATTTGTGGATATTGTACCATCCTTGTATCTCCAGAGTAAATCCCACTTGTTCATGTTGTATGATCATTCTAATGCATTGCTGGATTCAATTTGTTATAACTTTGTTGAGGATTTTGACATCTATGTTTGTGAGATATATTGGCCTGTAATTCTCTTTCTTTGTATTGTTTTTATCTGATTTTTGGATTAGGGTAATGCTAGCTTCATAGAAAGAGCTTGGCAGTGCTCTTTCCTCTTGAATTTTTAAAAATAGTTTGAGTAAGAATGGTTTTATTTCTTCTTTGAATGTTTTATAAAACTCCCCTGTGAAGCCCTCTGGTCCAGGGCTTTTGTTTGTTGAAAAAATTTAATATATTTTATTGATATTTAACAGAGAGGAAGGGAGAGAGATAGAGAGCTAGAAACATCGATGAGAGAAAAACATCGAGCAGCTGATGATTCTTCATATTTCTATGGGGTCTGTTGTTATTTTACCTCTTTCATTCCTGATTTTGTTTGTGTCCTCTCTCTTTGTTTCTTGGTGAGCCTGGCTAGAGGTCTATCAATTTGTTTATCCTTATAAAGAATCAGCTCTTGGTTGCATTTATCTTTTGTATTCTTTTTTTGGTCTCTATGTCATTTATTTCTGCTCTGATCTTTATTATATCCTTCCTTATGCTCACTGTGGGGGTTTCTTGTTGCTTTCTAATCAAGTTGAAGATTTAGATGGTTTATCATAAGTTTTTCTTGTTTTTTGAGTTAGCCCTGTAATGCTATGAACTTCCCTTTCAGTACTGCTTTCATTGTGTCCCAAGGATTTTGGATTGTTGTGTTTTCATTGTCATTTGTTTCCAGGATGTGTTTTATTTCTTCTTTGATCTATTTGGTAACCCACTCATTGTATAATAGCATGCTATTAAGTATACAATTATTTGGATTTTTGTGATTGTTTTTATTGCAGTTGATTTCTAATTTTGTGCCATTGCGATCTGAGAAGATGCTTGATATGATTTCAATCATCTTGAATTTGGAGAGACTTTGCCAGTGTCCAAATATGTGGTCTACCTTTGAAAATGTCCCATATACACTTGAAAAGAATGTATATTCTGTAGTTTTGGGGTGGAATGTTCTAAAGATGTTGATTAAGTCCATGTGATCTAGTGAATCATTTAGGATTAAAGTTTCTTTGAAATTTTTTTTTTTTTGTCCAGAGGATTTATCCAGTGATGTCAATGGAATATTAAAGTCTCCCAGTATGATTGTGTCGCTGTCAATCGCACTACTGATATCTTCCAGAAGTATTTTTTTATGAATTTGGTGATCCAGAATTGGGTGCATAAATATTTACCACAGTTATATCCTCTTCTTGTATTGATCCCTTTAGAATTATTACATGGATTTTCTTGTCTCTTGTTATGGTCTTCACTTTGAAGTCTATTCTGTCAGATAAGTATTGCTACCCAAGCTATTTTTTCATTTCTATTTTCCTGATAGACATTTTTCCATTCCTTCACTTTCAGTCTATGTGAGTCCCTTCTGAGGTGAGTCTCCTATAGACAGCATATATATGAGTCATGTTTTCTTTTTCTTTTAAAAATATATTTTATTTATTTATTACAGAGAGGAAAGGAGCGGGATAGAGAATTAGAAATATCGATGAGAGAGAATCATTGATCAGCTGCCTCTTGCACACCTCCTTCTGGGGATGTGCCTGCAACCCAGGTACATGTCCTTGACTGGAATCGAACCTGGGACCTTTCAGTAAGCAGGCTGAAGCTCTATCCACTGAGCCAAACCAGTTTCGGCAGAGTCATGTTTTCTTATCCATTTATTCATTGGATGTCTTTTGATTGGAGCATATAATCCATTTATGTTTAATGTTGTTATTAATAGGTACTTGTTTGTAGCCATTTCTGTATTTTATGCCTGTGCTATTTACTCCCTTTCTATTTCTTCTTTTTACAGCATTCCCTTTATCATTTCTTGCATTACTGGCTTGGTAGTGATACACTCCCTTAGACTTTTTTGTTTTGTTTTGTTTGTCTGGGAAGCTTCTGATTACCCCTTCAATTTTGATTGATAGTCTTGTTGGATAGAGTATTCTTGGATTCAGTCCTTTGCTTTTCATCACTTTGTATACCTCCTTCCATTCCCCACTAATTTGATGTATTTTTGTTGAGATAACACTTGATAATCTGATGGGAGATCCTTTTAAGATTTCTCTCTCTCTCTCTCTCTCTCTCTCTCTCTCTCTCTCTCTCTCTCTTACAGCCTTTAAGAATCAATCTCTCTTTGTTGTTAACATTTGTCATTGTAATTATGATGTGTCTTGGTGTGGGTCTTTTGGGATTCATCTTGCTATGGACTCTCTGTACTTGTTTAAGTCCCCCTCCATATCAGGGAAGTTTTCTGTCATTATTTATTCAAATATACTTTCTAAACTTGTTGCTCTTCTTGTTCTTCTGGCAGCCCTATTATATGTATGTTACTTCATTTTGTGTTGTCCCAAAGCTTTCTTAGGCTCTCCTCCTGCTTTTTAATTTTTTTCTACAGTTCCTGTCCAGATTGGTTTTGTTTCTGTACTTTATCTTCTAACTCATTAATTAGGTCCTCTACTTCTTCTAGTATACTGTTGAAACATTCCATTGTGTTTTTTATTGTAGCTATATCACTTTTGATTTCTTCATGATTTTTGCCCAAGTTGTTGTTTTCTTATATGAATTGTATGACCATTATTCTGAATTCTTTATCTGTCACATTACATGCCTCCTTTTCACTTATTTTCTTTCTTAAAAAATTCTCCTTTTCTTTCCTCTGGGGACTGTTTAATTGTCCCCCCATTTTAACAATCACCAGAAGGTTCAAATTTCAAAATTTTGAGTTGTGGGGGTCTGGGCCATGTGCAGTGGGAGCTTCACACCCCCCGAGTGTCACTGAAGCACTCAAGACGTTTAGTTGCAGTGGGTTGGTGGGAACCATACTCACCCAGAATCTGTGTCACAGGCATTTAGTGTGGCCTTATATGGGCACATAGAAGCAGGCTACTGCATGCACCTCTCTGAAACAGAAACTGCTGGTATGTACTGAAAATCAGAGTCCCCTAGCATGTGTCAGGAGTCACAGATCCCCTGTGCCTTCACTGAGAATCATGTTTCAGAGTCTCTGTTGATTGGGGTGACCTCATGTTGAGAATCAGGGTGCTTGTGTGTGCATGCACCAAGCATTAGAGTCACTGGCTCTTAGTGTGAATGCACTGGGAATCAGAGACCCCAGGTTCACATGATGAGAAACAAAGTCAAGTCACTGGTGCTCAGTGCTGCCTCTCGTGCAGGAAACATGGTCTCCAGTCTTCTTGGGGGACTGGGGTTCACAGCTGCACTGTGTTGGCAGGAGGTCCACTTCTGCCCTGCAGAAAACAACCTTCCATGTGTGCTTGCCCTAAACCATAGTCAGGTGGCTCTGCTGTCCTGTGTTGGCATGGGGTCTGGTCACACAGGTGAGCACTATGGGAAACAAACTCCCTGTGTCTGTGTACCCAGGCTCAAATTCAGTTCAGCCTCCCTGCATGGGCCTGGGTTCTGGCCATGGGAAACAAACTCTCTGAGTTTGTGCTCTCAGATTAAAATTCAGCACAGCCTCCTTGTGTGGGCATGGGGTCTGGCCACGGGAAAACAAACTTCCAGTGTCTGCATACCCAGGCTCAAATTCAGGTAGAGCCTCCTCCTGCTGTGTGTGGGCAAGAAGCCTGTTTGAGTGTAGAGGGTCTCGCAGTTCCTATGCCACTGCTGCAGGTCCAGTGAGGAAGGCGATTGGCTCTGGACTTACAGAAATCTGCAGCCGGGGTGCCTGGGGTCTTGGTGTCCATGTGTCTGGAGCTGTGGTCGCAGGTATTTTACACAAGTGGCTGTAGGGTCTTGGTGTGTGACTAAGACCAGATTGGGTAGTGGCAAGGTTAGGATCCTAGTCTCAAACAGTTCTGTTCTTCAAGATGGCATGGCCTCTGTGCCCATGCTGGTTACCCTTGGGGTGTTTGCAGTGGCAGCGGGATTTTGCCATCTAAGACTGTCTGATTTGGCAGCCACTTGGAAGACTTTAAGAATCTAACTGTCCTTAGCTCTCACGCACACACTTTTCGATCACTCCCTCACTCTCTCACACAATCTCCCTTCCTACCTTCTTTCCAGTTGCCATCTTGGGTCCCCTTCCTCCTTTTTAAAAAAAATTTCTTCTGCTATTTCTCTTCTTTTCTCACTGTTGCTATTCCTTTTCTTTCTATGCTTAACTCTTTCAATCTATTTTAAATTAATTTTTGTGTATGGATATCTGAGAATTTCTTCAGAAATTATGAAAAACATTAGAATAATATTCTATACTTCTTTTTCTTTAAGATATTTTTTATTGATTTTTTACAGAGTGGAAGAGAGAGAAACAGAGAGTTAGAACCATCGATGAGAGAGAATCATCGATCAGCTGCCTCTTGAACACCCCCCACTGGGGATGTGCCCGCAACCAAGGTACATGCCCTTGACCAGAATCTAACCTGCTACCCTTCAGTTCACAGACTGATGCTCTATCCACTGAGCCAAACTAGTTTTGGCCATATTCTATACTTCTAAAGGTTTCATTTCAGTAGTTTTATTTATTCTTATATTTCTGTGAATTTATAAAAATGATCAATAATATTTTCCTGCTTGGAATTCCTAATGTGGAATATGTTTTCAGAAGGAAAAATATCTTAACTTAGTATGCTTATTTGTGCTCAGTTGCTCACACTGTTGGCAAACCAGAATTGTTGGTTTAATTCTTGTGTGGTCCAGTTACTTTGGCTTAATACCATGACTATGGACCATACTACTCATTTGAAATACTTCACACATGCATGCTGTTAGTCACAAAGGATACTATGTGAATGTTTGTGACAAAAACAACACAGATTCATAGACATTCCTGGAAAAAACAACTTCTACTGATGTCTTTAGTGATAGTAGGTTAGTACTAGATTTCATATGCATAAAACCCCCACAACCACATAAATTGTTGGAATCTTAAAAATGTATAGATTATTCCAAACAAAATGTCAATGGTACATTAAAACATTTAAATATATAAGGAGTCAGGGTTGTAGCATCCACAGTGACTGGAAGCTCAGCTGAATGCCAGGCTGCAAGCACAGCTGGCGAGCAGGCTGAACTGCTGATCTCTGGGAGAGAGAGGGAGAAGTGGGGTTAATCAGTAGCGGCTGCTGGTGAGGCCTAGAGAGATGCAGGGTGATTCTGCTTCTCCAGCCTCACCAGCAACTAAGCCTTTCCAGAGGTCAGCAGTTCAGCCCACTCAGCAGCAACCTGGGGCAGTTGCTGGTCAGCCCCCGCCTCTATCATAAAGCCTGAAGATAGGCCAGGATAGGCTGACTGGCATATTAATCAACTAATCAGAACCAAATCTGGAGTAATTGCAAAGAACCAATGGCTGCCTAGGACACAGGGCTTTTCATGCTGACTGGCATAGAAACTGACCAATCAGAACCTTATCTGAGTGAACTGCAAAGGCAGAACCTAAGGTGGGGTCTGAGGAGGGGTTTTAAGGGGAACAGCTCTTTGTTGTAAGGTGTAAGAAAGTGATTAATTTTTTTAATGATTGGTTTGGCAGTATAGTTTATGTCTGGCTATCAGAGGAGATACAGGGATTATGTGTTTTTGTCTGCCAAGAGCATCTCTTCTTGCTGAAAAAGGCAATTTAAGCAATCCTATCCTATATAATCTATCTATAATAAAAAATAGGTATTATGCTAATTAGACTGGGTCTACTGGCCATCTTCCAGACATCCAAATTCTTTCTGGACAAAGCCATGGAGGTAGGGGTTGAGGCAGAGGCAGTTAGTGGCAATCAGACTGGCAGGGGAGGGCAGTTTGGGGTGAGATCAGGTCTGCAGGAGATGGCATGTGGGGGCGACCAGGTCAGCAGGACAGGGCAGCTGAGGGAGAGATCAGGCCTGCAAGGGAGGGCAATTGGGGGTGAGATTAAGCTGGCAGGGGAGGGCAGTTAGGGTAAGGTGACCAGACATCCTGATTTTGGCGGGACAGTCCGGAATTTTAACAATTTGTCCTGTGTCCTGTGGTGTTTTAAAAAAGTCCTTATTTTTGTTTCGAATTTTATTTTGACACAGGACAAAATGTTAAAAATCAGAACTGTCTCGCCAAAAGCACAAAGTTTGGCCACCTTAAGTTAGGGGTAATCAGACAGGCAGGCAGAGACTATTAGGGGCAATCAGGCAGAGGAGTTAGAGGTGGTCAGGCTGACAAGCAGGCAAGTGGTTAGGAGTCAAGTTGTCCCAGATTGCTAGAGGGATGTCTGAATACAGGTTTAGGACTGATATCTGTGGGGTCTCAGATTAGAGATGGTGCAGGGCAGGCTGAGGAACCCTCCTCCATGTGTGAATTTTGTGTACTGGGCCTCTAGTCCTATATAATAAAAGCTGTATGCAAATTGACCCTAATGGAGGAACAACTAGAAATAACCAGTCACAATGTTGTGCACTGACTACAAGGGGGAAGACATTCAATTGAGGTGCTCATAGCTGAGGAACACAACAGGGAGCACACCTAAGCTGTCAGTCGGACATACCCTGAGGGCTCCCAGATTACAAGTGGGCACAGGCTGGGTTGAAGGACACCCCAAGTGCATGTATTTTGTGCATCAGGCCTCTAGTTGTAAATATAAGAGTGCATATATTCTTTCTGATTGGGGTTTTGTGCTTCTTAAGATATATTTCTAGAAGTGGGATCACTGGGTCAAATAGCAGTCCATATTTAGTTTTTTGAGGAAGCTCCACCCTGTTTTCCATAATGGCTGTACCAGTCTGAATTCCCAGCAGCAGTGTACTTAGATTCATTTTTGTCCACAGCCTAACCAGCACTTGTAAGTTTGTTGATTTATTGATGGTAGCCATTCTGGCAGGTGTGAAGTTGTACCTCATGGTCATTTTAATTTGCATCTCTCCAATGATTAGTGACTTTGATTTTTCATCTCTTACTTGGACATCTCTATGTCCTCTTTGGAGAAGAGTGCATTGCCCATTTTTTTAAAAAAATTGAATTGTTTGTCTTCCTTTTGTTGAGTTGTATGCGTAGTTTATATATTTTGGAAATTAATGCTTTATCAGATATCTCATTCACAAATATCTTCTCCCATATAGTAGATTCCTTTTTCATTTATTTTGCTGTTCAGAAGCTTTTTTATTTTGATGTAGTTCCATTTGTTAATTTTGTCTTTTGTTTTTTGTTTGTTTGTTTGTTTGTTTTTAAATATATTTTATTGATTTTTTACAGAGAGGAAGAGAGAGATATATAGAGCTTGAAACATCGATGAGAGAGAAACATCGACCATCTGCCTTTGCACACCCCCTACCGGGGATGTGCCCGCAACCAAGGTACATGCCCTTGACCGGAATCGAACCCGGGACCTTTCAGTCCACAGACCGATGCTCTACCACTGAGCCAAACCGGTTTCAGCCTGTCTTTTGATTTTCTTGCTCTAAGCATTGTATCAGTTAAAATTTTGCTACATGAGATGTCTGTGAGTTTTGCTGCCTATGGTTTCTTCTAGGATTTTTATAGTTTCATAAATTACATTTAAGTTTTTTATCCATTTTGAGTTTAGAATTGTGTATGATGTAAGTTGGTGGTCTAGTTTCATTGTGTCGCAGGTACCTGTCTGATTTATGAATACCATTCATTTAATAGATTGTTCTATTGATCTATAGTCCTCTTCTTGTGTCAGTACCAGGTTGTTGTTGTTTTTTTAATTGAAAACACATGTTTTTATTTTTTTTAAATAAGCCTTTATTGTTTAGATTATTATAGCTGTTCTTTTTTCTCTCCATAGCTCCCCTCCACCGGGTTCCCACACCCCATGTTCTTATCACCCCCTTTGTCCTCCTCCATAGGTATTCAATTTTTGTCCAGTCTCTTCCCGCATCCCCCATACCCCCTTCCCCCTGGTAGTTGTCAGTCCACTCCCTTTCTATACCCCTGATTCTATAATATTCTCCAGTTTATTCTATTCATCATATTTTTTAATCACTCTATTTTTAGATTCACTTGTTGATAAATATGTATTTGTTGTCACTTTTTTGTTCATAATTTTTATATTTACCCTTTTTCCCTTCTTCCTTTTCTTAAAGAATACCCTTCAGCATTTCATATAATACTGGTTTGGTGGTGATAAACTCATTTAGATTGTTCTTATCTGTGAAGCTCTTTATCTGACCTTCAATTCTAAATGATAGCTTTGCTGAGTAGAGTAATCTTTGTTGTAGGTTCTTGCTATTCATCACTTTGAATATTTTTTGCCACTGTCTTCTGGCCTGAATAGTTTCTGTTGAGAAATCAGCTGACAATTGTATGGGTGCTCCTTTATAGGTAATAAAGTGCTTTTCTCTTGCTGCTTTTAATATTCTCTCTTTGTCTTTGCCCCTTGTCATTTTAAATATGATGGGCTTTGATGTGGTCCTCTTTGGATTCCTCCTGTTTGGGGTTCTCTGCACTTCCTGGACTTGTAAGTCTATTTCTTTCACCAGGTAAGGGAAGTTTTCTGTTATTATTTCTTCAAATAGGTTTTTAATATCTTGATCTCTTTCTTCTTCTGGCACCCCCATAATTCAGATGTTGGTAATCTTGAAATTGTCCCAAATGCTCCTTAAACTATCTTCATATTTTTGGATGCTTTTTTACTTTTCTGGTTGGGTATTTTTTGCTTCATATTTCAAATCATTTATTTGATTCTTGTGATCCTCTAGTCTGCTGTTTGATCTCTGTATATTATTCTTTATTTCAGTCAGTGTATGCTTAATTTCTAATTGGTCCTTTTTCATATCTGTGATCTCAACCAAAAAATTTTCTATGCAAATCTAGTCTACATCTAATTGATATCTTAAGATAATAATAAAATGTATTATATTTAAATAATATATGGATATAGATATTTGTTTGATGATTTTTTCCCATATTAAAATTTCAAGTCCTTAACAGAGATGATTCTTGGAAAGCTCCAAGGGCCCAGAGTGATACAAGAAATTTATTCTCTCTTCTTAAAGGAAATCTTTTTAAGACAGATCTAATATACTTGAAATTGCATGAAAAGCCTTATCAAATAAAAATTAATAAATATACTTTAAATGTTTTAGAAGGGTTTACAGGCATATATTGTTACCAGTAAAGGAAAGCAGTTAACAACTCAGATAGGATATCAACCTTTTTAGGAGTGGCCACTGCTCAGTCTCCTCACCCTCCTGATGATCCTATACAATGGAAAAAATGATAAACCTGTATGGGTGGATCAGTGGCCATTAACCAAGGAGAAATTAAGTCATATTCATGAATTAATACAAGAACAAATAGAGGTTGGTCACATAGAACCTTCCAATAGCCCTACTTTGTGTAAAAACAAAACAAACAAACAAAAAAGCCCCGGTAATATAACTTGGGACAAATGTGGAAGTATTTCATACTTATGCTTCTGACCCTTCTTGGATAAGAACCCTTACATGGGCTGATTCCCCACCTAACATAGTATCCAGGAGGAACATGGATGGGGCAGAGAAGTAGGGGAGTATCACTACTTTCTCTTGGGAGAGGTACAGAAAATGTAACTAAGACCTTATCTATATGAAAAGAAATTGACAGCCAGTTTAAAATTGAATTTCCATGGCCTTGAGTAAAGAATATCTTTACATGATATTCTACAATGTCATTATAATTTTGATATTTTATACCAGCATATACCAATCAAACTTACAAACTAATTATTTGAATGTTTGGCAGCATTTTGAAAAGCACATGAAAGGATTTAATCCCTTCCATTGTGTGGAAGGCCACCTGGGAAGGCACTTGAGCATTCTATATTGGCCCTTCTTGATCTTTTCTGCCAAAGTGAGATCCACTTCTCACAATCCAATTACCGTATTTTTCGCACCATAAGATGCACCCGACCATAAGACGCACCTGGTTTTTAGAGGAGAAAAATAGGGAAAAAAATATTCTGAACCAAATAGTGTAATAAAATATTTAATAAAGTATAACAGAATAATATTTGAACCATATAAACTGAACAGCAGTCAACAGTGGCATTGAGAACCATTATCACTGTCATTAACACATAAAGACAAAGGTTTGAGTACTCTAGTCTTCTGAATACCCCAAGAACTCTTCTTCGTTAGAGTCAGAATTCATGAAGACGCAGGCACTTCTTCTATTCGGACCATAAGACGCAGGCACTTTTCCTCCCACTATTTGGTGAAGAAAAAGTGCGTCTTATGGTCCGAAAAATACGGTACTCAAAACTGTGGCCTGAGTTTTCAATTCATGCTGCAGTTGAAGCCTTGTGGTGGCTAGTACCATGGATCTGTCTCTTGCCCAATGGCGTAAGCTGGATCCTCCCTGGAGAAGTAACAGTCTCTTTAAATGTTGGTATAACTTTCATTAAAACCCTTATTATTCTCATTAAGTTACCTGTAGTTCTCACTGAATTATTTAATCACCCTTATTACCATTACTCTGAATAATTAATCTGATAAATTGTTTGCATCCATTTTGTTTAGTTTATTTTCTGATGAGTCCTCCTTTTCTTTCATTTGGGGGTTGTTTATTTGTCTCCTCATTTTTTCTGTGCCTTTGTATTTGTTTCTATGTATTAGACCAAACTACTATGCCTCTCATACTTCGTGGAGTTGTCTTATGCAGTGGGTGATTTTTGAGACCCAGTGGTGCACTCTTTTAGATCTCCTGATTTGGGTGCTCAAGGAAAGCCCCTTACTTGAGTTATTTCATTACTCTGTTGTAGTTGTATATTGAATGTTAATGCCCTGTATATGGATAGAGTCTTCTCTCAAGTTTGCTGACTATGTGGCTCATCCCAAACCACATCGTGTGAGCTCTTATGGAGGTGCTGTTTTAGCTCCTCTAATCTTCCATTTTCACTTCCAAAGTTGTCCTGTGCTTCTTTTGTTTTTATGTGTATTTTATTTAAGGTGAAGCACTGCCTCACATCACCAAGTTATCCAAACAATTGAAAGAAACATTTTTTAAAATGGAAGTGGAAGGTGTTTTGTGGTAGAACTGTTTTTTATCATGCCTATATCAATATCTACTTGTGATATTGTCTTACGGTTTTTCAAAATGTTCATTTTGGGAAAACTGTGGTATAGATAGGTGTATCTGCATTATTTCTTATATATGCAATTGGATCTGGAATTATCTAAAATAAAGGAAGTTTTATAAAAAATACATGTAGACAGGTCATAATGACCTTTAATTTGAACAATTATCTTTTTCTTATTGCATTCCATCTTGAAGAGAAATGTGTTGAACCAGCTGAAGAAATGCTAAAATTTAACAAACTATTTTGAGATGTCTTAGCCTATTTATTTATAAACAGAAGAGATCACCATATTTTGAAAGTAATTAAAGCCACTATTTTGTGGATCTCTTCTGTAAAACAGAAAGTCAAATTTATTTGCTCTAATGCAAGAATACTAAATATATTGCAGGTATATCATCCTCATTCAAATTGATTGTATCTTGCTAACTTAATCTGATACATTTGATTGTTCTGATCCTATGTTCACAAACTACCATTTCTTTCTAATTTTCTTTCCGAATATGATTTACCTACATGAAAAAGTGCTCTTTATGTTATCAATAATATTAATGTATTAACATTCTGATGTAATTTCAAAACTTGGTTAATTCCCCTCCAAGAAGCCCACCGAATTTGACTGATTACTCCTTTACAGATAAAATTTGTTATTAATGGCATAGCAAATTCAAGATTCTTTGTCAAACATTTGAATTTTCAATGTGGTAAAATAGCTCACTGGGCAAAAACCAGTCATCAGTCTACATCACTCAGCACTTCCTGTTCAAATTTTTACTGGGATTATATAAAAATTTATATAAGTTGTCCTAAGTTAAGAACTCTTTGAGAAGATATGTTCTATTTTTCCATTTGTATCTCCCAGGCCTGTAGAACACCTTTTGGTACAAAATAGGCACTTGATACATATTATTGAGTAAATTAATATTCATTATGTTATTATTTATTTTTATGTAAAGTTACACAAGCCACTTAAGTCTTTAAGTTATAAAATTTGAGTTCCTGGTAATTCATTATAGACACATACAGCTCCATTTATTAAAAAAATAAAATAAAAATCTCTCAACTAGGAGTTATATCCCCAAATAAACCTCATCTTCATTATTTCAGCATATCCATTTACTATCAGTTTTCTGTCACAGATGTGTTTGGTTCAATGAAAGAATGGTGAGAAATTCTATCATTAGATAACATTACACCATAGAATGGAAAATCTCATGATACTGTTTTGTTTCTACTGTCAACAATTCCATGTACTCCCATTGTTCTTTTGTGGCCAGCTTTGTTATTTCAGGGAACAGGCAATCAAAGGCTAGTTCCCCAACATATATCCTATGGCAGTAAATCTTTGTCTAAAATGTCATTCATAGGCTTGAAATTATTTTTTCCCTTGACTCTTTAAATATGTTGTCCAATTCTTAATGTTTACAATGACCTTTCACCTTGGAAATGTAGTCAGGATGACATCAGAAACTGCTGATTATTTCATTTTTTAAAAATTGCCTTGTATCCTTTACTAACCCAAGATTTATGGGAGGTCATATTGTAGTGCCACTAAGTATATAGGTTTTATGTGAACTATATAAGACTAAAAAAATTGTTTTTGACACATATAGAATTTTATTATGCCACTAAAAATTAGTTTGAAAAAGTTAATACACAGAAAATTCCTCAGCCAACCCATATGGAAAATTTAATTATTGGTACATTTGGAACCTTACTCTAATTCTGTCTTTCAAGTGCACAATTTCTGATTGTATGATAATAGCATTTTTTAGTATTTTATATAAATTTTCTTGCTGTTAGATTTCAATAGTCACATATTAGTTTAAATTATCTAAAAGCAATATTCAGCATACTCCAACTTTTCAAGAAAATAAAAAGTTTAATAAGACAAAAATAAGATTCTCCCTGAATTTCTCCTTATGTTTGCTAATTTGATAGGACTCAAATATAAATAAGAGAATTAGTGCTAAAATGTTTGCTTTTTAAATACATAGTACCATTCCCTTACTCCGCTCCATTCTAAAACATTCCCAGTTTCACATTTGGGATAACAATAAATTTGAAACATATTCTATTTTATTTCCAAGTATTACCTTTAGAACCTGGGGAAAAAAGGGAAAGTGGACACTAGAGGCATGTGGATTGAGGTAATATATTTATATCACACTTTTTTTGGTGCATACTACTGTCTTCTGTCAGTACTTACTGTTTCTGGTTTTCACATAAAGTAGAACTACATGAAGAAAAGAGGTAGCCAATGAAATGTAGTATTTTATTAGACTTTATAAAACTCTATCTGTATTCATAATTGTCAGATTCAATATTAGATGTCTGGCAAGCACACATTTTATTTCAGTGTCAACAGAAAATACAGTTGCATGATTTTTTTCTTATGCCTATCCTAATTTATAAGTAAACATTATTCTTCCTAGTCTGCTATGAGAATAAGGAGATAATTTCTGTGTTCTGCTACTTTTAAAATAATGAAAAACTATACATTGTATGGCCTTTCATCCTTGTTGGGGTCAATTGATTTACATTCTTATAATTTTTCACTTTATAGACTGTTTTTTAAATTTGGACTTACATTTGCTATTTTTTGATATACTTAAAGTTCAAGTATCCTTACAGCATATTGTGAATATTTTAATATCTAACTATGTTTTTAAGGAAAATTATATTTCTCTTTAAAAAAAAACACAAAAAACCCCTCACCTCATTCAGAATCTGACTGGCATTGCTCAGTGGTTGACCAGGAGGTCACAATTCAATTCCCAGTTGGGGCACATGCCCAGAATGTGGGCTGGATCCTCAATGGGGGATATGAAGGAGGCAGCCGATTGATGATTCTTTATCTCCCTCTCCCTACCTCTCTGAAATCAATAAAAATATTTTAAAAAATAAAAACTCATTTAGGCATGAAATCTATGTAATTTTTTCTAAATATTTAGATATAAAACATAAATGTTACTTTTAAGTGGAGGCATTGGTCATTTCTATGCTTCATTATATAATCTAATATTTATAACTATTGCAAACTTTAACATTTATTTTTATTTTCAATGAAAATTATCTGATGTTTGGCAAAATTTATCCACTACATTTAATAATTAACACCAAATTAAGAGATTGTTTCATTTACTTAGCAAGGTGGAATCACCATATTTTAAAAGCAATATTAATTTCCTTCAATATTTCTAATATTTTATGCAAGGTTGTCAATTTTTATCCTGTTTATCCTGTGGCTGTATTTTTGAACTGAGAAATAAAACTAACTTCATATAAGGTCTGAACTAAGTTAAAATATTTAATCAGAATTTCAAATGCTATCATATAAGAGACATGGGTTTCAAAGGTTCTCATTGTATACTATTACTATTAGGGTTCAGATGAAATGTATATATTTTACAGAGAGGAAGAGAGAGGGATAGAGAGTTAGAAACATGGATGAGAGAATCATCAATCAGCTGCCTCTTGCACACCCCCTACTGGGGATGTGCCTGCAACCAAGGTACATGCCCTTGACCCAAATCGAACCTGTGACCTTTCAGTCTCCAGGCCAACGCTCTATCCACTGAGCCAAACCGTTTTCGGCAAGATGAAATATTTTATCTCCAATGTGCTTATTTGTTCAGACATCTAAGTGTCAGACATGTAAACAACAAAGCAGCAATACCAGCTATTTGTTACCACTTTGGTTTTCTCTATATTTTTAATAGTAACAAACTGGCAAGAAAGTGATTACACACTACATCATATTGCATAGTTCATTGGTAAATTAGTGGCACATCTCTACTTACAATTGCACAGTACATTTTGAGGATATATTGCAAATATATCTTATTGGCTACCTTTCTCAGTGTCATGCAGAAAGATATATAAATGACATCTCACTTTCCAGGGATGAGATTTTAAGAAAAACACTTTTGATGAGCTCACTTTTCAGAAAACTAAATCAAAGAGCATTAAGATTACGTACAATCACGCTCTTTATTCATACCCTGTTTTACACAAGATTAATTCCATGGTAGTTTTAGTCCGTAGGGAAAAGAGTGACTAAAACAGTGTTTGAAACTACAGGAGAGTCTTATTTGGGCTTCATAGGCTCCAGTGGGGCTGCCAAGAAAGACAGGCTCCAACAGCTCATTCCCCAGACCATTTATTAGGATTAAGTTTACCATGAATCTTTCCTCCCTAAACCCCCAAAGAGTGTGCAAGCAGTGTTTGACTTTACATAGTGGAATTCTGAAGTCTATGTTCTCAACTATTATGCAAACTCGTTGTGTGTATTCTTTATTATTTTTATTTTTTAAAAACCTTCATTGTTGAAAGTATTACATATGTTCCCTCCCCTCCAGTGACCTCTTCTAGCCTGCTTCCACTTCCCTCCCCAGGCCTTCACCACCATATTGTCTGTGTCCATGGATATTGCATATATACATACAAGTCATATGTGCATACCCAGTAACTTTCCCCTGCCTTCCTTCTGAGGATCTTCAGTCTGTTACATGCTTCAAGGTCTCTGGATCTACTTTGTTCAACGGTTTATTTTGTTATTTTTTTAATAATATATTTTATTGATATTTTTACAGAGAGGAAGGGAGAGGGATAGAGAGCTAGAAACATAGATGAGAGAGAAACACCGATTAGCTGCCTCCTGCATACCCCCTACCAGGATGTGCCCGCAACCAGTGTATATGCCCTTGACCAGAATTGAACCTGGGACCTTTCAGTCCGCAGACCGATACTCTATCCACTGAGCCAAACCGGTTTCAGCTATTTTGTTATTTGGATTCCTCATATGAGTAAGATCATGTGATACTTATCTTCCTCTGACTGACTTATTTTGTTTAGCATAATACTCTCCAGGTCCATCCATCCATGCTGTTGCAAATGGTAACACTTCTTTCTTTTTCACTTTTATTAGCTTCCATATATTATATAGACCTGCATCCCTGGAGTAAATTCTACTTGGTTATGATGTACCATTAAATATATATATATATATATATATATATATATATATATATATATATAATTGATTTTTTACAGAGAGGAAAGGAGAGGGATAGAGTTAGAAATATCAATGAGAGAGAATCATCGATCAGCTGCCTCTTGCACACCCCCTACTGGGGATGTGCCTGCAACCAAGGTACATGCCCTTGACCTGAATCGAACCTGGGACTTTTCAGTGCTCAGGCCGATGCTCCTCTATCCACTGAGCCAAACCGGTTTCAGCCATTTTTTTTAACGAATTGCTAAAATTTTGTTGAGGATTTTAGCATCTATGTTCATCAGAGCTATTGGCATGTAATTCTTTTTAGTGTTTTTATTTGGTTTTAGAAGTAGAGTAATGCTGGGCTCATAGAAAGAGCTTAGAAGTGTTCCTTCCTCTTGAATTTTTGAAATAATTTGAGGAGGATGTCAGTTCTTTGAATGTTTGGAAAAATTTCCCTGTGAAGCGTTCTGGGACAGGACTTTTGTTTGTTGGAATATTTTTTTTAATTACTACTTCATTTCATAAGTAGTTATCAGCCTATTCAGGTACTCTGACTCTTCCTGTTTGAGTTTTGAAAGATTGTATTTTTCTAGGAATATGTCCATTTCATTTAGGTTGCCAAGATTATTGGAATATAGTTGTTCATAGTAATTTTATACAGACCTTTGTATCTTAGTGATGTCAGTTGTTACTTCACCTCTTTTGCTTCTAATTTTGTTTACTTGAATCATCTCTCTTTGTTTCTTTATAAGTCTAGCTAGAGTTTCCTCTATCTTATGTATATTTTCAAAGAAACAGCTCTTAATTTCAATGATTTTTTGTATTTTTTTAAATTCCCTATGTCATTTATTTCCACTCTGATCTTTATTATTTATTTTATTCTACTTACCTTGGGCTTTTCTTGTTGTTCTCTTTCTAATTCTTTAAGTTGTGGAGTTAGAGATAACTTTATATATATTTTAGGTAGTCCTGTGGTGCTATGAACTTCCCTCTCAGGACTGCCTTCATTGTATCACATAGAATATTGGTTGTTGTGTGTTCATTTTCATTTGTTTCTAGGATGTATTTGATCTCTTTTTCATTTATTTGGTTGAAATATTCATTATTTAACAACATGCTATTTAGCCTCAATTTCTGTTAATGTTTTTGATTGTTTGATTTTCCTTATAACTGATTTCTAATTTCTTGCCATTGTGATCTGAGATGTTTGATATGATTCCAATCTTCTTGAACTTGTAGAGACTTAGTTTGTGTCATAACATGTGGTCTAGCTTTGAAAAAGTCCCGTGTGCACTTGAAAAGAATGCATATTCTAAAGCTTTGGAGTGAATTTTTCTGAAAATCTCAATTAATTCCACATAATCTAGTGTATCATTTAGCATCACTGTTTTCTTGTTGATTTTTTGTCCAGAAGATCTATCCAGTGATGTTAATTGGGTGTTAAAGTCCCTCACTATGATTGCATTGCTTTCACTCTCTTCCTTAAAATCTCCTAAAAGTTCTTTTATATATTTTGATGCTCCTTTGTTGGGTGCATATGTTTACCAAGATCATATCCTTTTGTTATTTTGATTCCATTAGTATTATGAAGTGTCCTTAATTATCACTTTGAAATCCATTTTGTCAGCTATGCTTATTCCTACACCAGCATATTCTTTGGGGTGGGGGGGAGTAGACAATTTTTTTCCATCCCTTCAGTTCAGTCTGTATGTCCTTTGTTCTGAGATGGGTCTCTTGTACTCTTGTAGACAGCATATGTATGGGTCATGTTTTCTCATCCATTCAGCTACCCATTTTTTTATAGGAGTACTTAAGCAATTTACATGAAAGTTATTATTGATAGGTACTTATTTATTGCCATTCTTAATCTGTATGCTTGTGTTTTGTTTTGTTGTTTTTTTCCTCTCCATTTCTTCTGCTTAAACAATCCCTTTAGCATTCCTTCCAGTACTGGTTGGTGGTAAAATTTATGTAGCCTTTCTTTTTTTTTTTTTTTTTTTTTGGTCTGGAAAGCTCTTTCTTTCCTTCAACTCTGAATTATAGCCTTGCTGGTTGGGTACAGTTCCTTGGTTTTCATTATTTGTATAATTCATGCCATGCTCCTCTGGCCTGAAGTGCCTCTATTGATATCTGGGCCCGGGCCAGGGAGGAACCTGCAACTTAGGTACATGTCCTTGATCAGAATTGAACTTGGACCCACAGTGTACAAGCTGAGGCTCTATCCACTGAGCAAAACTGGCTAGGGCAGGATATAACATTTCTTAGCCCCTCCAGCAGTGGACCTTTGTTTTTTCCTCCAGGAGTGAGGTGGAAAAATCCTAGATCATCTTCTTGGATTCTTATTACTGAAGTTATCAAGAACACTGAGAATGGTGAATGAGCTGTCAGAAAAGGTGTTTCCTCTGCAGCTCAAGTGCAGAGGCAGGCCTGCTGTGGCACTGTCTCCCAATAGCTGTGGCCTGGGCATGCCCCCCTGCCTCTCTTCTCCTGCTCCCTCGGCAAGCCTGCTCTGCCTTGCTCTCTGCAGAGCTGATAGTGGCTGCAGCACTGGCAGGCCCTGATCTGCCCTGGTGTCTGTGGACCTGATCATTGCTGAGGCGCCTGGCAGGTCCTGCTTCCTGTTCTCTACGGGCCCTGCTCTGCCCTGCTCTCTGTGAACCTGCTCTTTACCACAGTGCTAGCAGGTCCTGCTTTCTGCTCTCTGCGTGCCTGCACCATCCATGGCTTGCCTCACGGCGCAGCAGTCCCCTCCCCCCATCAGTGTGCACGGCCTACAAATAGGTAACATACAAATTTGTTCAGTTGTGACCATTACGGTGTCCCAGACAAATTTCCATATTACCTCTTTATAGGTATATATTTCTTTCCTCTGTTTTTCATATCCCAAACTTCTTAATGCTATTTTAGGGGAACAGAAGATTAGATTCCAGCACTTTGTGAACAGAATTCACAATCTGTGACAAAATTCTGTCGTATTTAGGGTGCAATTTTGTGTATATACACTGTATGTATATATTTCTTTTAGATTTGGCTATATTGAACTGGCCATGGTTCAAGTGGGACTATAGCAGTACATGGGTCAGGGACAGTCATTTTGGCTACTTACACATTCATAGTCAGTCCATGGCTTTCAACTAGTAGCACTATTTCCAAAAGTCTAATACTCAAACTGAAACATATGATGCACTGGCTCCAATCTTGTCTTCTGCTGTATTCCAGCAAACTTTAAACATTCCACTGTTACCCGGTAGCTGTGAACTAGAATACCTGTCTGTGTGTTCCAGATGTGCACACATTTGTCAAAAGAACCACTTGCCAGATACCTGTCATTAGGACTGAAAGCTACACTGTACATAGACTCTTAGTGTTTTGTCAAGGTATGGATGCAAATTCCTCGGTCTACATCCCATAATCTAACAGCAGAGTCAAAGGATGCACTTGCTAACATAAGGTTGGCATTTGGATTATTTGTCCCTAGACCTGTTGGACTCCGCTTGATAGTATACATTTCTTTATTATCTGCTTGCAAATCATGGCCGCAATTGTCTTGTTTCATACTCCATATCTTCAAAGTAATGCCATCAGAACAAGAGGCCTGGACATTGCCAGTCAGGTCCCATTTGATAGCATTTACTTCATTTGTGTGTCCCTGGAATGTTTTAATAGGTCTGTCTTATCCTAATTTACAGACGTGAATGCACATATCTGAATTACAAGAGGCAAAGGTGTTGTTCTGCGAGTCAGCGTCCGATGCTGGTGCTGAATGAAAAGGAAGCTTGCTTGGCTTTGTCAGTGTCCATGAGTTGCAGACAGATAATAAAGAAATACAAAACAAGGGTTGGATTGTATTTTATAGAGAGGAAAGATTCAAGTAGCTGCTAAACAGTCTACAATATAAAATGTTTTGAGGGTCATAAAATTATTAGCATAACATTTATGAGCAAAACCTGTTATTTTATTGATTTTATCTGTTTTACCAACATCCTACGTTTTGGGAGGGCAGGGAATATTTTCTATCAGATTATAATTCTTATTAACTTAAAGATATATCACATTGGAGGTGCAGGAATGGGGTAGAGGGCATCAAGGGGAGCAAAGGAGACATGTATACTACTTTCAACAGTAAAGATTCAATAAAAAATATAAAAATTTTAAAAAAGATATACAGCATTGGGAATATTATGTGTTTCCAAAAAGCAGATGCTTGAATTTTAATTACAATACATAATATATCTATCTTAATATTGGGGGAAACACTACCTCTCCAGAGAAACCTTTTTTTTAATAGTTAAAGGCCTAGATAAAACCCAAACCAGAATTTTAAAGCTTTGTAATTTTTTTCCAGTAAAATTTATGACTTTTCAAGATATCATGATATGTTTTTTTGAGAATTTTAAAAAATCATTTTTATTTTTAAATTGCAATTGACATACACTATTATATTAATTTCAGGTGTACATACCAGTGAGTGGATATTATATATCATGATTTGTTAAGTTTCTTATCTTCAGTGACTGTCAACTCTACTTCACTTAGGCCACCCACCAACAGGCCCTACTTTCTACTGTTTCACTGCTGAGATATACTCTTTAAAATCCAAAGTTCCGATGGTCTTTCTTTGCACCCCAAACTAATATCTAAATTTCCTCACTCCCACTGAGGTTCAATTGCCTCACATTTTGATGAAATATATAGCTACCTCACCATTCTCTAGAGTGAATTTCTGCCATCTGACTTATCTGATTCACATGAACATAGCCAATTATTTCAGTTATTCTCTTGTTAGCATCCTCCTGATGTTTCATTATTGTCCATGGAATGCAATTTCTCAACCCTGGGTGAACTCCCACTACTTTATTAGCTCCCATTTCTGAACAGTGAAACCTTGCTGCACAAATTTATGAAACTATGCTAATTGGATCCACTGCAATTTCCTGTTATATAACCTCAGCCAAATCATCCCTGTTGCTTGGCAATCATTGTATTTATCAGTGTTGACCCCCTTTTACATTTAGCAAAGCAGATGTTCAAATATTTTCCACCACTGCTTTTCATTTTTAGCAAATGCTCCTCTTTACTGATAAGTTCAAGCCACTCTGCAAAACTTAGTGGCAAACACACAATTCAATACACAGATGGTGTATTATATAGTGATATACCTGAAACCTGTATTTTTATTAACCAATGTCACCCCAATAAATTTAATTAAAATTTAACTTAATTTTTTCCATTTTACTCAATTTTCCTATAATAAAGCAAAATGTATCATTATTCCAATGAAAACTCCTTCTTGTATCATTTATACTACTATCTACTTTCTATAGCTTCTGAAGCTTTCCTGCAACAAAATTTTTCTGTCATTTATATCTTAAATATCTGTCCACTTACTTCTTTTTTTTTAAATATATATATTTTATTGATATTTTACAGAGAGGAAGGGAGAGAGCTAGAGAGCTAGAAATGTCGATGAGAGAGAAACATCGACCAGCTGCCTCTTGCACACCCCCCACTGGGGATGTGCCCGCAACCAATGTACATGCCCTTGACCGGAATCGAACCCGGGACCTTTCAGTTTGCAGACCGATGCTCTACCACTGAGCCAAACCGGTTCAAGCTGTCCACTTACTTCTTGTTTTCAATCTGTGAACATATTCCATCTTACCTATTCCATGAATATTTTGCCTGTGTATATTCAATTTTCTTATCAGGTGAGTCAATGGTGCTTTACTTACACCTTAATTCCCTATAATTTGTTTTACCACTATTATACAAATAAAGCCAGGAACAATCACCTAATTGTTAAATCCTGTGGCATTTCCTCAATATACTCTTCCACTCCCCCGCAGAAAGCCAATTCTGTAGATAATTCCCTTGAACAATTTCTTCTCTTTGGTATAAGTCAGAATTATTTTTTTATCCTTATATTCCCTAAAAGTAAATAGTCAAGGTTTACTCTTAGTCCTCCTAAGTTATCTCACTATACAATGTCCCTTAGTCATTACATACATTCACATACACTTATGGCATCAATTTTATAACTATTGATGACTTCTCATTTCCAATTTCTACTATACACCCTAAATTGCATATACACTGAGTGGCAAGATTATTATGATCTCTGAATGCATAATAATCTGGACACTCGGTATGTGTGTGTGTGTGTGTGTGTGTGTGTGTTATATTCATGAATTCGTACATGGGTAGGGTCTGGCCAGCCTGGGTATGGGGAAGGGACATGAGCAGTTGGTTGGCCTGCCTGCTGGTCAAACTCCTGGTGGAGGGGACAATTTGCATATTAGCTTTTTATTATATAGGATATATACTGAGTGGCCAGATTATTATGTATTCAGAGATCATAATAATTTGGCCACTCAGTGTATATCCCATTTTGAAATGTTGGTCTGGCATTGATATATGAATGCCTTGTTAGTGTAAGATTGGTGGCTGGCAGTGTTTCCTTAGTATGGTAATAGATCTTTGAAATTATGCAAGATGATTTTAGGTGTTACACTAACACAGTTTTAAAAGATATTTATGTTTGTATGTATGTATTTTTAGAATCTTTAAAATTGATTTCCAGAGAGAGAGGAAGGGAGGTGGGGAGAGAGAGAAATATTGATGCCAGAAGGAAACATCCATCTGCTGCCCCTCACATATCCCTGACTTGGGACTGAGCCGGGCATGTGCCCTGACCAGGAATTGAACCAGCAACCCTCTTTGCATTGTACAATACCGACTCACTTAGCAACACCGGCAACACCTGGCAAGTTATTTATTTATTTGAATGTGTGTTAGAAATAGTAAAACTAATCCATCAAACAGATTTTACCACAGTTTTTTAAAATGATTTTTTATAGTACTTAGCTAAATTTCTTTCACCCCATCCAAACCAAGATGGATTATAGTTCATTCTAAAATGTTAATTAACCCCTAGCTTATTTGGCTCAGTGCATAGAGTATCAACCTGTGTACTGAAGGGTCCTGGGTCCGTTTCTGGTCAAAGGCAAATGCCCAGGTTGCGGGCTCAATCCCCAATGTGGCTTGTGCAGGAGGCATCCAACAGGGATTCTTTTAGATAAAGCAAGGTAATGCCACATTGATGTTTCTATCTCTCTTTACCTCTCCCTTCCTCTCTGAAATCAATAAAAATATTTTAAATGTTAAATAATATTGTTTTTCTTCAGGCATGGCAAATATTGTGATGGTAGTACACAGGATGATTAAAGTTTTTGAGAAACAAGGTATAGTGTTATGTGGAAGAGCTTTGAGCCACACAGATCGAAAATTAGGTAAAGAATATCTGTTAGACCTTGAACAAGTGTCCTAACATCTCAAAAACTATGAGTTCTCATCTATAAAATGGAAATATAAAATGTGTCTTGAAGGATGGCTATGGGAAACAGAAATAATATATGCTCTATTGAGATGCCTAACACAATTTTCTCCTCACAATGGTCGCTAAACCAATTGTAGCTATCTTATGATAATTTCATATAAATGTTTTGCAGAGAAGAGACATTCTCTAACTACATAGGAATATGGGTATTGTTCTTTTAGCAAGAAAAACTTGTCTTAGTTTTAGTATGAAATCTATATTTGAATATAATTAGATATGGTTAGTAATAACCATTTAAAACTATGTAGTTCTGCTTTCTAATTCAGCATATTATTTTCTCTTGATTCAATGAATAACATGGCAATATTTAATACCACAAAGATAATTTATTGACATAGCGATTACAATCCTGATTTCTTCTCCTAAACCAGACACAGAAAAACTGTTTACTTTTGAGAAGCAGTGGTGAAACTACTTATTTTCCCCATAATTTATATTTTCTAGAGTTCAGACTTTTATCCAAACCTCTCAAATTTATTTTATTACTCATGTAAACATAGACACATTTACAGTGTATTTTCTATATTTTATACTTATTCAAAAATGCTTGATAAACTTTAATCTGTAGGGAAATAAACTCTGAATATTAAAGGTGATTTTTATACACATTGTGCCTTTATGAATGAATATTTAAAACTCTTTTTGTGCTCTAACTGGTTTGGCTCAGTGGATAGAGCTTCGGCCCGCGGACTGAAGGGTTCCAGGTTTGATTCTGGTCAAGGGCATGTACCTTGTTTGCTGGCACATCCCTAGTAGGGGGTGTGCAAGAGGCAGCTGATTGATGTTTCTTTCTCATAGATGTTTTTAGCTCTCTTATTCTTGTCCCTTCCTCTCTGAAAAAAATTATATATATATATATATATATATATATATATATATATATATATATATATATATATATATATATAATAGTACTAACTCAAACTTCTTTTGTGCTGTATGGCTATGACAATGTTTTATCTTTTGTGTGTGTGTGTGTGTGTGTGTGTGTGTGTGTGTGTGTGTGGTTTTTTCATTGCTCAATAGTATCCAGAGCTGCAGTCATGGAATGGGAGCCAGATGTGAGCTCTCCTTGGGTAAAGGTTGATTTTACTAGTAATTCATATGGTGTTTCCCAAATTTCACTGTGCCTCTGAATCCCCTGAAAATTTTCTAAAGCAGATTCTGATTCAGTTGGTCTGGGGTGAAGCCTGAGAGTCTGCACATCTAACAAGCTCCTAGGTGATGTTAATGTTGCTGGCCCATTGGTCAAATCTTGAAGAGCAAAGCTCTAGAGCAAAGGTACTCAATCCTGGCTACCCATTATAGTCTCCTAAAGGGTTTTAAAAGATACCATATCTACAAAATACTTTCACAGAAACACCTAGATTAGTGTTTGATTAAATCACTGGGCAATGTAGCTTAGCCAAGTTGACATATAAAATTGACACACGTACCCTGTAAGGCACTGACATTCTGTAGCCACCTATATGAATCAATTGGAGAATGTGATGATTACTTTTATATGTCACTTGGTTTAATATGAATACTCAGCCAATAATTTAGCATAAATAAGAGAGTGAACTTGTTCCTTGAAAATGTTCCTTGACATAAGAAAAATCCATAATGAATCTTGTAAGAATAATTGAAAGATGTGCTTCAACTGTAAAATTTCAAGATAGTGTGCACTATCATAGCTTCACTAACTTTCTTTAAATTATATTTACTATTTTCTGCATGTACTATTGCTACTTAGGACACAAAAAATACACAAAAAGGAGCTTGAGAATAATTCTACATGAAACAAAATTTCCCCTATTTAGATTTTTATTAGTATTATTATATTTTTTTAAATCAGTTTTCACAACCACACAAATTTCTCAGGTCATATCTAATATACACATAATTAGAGAAGCTCTTTGGTGTAATGTGACAAGAACTAGTCATGAAATTGTACTTAAATTCAGTGAGGGTTCCTGGGGAGGAAGCAAAGGTACGAATAGAATGTAAGTCTTTGATAACCCAATTTACTCATGAAAGTCTTTTAATTACTTTCTGAAACAGTGGTTTGGTCACTGAATATTTCTACATTGACCAAAAAAGTCTACTAAATTGTAGTTAAGGCTAGAAACTCTCTGTCTGTAATAGGCTCATGTAAATTTGACAATTCTCATTTTTTTAAAATTTATATATTTAAAAGGAAAAAGTTATATTTAATGCTACATGCGGGAGTGATCGTGTACTGTCAGTTTTAGCTATAGTAATATTTGTACTTCAATAACAGATGGTTAAATGCATTTATTAATTTCTTTAATTTATAGTTAAATTGAATGTGCTCAGCAAAATAACAAACAAACAAACAAACACAACCTTGATTAGATTTGATTTGATACTTATGTTCTCACTAGCAGCCTGGTGCATGAAATTCATGGATGGAAGGGGTTGCCCCTCAGCCCAGCCTGCACTCTCTCCAATATGGGACCCTTTGAGGAATGTACAACTGTCTGTTTAGGCCTGATCCCAGCTGCTCCCCTGCCAGCCTGATTGCCTCTAACTAAGCCCCTGCTGGCCTGGTCACCCCTAACTGCCCACCCCTGCCGGTCTGGTGCCCCCAACTGCCCTTCCCTGAAGGCCTGGTCCCCCTTAACTGAACTGCCCTCCCTAGAAGCCCCCCCCGCAGCTTCTCTCCCCTGCAGACCCAGTCACCCCCAACTTTCCTCCTCTGCCATCCTGGTCACCCCTAACTGCCCTCCTCTGCTGGCTTGATAGCCCCCAACTGCCCTCCCTGGCAGGCCTTGTCCTTCCCAACTGCCCTCCCCTGCTGGCCATCTTGTGGCAGCCATTTGTGTCCACATGGGAGCAGCTATCTTGTGTGTTGGATTGGCAGTCAATTTGCATATTACTCTTTTATTAGCTAGGATTGCAGATTAGAATGTCAGTAATCAAGCAAATGTTAAATTTTACTTTTTTCCCCCACAAAACACTCATAGTACTAACTCAAAGCATATTTACTATTCATTGTTTAAAAAGATAATTATAAAGAACATTTTATTGTGTATCTGATTGAAATTATATCCCATTGTTTATAAAACCTTTTTTAATTAAACATTTTCCAAATAATAGGCGATTCAAGAATATTGATTTATTTTACTTATAAGTTGCCTCATGGATTTACAATTAAAATTGTATAGGTGATGATAAAAGATCAATGAAATAGAAAAATTTTCTTATTTTAAACATAGTTTTCCCACAACAAAATATTTGACAATTATTGTTCTATTATATAGAGACATGACTTGTAGTAACGTATAAAGTTTTACTTTGAATATTATTCCAGTAAAAATGTGTTTTTCCTCATATTCCAGGAACCTAATATTTCAGAGAACTCCCTAATTCACTTCCTCTTCTGTGCCTCCTAACTGCTTATGACAAATATTTGCATTTTACCTTTAAAAAACCCCACAAAACAAAACACCTTTCTCTCAGCACGGAAACTCCTAAAAAATGTTTTCCGTTGTATTTCCCACAGACCTGACATTAAACATTCTGACGCCAATCATTATTTCCTGAGTTCTATGCTTTCAGTTTTTTTAAAACAAGTTGCAGTATCATCAAAGATTTCCATTGTCTTTATTTTTTTAAAAGAGATGTTAGTACCTAGAACTTTAAAATACATTTAATTAAGAAAATATAATATTTTACATAATTATTTGAGAAACGTAAAAATACTTTAATATTTTCTTGTTTATTTTTCACAGTTTATAAGACTGATCTGGGAAATTTTATTTTTCTTACTAAAATGAATGTTTTTATTTCCATCTATAAAATTAATAGAGTTGATATTATAATAACTATATATGGTGCCAGGTGGGTACTGGAAATATGGAGAGGGAACACATTGCTGAATATCTGAAACTAATACAAAATAATATGGAATGTAAATAAAATTTAAATTTAAAAGATAATTGACTTGATTAGCTAAACTGTAGGACAATATATGATTCTAAACTGCAGAAGATTTTTTCTTTTCTTTAAAAAAGTAATAAATATTTTAAAAATATTTTGCCCTTTTCTTTATGCTTATCAGTTTTACACAGATGCCTGTATAGTGTTATTATTTAATTTGATCTCATAAATAATATTTTTATTTCACAGTCTTCAAAAAGAAATTTCTAAAAGCTACATAATATATCACCATATTGATAACAACTCTAAAGTACTATCAATTCATATTTGATATGAAATATAAAATATTGTGCATTATGTATTTTTAAATTTTTCTCAAAATTAAATTCTATGAAATGTGTGCATACTTTGAATAATTTGAATAAAGTCAGATTCAATTTGTACTTTCTGTATGGTTTCTGCAAACTTGACTATATTTATTGATTTACTTGAAAAGTCAGGAAAAGATGTTTAAAGAAAATGCAATGTAAAAAATTGGCTTGTCTTACTAATATTTTACATATGGTGTATAATACCTTTTATTTTAAAATTTCAGAAATGCTTATCTAACAATAACTTGAACATTATTTCATTTTCCTTAAATAATTTTTAATATTTTCAATTATAGTTGACATACAATATTAAATTAGTTTCAGGTGTACAACCTAGAGATTGGACATTATATAACTTACTAGGTTATTACCCAGATAAAGCTAGTACCCACCTGATCCCATACATAGTTATTACAATATTGTTGACTATATTCCCTATGCTGTGCTTCTTATCTCCGGAACTATCCTGTAACTACCAATTAGTACTACTTAAGCCTTTCACTTTTTCAACCATCTCCCAAGACCCTCCCATCTTAAAGAAGACCCTTTAATATTTCTTGTAATGCTAAGCACTGCATTTTTATTCTTCCATATCCTGCAGTAATGAGAAGGCTCTTTAAGTGGCACCATGCTATCCAAAGTTGAGATTTGCTCGTGCTTGAGAGTTGCTTGTTAAACTGTGTAAATATGAAAGCTGTAATTATATAGCAAGTTGAAACACTATAAATCTATAGTTACACATTTATTTTTATATTAAAGAATTTTATCATAATTTGAGAGGCAGAGAAAATTAATTTTTCTTTCTACAAATCTTTTTAATTTATTCATACAAATGTCATCTATTGATTTTGGTAGGTTTATTTTATATGCTTTAATATAATGCATGAATGTTAGTTTTAAAGAAGATTATAATTGGATTTTTGTTGACTACAAATTTAAAACATCTAAGGTTCTTCATATATTTAAAATATATATATTTTTGATCCTTAAGAGAGGGATGTATAGAGAAAAACATCAATGAAAGAGAAACATTTATCAGCTGCCTCCTGCATGCCCCCCACAGAAGATTGAGCCTGAAACCGAGGCATGAGCCCTGACCAGGAATCGATTTGTGACCTGCTGGTTCATGGATCGATGCTCAAGCACTGAGCCACACCAATTGGGAGGTTCTTCATAATTTTAAAAATATAGATAATAGGTAAGTTATGAATATACTTAATATCCTAATAAGAGAGTAATATGCAAATTAACTGGACCTTCGCTATCCCCACAAGCCATGCCCACCAGTCAATCAGGAGCAAATATGCAAATAAACCCAACCAAGATGGCTGCAGTCATAGAGAGCAGGAGGGTAGCTTGGGTTTCCCTGGCAATGGAGGAAGCCAAGCTTTCCCCATGCCCTTGTTGGCCTAGGCCTCCACTCAAGGCTACAAGTTTTCTTTTTTTTCTTCTTTTTTTTTTAATATATATTTTATTGATATTTTATAGAGAGGAAGTGAGAGAGACAGAGAGCTAGAAACGTCGATGAGAGAGAAACATCAACTAGCCACCTCCTGCACACCCCCGACCCGGGATGTGCCCGCAACCAGCGTACATGCCCTTGACCGGAATTGAACCCGGGACCTTTCAGTCCGCAGACTGACGCTCTACCACTGAGCCAAACCGGCTTCTGCAAGGCTACAAGTTTTCAATAATAGAAGATAAATAAATCCAAACAGAAGTGGCGGCAGCCAAGGAGCTGGAAAGAGTAGGAGGCTAAGATTGTCCCCGGTGATGGAGGAAACCAAGCTTCTGAAGCCCTGGCCTGTCTTGACCTCTGCTCCAGGCTAAAGTTTTAATTATAGAAGATACATAAATGCCAACAGAAATGGCTGCCACCATGGAGCATGCAGGAAGCTTGGCTCCACTCCAGGCTACAAAGTTTCAATTGTAGAAGATAAATAAATCCCAGGTACCAGGGTCTCTGCTTGGGTCACTTGGGGGTATGACCAGCCTGAAAACCACCACAGGCCCTTGGCCCAAGCTTTCCCATGCCCTAAGTGAACCCCCACCCTGATCCGGGACACCCTGCAGGGCAAACCAGCTGGCCGCCACCCATGCACCAGGCTTCTATCCTATCTAATAAAAGAGTAATATGCAGATTGACCATCACTCCAACACACAAGATGGTTGCCCCCATGTGGACACATGATGCTCACCACAAGATGGCCAGCAGGGGAGGGCAGTTGGGAGGGACCAGGCCTGCAACAGAAGGCAGTTGGGGGCTATCAAGCATGCAGGGGAGGGAAGTTAGAGGTGACCAAGCCAGCAGAAGAGGGAAGTTGGGGGTGACCAGGCCTTCAAGGGCAGTTGGGAGGGACCCAGGCCTGTAGTGGAGAGCAGTTGTGGGCACAAGGCCTGCAGGTGATGTCAGGAGCAAATAGACTTGCAGGGAAGCAGTTAAACATCGAGGCTGGCAGGAAGTGGTTAGGGGGTGATCAGGCTGGCAGGCAGAAGCGGTTAGGGGCAATCAGGAAGGCAGGCAGGCTAGCAATTGGGAGTCAGCAGTCCTGGATTGTGAGAGGGATGTCCGATTGCCCGTTTAGGCCTGAGACAGTAGGACATCCCTCAATGGGTCCAAGACTGGAGAGGCTGCAGCCTGGGCTGAGGGACACCCTCTGCCCCATGAACGAATTTTATGCATCAGGCCTCTAGTTAGAAGTATAAATATCTAGAATAAACATTCAAAATAAAAATATATTTTATATATGTATAATTATAAAATATGATTATAAATCTCTATTTCAAATTTTAATGTATGTCAATTTATAAACACCTTATTATTAACATTATTTTCTTCAGCAAAGATAAACTTTTTAACCACACCCTTCACACACACACACACACACACACACACACACACACACACACAAATATGTAATCAGCCTGGACAATCTGGAGTAAAAATTCCAGATAAAGCTTCACATGTAATGAAAAATTAAGTGCTCAGGTAATTAGGTAAATTACATATTGCAGTTGATGATTAATTTAAACATCTATATCTTTGTTTCCTCTACCACATTCTTTATAATTTTAAACTTCCATCCTTGCCAAAGCCCTGTAAAATTGACTTTAATCTGGATTAATAACAGTTATTCTTCCTTGAAAATCTATTAGGTTATTTTTGGCCTTGGAAATTTTGTTTTGCAGGCTGCCACCACAATAACTACTTAGTAATCTGAACTAGAAATCTTGATATCCAAAATCATTCATCTTGGACATCTGCAGGTATAACTAGGACATGTGAGGTTCTCATGCAAATGATTAGATACTAGAATATTTTCCTAAATTAATAGTAGAAATTATCTTTTCTCTGTTATCTAAGTACTGAAGGCTTGCATAGCATGGACTTCCTCTGTTAATGTTCTCAACCATGACTAGTAACTTACTGTGTGATATTGGCCAATCTACTTGAGCTTTCTATGAGCTTTTCTCAGGTGTAAAATGAGATGACAATGTATCAAAGACTTATGGTAAGGATAAAATGAACCAATATTTGTATTTAGAATAATTCCTGGCAAATAGTAACTGTTCAGTAAATTGCAAATGTTATTACTTTTCTTAGTAGTAGTAGTAGTATATCATTATTCTTGCTATCATAAAATTAAATATATGTTTACTTCGTTCCCTAAATAATTAATCAAATAGAAAAACCATGACAGATATCCTGGAACAGGAATTTGACTCAATTTTCTTAGAAATACAGTAGATGAATACCCTTGGTAGTAGTGTGTTTTGGCTATAAAATTATCATGTATTCAAGTAACAGGGCCTCTAATTATTTTTAGCTGTAAAACTAAAAATATAAACAAGAAAACATAAAATAGTGATCCTTAAGTTGAGGTAGGCTGGAATTATGCCTAGTTGGCATCATTCCCACATATGGGCCCTATAGAGACTTCTTGGATCCCTCAAGGGCCCTCTATCTAAAGGAACACATTTATGTAGCAATACAAGTTATAGAGCAACTAAAAAAGAGAAAATAGCAAGGTGATTAGATACTGAGTATCATTCTTTATTTAGAGCTTCACTGAATCATTTCCTAATTCTTGGCTTCATAAAAATGCTTGCAAATCCAATTAGAGGAACATTACATTAGAGGTGAGAGCTAAGTGTACTTTCAAGAAAGAAGGGACAGATGATCACAGAAAAGTGGAATACAGATACTTCACTTTTTGAAAGTCCACATTATGCATCTTCACTTTTATGAAAGACCTACATTAGTATCTATTTTTGCTAAATGAAATAAATCAAAAAAGGATTTTTGATATTTTTTCTTTTACATAAAAGGTTGTAAAGTGAAAATAGCATTAAGCATTTGTTTTGCAAGGAGCAACCTATAGCTTGTTTTGTAGCAAAGGAGCTGTAGCGGCTGTGAGCACTCAGAGCAGTGAGGGTAGCACCACCAAGTGCCTTCCCTGGGAACTTCACACAGCATCTCAGCATCAAACCTCCATCGCTTTGAACTGTGTCTGTGAGCATTTGTAATTCATCTCAATTTATTTTGTTTATCTGTTAGCAAGACATACCCTAACATACACAAATGCCTAAGAGTTTCTAAAAGTGTTTTGCTTAGCGTAAAACGGGACTTAATTAAGCATATTTTGTTTTTTGGGACGTCTAAGAATGCTCAAAAATTTTCCCATATAAATTATTGGTAATTAGTTCTTCACTTTATACCATTTCAGCTTAGGAAAGATTGCATATCTACTTTCAGATAACAAGAAACCTATATAATGTTTTTCTTAGTATGAATATGTTTTATGAATAAGTTAAAAAGTTTAAGGTTTCTTAGTAGAAACTGTTTTTAAGCTGTGACATCTCCCAAATCATGGAAATTTAATGAATCAATTTACTCAATGGAAAAATAGGACAGTACCTATAGAAACTAACATAATGCACATCCTAAGATAAGAAATTGCATTTCTAGGTATGTAATCTAGATTAAACTACTTAAGTACAGGAAAACATGTATATATATATATTATCAAGTTCGCCAGCTATAGTGTGTAAACTGAGCTCTATTCAATTCCATAAGAACCCATTCATATTTGCTATATGAATGATGCTCCCTAGAATTATTCAACTGTCAAGACCTTATTTATTGCAGCACTTAGGTAAATAAATCATGGCAAATATATATAATGGCTATGATAAGTCTCTGAAAATAATTAATTTATGTATATTTCTCAATGCTAAATAGATTTCAGAAATAATATATTTAATGAAGGTCATTGCAATGAAATAGGTACAACATGATATCAATTATATAAATTGGGAAAGACAAACAATTACATACATAATTATGCATATAAACCTATTTTTAAAAATTGACCAAAAAGCATAACTAACCCAAAGCTAACAGAAATCATTGGAAGGTTATTGGATAGCTCAAAAATTGGTAGGGTAACTAAAAAATTGGTCTTGAAAAACAGGTATCAGCTATCAAGGGAAAGCCAGCAGTAGAAAATAGACATGGCCATACTACAGGAACAAGTTGGATATGATGATACCGCTGACACTACAGTTGTAATGCACATTATCACTTATGCTAGAGGCCCAGTGGAATCGGGCCTAAACTGGCAGCCAGACAACCCTCTCACAATCCAGGACTGCTGGCTCCCAACAGCTCACCTGCCTGCCTGCCTGATTGCCCCTAACCACTTCTGCCTGTCAGCCTCATCACCCCTAACCACTCCCCTGCTAGCCTGGTCACCCCAACTGCCCTCTCCTGCTGGCCATCTTATGGTAGCCATCTTTTGACCACATAGGGTGGCCATCATGAGTGAGGGCATGGTAGTCAATTTGCCTATTACCTTTTTATTGTGTAGGATAATTTCTCAATTGGTTGTGGTTTTTAAATTACTCTTTAAATTTATAATCCAGGAAGGGTACATCTTATTAGTTGGATGTAGTTCAAAATTCTCTATTCTGACCATTCTGCCTGATAGAGAGTAGCAAAAGGAATATATGCCCCTTCAAATATATGGTAATAATAGTTGCCAGATTAAAAAAAAAACTTTCATCAAAGAGGGAATAAAGGGAAATTACCTCAACATAATAAAAGTCTTATATGACAAACCTATAGCTAACATCATACTCAATGAAAAAAATACTAAAATAATTTCCCTAAGATCAGCAACAAGACAAGGATGCCCACTTTCACCACTCCTGTTCAACAATCTATTAGAAGTGCTGCTACCCGCCGAAACCGGTTTGGCTCAGTGGTAGAGCGTCGGTCTGCGGACTGAAGGGTCCCGGGTTCGATTCCGGTCAAGGGCATGTACATTAGTTGCGGGCATATCCCCAGTAGGGGGTGTGCAAGAGGCAGCTGGTCGATGTCTCTCTCTCATTGACATTTCTAGCTCTCTCTCTCTCTTCCTTCCTCTCTGTAAAATATCAATAAAATGTATTAAAAATTAAAAAAAAAGAAGTGCTGCTACCCAGAGTTATCAGACAAGAAGAAGAAAGAAAAGGTACCCAAATTGTAAAAGAAATAAAAATGTAATTAATCATAGATGACATGGTACTATACATAGAAAATGCTAAAGACTCTATAAAAAACTACTAGATTTAATAATTGATTTTGGCAATATAGAAGGAAAAAATGTTAACATCTAGAAATCTATGCCATTTTTATACACCAATAATGACCTCACAGAAAGAGAAATGGGAAAAAATAAACAAATTGGAAGGCATTAAAATAAAAAACTTCTGCACAGCAAAAGAAACCATCAATACACAACAAAAGAGCCCACTGTATGAGAGAACATATTTGTCAATGTTACATCCAATAAGGGTTTAAACTGCAAAATTTATATGGAACTCACACAACTTAACAAAAGGAAGAGAAACAATCCAATCAGAAAATGGGCAAATTACCTAGACACTTTTTGAAAGTGGACATACAAAAGGCTAAGAGACATATGAAGAAATGCTCAGTCACTAATCATCCAAGAGATGCAAGCCAAAATGACAATGAGGTACCAAATCACACATGTCAGAACAGGTGTCATCAATCAATCAACAAATGACAAGTGGTCACAAGGATGTGGATAAAAAGGAACCCTGGTTCACTCTGGTGGGAATGCAGACTGGTACAACCACAGTGGGAAAGAGTATAAAGTTTCCTCAAAAAACTAAAAATGGAATTCCCATTTGACCCAGTGATCCCACTTCTAAGAATATATCCCAAGAAAACAAAAACACCAATAAGAAAGGATATATGCACTCCTGTGTTCATAGCAGCACAATTTTCAATAGGTAAGATTTGGATATAGCCTAACTGCCAATCAGAAGATGAGTGATTTAGAAAACTGTGATGCATCTACACAATGGGAATACTATGCTGCTGTAAAAAAGAAGGAATTCTTACCATTCACAACAGCATGGACAGACCTGAAGCGCATTATGCTAAGAAAAATAAGGCAGTTGCATGAAGATAAATATTACATGATCTCACTCATTTGTGGAATATAATGAAGAACATAAACTGAGGAACACAAATAGATACAGAGACATGGAAGCATCAAGCAGACCAACAAACCTCAGAGGGAATGCAGGGAAGGTAGGGGTGGAAGAGATCAACCAAAGGACTTGTATGCCTTAGCATTACCAATAGACACAGATTTTAGAGGGGTGAGGGCATGTGCTGGGGGGTGGCGCAGGCATGGGGAAGAAAATGGTAGGAAAAAGAGAAATATGTGATACTTTCAACAATAAAGAATTTACACTAATCAAGATGGACTTAAGCATTATCTGAAATGCAATGGTTTTCAGAAGAAAATGTGTTCTTTGTTACATGTGAGAGTTTTTATAAAATAAATACAAAGAAACAAAAATCTGGAAGCATAGATGTCAAATGTTAAGAGCAGTTAAGCAATTTTATATATATATATATATATATATATATATATATATATATATATATATAATTGGGATATATCACATATCATAAAATTTACCCATATAAAATAGTATTTGGTTCAGTAGTTTTTAATATAGTCACAGATTCGTGCATCCCTTACAATTATCTAATACCAGAACATTTCCACCACCTGACCAATTAGCAGTAACTGCCCCACTCTACAGCCTCTAAAGGTTACTAATGTATGTCTCTGTGTAATTACCTATTTATGAGCTTTTCATATGCATGGAACTGTATAGCTTTGACCTTTTTTTATCTGGCTTCTTTGATTTCACATAATGTTTTCAAATTTCTTTCATGTTGTAACACGATTTTATTGCCAGATAATATCCCACTGTTTGTATTTAACAGATTTGTTTTTCCATTTCTCCATTAAGGGACATTTTACTTTTACCTTTTGAATAATATGAAAGATACTGCCATTATCATTAGTGTACAAGTTTTTCTATTAATATATGTTTTCATTTCTCTTGAATATATACCAAAAACTATATTTGCTACATCACATGATAATTCTATGCCAAATTGTTTTTCAAAGAAGTTGCAGCATTTTACAATCTCACCAGGAACACAAAAAAGCTTCAATTTCTTCATATCCATTACTTCTACTTTCCCTTGTTTATCTTTGTTTATTATAGCCACCTTAATGATGTAAAGTGGCATGTTAATTATGTATTTAATTTGCGTTTCTGTGATGGATAATGGTGTTAAAATGTGTATGTGCTTATCGGGCTTTAATATGTCTATTTTGGATAAATGTCAACTCACATTATTCATATATGTTTTAGTATTCTATTTATTCTTGCTTTTTAAAAGTTTTCTGCCAGAAACCAATCATTGTCTCACTAATAAAAAGAGGCTGGTCAACCTTGAAGCTCTGAAAGGTGGGAGTCAACCACTCCCTATCTAATTGAGACAATGGTAACTCAGGCAACTTCCCCATCTTGTAATCATGTAAATCCTTACTGATATGATAACCTGCTTATTACCTGCTGTGGGTATTTCCCAAAGCTGCTTATGGGTAATGGGTGTATCCCATAGTCTCAATAAAAGGGATAGCAAGGCCAGAGCCTAGCAGTAGTCTTCCCACTAGAGGTTGACTCCCGCCTGGCCCCCATTGTCCCAAATTAACTCTTTTCTAGTCTCTCTCTTCATTTTAGTGTGCGGCCTCCTCCAGAAACCGGATCCTGAGTGGGCCCTGAACCATGCAGGTCTTGTTAAGGGATCTCACAGTTTTCTTTATTGATTAAGGTATTACATATGTGTCCTTATTCCCCCATTCCCTTCCCACCTCCCATTCATGACCCCAACCCCCCGTTGTCCATGTCCATTGATTAGGCTTATATGCATGTATATAAGTCCTTTGGTTGATCTCTCCCCCTTAACCCCGCCCTCCCCCAACTTACCTGAGGTTTGATGTTCTGGTCCATGTTTCTCTGTCTCTGGATCTATTTTTGTTCATCAGTTTATGTTGTTCATTATATTCCACAAATAAGTGATATCATGTGATATTTACCTTCCTCTGCCTGGCTTATTTCACTTAGCATAATTGTAAGAGTTTTTAATAAAATTTTAGATATTAGACACTTATTAGATACATAATTTAGAAATATTTCATTCATTTTGGGGGGTTATATTTTTACTATCATTTTAAAAATATATTTTATTGATTTTTTGAAGAGAGATGGACAGAGAGTTAGCAACATCAATGAGAGAGAAACATCCACCAGCTGCCTCTTGCACACCCCCTACTGGGGATGTGCCTGCAACCAAGGTACATCCCCTTGATCAGAATTGAACCCGGTTCCTTCAGTCCGCAGGCCAACGTTCTATCCACTGAGCCAAACTGGTTTTGGCTATCTTTTTACTATCTTGATAGTGTGCCTTGAATGCAGAACATTTCAATTTTTATGAAGTGCAACCTATTTTTTCTTTTGTTGCTTGAATATCTGATGTCATATTTAAGAAAACAGTTGACAAATCTAACATTACAATAATTTACTTCTATGTTCTTTTTAAAGAGATTTATAGTTTGAGCTCTTACATTTAGGTCTTTGAGTTATTTTGAGATAATTTTCATATGGTGTGAGGTAAGGGTCCAAATAATTATTCTGTGTGTGTATAGTCAATTATCTCGACACCATTTGTTGAAGACTCTTCTTTCTCCATTTAATTGTATTGACACTCTTGTTGAAAGTTAATTGATCATTAATGTGTTTGTTTCTGAACTCTAAATTACATTCCATGAATATAAGTGTACTCTATGCTAGTATTGTAATGTCTTGATTATTGAAGTTTTACAGTAAGTTTTGAAATTGGGAATTGTGAGTCTTCTACCTTTATTCACGATTGGTTTTGCTATTCTATGCCGATTGTATTTATATATGAACTTTAAAATCCACTTATGATTACCTGCAAAAATGATTCCAGCTTCTGAAAGCCCTAGACCCTGGGTATACACCAAACTCTTTTTCCTTTGTCATTCCAGTCCTATGAGCAATTGCTACCCTTTATTTCTTCCCACCTTCTCTTAATTTCAACTTTCAAACAACTATTTAATTGGCTGTTTATATGAAATCCACTATTATGGGCATACCCTAACTAATAACACCAGTGATCAAAAACCTAACTTTCACTGGTGCAAAACTTAAACAACTAGGTTTATTTTCCCATTAGCAGTCTAAGAGAATATGATTAAATGCAAGCAAAGTGAAAATAATTGACTAATATTTTAGATTTGCTTTTATTTGTTTTTGCTTTTATTTCTTTAACCACATTATAATAAAGCTGAATAATAATAATATTATCTATAAACATTAAGATTCATCCAAATAACTATAAGAAATTTTAAATGTACACTTTGCTACATTAGTTTTATTAATAATGTTATCCCTTTATTTTTCAAAGTGTAAAGAGAAGTTTAAAAAAATTCCAGGCTTCAGTGGCAAAACAAAGTAAGATTAAATATATTAATAACTTGTTTAGTAATGAGTCATCCACTGTGTCTATAATGTAGTTGTTTATGGCCAAGGTTTTTAACAAGTAAAACTGGAATAATATTAATAAAACTGTTTTTAATCCTTTGAAATCTTATTGTTTGTGCCAAGAACTAATAAAAATGTAAATTATATATTCAATTATTAAGGGTTAATTAATTTCAGTTTTATGTGTGACTAAAGGTTCTTACCAGTAATTTGGCAAGTTACTAACACATTAAAATTCAGTGTATTACCATGATTAACTTAGAACTCTAATTAAATTTTATATAAAATTTGGCTCTTAGTCAATGGAAACAATATACTAATTGTTCTATGTTTTCAAACACAGATAGTTAGAATTTGTAATTTTTGGAAACATGATTTTATTACCATCATGCTATCAATATAATTTTCATTGTTTTCAGGCACTGATTTCTTATAGTATTTTTTTGTAAAATTTTGTGATATTTTCCAGTTTATAAAAAATCTTAGTAAAGTTTTTACATTTTATAGAAATACAGTTAGGTTTTATTTTTATGGTTATTCTGTTATTGCATAAATACTGCATTGCTATTACTGTGACAAGTGTTTTATACTGTACAGTTCTTTGTTATCACTGAGTTATTTTCTCACTGGAAAGTGGGAGTGATTGAGGTATATAGGCTTTAGCATTTTTATTCAACTTAAGCAGGCTATGTTTAATTTTTTTGTTAACAGATATTTGACAATGGAGTTAAGAACAATCAATGGGGAAAGAATAGTCTCTCTAAAAATCGTGCTAGAAAAAAATGAATAAGTACAAAAAAAAAGTAAATACACACCCCTATCTTATACAACATACAAAAATTAACTCAAAATAGATTAAAGACTTAAACATAGGGACTGACATTGTAAAACTCTGAAAACAAACATAGGCAAGAAATTCTTTGGCATTTAACCAGAAAATAATTTTTTTATGATTCCAAAAGCCAAAATAACCAACACAAAAATAAGTGAAACTAGCCTGGTTGTCATGGCTCAGTGTTTGAACATAGACTTATGAGCCAGAATTTCATGGGTTCTATTCCTATTCAGAGAACATGCCCAGGTTGTGGGCTCAATCCCCAGTGTGGGGTGTGCAGGAGGCAGCCAATAAATTATTATCTCGCATCATTAATGGTTCTATCTCTCTTTCCCTCTCCCTTGCTCTCTGAAACCAATAAAGATATATTTAAAAATAATACGTAGAGGAGGATAAAAATGGTGCCTGACAGAACAGCACTAAGAAGTAAGAAATGGTGGACCTTGAAAATGACTTCAGGTTTTCTCACTGCACAGAATATAGTCAAACACTGCTACAGTTAAATAGTTTACCATTAGTTCTCCCTGGATGATCTATAATAATAATGTGCTTCATATTTATTTTTACTGCTGTGTTGCTCACAATTACCTGAAAGAGAAGTTAGGGTGCTTCAATGGGCTGGAAAAAGTTTAGCTAAATCAGAAAACATGTCTAATTAAGCAAGTTTATTCTATATATATATATAAAAGGATAAGTTGACCCGTGCATGCACAATACATATAAAGCTCTTGCTGGTGCCAATAGCACATGTGTGTTTTGATCTGTCATTGTCGATTGTGAATTAGGTTAACACTTCTATTATTAAAAAAAGGGTGGATAGCAATATTAAAATATTTCTTCTATCAACCAAAGGACTTGTATTCATGGTCATTACCAATGGACACCAGATGCTTTGGCAGAGAGGTGGGATGAGGGCATGCAACAGGGGGTAGGGGAGGCTGGGGGAATCTTAATGGGGGCGGGGAATGAGATATATGTACTATTATGTGTAATACTGTAATTATTAAAATAAAATAATATTTCTTCTAATTAATTTTCTTTGTATGTGCACAAATTTGTGCACTGGGCCACTAGAAGTAGAATATAATGATCCAAGAACTATGTAGGAAATAAAAAATAAAATAAACACCATATGGAGAAAAAGAAAAATCAAAAGAGTCTGTTCTTTTGGTCATAATGCTTGCAACGTAGCACCAATTGTTAACCGTAGAAACTGGAAATTAAAACGTTAACTTCACAATAAGTTTTTTCAGAGTTCATGGTATCATTTTATGTCTTATGTTCATAAGTAAGTATGTTACAAAACTTGTGTGGTTATTATTCTTCAGTAATTGCTCTTGGTAACTCTAGTAACACCTTTCAATGTGGTTCTAAATTAAATTCAAACTATATATATATATTACTTAGTGGCCTTAAATAATTATTAAAGAGCACTAGGTCTATATGGCTTTAGTCAATAGGAAAACTGTAATGTGTGGATCTATTTTAGCCATTTTTTCCCCTAAAATTGGCACGATAGTTGGAAAGTGTAAGTAGTTAAGGTCATTCTAGGAAAGTTCTGCTAAATAGGTACCAAATAGTCCTTTCCTTTGGCCATTTTTTTTACTATATTATTTCTTATTGGTTTTTCCCAGGAAGAATTCTCACCTTTATCCTCAGATTCTGTGGGGTAATCTCTAACTACTTGGCATAGTCTGAAAACATGAGTGTGCATTATTTATTGTTAACCTTGAGCACCACACCTATTGGTTTACACCAATGAGATGACTCATAGTAGACTCATTGAACCAGGTGATATAAGCCAGACCTGCAGAGAGTAGGTCTTCAACTACATGAACAATTAATCAATTAATTATTCCTACTTACTGAAGTATCAGTAAAAACTCTGAATACCAAAGTTCAAGTAAATATCCCAGATTTTAGCATTCTTAGTCCATTGTCATACATTAATGACAAGAAACTACTATAATCTGAATGTTTGTGTCTCCACAAAATTTATATGCTGAAATCTAATTCACAGTGTGATAGTATTAGGAACTGTACTTTGGGGAGGTGTAGTCCTCAGGAATGGAATAATTACTTTATAAAATGAACCCCAGAGAACTTTCTTGCCCTTTCCACCTTATAAGGTTATAGTGAGAAGATGGCAGTTTATGACTCTAGAAGCGGATTCTCAACAGATGCTAAATCTACTGACACCTTGACATTGGGCTTCTTAGCTTCCAGAATAATGATAAACAAATTTCAGATGTTTTTAAGCCATTCAATCTATGGCATTTTTTAGACTAAGATGACTAAAATAAAAGGTAATATATCCGGAAAACCAGGTTAGCTTTGCATTTGGAACCCTATTAGATTCTTCCCTATGTGTCACTTATGGGGACTGATTCCCTATACCAAATCATTGTAATAAACAAGAGTAGGTTGCAGTGAGCATTGTGAGTCTTGCTAAAGAATTACAAATTTGAGGGTGGTTTGTGGAAACTTCCAAACCTGTATTTAATGTCAGAAATGAAGGCAGTTTTGTGTGGATTTTTCTTTCTAACTTTGTTACTAGACTCTGCTTATAGTTGGGGCAAAAGCCATGGGTGGACTTGGCCCTCTGGAGGAAGGTACCCTTTAGTTAACTCCAGAAATGTATGTAGCTAAACTGCAACATAGTCACTTTTGACTGGGGGTAAGAGGATAACAAGCATTATAAAATTCCATCCATATCACAAACATTAGCATTTGTTGGTGACTTCCACATCAGCTGTATGAAAACAAATAGTTCAAATGAAGTCATATTATTTTAAAATTTTAAAAAAGTTTCAGTGGATTATTAAATATTAGATAAACCTCACAGAAATTAAAATAAAATAATACCAAATTATAAAATACAAATATATGTAGCAAATCTTCATTTATTATAGAATACATCTATATTATTACTATAAGCTACTTATATGTAAAACTTATTAGTCTAATTTATTATGAGCAACAGGATTTTATTTTATTTTATGGTAAATTACAAATCATGCCACTAGAGTGTGCTAAAACATTTTCTTAGATTAGAAAATAATTTCTAAAAGTGATACTGTTATAAAATGTCCTCAGGAAAGGATTTCATTTATCAACCAATTTATGTTGTAAAACATTTTAAAAATTAATAACACAAATCAATTTTTATTAAGTATCTTACATTTCTTACACTTGTTTGTGATATCTATATCATTCAGATTATGAAGTATTAGAAATGCTAATTATAAGAACTATCATTCAGCTTTGGATTTCATATTATCTATTCTTTTGAAGGAAGCTAAAGTCAGTAATTGGTAGCAGGGACCAAACATCAAGGAAAATTAGTATAGGCATTGGGAACACATTAGTATTACACCAATGCAAAGTTAAAATATCACAATAAAATCTTTTGGAATCAGGAAATTTTATGGAATATGTAAAATATTTCAAATTTATAATATTTTGGTTTCATTCCCAAAATTGGTGACATGTAGAAGTATACATATATTGATCATATAAAGAGTAAAGGATTTTTAGAGTGAAAACACAAAATAAGAGGAAAAATAATGACCTTTTATAGCCACACTCTTCTTTATGCAAATGTCTAGCATAACCTAAGGGAAATTCTTTCAGAAAGCCACTAAATGTTTTTAGGACAGAAGAGAAAAATGAAAAACATGCCTTTCTTTCACTTTCCTATCATACATCTTCCCAATTGGAATGTTTCACAAGATTCAGGAGAAAAGGCAAAGTTTGAATTCCTAACTATCTTTCCTTCTTCAAGCTCACAAACATTTAAGTACAGACTGGGGATCTTGTGACTGTGTACATTTGTTGATGCCGAGGGCGAGAGAGTCATATATTGCAAGTAGACTCTGCTATCTTCAATTCTAATATGTTCACTGAATTTTAAGCTGGCCATACAATTCCCAGCCTACTACCAAGCCTATAATACGGTCTGAGAACTTATCTCCTGTTAGGGATGCATAGCTTGCAATATTAGGAATGGTTGATATAGAGGACAATTTTTAAAGTTCTGCAAATAAATATAGCTTAGTAAATTTTAGTATGCAGATTTTTAGTATGCAGATTTTAGAAGGAATGTTGTTATCAAATTGCCTTAACATAGGCAGAAGTAACAACAGAAATGGTAAAATCATCAAAAATGCTTCTCCACAATTTACCTAGTCCAGATGACTTTATTAGGTGAGTTCCCTCAAAACCAAAAAAGACAAATTCACATGCTATTTAATTTCTTACATAGGATAAAGATGTAAAATTCCTAATTTATTTTCTTAAGCAAATATAACTACCCTGATACCAAAATTTGCTTAAAAAAGCTCAATGATGAAATCTAAAATTCAAGCTGATTTATGGAGGTAGATGCAATAATTTCAAATGCTAAGTAATGAAATTCATGAGTATATTTAATGGCCCATGTTACATAACAAGCACAATTTATTCCACAAATGAGAAGTTGATTTTGAATTAGCAGATATATTATTATAATGGTTTCCAAAATGAGATAACACACACATGCATGCACATTATTTTCCTTTAAATGTTAGAATGTTAGTTAAGAAAATTAACTATCAATTTCTGACAAAACTTATAGTAAAATAAAAATAAAACATATTTTATATGATAAAGCACATCTGTCTCAAACAACCATGATCATGATTCAACATGCTCTTATTAAAGGAAAGAACAAGACTCAGATGTAAACTATTACTATTATTACTTAAAACATTTTTTAATTCTAGCATTTACATAAAATATATGAAACAAGCAATAAGATGTAAAACCATGGGACTAGAGTAACAATTTTATGGCAGGCAACACAAAATATTTAAGTAAGTCGACTGAAAAATAAATACAACAATTTAAAAAAATAACATAATAATTCTCATAAGAATACTATGGGTTAGATCTTGATGTATCTGCTATTTCACATGTGAGAAAACTAGGTTACACAGCTAGAAACTGGCAGAGCCCTCATTTGATTCCTCATGTCTGCTTCAAATAATAAAGTAGGAAATGCTATTAAAATATGACTCTTCTAACAGCTGAAACTGGTTTGGCTCAGTGGATAGAGCGTCGGCCTGCGGATTGAAAGGTCCCGGGTTCGATTCCAGTCAAGGGCATGTACCTTGGTTGCTGGCACATCCCTGGTAGGGGGTGTGCAAGAGGCAGCTGATGGATGTTTCTCTCTCATCGATGTTTCTAACTCTCTATCCCTCTCTCTTCATATATCAATAATCATATATGTTCAATAATCAGAACAACCAGTTGAAACAAACCATTTGCTGTACTTAGAAAATTGTAATAGTCTAATCATTCTTTAAACAAATAATTTGCTGCATTCTAGTAATTTTAGGATTTCTAGGTTGTTCCCTATATTTTAATTATCTTGGTTTGTAACTAGGTGCACATTGTTCAAATAATTAGCATTTCTAAGTCAATAATATTATGGGAGCTATTGTAAAATAATGTCATTTATTAATTATATTTATAATCCATCTATTGTTTATGGCTGCTATTTATTCTATTAAATGTTCTATGAGCTCATGATTACATGTTCAAGTGTTGCAAAAATAAAATAATATGCAATCTGATTACAAGTCCATGCTGTTTCAATTAGAAAAAAAAATGTGACTATAAAGCAGCCCATTGAACAAAACTGTTGATAGTACTTACAATATTTGGATCCTCACAAAATAATACTTGATGTTTTGAGAAACAAGTCTGACCAATATAATAAATTTGTATAATACTTTGTACTTATGTAAATATGCTTAACTCTCATTGCTTAGTTATATCATTTGGCATCTGTTCCTTGTTTTGTCATAAATTGTATTTCTTTTAAAATCATTAAGTATTTTCTATTCCTGAATGATTTCACAAAGCCCTTTTGACTTTTTCATCTCCTACTTCATTTCTTTTAAGCCCTATACAAACTGGAAACCACACAAAAATGACATTGTTGCTTTGACATATTACCATATTATAGACATCAATAATTCCCAAAGCCAATCCTCACCATGGTGATTGAAATTTCCAGGATGATATCAATGGCACTTAAAAGACCTGAAAAAGTGATAGATTGTAAAGGTTGTACTTTAGCAATCTAATTCAGTCCCATAAGGACATGAAATAACTCACCAGTATATGCTGATAAGTAATCTAACAAGCTAACTGACTTTAAAACCTTAACTCCTGTTGGATGACTCTCTGAGGAAAACAATGCTATTTGTGATATTCAAAGAGGAAATATAAGCTAAAATGAAAAATAACGTGGTTAACTGCATATAAATAAACAATACATGATAGAACTAGCTATAAATTCAGTAGTATTAAACAGTGCATCAGATTAGCCCTATTTGCTGCTGCTTAAAAATAAGTGAATTTTAAAATATTTGGGTTATTATTAGGTATAATTCTCTTACTGATCATTTAAATTATGATTTAATAGGTGATATATAGTCAGGTAATTTTTAGTTTTACCATCTGACCCTAGTTGTGAAGCCATATATATAAACAAAAACAGAAAAAAATAAATCTCAATATTGTATGTAATTTATGGATCTGACTGTTATGGTGTGTCTGTATATTTTTAGATATTTTTCTTGTCTTCTACTTCCATGAAATATTATTTTTCAAATATAGTTCCTCTTGCTATTTTTTGAAGTAAGGATCCTAATGGTTCACTTTTCACTTTTTGGACTATCAAAATAGCTTAACATTGAATAGAATTAAACATATCAATCCAATACCAGCACAGAATTAAATGTTTGAACCATCTAATTAAATAACTATTACACAATAGAAAAGATAATTTATTATTTATTTCATAAAAGATTCCTGATGCTTCTATTTCTACTTAAGATATGCATTGTTCAAATACAAAGCTGAATATAATGATGTGAAGATAAGTCATTATTCAGTCATATTCCTAAATATTTCAATTATGTAATAAATGTCATTAGTTCCTTATCATTAGTCATGTGGATGTGATGAATTATAGTTGGCCTGAAAATATCCATAGATAGTTTAAATTACTCACTTTCTAGAATATCTAACCAGAAAAGTATCTCCATTTGATATAAAGTTTAGTATTATCATAGAAATTAATGTCATTTTTTCTTCTCAAAAAATTTTACTCTGCAATATAATCACATTTTTTATAAAATTATAAGCGAAATTGCTTTATGTGACAAGTTCTAAAATTGAATGATATATTATTTTAAATTTCCCATTTTAAGAGTAATATCAGTATTATATGAGCATGCTCAAAAAAGTGTATGAATAAATATACTATATCATCTATAAGAAAATGTCCAAGATACAGCATAACAATATTTTTCCATATTTCCTAAATATAAATTTTCTTAGAAAATTTTCTAAAAATCAATGAGGAAAAAACATGTTGGTATATTCAAATATTTATTCTTTACAAAGAAACCATACAACTAAAATTTTTAAACTATATTATCAGAAAATATAGATATTATAGTACTTTTTAAACAGGCTATTAAAGTTTTTCACTGTATATAAATAAAATACATAAAAATTCTTTATTACAGAATGCTTTATTAACATCAGAAGACAGTCTTATGACATAATCTATGGTTGATTGATTTGCCTGAAAGCCACTATAATACTGGGGAAGAAGATGATTCTTCTCTAGAAAGAATGACAGAATATGATAAATTATTTGTTCCATCATCTTACATAACAATGTAGTTAAGGCTTATCAATTGGTAAGAATCCAAATCAGGAGATGATCCTTTGTATAAAAAAATAGAAAATGCAGAGATGGCTTTCTCATTTTCTGAAAAAATATAATGCTAAACATATAATAGTAAAAGTATGATGATGTATGCAAAAATAATTGGAGCTTGGCTGAAACAATTTTGAGCTCTTGACCTTTCCATTGAAGCCTAAAACTCTGAAACATGCTTCAGATTCAGCTTTAGATGTTTTATACTGTTTTCTATCTGAAAGTTAAGCTTACATAAATATAATGATTCACTAATGTACATTCAGCATCAATTCATATTTTAAATAATTTGATAAGATAATGGCAGTGCAATAAAATATTTATCTGAAACTATTATATCTATTGAATACATTGCATATGTTCAAGTGTGTGATAGATCTTAAAAATTCCAAATTACAGTTATTAGTATGTATTCTGCATCAGGTTAATATGTTAAATTATCCTTGTGCCTTGTGCCCACAACTCCAGCAGGGCCAGTAAGGGTTCGGCCAGGCTGCCACTCCAAGCAGGACTGAGCTGGACCACGGTGGGTGGGTACAGCAAAGCCTGGCACTGTGCCCTTCTCCAGCCTTGCATCACGATCAGGGTCGGGGCTTGGGGAGGGCAGATTTCAGTTTCACTCTGAGTTCCACACTCAGTCTAATTTTGGTTGTAACTCATGGCTTTTCCTGGATGCTCAGAAGTTCTTTGGGTGGGTGCCCTGGTGAAGAGACCAGAGAAGTGCCCACAGCTTCCTGGTTGGGCATCTCTCCATCTCAGAGCCTCTGTTCTGCCTCCTGCAAGCCTGGCTCCAAGCAGAACAAGCCCCTTCCCCTCCCCCCCCCCAGGACTACTTTGGTCTCAGTGCTGAGTCCTGGGTTTCATCAGCCTGGGTTTCTTACCCTCCTGTGGCTGATCTGAGTTTCACAAAAAAAAAGCCCAGCATATGCTGGCTGTGCTGAGTCTCATTGAAGAGTTTTTCATGCAGCAAGGAAGAGCCCCCTGGGACCTTCCTCCCCCTCCCTCACCTCATTACCTCCTCCTCCTCTTCCTCCTTCCAGCCCATGGTCACTTCTCCAGCTGCTCCAACAGAGGGTTGCCTTCTGATTCAGGAGTCTTAATGCTGTCAGTCCTGACGATGTAGGTGGGGCAATGCCAGGTGAGCATCAGGATGAGCTGCTGCTGCTCCTGCTTCAGCTCCTCCATGTGGATTTTCAGCTCACCATTCATGAGCTCCAGCCACTCATAGTCCTGCTGCACAAACTCCGCCCGCACCTTCTTCTTGTTCTGGCATTGGGCTGCCCCATTTTGTTCTTTTCCTGACGCAATTTCCTCCACTCCTCTTCCTAGTCTAGCTCACTTTTCACAGGTTGAGGCCTCTTGCCCAGTTTCACCTTTAGGAAGGTGCAAAGGAGCGATCATGGCCCCAACGTTGTGGATTTAAGGGTATTTCCTTCTGACCTTCTAGTCCCAGTTGCACATGTCTTCTCTCCAGCCCAGATCCCCATCCTACTATTCTCCAGGAGTCCTCTGAACTTTTGGGCCATGAATTGCCTCACCAGCTGGGTTTAATTTGACAGTTCTGAGTGGATATAAATGTTATTTGATTCAGCTGTTTCTTCTATCTGCTCTGTGAGAAGGTGCCTGACCCATCTGCCCATTTAATGCCATTTTGTCTCCCCCTGAACAAACTTTTTAGGAACCCTTGCCTGGGGAGGATGAAGTCTCAGTGTTTGTTGTTTCCAAGCTGAGGCAGAAGATCCCTGGGCAGTGTGGCTGTAGGGTCCCAGCTGGTGTCTGAGATTTCCCTGGGTGAAGGTAAGGCTTGTCTCCCAGTCACAGCTTCACTTCCCTTCAAGATGGCACAGTCTCTGCAACAGAGCTGAATGCCCTGGGAGAAATCACAGCAGAAGGAGAGGCTATCCAGCTGGGGGAGCCATGTCCACCAGTCCCCAACAGACCTTCAGAATATAACTCTCCTTCACTCACACTCTCTAATTCACTGCCATCCTGTGAGCCACCATCTTGGAGCCCTCAAACCTTTTAAATTTAGAAACATTATTATGTATATAAACTAGAGGCCAGGTGCATGAAATTCATGCATGGGGTGTGTTCATCAACCCAGCCTGTAGCCTCTCCAATCTGGGACTCCTTGAGGGATGTCTGACTGCCCATTTAGGCCCAATCCCAGTAGGACTGTCAGACATCACTCTCACAATCCAGGACTGCTTGCGCCCAACCACTCACCTGCCTGCCTTCCTGATTGCCCCTAACTGCTTCTGCCTGCCAGCTTGATCACTCCCTAACCACTTCCCTGACAACCTGATTGATGCCTAACTGCTCCCCTGTCAGCCCGATTGCCCCTAACTGCCCTCCTTCTATAGGCCTGGTCACCCCTAACTGTCCTCCCCTGCAGGCCTGGTAATCCCTAACTGCCTTTTCCTGCTAACCTGATTGCCCACAACTGCCCTCCTCTCCAGGCCATCTTGTGGAAGCCATTTTGTGTGTTGGAGTGATGGTCAATTTGCATATTACCTCTTTATTATATAGGAGTTTTTATTTTCCCCCAATTGGAGAAAACATGTTTTCAATTTTAATTATTTTAAATCACATATTCAGAGATTTGTAAACACACAGTTCAATCCCATCCTCCAGGCAAGGGAAAGAGGAGGAAAGAGAATTCACTCTGATATTTATGGTTCCAAAAAAGTTGTAATATTGCTGAAACCGGTTTGGCTCAGTGGATAGAGTCTGTTTGTGGACTGAAAGATCTCAGGTTCGATTATGGTCAAGGGCACATCCCTGGTGGGGGGTGTGCAGGAGGCAGCTTGTCGATATTTCTCTCTCATCAATGTTTCTAGCTCTCTATCCCTCTCCTTTCCTCTCTGTAAAAAAAAACAAACAAAACAATAAAATATTTTTTAAAGTTTTAATATTGTGCTTGGAACACACAGAACCAGCTATTAACTCCTTGCTACTATAACAAATACTAACAGTTTAGTCCAGGTTACAGTGACCTCTGACAGATCAAGGAAGCAAATTATTTTATCCTCTTGTGATTATAGCACATTGCCAGACACATTTACCTTCTTAATAAATGTTCTAGTACTTGATGTTTCCCTTTTAATTCATGTAATTTCAACAGTTTGTAAAAAAAAGAAAGCCAATAAGCAAATATTGAATTACATTTTGTTGGGTCTCTCAAACCTAAGGCTCCAGACTATAATAACATTTTATATGTTTCCCATCCCAACCACCTGCTTACTTTTACATACACAACAAGCTACCCATTGATACAAAGCCAAGGGTGAAGCTGACATGGTCTATTTAAAGCCAGTAGTCAGGAAGGTGATGAGACCTGATGAAGCACTTATAGACAGAATATAGTTTACTGTGGGATTAAAGTTCTTCAATATAAAAAAGGATGAAAATATGACCAAGACAAGGAAGAAGGTGTTATAGAAGATGGCAAACGTTGTAGCTTCAAAATCAGCAACTTCATTCATCTTCCACAAGATTCTGTCATCTTTTTCCTTCGGAGACATCTTTCTATCATCAGCTTCAGAAAGTTTTTGAGTCACTTCTTTGGAAGCAGCATCTTCCCTCTTCTGTGCAGCTTTGTGTTGGAGTATAAATTTCATATTTTTGTAGGCAAAGGCTACCAAGTAAGTGCTTACAGAACAGCAGATTGAATAAGATCCTTATGCCAACTTCGCCAATGTAACCAGATGGTGATGGAAGACAAGATGAAGGTGTTCTCAAAGAAGAGTGCACAAGACTTGGCTGAGAGGTTGTGATTGAAATTCTGAAGGAGCAGGTGCTCCTCAGACTGCTGCTTGGAGCTGCCTTTGGGAGCCATGGTGGAGCTGGAGCTGGGAGCAAGGAGGGCCAACCCCGTGTGAGGCTGAGACGGAGCTTCTGGCCAAGAATTATTTTAATAGTATTGCTGGTGTTCTAAGAGAGAAATTCAAATATCAAAGTGGAACATCTAATAAGTTTAAATATTTTGCATAATTTATAATTATTATATCATGAACTTTTCCTCCCTTGTAGGGGCTTTGAAAGGTTAATGTACAAAATAGGCACTTTACCCTCAAGAGGAACAAAGGGAAATAAGATGTTAAACAGGCTTGTTGATAGCAAATAATCTTTATATTTTCCCATTGAAGTTATGGTCTCATGTTATAATGAAAACATGTGATGATGATTGGGGGGAAACTATTTTAATGCATTTGATTCTTTTTGTGTGTGTGTGTCAAAAGAATAAGAATTAATTTCAAACTTGAAACCACAACTCTGGAAGATTGCCTTGAACTGAACGATACTTCTCATCATAAAAAACAAACAATTATAAATAACTCCACTTAATTATGTGTTTTTCAGGGATAAAGGGACTGAAATGGAGTCATGATAATTTCCCATTTTAGGACAAAAATATATGGCAGTATCCATATCCTATATATTTTTATGTGAGTCTGGGCATGGATAAAGATATTATAGGAAAATCAGTGGGGATGACCGCCTAGTGAGGAAGGTTTAGAGTGTGAATCAGAGCATCAGAGTAATTATTTTGCCAGTTTACAATTGTGTCCTTCATGGGTGTGAACTAATAGACTGCTGTGGGAAATCTAATCAAAGTACACTAGATATTCAAGGCCAATAGGAATGTGGGGACCCTGTCTAGAGTATGCTGGATATTCAAGGCCAATATGAACAAGAACACAGCAATTGTACTGTATGCACTGCACAGGTGTACCTTTCTATAACCCAAATATTGATGGCACTATTTGGCAAGAAGCCTCTTTTGTCTAAGTTGGTATAAAGATGTGTTGATGACCAGCTGGTGCACAGCTGCTTGGCATGGCTCCTGTATTTACTACTGTATTAGCAACGGCTTATTTGTGTGACTATATTGTAAGGCTATGTTGAATAACTTTTCTATAATGGCTACTTCTTAACAATGGTACTTAGTATATAATACTTTCTTATATGTCCATGATTGCTCATATTTTTTTTCTATGTCCAATATCCAGTGTCCATGAAGGTCCAATTCCTGGCAGTGAAGGAACTGTGCTTCCAACACTACCTAAAATTATTTGGAAAATCCTTTCAGGATAGTTTGGAAACTATAAATAATAAGAAAGATATTTGTTCCTGAACAAGAAATTTTAATAGAATTCAGCAGTTTTCAATTAAATGTCACAATGATGCCTATAACCTTCAAATCTAGGGAATATCAAGAGACAAAAGAGTTTGAAACTATACTACTCAGAGTCTAGTAAGTTTAATTTATTACAATGTTTTATACTATGAAGCATCTTTATTTGAGCTTACTAACTTGTTTTATACCCACATAACTTCAACTCGGCAAATCTTTATAGAGTACTATTACTATTTTTGGTGTTGGAGATGTATCAATGAATAGTATGGGCAATGATCCTTACTCTCATAGATTTTATATTTTAGCAGGGGAAACAAATGTTCAACAACAACAACAAAAAAGAAATAATGTGGGGTTTTAGCAATTGAATACCTATAGGAAGAGCATTTCAGGTAGAGTGAAAATCTCATATAAATGTCTTAAGGTAAGTACATAATTGGGTTATTGAGTAATGTGGCTAAAACAATTAAAAACAAACAAACAGGAGGACAAGATCCAGGAAAATGGCGGCCAAACAGATGGACCTGTTCTGAGCCTAGTCCCAGAGCAGAGAGAAGGAAAGCCTGAGAGTAGAATCCATATATTGACCCAACCTCTATATTCAATTAATATTTGACAAAGGAGGCATGAACATACAATGGAGTCAAAGCAGTCTATTCAATAAATGGTGGGAAAATTAGACAGATATGTGCAAAAAAAATGAAACTAGATCACCAACTTACACCATATACAAAAATAAACTCAAAATGGATACAAGACTTAAACATAAGACAGGAAACCACAAAAATACTTACAGGCTTCCACAATCAGCAAAAATCTCTGACATATGCCGAAAGAACTTCTTCACTGATACTGCCCCTAGAGCAATGGAAGCTAAAGAGAAAATAAACAAATGGGACCACATCAAAATAAAAAGCTTTTATAGAGCAAAAGAAACCATCAACAAAACAATAAGAAAGCCCACTGTATGGGAGAACATAATTGCAAATGTTATCACTGATAAAAGTTTAATCTCCAACATCTACAGACAGCTTATACAACTAAATAAAAAGAAGGTAAATGACCCAATTAAAAAATGGGCAATGGACCTAAATAGAATGTTTACAAAAGAAGACAGAAGGAAGGCCAAGAGGCACATGAAAAGATGCTCAAAGTCACTAATTATCCGAGAGATGCAAATCAAAACAACAATGCGGTATCATCTCATATCTGTCAGAATGGCTAACATCAACAAATCAACAAAAGACAAATGCTGGTGAGGATGTGGAGAAAAAGGAACCCTCGTGCACTGCTAGTGGGAATGCAAACTGGTGCAACCACTGTGGAGAACAGTATGGAGTTTCCTCAAAAAACTGAAAATGGCCGAAACCGATTTGGCTCAGTGGATAGAGCATTGGCCTGTGGACTGAAAGGTCCCGCGTTCGATTCTGGTCAAGGGCATGTACCTTGTTTGCAGGCACATCCCCAGTACGATGATTCTCTCTCGTCTATGTTTCTAACTCTCTATCCCTCTCTCTTTCTCTGTGTGAAAAATCAATAAAATATATATTTTTTAAAAACCTGAAAATGGAACTCCCATTTGACGCAGTAATCCCACTCCTAGGAATATATCCTAAGAAACTAGAAACACTAATCAGAAAGGACATATGCACCCCTATGTTCATAACAGCACAATTTACAATAGCTAAGATTTGGAAATAGGTTAGGTGCCTGTCAGCAGATGACTGGATCAGAAAACTATAGTATATCTACACAATGGAATACTATGCTGCCATAAAAAGAAGGAATTCTTATCATTTGCAGCAACCTGGATGGAATTGGAGAAATCATGCTGAGTGAAATAAGCCAATCAACGAAAGAAAAACACATGATCTCACTTATTTATGGATAATAAAGATCATTACAAACTGATGCACAAAAAGATAGATACAGAGATAGTAAAGCAACAAACAGACTGTCAACATGTTTATGTATACATCTTCTAGGACAATGGAATCTAAGAAAAAATAAACAAATGGGACTGCATCAAAATAAAGAATTTCTGCACAGCAAAATAAATAAATAAATAGATTAATTAATTAATTAATTAATTCAGCATCAGAATAACAGGAGAATTCACTGCTAAGCGATAAAAGCCAGTCTGAGAGAGACAAATATCACATGGTCTCACTCATATGTGGAATCTAATGAACAAAATAGGTCCAATGACAGAAGCATGGAACAAACTGTGGAATCTTAGAGGGAAGGCAGAGAAGGGTTGGTGGGTGGGAAGAGATCTACCAAAGAATTTGTATGTATTTATGTATAACCCATGGACAGAGACAATAGGGTGGCAAAAGCCTGCAGCTGGGGACAGTGGTGGGCTAGAAGGGGTCAATGGTAGAAAAAGAGGACATATATAATACTTTTAATAATATTCAATTTTAATAAAAGGTGATGTACCTTCTCCAGAAAAATTAAAATAATCAAGAGTTTAATTTTGAATATGTTTAATTCTATATAGCTACTGAAAGCACAGTGCATTAAATTTGTGCACAGGGGATGTCCCTAAGCCTGATATGCACCCTCTAATCCAGAAACCCTCAGGGGATGTCCTACTGATGGCTTATGCCCGTTCCTTGTGGTTTTCTGCTCTCTGTGGAGCCTGCTGTTGCACACCACAGAGACTGCCAAGCAGGCCATGATGGCTGATGTCTGCAGCTGTGCTTGCCAGCTCCTTGGTGCCAAGGCAATGGTTAAGCAGGCAGTGCTGGGAGCTGCCTTCTCCCTGCTATCAGAGGAGATGAGATTAATTTGCATACTCCTCCTGATTGGCTGGTGAGCATAGAGGATATATGGTCAATTTACATGTTTCACCTTTGTTATATAGAATTATAAATAAAATTAATATTATTATTCTGATATAAGGAATCACTTCATTACATATTTAAACCCCTTTTTATAGGAATTCGTAATTGAAATTAACTCAGATGCTATTGTGAATATATTATGATATATAAAATATTGCTTTCCATACAACTTTCAAGACATATCTAGGACAAATTGCAAGATCAGATATGTAATTTTAAGCATTGAACCTCTGCATTGCAATTTTTCCAATTTGGTGAAGATACATATATTGTATAGATATCTTTATGGTACTATCATAGAGAATTCATAAACACTTTAAATTTAAAATGCAAATCTATACTCCTTGATCCACTGAATAAATTTTCTTATTGCTGTGGAAATTGTGTATTTAATAAGGTGTCTTGTTGAGTTTTTCATTGTCATTGCTATAAGTTTAGAATAAGTCATCTTGGGTTTTGTAACAACTGAAAAATATAATTTGACATTTTTAATATGAAGTCTATAATGGTGTTTAAAGATGAACTTCAGCTCTGCTAATTCTATTAAACTACAACATGCCAATGAGCTCTAAAATGTAATTAATTATTTTGTCAGATTTGCTTTCTGAAGCTAGTCAATATAAATTTGAATACATAAGAAGCCACTGACCCAGGAAACTTTGAATATTCTGAATAGAGATAAAGCATCTATAAAGCATTGTATATATAATCTATTTATATAGCAGCACATCCATGCCCCTGTCATCCTAATTCATGGAACATTTGCTCTGCCATTTTAAATGTTCCAATAAATGAGAAATAAATACAGTTATTTTAAAACAATATTGTTAATTTTTATATTATATTATATTATGCAAAAGTAGGTTTAAGAAAAATAGCTTAAAATCTGAATTTTTCTATGACATTGTTCAGTGAATTGTCACATCAAACTGCATCAAAATACTGTTATATCAAAGTAATGCAAAGTGACACATGATATTTGAACAATAGTAATGTCCCATAATGAGACGTGTCAGCATTTTTATTGGTCACTTTCAAGGAGAGCTTATTTAGTAAGGATGCTTAGAGGGGGGGAGATGTGCAGCTTAAGGTTAATTTGCATAATAATAGCCGATATTGTTACATTTAAGCATTAGCACCCTTTGAATTAGCTACCTTGCTCCACTTATGTGCATTTTTTTTTAGCAATACTCTAAGGACCTGGGCCTTTCTTTTTGCTGTCCTAACCCGTATTTCATAATACACTTTCAGAGGCAAGGCTAAAAATCAGCTGCACTGTGTTAGCCAATGTTTAAAGAAAACAACATACTTTAGTACAGTCACTTGAACAATGCAATAATTTTGTCTTTGAATATATCTATTATTCTAACAAGTCTCCTAAGGCCATTTGGACCTACTTTGGAAATCAGTAATTGAACTGAATAATGCTGAGAATTGGAAAACATATTTTTAATAGGGTTACAACTAAATTGAGCAACCTTGGGTTAACTTAATTTTTATGACAATGGTTCAACTATCTACACTGGTTACATGTGGGGACTTAAATATACTGGGTATTCTTTTCAGGTAATATGGGCTTTGATCTGTATATTGGCCTAAGCAAATTTTAAGATTCTGTGAGACCTCAGCATAAAGCTTAAGTGTAATATAATTGGGATAAAAATAAATCTTAATGAAATTATAAGGTAAACAAATACATTCTGGTTTCAGTTGATGCTAGTGATTTGTTTTCAACATATTTATCTTTGAAGGCTTTCTGATAAAGAAGAGAGACAGAAGATAAGTGGTTCTTTTACCAAAAACAAAGAATTAAAAAGTGTATGTTAGTAAGCAAATTAAAATTGGGTTCAAATATACTGATGAGAAATGATAGGGAAAAAATCCATCATTATGACTGTTTCCAAAATCCAAACTTTTTGAAAACATATCCAGCTAATTGATTTTTTTCACCGATTTTCTGAATTTCTCCTATTATACAGTCTTAGAGGTTCAGGTCTTTATATTCCCGAAAATCTTGCCAGAAGCATTGTTTCGGCTTTGTGCTCTAAACACACCATTGTGTAAGAGGGACAAACCTGTAATCTTTGTTTCTTATTAACTTTCTCAAAAATATTGTGTAATTTTGTTGCTACCAAATGTTTCATGACCTATTATAATATCAGCTAATAACATTTAGAAAAGGCAAGTGCACAAAAATATAAAACTTATAATTACATTCAAAAGACATCTTCTACATGCATGGTTCATATATCAAATATTAAACTTGTTAGATATCCTTGTCTGATAGTAAACACAAAATGATGCTTGAAGATCCCAGATGGGCAACAAGTTTCTACAAAATAATCAATAGTTCTGGAAAATATCATATGACTCTGACAAGTTCTGAAGTTGCTTTATTCCCCACATGTCTCTCTTAACATGTAGCCTCAAATTCTTAGACAGAATTTACATTCCATAAACCATATCAAAATGAGCAAGCATTTATTAAAGGTACTAATTAAACAAGTATTTCTATTTTAGATGTAAACGAACTCGTGAACTAGAGATCTCCTATTCAGTTTGTGTTATTTTTTGCAATTATATTTCCTAAATATATCTGGAACCCATCTCATGATCTATTTCCAGAGTCTTCTTTAGAGACTAGTTCAGCCGAGGCCGGTTTGGCTCAGTGGTAGAGCGTCAGTCTGCGGACTGAAAGGTCCCAGGTTCGATTCCGGTCAAGGAATCAAACCTGGGACCTTTCAGGTCCCAGCTGGTCGATGTTTCTCTCTCATCGACGTTTCCAGCTCTCTATCTCTCTCCCTTCCTCTCTGTAAAAAATCAAAAATAAATAAATAAAAATAGAGACTAGTTCATTGGCATCAACCAGTTTTTGCACTCAGTGATAAGAAAAAGTACAATTGTTTTATCTCAGCATTTCTGATGGAGAAAAATAGTCCTTTGGGGTTTAAAATAAAGCAACAATTATTGTTCTCCTTTCTGTTACCTATTCAATGCTGCCAGATTTCTCAATTGGTACCGAAAATATTACAAAATATGAATTCCTACAAAATGGTACTAAGATTATTTCAAAACATTCACAAATTCTGCAAATATTTGTGTGTATGTGTAAGTTACTAAACACATTAAGATTGGCCTCAAACATACTGTTTAAAAATGAAAAGAAAAATATCCATCATATGACAGTTTCCATAATCCAAGATGCTTGACATGTCCAGCTAATTGAATTTTTTAACTGATCTTCTAAGTTCCTCCTATTATACAGACTTAGGTGTATGTGTGTCTGTCTGTATTTGCGTGCTTTGATATAGAAAATACTTTAGAATTAGAGTTATTGAGATCTCTCAATCACATAAGTATGTCTTCCAATTGATTCTGTTGTTGCTGTTTTTACCTTCTTTGCAGACATTCTTTTGATTTTTTAGTATGCATTTTCTAATTTAATCAAGAGATGTGTTTAATTATTTGCTTAATTAATTATTTTTATTTATTTTTCCCATCACCATTTACCCTCCCATACCGTCTTTCACCTCCATCCTCCTGAATGTTTTTAATGTTAAAACTCATAGAGCACATTAATGGCACAATAAGAAAAGTATGCTGTCATTTCTTAATGTTACACTAAGATTTTGAGCAATAGAGAAATAGTATTGCTTGAATAAAGTGACATATAAAGCATTATTACCATAGACATGATCTATTTGAAGATGAAAGCCAGTAAACTGTTCATTTTCAGCAGATTAATAGACAGGTTGTTTTTTGTTTTATCTAACTGGTCAAGGACATTTTATAGTTGAGTTACTCTAATGGAAAGACTTGTTGATTTGAATACTCTCATATTATAGCTTTAGGAAGAGGATGATAGATTTTGCTGTCATTGTGATAAACTGCAACATATATTCTTTCAGTCCAAAAAGTAAAAACTAATACATTTGGTTCAGCTATTTAACAACTAGTCATGAAAGATTCATTTGAGAAAGTTCTAAATATTCAAATCCTAGAGACCCACAAACTGCCTTCACTTATATTAAATAATTATTTTAGTTCAGATTTAAAGTGAATTATTTTGATTTTTATTTACTTACAAATATACAATATTCATTATCATCGCACATGCTCAAACTTTGGCATTCTGCTAAATGAAGGACAATTGTTTATTATTATTATTCTATTCAGAAGCTATAATTTTCTTATAATAGCCTTGTAAAAATACCTTAAATATACCATTCGTTTTTGCAATTTTCTTTCATGTAACAAGAAACATAAATGACTCTTTTTCTATCAAAAACTTATCCCATTATTAAAAGTAGCCATTAAGTAAAAAAGACAATTTATGTATGTATGTATGTATGTATGTATGTATGTATTTACTAGAGGCCTGGTGCACAAAATTTGTGCATTGGTGAGTGTGTCTCTAAGCCCAGTCTGCACTCTCTCCACTCTGGGACCCTTTGAGGGATGTCCAACTGCCAATTTAGGCCCAATCCTGGTAAGATCAGGCCTGAACAGGCAGTTGGACATCCTTCTCACAATCCAGGACTACTAGCTCCCAACCACGCACCTGCCTGCCAGTCTAGTCACCCCCAACTGCCCTCCCTTGCAAACCTGGATTCCCCCAACTGTCCTTCCATAAATGACTGGTCCCCCCCTAACTACCCTCCCCTGATGGCCATCTTGTGTCCTCATGGAGTCGGTCAACTTGTGTGTTGGTGTGACAGTCAATTTGCATATTAATCTTTTATTAGGTAGGATGTATTTATCTTTTTAGATTTTGTTCTTTTTTATTGAACTTAGTGGGTTGACACTGGTTAACAAAATTAACACAGGTTTCAGGTTCACATCATCTATACAGTGTATTGTGTGTTTGTCACCCAAAGCCAAATCTCCAAAGATCACAATTTATACCTTCTCTACCCATCTCTACCTTCTCAACCCCTTCCAACAATAATCAACACACCATTGTCCCTATCTATGAATCTGTCACTATTTTGCTTATTACATATTGTTTATTAGATTCTACATATGTTTGAAATCATATGGTGCTTATCTTTCTCTGACTGGCTTATTGCACTTACTATAATGCTCTCCAGGTCCATCCATGATGTAGCAAATGGTAATATTGCCTTTTTTTATAGCACAGTTGTACTTCCTCATATAAATGTATCACAGCTTTCTTTTGAAAGTAAAAAGGAAAGTTTACATAATGAATAACTGAAGTAGTTCCTATATATTAAAGGCACATTGATCAATGAATCTTGATTTTAGAGAGAAAAAATTTTACATATTTATATCACTTATGAGATGAATTTTAAGAACAATGATGTAAAATCTTACTTTTGATTTTATTTTGCCCCAATATTTTTAAAACTCACTCCTTCTGTTATAAGATTCCAGGCAGGAGGAATAGGGAACTGAGGGAATTTAAAACAAGGCCAAAGAGTGTGGGCAATTTGCAGCTGGCTTGTAACTAACAACTATTAAGTCATTATCTTCCCCAGCCAAGGACCCACACCAAATGGTTACAAACCTCCCTAAGGAGAGAATTCAGAAAGAGGGGATTAAGGGAAAGGGAAAATGGGCAATTTTCCTCGCTAAGCAGAGAAGCCAGCAATCTAGAGGCTTAGAAAGATAAAGTTGCCAGGTGTTCTCATGAATTCTGCGAAGGCCACAACAAAGTGGGAAAAAAGACCTTGAGAATTAATCTGTACCAAAATATTTAGCAAAAGAATTTTGAAACCTATATACAGGAGGGTATATCACGCCTCAGACCCCTATTCAATTGGCTCCTCAGATTTTCTGAAAGCATGCCTGTGCTTCATAAGCCAGGTGCATAGCTTTGCTTTTTCATTAAAGATGCTTTTTCATTAAAGATGCATGTTTTAATTGCTTTAATAAATCGGTTGTTCACAACACAGTCAAGGTCTCTGATATAAATTCATTTATATGAGAAGACAAGGATTGAAGTTGAGAACAGTCCTCTCCCACTGACTCAGGGGGCTGTCTGGCACCACCTCTCTGGTGTTGGTGAGAGGTGTCTCTAATACTTCCACTATATATATTTTTTAAACTTTACTACTTGTGGTGTGGTAGATGGTGGGCCCTACATTTTAATCCTCCTTGTACCTACACTCATTACCATGCAATTTGGAACTTTCTCCACAAAACTCAGCATGTGCTGCTTAGTTCCTTTATTATGGGATGTGGCATGTGACTTGCTGTATACAATGGCATGTACATAAAGGTATGTTAATGTGATAAACCTCAGACTATTCTAGACTTTAAGAATTTTCACATGCTTCAAATTTTACTCTGAGAAAAATTTCTTTTGGGATTTTGGGTAACTTTTACTCTGTCAATCTGGCTCTCAGAATTAAATAAATAGAACAGACCTGAGTTCAACACATAACAGAGCCAAGCCCAATTAGACACACAACTTGAAGCAGAGTTACCCAGCCAAGCTAATTTTAGAACAGCTGACTCCCAGCCAGTTAGTAATTCTGTGTGAAATAAATGTTTCTTGTTGTATGTCACTGAGATTTCAAGTTGTTTGTTATATAGCAATAGGCAATTGATGCACAGCTAACTGCATGTATCTAGTTTTACATTTTCTATACACAGTTGTCCATTGGACTCATCCCCCCCACACCCCAAAATCATTGTGCTGTCAATTCTTTCAGTGAAATATCTTTGAACCAGTTACTGAAAGGCAAATACTACTGAATTTTTTGTATATATTAATGCTTTTAACCTTCACAATGTTGCTAAGAGATAGATACTATAATTATTATCTATATTTTTAAGGAGAAATCGAGCTTTAAAAAAGATTCAATAGTTTTCCTGTGGTCACTCAAGTAATATGTAATGAAGGCAAAAAGCTAATATAAATCTGAAAAAAAATCTGGGATTTATTTTATATTTGATTAGAAGCAAATGGTAGGTTTTGAACTGGGAAATGAAAAACTCATAAACACACATTTTGACTAATCTGTGGAGGATAGGTGCATGGCAAAAGTGAAAGTAGTAAGATTTGTTATAAGATTTTTGCAATATTCTAAGTTAATAATGATTATGGTTCATATCAAGGGTGGTAGCCATGGAAGTGATCAAAGTGGTAAAAATCTGAATATATTTTGAAGATAAGCCTGGCATATGGGAGGATTGTGGGGAAGAATGAATTAAAGAAAGGATTCAAAAATGATCCTTATGCTTCTGGACTGAGAAATTGAGCAAAGGAAGGGCAAAACAGGCTTTGTCTGAGGAACTTCTGAGTTTACTTTTGGCCATGTTAATTTTGAGATGCCTATTATACTTCCAAATGGAGTACCTAGTTATTATAGAACCCTGGAATTAAAAATTCAGAAATGGAGACAGGTTGATCTTCAGAGGTAAAACCAATGTAGAAAGAGAGCCCAGTACCCAGAGGGTCCCATATTTGTGGTATTGAAAGCAAAGTGCTGTGATCAGATTCAGGTTCATTGTTTCACAAAATTGAAGAATGAGTTCAGAGACAAAGAAGGTAAGTGGATGCAAAGTTTTATTGAGAGGTAGACCGAGTCCCTCTATCAAGGTGAGGACCCAAGTGGTTTACAACTCAAGCTTCTTTGTCTAGGAGTAGTGATATGCCTTGTTAGCTTTTGATTGGTCCTTTCAAATAATTCTGCCTTAGCACCAGTCATACATTTTAAAGCTCATGCCTCCCAGGAGGGCCTTTAAACACACCAGGGTTGCCTCGGCAGCTCCTACTTCTGGTTGCCTTAACAAATCCCACCTGTCTTTTCCACCCAGATGTGTTCAGCTCTATGTCACATTGTTTTTCTTTTTTTTTTTAATATATTTTATTGATATTTTACAGAGAGGAATGGAGAGAGATAGAGAGTTAGAAACGTCGATGAGAGAGAAACATCGACCAGTCGCCTCCCGCACACCCCCCACCAGGGATGTGCCCGCAACCAATGTACATGCCCTTGACCGGAATCGAACCCGGGACCTCTCAGTCCGCAGACCGATGCTCTACCACTGAGCCAAACCGGTTCGGCAACACATTGTTTTTCTATGTGGTTTTTCTCAGAAAAGGTTGCAGTCAGGAAGCTGCATCTTGTCCACACTCACCACTCCTGTTCGACATAGTACTGGAAGTGTTAGCCATTGCAATTAGACAAGAAGAATAAATAAAAGACATCCAAATTGGAAAAGAAGTAAAACTGTATTTGCAGATGACATGATATTGTACATAAAAACCCGAAAACTCCATAAAAAAGTATTACACTTAATAAATGAATTTGGGAATGTAGCAGTATACAAAATTAACACCAAGAAATCTATGGCATTGCTATACACCAATAGTGAACTTACAGAAAGAGGGACTAAAAAAGCAATCCCATTTACCATGGCACCAAGAAAATTAAGATACCTAGGAATAAACTTAACTAAGGAGGTAAAATACCTATAGGCAGAAAACTACAGGACACTGGAAAAAGATATACAGGAAGACGTAAACAGATGGAAGAACATACCATGTTTATGGATTGGTAGAATCAACATCATTAAAATGGTCATACTACCCAAAGTAATCTATAAATTCAATCCACTGCCTATTAAAATACCAATGGCATATTTCAAAGACCTAGAAAAATCTCTATAGAAATTAATCTGGAATAAAAAAAGACTTCAAATAGCTGCAGCAATCCTGAGAAAGAAGAACAAAGTAGGTGGGATCTCAATACCAGATTTCAACCTGTATTACAAAACCACTTTTCTCAAAACAGCCTGATACAGGCACAAGAACAGACATATTGACCAATGGAATAGAATAGAGAACTCAGATATTGACCCAAAACATTATGCTCAATTAATATTTGAAGAAAGGAGCCATGAACATACAATGGAATTAAGACAGTCTCTTTAATGAATGGTTTTGCAAAAATTGGGCAGATACATGCAACAAAATGAAACTAGACCATCAACTTACACCATACACAAAAATAAACTCAAAATGGATAAAAGACTTAAACATAAGATGGGAAACCATAAAAATACTAGAGGAATCTACAGGCAGAGAAATATCAGATATATGTCAAAGCAATTTCTTCACTGATACCACTCCTAAGGCAGAGAAAACTAAAGGGAAAATAAACAAATGGGACTATTTCAAAATAAAAAAGCTTTTTTACAGCAGAAGAAACCATCGACAAAACAACAAGAAAGCCCAATGTATGGGAGAACACATTTGCAAATGTTATCACTGATATAGTTCTAATCTCCAACATCTGTAAGGAACTTATACCAAAATGCCAGCTTTTTTTAAAAAAAAAATTCAATTTGCCTGAAAAAATATTTTTCCATTCCTTAACTTTCATTTGTTTGATCATTCAATCATTCAACCAGTCACTATGATGTGCACTGACCACCAGGGCGGGGGTCAGATGCTCTAACTGGTAGATTAGCTTGCTGCTGGGGTCTGGCTAAAAGGCCTGGGCGAGATAGGCTGGACATGCTCTGAAGACTTCACAGTACCTCCCTGGCCCTGATTATGTACATGTGGCATCCCTTGGCCTGTCCTGCATGCTCTCACAATCTGGAACACCTCAGGGGATGTTAGAAAGCCAGTTTCAGCCCAATACTCACAGGCCAGGCTAAGGGACCCCATCAGTGCACAAATCTGTGCACCAGGCCTCTAGTATAAAAAAAAATATATCAGCCTTAAATGAAACACTAGACCAAAAAAAACATAATTGACATTCACAGTACCATTCATCTCAGAGTATCAGATTATACATTCTTCCCCAATGTACATGGAATATTCTCAAAGGTAGACCATATGTTAGGTCACAAAGTTAGCATCAACAGATTCAAGAACATTGAAATAACAAGAATATTCTCTGATCACAATGCCTTGAAATTAGAAACAAGCTGCTAAAAGGAAGTAAAGAATCCCCCAAATATGTGGAGATTAAACAAAATACTACTAACAAATGACTAGGTCAGAGAAGAAATAAAGGAAGAGATCAAAAGATATATAGAAATGAGAGTGACAGTACAAAATACTGAAACTTCTGGGAGGCAGAAAAAGCAGTAATAAGAGGGAAGTTTATATCATGACAGGTGTATCACACACACAAAAAAAGAAAAGAAATCCAAAGTTAACTACCTAACTTCACATCTAAAGAAGAAAAAGAACATAAGCAACCCAAGGTCAGCAGAAGAAAGGAAATAGCAAAAATTAGAGCAGAATTGAATGAAATATACAACAACAACAACAAAAGACTATACAAAAATAATAAAACAAAGAGCTGGTTCTGTTAAAATATTAATAAAATAGACAAAGCCCTGGCTAGACTCACTAATGAAAAAAAGGGGAAAGGCCTATACACACAAAATCAGAAATGAGAGAGCAGTCATCACGTATATCATAGATATACAAAGGACCATACAAGAATATTATGAAAGACTATCTGCTGCTAAATTCAATAACCTAGGAAAAATGGATGTCCCTAGAATCGTATAACCTTCCTAGACTGAATTATGAAAAATTGGAAAAATTAATAAATGATTAGTAGTGAGGAAATAAAAACATCAAAAACCTCCCAAAAAATAAAGTCCAGGACCAGATGGCTTTACCAATGAATTCTACCAAAAGTAAAAGGATTTACACCTATCCTTCTCAAACTTTTTCACATATTTGAAGAAAAGACAATACTTCCTAAGATATTCTATGAGGCCAATATAATCCTGATACCAAAACCTGGCGAAGAAAACAACAGACCAATATCTCTGATAAATATAGATGCAAAATTCCTAAGCAAAATACTAGCAAATCAAATATAACAGTACATCCCCAAAATAATACATCATGATGAAGTGGGATTCATTCTAGGAGCATAAGGAAGGTTCCACATTCACAAATCAATTATTATAATACAGAACATTAACCAAAGAAAGGATAAAAATAATATGATTTCATCAAATGATACAGATAAAGCATTTGATAAGATACAACATCCATTTATCATTCTAACATTCAATGAAATAAGAATAGACGGGAAGTACCTCAAAATAATAAAGGATAAACCCTCAGCTAATATCATACTCAATGTTGAAAAACTGAAACTTTTTCCTTTACCACCAGGAACAAGATACGGATGTCCACTCTCACCAATCTTATTCAACATAGTGCCCAAAGTCCTAGCCAGAGAAATAAGGCAAGAGGAAGAAACAAAAAAGGCATCCAAATAGGACAGGAAGAAGTCAAACTGCCACACACACACAAAAAAAAAAAACTATAAGGAATAATAAGCAAATATAGTCCAGTTTCAGCATACAAAAGAAATGTACCAAAATCGATTGCGTTCCTGTATATGAAAAACAAAACTTCAGAAAAAGAAAAGAAAAGAACAATTGCTTTTGAAATTGCAATGAAAAATAAAATACCTAGGAAAAAGTTAACAGAAAATGAGAAATACCTATATAATAAAAATTACAAAGCATTATTTAAAAAGAGATTGAAAAAGATACAACAAAATTGAAAAATATCCAGTGCTCGTGTATTGGATCAACATATTTAAAATGGCCATATAACCCAAATCAGTATATATATTTAATGCAGTCCTCATCAAAATTCCAATGTTATTTTTAAAGAAATAGAATGAGAAATCATCAGATTGGTATGGAACCATAAAAGACTCTAAATACTCAAAACATTCCTGAGAAAAAAGAATGAAGCTAGTGGTATCACACTAACTAACTTCAAGTTATACTACAGAGCTACGATAGTAAAAACAGCATGATTTTGGCAGAGAAACATGCATGCAGATTAATGGAACAGAGTAAAACCACATGTATATGGACAGATAATTTTCAATGAAGGAGCCAGAAACACACAATGGAGTAAATATAGTTTCTTCAATAAATGGTGCTGGAAAAATGGAAAGCCACATGCAATAGAATGAAACTTAATTACAGGTTTTTTTTAATGCACAAAAATCAAAATGGATAATAGATCAAAGACCTAAATGTAAGACCTGAAACAATAAGTTACATAGAAGAAAAATAGGTACCAAATTTATGGACCTTGTTCATAGAGAACATTTTGTGAACTTGACCCCAAAGGCAAGGGAAGTAAAGGCAAAAATAAATGAATGGGGATATATCAAACTAAAAATCTTCTGCACAGAAAAAGAAACTGACAACAAAACAAAGAGGCAGCCAATCAGATGGAAGATAATACTCACAAACAGTAGCCCCAACAAAGGTTCAATTTCCAAAATATATTTAAAAAAAAAACTCATAAAGCTCAACACCAAACAAGCAAACAAGCCCAACCAACAGAATTACACCTCCCTCAAGAAGCAATATGAACAGCTAATAAATATATGAAAATATGTTCATCCTCTCTGGCAATTAGAGAAATGCAAATCCAAACTATGATGAGTTACCACCTTACACCTGTTATAGTGGCCATTATCAACAAGACTAGCAATAACAAGTGTTGGAAAGGTAGAAAAAAGGGAACCCTCATTCACTGCTGGTGGGAATGTAGACTGGTACAACCACTATGGGAAGCAGTCTGGTGAGTCCTAAAAAAAATTAAGAATAAAGGTACCATACAACCCAGGAATCCCTCTCCTGGATATATACCCAAAAACCTCAAAACCATGTACTCACAAAAGTATATGCACCCACATGTTCACTGTAGTATTAATCATGGTGGCCAAGACTTGGAAACAACCAAAGTGCCCTGTGACAGGGGACTGGATAAAGCAGATGTGTTACATATACACAATGGACTACTACTCAGCCATAGAAAGGATGAAATAAAGCCATTTGCAACAACGTGGATGGAGCTTGCTAAGTGAAGTAAGACAGTCAGTAAAACCTAAGAACCATATGATTTCACTCATGTGTGGGATATAAAACTGAAACTCGTGAATACAAACAGTAGTGTGGTGGATGTCAGAGGAAGGAGGGTAGAGGAGAAGGGGTTCCTAATAAATGGTGACAGGATATTTGACTTTGAGTGGTGGGCACATGGTGCAATATACATATATATCTTGTAACATAGAAACCCACATCTGGGACCTATATGTTCATGTTGACCCAAGTCACCCCAATAAATTTAATTAAAAAAATAAAGAGTCTTTGTCTCTTCACAAGTCTATCATAATCCTAACCATTTTTCAAAGTCCGGACCATGTTTACTTCCTTTATGATTTTAGTGCCCTGTCATTCAATCTCTACTATAGAATCTTAACACTAAAATATAATGGACATGTACATTTGATCACCATTTTTATTTTCTGTATGCTAGACTTGCCACTTCACCTGGGTTGTAAATTTTCTGAAGAAGGTTCTCAAAAACTCAAATTTTTATTATAAAGATTTAGATGATTGATGTTTCTTTTCTAAGTGCCATTTACTTATAACTTTTAACTTGAGAAAGAATGGAAAAATCACTTCACTTATAATGTTAATTTATAGATCAGGCTTAAAGTTAATGCAAATATTCATGCCCCCTTTATGAGAATTGATTATATATTAAGTGAAAATAACTTTAATAGCATTTCCAAGAGTAGAAATAATTCAAGGCATAGTTCCTGTCTACATGAAATAATTCTGGAAACTAATATCTAAATTTGATCAGAAAGCTTTAATCACTTAGTTTCACTTCTATTGACTGCTTTTTATCTGATTATAAGTAAGGTTTAGTTCTTTTATAGTTTGAATAGTAAGTTCTGTTGGGTAATGGAAAATTGTGAATGTGACTTTTGATTGTTTAGATTCTATTATTTTTTTAAGAATCATAGGCTTTGTTCTAGTAAGTAACTAAGTTAATTCTGGGGATAGTTTAGCACCAATTAGTAAAGCATGACATTGATAAGGTCTTTTCTGAATGCCCTGAGTGTACTGAGTACTATGCATTCTAACCAGTAGGTACAAGGGGGAAAAAAATCCGAAACCTGTGTGAGGTCTAGGAACCATAAAACTCATAGCTTCTAGTGTGTTTTGTGCCCATGTTTGTGGAATTTTACCCCAAGCATTTTTATCTTAGTATTCAGCAAAGACTTGAGGGTAACCCTACATAGATTTGTGGAGATCTTTTTCTGCATAGCTTTCTCTGCTCTGTTTCTCAAGTAAAGTTTAAGGTCCAGTTGTTTTTATGAATGATTCTTTGAAATATTAAAACAAAAATTTTGATGCTATTAGATCTGTACTGGAACAGAGATCACAGTAGGAAATCTTTATAAATAAAGCAAAATGCTGATAAAGTATACTAGTAAATAAAACAAATAATAAAATAAAACTATAGACAATTGCAACTTATAATGGAGGACTTTCTCATTATTTTACCACCAAATTTAAAAGTGTTCACTTTCATAGTTTTTGCTTTTCCTCCTGCTACCATTGATAAACTTCCCTTGCACTTATGTGTGACTGAGAACTTTTCTCTTAATAGTATTTATACTTTTTTATGCTTGAATACTCTTCTTTCCTAAATTGCTTGAATTAGCATACATATCACCATCTATTATCAGTTACATAATTTTCAGGGTCTGGCGCAAAATGAAAATGCAAGGTCTCATATGAAAAGCAAGATAAAAAATGTCATTGGAGTTAGTATAATATAATGTATTTACTTTTCTTTTGTGATCATTCTTTTAAGCTGTCATTTAAAAAAAACTTTTACTATTTAATATTGTGCTCTCTTACACATGGAGTTACTCAAAGGATGAAAACAAATCCTCATAATTACCCTAAAGCTTTGAATGATGTATCTGCACACTTGGGTGTGTACCTGCTTAGCCCACCAACTATTGTGTTGCCCCTCCTTCCAGGAACAAGGCAGATGGGTCCCACTGGGGGCCTGGAATTTGAGCCAGACATCTTTCCATGGCCTATTTCCTCAACTCACAGTACAGAGGTGAACCTCAAAGATTGCAACCATCTGAGGTGCACTATGTTCCTAGATTAAGGGTTGGCCAGAGACACACCTCTGCTGAATAGCATACCAAATGTGCTATGGGACTGTCCGTTAAAGTCAGCGAAATCCACTGTCATGCTTTGACTGACATGTTTCAGAGAGATGATAGCAGTGGTTGCTGAGCTAGGTCAAGGAAAATTATATTAGGCCAAATCCAGTAAACCAAGTGGCTATTGAGTAGGATGCTGGGGACCCATACAGAGAGGCTAAGAGGCAGCAGGATTCAAAATTGCATATGAACTCTGCCTCTAAGCCCCTGATTTATCTGTTGTACCTTTGGACTTCACTTGAAAACAAACACAACATTAATAATATTAAGACTTCATGATGGCCGAGACCGGTTTGGCTCAGTGGATGGAGCGTCGGCCTGCGGTCTGAAAGGTTCCAGGTTCGATTCCGGTCAAGGGCATGTACCTTGGTTGCAGGCACATCCTCAGTGGGGGGTGTGCAAGAGGCAGCTGATCGATGAGACTGTCTCATCGATGTTTCTAACTCTCTATCCCTCTCTCTTCCTCTCTGTAAAAAATCAATAAAATATATTTATAAAAAAAAGATTTCATGATGGCTACTACAGTATTATACTGAGGAGATAGAAAAGGGCTAGGTAGTTAGGGAAGGGACCTTGAGAGATGAAGGGAAATGGGGAAGTCCTAGAATAACAGGACTTTGCAGAGGTGGGCTTCTCCGCCTTGTTTCTTTTCTTAGGGCAAATGATTTTAGTTTTAGCCAATTGAGTATGGTGTTGGCTGTGGGTTTATCATTATGACTTTTATTATGTTGAAGTATGACCCTTCTGTTCCCACCTTGCTGAGAGTTTTTATCAGGAAAGGGTGTTGGGTTTTGTCAAATGCTTTTCGGCATCAATTGATATGACTATGTGATTTTTACATCTCAATTTGTTTATGTGATGTATCACATTTATTGATTTGTGGATATTGTACCATCATTGCATCACTGGGATAAATCCTACTTGGTCATGGTGTATGATCATACATTATCATTCATAGCAGCTTTACTACTAATAGGCAAAAACTGGAAGCAAGTCTATGAATGAATGCTCATCACTAATCATCAGAAAAATACAAATTAAGACCACAATGAGATATCACCTCAGACCTATCAGAATGGCTATCATCAATAAATCAACAAACAACAAGTGTTGGCAAGGATGTAGAGAAAAGGGAATCTTAGTGCACTGTTAGTGGGAATGCAGACTGGTGAAACTATTTTGGAAAATAGTATGAAGTTACCCCCAAAATTTTTTAAAAAATGGAACTGCCTAATCAACCAGAAATTTCACTTCTGGGAATTTTCCTAAAGAAACTTTAAAAACTAATTAGAAATCACATGGTATTTGTCTTCCTCTGACCAGCTTATTTTACTAACATTTTACTCATAGACATATACAACAGTATGGTGATTTCCAGAGGAAAAGGAGTTGGGCGGAGGAGTTAGAAGAAGTTAAAGGGGGGGGGGGGTAGGGATGGTAATGGAAGAGGGGTTGACTTGCTATAGTAAACACACAATAAAATATGTAGATAATGTATTATAGACTTGTATACCTAAAACCTGTATTAATTTATTAAGCAATGTTATCCCAATAAGTTCAATTAATAAATAAACAAGTGAATGGTTAGATGAATAGAGCTCCATACAGTGAGATTTTTTTCAGGATTAAGATGCATGACTATTGAAACATATAATACAGTCAATAAATTTCAAAATAATTATGAAAGAAAGGAACCAGACTCAAAACAAGTATATACTATATAATTATATTTACATAAAAATTAGAAAATGCAAACTAATCTATAGTGAGAGAACATGTGAGTAGTCTTATAATTATGGGGGGAATGCCATACAGTGGAATTACAAAGGGACAAATGGGAACTTTTGAGTTTAATGAATGTGTTTCCTATATTGATTTTGGTAGTGCTTTTTGGATATATACATATGGCAAATATTGTATTTTGTACATCAATATGCACAATTTTTGTATTGTTCTGCAATAAAGCAGTTAAAATTTTAAGTAAAATTACCATTTTCAAACAAATCAAGAGGTTGCCTGAAAAAGAACTATCTTTGTTCTTATATGCACCATAAGTTATTTCCATGCTTTTCATATTAAGTAGTAGGATAAAGATCTAGGCTACATGTTTTATATTATAGACTGACTCAAATGATACTTTGTTTCAAGAGAGATATTATTTAAGGTGGCTATATAACTTCATATACCTTTTTAAATGTTCTTTCCTTTTTGCAATTTGGCATGAATATTTTGGCCTTGCACAGCTTACCAATTAATTTTCTAGAAACCAAAAGTTATATGTGTGTATTTTTCTTGTTTTTCTAAGTTATTTGCTTAATTCGGATAAGACTATGCTTCTTATGTAATACTTTCTATTTTCAAATCCAGATTCACATGGAATGAGTTTATTTAGTACAATTGCCTTATATATAAACAATGACCAAAAAATCACAAGCATATGATTCATTTATATCTATAATAATAAAAGTGTAATATGCTAAATAGACTGGACGTCCTTTGGACTAAGCCAGATTGCAAGGGAAGCCTTGAGTCCTGGGTGTCAGAAGGAAGCCAGTGCCGACAGCTGGGGGAAGGAAGGCCTACTCTTGCATAATTTCATGGGCTTCTAGTGACTATATAAAATACTGACCTACTTAAGATGATTGAACAGATAATAAATACATCTATTACACAGTAGGTTAATGAATATCTCTTAAATAATGATCAAACAGCAGTTTCATAAATGGTGTGATCTCTCATGAAGCATCACAATTTTCAATGGTATACTTTACTAAATCCTAAAAGTACATAAGTATGTTTTTCCCAGCTCATGGAATACTAGTATACCTCAATGCTTGCTCACAAAGGTATCCCTGATGGAAAATTCATTTTTAACTTCATCACCTGTTTTCAGTGCCAGATGCTTTTCCATACTTTCTGAATCAGCAAATCTTCTGGAGTAACAAGGCTTACATTTTCCCCACACTCAGACATGCCTCTTATTATTCCAACTAACAGCGACTCATGCATCTTTCTACAACCCTTCTAGGGACCTCAGCACATAGTACTTGAATATCTCTGGAGATCAGTGATTTTTATAAATGAGTGATTATCACCTATATGTATTTTGATTCAGTATGTCCTTAGTTAAGCCCAGCTGCCAGTATAAGTTTTTTTCTCATGTTATATCAAGACCAGTAATTTCAATATGATAAGCATTCAAATAAATGTTTCCATTGGTAAAGGGAAATGTGAGAATACATTGCCACTACATATATATGAATGTGTTTGTTTCCTGTGGAATTTATTATCAGATTTTTTTTCATGAGTTTGTCTTCTGCCTACATCTTTTTTCTTACTCTGTGGAATGCAGAAAACTTGGTAGCATCATGGCTTTTTGAAAATTATCTTTTGGGGTGACAGTTAATAAGATTAGATGAGGTATATAGGATTATATAAAAGGTTCGAGTGCACATTTCTATGATACATGACTCCTATATTGTATTGTGTGCCCACCACCCAAAGTCAAATTTTCTTCTGTCACCATATATTTGACCCCTTTTCTCTCTATTACGCTCTCCCCATTCCCTTCTGGTAGCCACCATACCGGTGTCTGCATCTATGAGATTTTGTGTGTTTGTTTTTCGTTTGTTTGTTACTTTCAGTTTTATATTCTACAGATGAGTGAAGTCATATGGTTCTTAACTTTTTTCTGTCTGCCATAAGAAAAGATGAAATATTGCCATTTGCAACAACATAGTTATTTTATAGTTTAGTTAATCCCACTGACAAAGACTGAAAAACCTATGTAGGCTGTTCAAGAGAAACTATCAGCCACCTTCTACTCAGAAAGTGTCTGAATTAATTAACAAGAACTGTTTTAACAGTTAATAGACTTGAATTCTATAATTAATTGTGGCTCTGTGAAGTCATTAGCTGATATTACACTTAATTTTCCCACCAGGAAGAGAACATTTGGGAATCAGTGGTCTAAATCATGGAGTTACATACAAATGAACATCCAAAATTACCTTTTAAAATATCTGATGAGTGGGCCAATCAAATACTTTACATTACAAATAGAGGAACTGATTCTTTTCTAAACCTAAAAGTCTCAGGTGTTAACAATGCCTCGGAAGACAAGGGATTGCCAGGTGTATTGCAATAGATCTAATTTCACTGTTTCTAAAAAAAATTAGTAAAATTTCATAATATTTTATTTTCATTTAAATTAATCCCCTGCCAAAAAAAGCTAATCATCAGTGGTTTCCTTCTTGTAATATTCCATTTGATATTTTAGGAAAGTACAGTAGATACTGAGAACAATTTAGAACTGGGACAAAGGACAAAAACCCTATCAGCTGCTTTTTCCCCCTTTCTCCATAAATGAAAGTAAATATTGTTTTCTCTGCATTGTCCAAAAAAAATAATTCAGCAGTTGATTGTAGAGTTAAACAAGGAGGTATAACCCTTTTTAAGGTAGTTATATAAGTGTCATAATCAAGTTTAATTCTTCTGTTTAAATCTGGTAAATGACTATTCTAGATGGCAGCAACATTTTGGAATTAATGTTTTAAAATAAATATCATAAAGAAACTCAATGAGCTCAAGAAAATAATGCATGATCAATAATGTTATATCAACAAAGATATAGAAAATATTAAAAAGAACCAAATAGAAATTTTGGAGGTGAAGAATATAATAGCTAAACTTAAAAATTACTAGAGTTTTGTTTTGTTTTCTTTTTTAAATTATTTTTTAAAAATATATTTTATTGATATTTTATAGAGAGGAAGGGAGAGAGATAGAGAGCTAGAAACGTCGATGAGAGAGAAACATCAACCAGCTGCCTCCTTCACACCCCCTACGGGGGATGTGCCCGCAGCCAAGGTACATGCCTTTGACCGGAATCGAACCCGGGACCTTTCAGTCCACAGACCGACGCTCTACCACTGAGCCAAAAACAGTTTCGGCTGTTTTGTTTTCTTTTAAGCAGACAACACTAAGCAGAAATAATCAGTGAACTCAATAGGCCATTTAAAATTATTCAGTCAGCTGAAACCGGTTTGGCTCAGTGGTAGAGCGTCGGTCTGCGGACTGAAAGGTCCCAGGTTCAATTCCGGTCAAGGGCATGTACCTTGGCTGAGGGCACATCCCCCGTAGGGGGTGTGCAAGAGGCAGCTGGTCGATGTTTCTCTCTCATCGATATTTCTAGCTCTCTATCTCTCTCCCTTTCTCTCTGTAAAATATCAATAAAAATATTTTTTAAAAAATAAAATAAAATTATTCAGTCAGAGGAAAAATAATAAAGAATTTTTAAAATAAAGAAATAATAGCAGTATATGCATTATGCATGTCACAGAAAGGGAAAAAAAGGACTACATAACTTATTCAAAGATATACTGGGTAAACTTTTTAAATCTACAAGAAGGCCAAAAGACAAAAGATAAGATAAACCCCCAAAATATAAAGCAAGGCAAATTCTAATCAAATTATTGATATTCAAAAACAAAGAGAATTTTGAAGGTGGCAAAGTGTTTTGTCGTGTACATGGGACTGCCATAAGTTTCACTAGTTTTCTCTGTGGAAATCTTGCAGGACAAAATAAAATGGGAACAGATATTTAAAGTGATAAAAACAAGGAAGGAAACCTACCAACCAAAAATACTATAACAGCAAAATTATCTTTCAAAAAATAACAGAAAAATAAACACTTTCCCAGATAAAAACAAACAAAAATGAAAATAAAATTGCACCAAAATGTTCATCACCAATAAAATAGCTTTAGAAATTTTGAAGGGAGTGTTCAACCAATAACCCAACCCAACTCCTTGAAGGGTAGGAGGTGGGACTGAAAGTTTCAATCCCCTAATTACATGATTGACTATACTGGCAATCATCACCCATCCTTACATTCTTTCCAAAAGTCTTCTGATTAACAAAATAAAGTACATTTTTATAGTCTTCATTACTTAGAAAATCTCAATAGTTTAGGAGCTCTATGTAAAAATTGGGGGTGCATACCTAGTACACATTTCTTTAAAATAACTCACAATAGTACAGTATAGCATTTCAGAATGCCTCTGGAAAGATGGATGGGCTTAATAAATACAGTGCTTCAAAACTTTTCCAAAGTTTGATACATTTCACCTAAACAGTTAAAGATTATAAAACAAAGACTTAAGTTTAAAAAAAAGTTTTCCTTTCCTCCCAATTCTTAATTATGCATGATATTGTACTGCAGAAAATTAATTACTGAAGGTTGATCCTTGTCTCCTAGTGAGTATGCATAACTTTTAAGATGAAAACCATCCTAGAGTCATCTAGTTGCATTCTCCAGTTTACCAAATGCCCAGAGATTCTCCTAGGTAATTGTATCTGGATGTAACAGCTAGTTAGTGACAGAGATCATGCTATAACCTCACTGTGTATTCCTAACACTAGAGGCCCAGTGCAAGGGATTCGTGCACTGTGGGGGGGGTGATCCTAAAATTATCCCGCACCTTCTCTAATCTGGGACCATTCGGGGGATGTCCAATTTCCAGGGGATGTCCATGTGGGATTGGGCCTAAACCAGCAGTTGGACATCCCTCTCACAATCTGGGACCTAGAAGGAAAAGGGGAACAAACTACATATATGGGGAGAAAATTCCAAGAGAATTGCCATTAATCCCAGCAAATTCCAGCAACAAGTACTTGGAGATTAATACAAACTACAAACAACAACTAATATCAAGTGAGGAGAGGGAAACCAGAAGCAAAAAACAAACAAAAACAAAGCAAACAAACAAACAAAAAAGAATAAGCAAAATAATCTTATAAAAAAGCATAAAAATATATATAATCAATGTTCAAGCAAACAACAACAAAAGGATAGAAAGAAAAACAATTTTTGAGTAGTTAAGATAGTGAAGAGAGAAGTGTGTATGTACTTGTAGCAGGGGATTGGAAATTAGATATATCAGTAGGGTGAAATTTTAAAAGGCAGTAACTAGAAAGAATAGAGAAAATCTAAAGCAGGAAAAGGGTAAGAGAAACAGGATACCAAAAGGGGAAACGTTAGAAAGAGAGTAATGACATAATGGTAGAGTTGAAATAGAGTAAAAGGATACTAAAGGAACAGTGAAAATAGAATGAAGAACACTAATCCCAAAGTAAAATAAAAAATAAATAAAATTACATCTTTTTTTTTTAAAAATAGGTAAAATAGTAGTAGTAAGAATGCTGATTGAAAATAAAAATGTGATAATTAAAAAGGTAAAATCAGCCGAAACCGGTTTGGCTCAGTGGTAGAGCGTCGGTCTGCAGACTGGAGGGTCCCAGGTTCGATTCCGGTCAAGGGCATGTACATTGGTTGCAGGCACATCTCTGGTGGGGGGTGTGCAAGAGGCAGCTGGTCGATGTTTCTCTCTCATCGACATTTCTAGCTCTCTAGCTCTCTCCCTCTCTGTAAAATATCAATAAAATATATTTTTAAATAAGATTTTTTTTAAAAAGTAAAATCATGTGAGGAACAAAGAAAAATAATTTCTTAAATAAAAGATGAAAAAATAAAAATTAAAAATAAAATGTGCAGTAGTGAAGGTCATTCACTTCCTCTATTGTTATGTTTGGCACTCCTGTTCCCCAGTCAGGACAGTATTGCAGATAGATCCCTGTGTTCCACTGCTCCTCAGTGTTGTAAGCCAGTGCTGATTTTTAAGCAGGCAGTGTCTTCATTTCTTGTATTCCTTTATTTTTAATTACACAAGAGTCAATTTGCGATTCAGCCCCTGGGTGGCAGTGTTTCTGCATTGACTTCCAGGCCCATATGGCCTGTGTAGCCTGTGATTAGATCCTGCTTTCCCTGTGTCACTCAATACCAGTTTGGGGGAGTGGGCTGCCCCAGAGCTGGTTCTTCCATGGTCACTTCCCGCTCTGATCCCCACATTCCAGAAAAACAACTTTCCCCTCAGTCTCTCAGCATGTTCCCAACTGAATGATCCTATGTATTGGGCTTAATAATCAGAAGCAAGGATTTGAAGGGGAAAAAGCCCAAGTGTGCAACCCATGGGGCTAGACACAAGTCTGTGCAGTGCCCCTTTCCCCCTTGGGTCTAAGCAGCTGGCACACTTTTAAAATTTGTAGGCTGTCCTTTTCAATCAGATTAAAATAGGTTTCCTTTTAGAGTTCCCTTCTGTTAGCAGCTCTGAGGACCCCCTTCCACATGCATGGATCACACCAGCCCCAACAGCCACAGATTTTTCTAGGCACAGACTTCCCCCAGTCCTTGAGCTCCTGCAGTGTGCGTTTCTCTCTCCCACTGGGACCAGAGACCTCACCTTATCCCAGGCAAAATCTGACCTTTCTGTGGTGGAGTTTAGAGCTCCTCTGAATCCACATGTTTGCACCAATTGGGGACCAGTGTTCTGGGGCTCACAGCTGTTTGGTGGTTGCCGCAGTTGTAGATTTTCAGGCTTCCGATAACATCCACTTTCCCCTTCAAGGTGGCATGGTCTCCAGTCTGAGCCCATAGCTCTGGGACCCAGCAGCAGTGGGGGCTGCATGGTCAGAGGAACTTAGTCCAGCTATCTCCCAACTTCTCCTGGATTATAGCTGTGCCTTAACTCGCCAACAAATACTCCTGTGCGACCCTCAGTCGTTCTTTCTATCTGCGCTGGGACAAAGCTTGGGACCCATCTTTCTACTCCACCACCATTTTTCTTCCACCTCTTCCATTTGTTTATGTCTTCCTCTATAGCTTTTTTCCATGTCTTGTAGTTTTCTGAGAACAGGTCTTTTATGTCCTTGGTTAAGTTTACTTCCAGGTATTTTATTTATTTATTTATTTATTTATTTATTTATTTATTTTTGGTGCAATGGTAAATGAGATTTTTTTCATTTGTCTTTCTGTCAGTTCATTATTGGTGTATAAAAAAGCCATAGATTTGTAGGTGTTAATTTGTATCCTGCTACATTGACAAATTCATTTATTAGGTTTAGTAGTGTTTTTTTTATGAATTCTTTGAGATTTAACATTCTTAACTCAACATTAAATTTCTTAGAATTGCTTTCTTGTTTTTCCAAAATTCTTGTGTGTCAGAAAACTTGCATTATTCTTGATATTTTGTGGGGGCATGATTCTGTTATACAAAAGTGTAAGTAATAAGTTTAGTACAGTTTATCCAATTACTCTTCCTCAGTTGTTTTCCTTGAACTTATTCTGTTGGAGAGGTGTCAAGCATTATTTTAAAAAATTTCCCACTGAGTTATTTGAAATACGTTTGTGAGGTTGCTTTGAAAATTTTGTGTTGTTTAGAGAGGTGCAACAATAGGAGAATACATTAGCTTTTTATAAATGTAAGGGAGAGCTTTAAATCATAGTGATATTTTTTAAATATATGTAGTTCTGCTTGCTTAGCATTAATATTCTATTGTGATTTAAATGGTACTTGAAAGGGACAGCTTTCTATCTGATTGCTTAGAATCCTCATCCTGATGTACTTTTTCATGCTATTATTTTCTTGAAGTTTATTGCAATGTTATATTTTTAATAAATCTTTTAAAATAAAAAGTCTAGAGTTACAGAATTATTGCAAAGGTTGTTTCTATATACCACAGTAGTTTTCAGTATTTCAGTATATTACATTTGTATTGTTTTTAACATTAATGAACCAACATTGGTAAAAATTAAGTAATGTATATACATTATTCATATATTCACAATTTTTTTACTAGTCCTTTTTCTAATCCAACATATTGCATTACATTTATGAGTCATGTTCTTTTTCTTAGACTCCTCCCTTGGTTTTAACAATTTCTTAAACTTCCCTTACTTTTATAATCATGACAGTTTTGAGGATAACTGATGAGATATTTTGTAGAATGATCTCTAATTGGGACTTGTTCTGTATCTATCATATGGTCAGAGCTTGTGTGATATTTTTCACATGCTTTAGAGAGGAAGACCACAGAGGTAATGTGCCATTTTTATCACATCATATCACAGGTACATCCTATCAATATGATGTTTCACTGTTTGACCATAATAACCTAGCTTGAGATAATGTTTGTCAGGTTTCACTACTGTAAAACTATTCTTTTTTTCTTTCTTTTTTATCACTGCATCTATACTGTAATCTAGAAGGAAGTTGCTATATGCATCCTGCACTTAAGGAATGGGAATTCTGCTGCAACTGTTTGAGGGAGGGATATCTAAATAGTTTTGAATCCTTCTGTATTTAGCACTTATCTATTTCATACCATTACTTTCTTTATTCAATAATTTACTTATAATAGGACATCTATTTCATACTTTGGGTTAAAAAACAATACTATTTACTTATTTTGTTGCTCAAAGTGTCCCATCTTTGGCCAATGGAAGCTCTTTTAGTTAGCTCTTGTGTACTTTTTATATTCACCAATTAATTTTTGAGTATCTCCTTAACCTTTGGCACTACAAGATGTTCCAGGATAATTCTCCATATTTTGTTCCCCAGTCTTAGAATCAACAATTTTCTAAGGATCTCTTAATTCTTTTATTGCAGAAATATATTAGAAATCAAGAACATGGTGCTGGGTGTGCTCATTGCTATTTGGATATTATTGCTTCCATGCCCTCTCAGCTGATGAAATAGGGCAATAAACTTTGTGTATGTACACATATCTATAAATATTTTTTCTATGTAAACATTTGTATCTATACTAAGCCAAACATAAAACCATCCTGATATTTCAACCCTAATCTATTGCTACAGAGATCATGCTATCCACTTCCCATTGCTTATCTGTGTCCTACTCCAACAATGAAAAATTTGGTGTATGATTTTAAAGGAGATTGTTGAAAGGTCCTAGAATCAGGATGTTCCTCTGATTTCATTAAGGAATGTCAATGGCGTGCAACATGCTGGTATGATCCTGCTGTGACTGATCTCTATGATTTGTACACATAACGAACATCTGAAGACAAAGCATTTGGAAACCTAAATAATGAAAGAAGGAAAAGAAACCTTATCATGCTTGTTAATTTTATGGTTTGAAATATTTTCTCTTTAATTAGTGAATTCAAACAAAACATTTAAATGGTAAGAATTAATTTTTAAAAAGGAAAACATCTGAGTTCATGAGTGTTGCATGTTTTAGCTATGAAGTTTTATGGGGCATTTTATTTTTCTGAGTAACTTGTTTACATAATTCTTTGATCTGTAAGTAAATAATTTAATCATGATGCTTATTAGATTAAATAGTTCTTTAATTTAATGACATCAAGATGGTATGAAAAATTATCAGATCGTTAGTAAACATTTGCTTTATTATTAAGTAACAATAGAAATCTATTTGTGAACAACTATCCGTTCTTTTATCTTAATGAAGGTTATTAATATTAAAGTCATTTAAAGTATTTTATTTATTTTACCTAATTTAGCTTGTTGCAATTTTACTAGAATAAATACCACTTTAATAAATTCATGTCCATTACATTTCACTATTGAAATAAAACATCTGTAAATCAATACTGCTTGCAATATTTGGGGGGGATGTATACTTTATTTCTTTAAAAATTATCCTATATAATAAAGAGCTAACATGCAAATGGTCATCACACCCTTGTGCAGAGCACTGAGACCTTAGGCCAGGCCAGGAGTCCTGAGGCCATGCCCCCCTCCCTGGTGCAAGGGCTGAGGGACCTGAGGCTGCACCCCCACACCCTGGAGCTGGGGTCAGGGGGCTTAGGCTGTGCCAGGGGACCTGGGGCGGCACCCCCTGCTTGGCACTGAGTTGGGGGACCTGAGGTTGTGCCCCTGCCCCCAGTGCACCTTGACGGGGGACCTGAGTCTGCATCCCCTACCCTGAAGGACTTGACGGGGTGGGGACCGCAAGTCTGGATCTTGCATGATTTTGAGGTGCCTGTAGGTGGGCGGGGACTTGACTTTGGGTCTCACAGAACACCCTAGACTCTGACAGGAGGGATATTTTCATATGCATTTTACTAATTTTCTTTAATCTCTCACACTTGTATTATAGAGAAAGGGTAAATAGCAATATTAAAATATTTATTCTAATTAATTTCCTTTTAATGTGCAGGAATTTTGTGCACTGGGCCACTAGTATAAATATAGTAGCCTTTACTCTCAATGAAAATAATGCAAGTTCTTAAAATATATTTATTAGTATTTTCCATATGTTTGGAAACCAAAGTTACATGCTATTATGTCAAAAGCCAATCACAGTTAATAAAAACTAATCATTTTCTTGCTGTGAATTATTGTTCACAATTATTTAAAATTCTTAAACACTTATTGCCAGTTTCTTCTAAACTCTTATTGTAGCAGTTTCTGTTATTTCTACTCAGGTTTATAAACCATATGGTTGTTTTAACCACTATTTCAACAACATTAAAGCATTGCGTCTGTTCTAGAATAGGCAGCAACCAATCTGGGACTCTTGAAGTGCTCCTCTCATGGTTTTCTTTCCCCATATTTATTAAGGTAAAATTGACACATTAAACCTTTCTATATTTAAGGTGTATAACATAATGTTTTGATATATGTACACCTCTTTAAAAAATGACCACAATCAATCTAACACATTCATCACCTTGCAAAATTATTTTTTTTGTGGTGAGAACACCTGAATCTATTTTCCTAGCCAATTTCACTCATACAATTCATTATTATTAACTTAGTCATCATGCTGCCCATTGGACCAAAACAAATTCATCTTATGCCAAAACTTTGTAACTTTGATCACTGTCTTCCAATTTCCCTACCCCCACCCCCTCCTGCGCCCCTGGTTACCACTCTTCTAAGGATGCTTCAGTTAATAGATTATTTTGATCAAATGGAACCTTCCTTCTGAGAATGGGTCTGGATTCTACTCAACTTCCAAATGAAAGGTTCTTTTTTCTGGACTGCTTTCCTGTTTTCAACTGATCACAGCCAGTTAAAGCAAAGCTTCTTTAGAGCTGAGATTGAGCATGAACATCAAGAATGAAATTCCTATACCTGTCCTGGCCACTTATGGACCACAAAGAAATGTACGACTGGCCCTGAAACAGGTGAAACTGCCCCCAACAACTTTTTATTCAGCTAAAAGTGAATCAGCTTTATGTATTTAATCCTTGGAGATGAATAAATGAGTTTAATGAACAATCTGTTACAACCTGCTTATAGGAGCTCCGATTTTGTGCCATGGTTTACTCAAAATATACCTTTAAGATGTGACAATTATTATAGAATATGATACAGCCAAGGGATGATAGCAGTTTTAATTTTGTTGGAAAACCTGGACTCAGTCTGGTAACTAAAATGGATTTAAAGTAGTTTTTCAGTAGAAAGGGCATACATTTATTTTATTTTTAAAATGATTTTTATTGATTTTTAGAGAGAGAAGAAAGGAGAGGTAGAGAAAAATACATCTAGGCCTCAGTTTTATTTCATCTCCAGGTCCAGAAAAGCAGCAAATCCTGACAAGCTATGGCACAGCTTACCTCAGAATCCCTGCCCTGGTGCCAATCAGTCAATGCCAACCCCATCTGGAAACTAGGCTTATGCAATAACAGTTGCATTTTAACTATATTTGAGGAAAACATTTGTGAAAGAATATAGGGGGCTAGCAGTCTGACTCTATACCTACTTAATCAGTATCCCTAATGCATATTCTTCTTAGCCTATAATCAAGTCGCTGACCCTTTCTTAATTATCTCACCTTGCAAGACCTGTTTATCTAAATATTCCCAATTTGCAAGGGCCATAAACCAAGGTTGTAACAGCTTAGGTAAGGGGAGATCAATGATACCATCCAGTTTAGGCATTTATATACAATCTAAATTCCCCATTTTAACTGACTCCAAATGGGCTGTGAAAGCCCACCACAAAAACCTGGTAATTTTGTTGTTTGTGGGTATTTTTTTGGTAGACATAGACAAGTTTATTCTAAGATTCAGATAAAAATGCAAAAAACCAAGGACATCCAAAACAACTTTTCAATCTAAAAACAGAAATGGTGGCAAAAGGGATCAGATGTTAGATGTGTGGGATCTGTTAATGTTAAAACAATAAACTTGGCTAGATTATTTGCAGAAACACAAATATAGAAATGTGTGATATAGGTTTTTTAAGTCTTCCTTGCTGAAATTTTATAAAGAATCTTCAGATTGAACTTTAATTATCCTCCCAAAGGCTAAGAAGCCAAGCTACATAGTTGCTATCAGGCTTTGCCTACAATACCTATAAATCTCTGGGTGAATTCCTGATTCCTGAGGTCCCTAAAATGTCTTGATGTTCTTTCGTTGCCATTTGTTAGGAAAGAAATCGCTGTTCTATACCTGGAAAAAGTGCTCTGAACAAAGTATGCAAATAAGGTACCAGGTTATATTTCCAAGGGATTTTTATTGGCTTCCAATGTCAATCTTAATCCCTTAAAGCTTTCTGGTGAATCCAAGTCCATGCATGTCTCTCAAACATGACATTCCAGTCAAAGCCTTGACCAACAAAACCAGTTTTATCTGCACATTTATTTTCAGAAATCTACAATTTAGAATAAGTCAGAGTTCTTTCCATGGATCTTTAAAATAAAACATATTTACAAAAGCTTCAGAACGCAACAACAACTGTTAATGATAAAACTTAAAATTACATGGTTATAGATATGATTAAAGTGCAATTGACAAAAAACTTTGCTTTTCTATAACTTTCCAAGATAACAATAGAATTGCAATGGAAATATGTCAGAATTTTGTAAACTCATAGAGATTTGTATATAGTCTCTAGAACATTATTATTTATTTGACAAAATTCCCCATGCAACTTTAAGCATAATAAATTGGCATAATTAGTTTAAATTTTTTCTTTTGTAAGGAGAGAGAAAACAAATTAAGTATTTCAGGAGCATGTTGTAATATCCCATAGCCATTTTCAGGTTAAGAAAAATATCCTAAAATTCGTACCCTGGACGATTGTCAAATATACTTGACTAAAAGATCATATAGAAAGCTATGAAACAACAGTAAATTATTCATTTACCCAAATTGACAATAAAAGCAGGCTAATACAGGTTAGCAAAACTTTCTTAGAATTGTAAAGATTGTTTTCTTAAGTAATAGATGATGTAATTAAGACACTATTTACCAATGATGTTTCAAAAAGGGGTTGCTCTCCAATATATAGGGAGCTGCCATCAGGCTTACCAAAAGGAAGACAAACAATCTAATTAAAAAATGGGCAAAAAACCTAAATAGACACTTCTCTAAAGTGGATACAGAAGGTCAAGGGGCATATGAAAAAGTGCTCAAACTCACTAATCATTTGGGAGATGCAAACTAAAATGACAATGGGGTGTCACCCTACACCTATCAGAATGGCTATCATCAACAAACCAACAAAAAACAAGTGTTGGAAAGCATGTGGAGAAAAGGGAACCTTAGTACACTGCTGATGGGAATGCGGACTGTTACAGTCATCATAGAAAATAGTATGGCGTTTCCTCAAAAAATTAAAAATGGAACTCCCATTTGACCTAGTAATCCCAATACTAAGGAGATATCCTAAGAAATCTGAAACACCAATCAGAAAGCCTATTTGCATCCTTATGTTCATGGCAGTGCAATAGCCCAGGTACCCATCAGAAGGTGAGTGGATAAAAAAGCTGTAGTGCATTTACACAATGAAATACTATGCAGTTGTAAAAAGGAAAGAACTCTTACCATTTAAAACAGCATGGGAGGACCTGGAGAGTATTATATGAAACTAAATAACCCAGTCAGAGAAAGATAGGTATCATGTGATCTCACTTATAAGTGGAATCTGCCATATGGTAATGAACAAAGTAAATTGATGATCAAAAATAGACCCAGAGACATAGAAGCATGAATAGACTGTTGAACCTCAGAGGGAATGCAGGAGAGGTTGGGTGGGTGTGAAGAGATCAACCAATGAACTTGTATGCATATATGCATAATCCATGACACAGACAATAGGGTGGTGAAGGCCTGGGGTTATGGGGGCAGGGACAGCCTAGAAGAGTTTAATGAGGGAAAAGGAGAACATATGTAATACTTTCAATAATAAAGTTTTAAAAATAAAACTAACAAAAAACACAATGTCTCAGAAACATTTTAAAAAACCAGAATCGCCGAAACCAATTAGACTCAGTGGATAGAGTGTAGGCCTGTGGTTTGAAGGGTCCCAGGTTCGATTCCCGTCAAGGGCATGCACCTTGTTTGCAGGCACATCCCGAGTGGGAGGTGTGCAGGAGGCAGCTGATGGATGTTTCTCTCTCATCGATGTTTCTAGCTCTCTATCCTTCTCCCTTCCTCTCTGTAAAAAAATCAATAAAATATATTTTTTAAAATGATAATAAGTAAATAAATAAATAAATAACCTTTGTTTTCTAGGTAAAAAATGTTATATATCTTATCTAGTGTAGAACAATAGCTATAGAAAAACTGTTCTTTTAACAGAGGGGAAAGAATAAAAATAATTTTGTATTAGCTTAATTATAATATCAAATTCATTTACCTAATTAATTTTATTTCAATATTATTTATCTTAACCATGTATAAAATTTTTCCCAGGATTTTTTATCACAAATCAACAACTTTCCCAGATCATATGATCATAAAAATATTTGAGATCATTTATCTATCTTAATTTAGATAAACATTATCTTAAGCCAATAAAGTATAATATAGTGATACTGTCTAGAAGCAGAACACACACTATATATAAACACAGACAAAGAAAGATATCACAAACAGATCATACATATAAGCAGAAATATTAATGGTTATAAAAAAGACACAGATTTTTCACTAGCCCTTTACATTTTTTTTTAAAGAAGAGAGGAGTGGGAGATATCAGGCATTGACAACTTAGCTGCTGTGTTTTCATTTATTTTATACTTACTATTGAATTTATTGGCGTGACATTGGTTGATAAAATTACCTAGGTTTCAAGTGTACAATTCAAAAATACATCATGGGTATATTGTATTGTATGTTCCCAACCTAAAATAAAGTATCCTTTTATCACTACTTATCCTCTTTCCCCTTTATACTTCCCCCACCCTACTTTACCTCTGGTAATCTCAATATTGATGCCTGTGTCAATGAGTTTATTTATTTTATTTTTTGCTTAATCCCTTTACCTTTGATTTCAAGCCCTCAGATTCCCTCCCCTGTGACAGTTGTCAAGTGCCAGTTTTTTTCCAATTACTTGAGCCTCATTTATATTACTGATTACCCACCATGAATACTTGTTGAGAGTCTCAATATATTCTCATCAGACTTTGCAAAATCAACTTTCAAATTTTCAAACTTCTCATCAGCTATTAAATCCTTCAAAACCTGTTCAAATATACCAATTATCATAAACATATCTCAATAACCTTTTAAAAATGTCCACCCTGTTGGGAAATCTTTAACTTTCCCTTCTGTGTTTGTTTTAAACTCTTGTTAATTAATCCAATTAGCATCCATAAGACCTGAAAAGCTAAATAGCAAATTCAAAAGACTTAGGACAAGTTATATTTGTGTGTTTTTATTTTGTTTTTCTGTGTGTGTGTGTGTGTGTGTGTGTGTGTGTGTGTGTGTGCAGAGTAATTGGATGTCCAGTGTCATAATTATTTGTTTTACAATACTTATAAATATCTGAAGGGTTATGAGTGGTCTTTGATTTTTGTACAAATTTCTGTTCCGCCATCTTATTAAATATACCTTAATGGCCAATTATACCAATATGAGAGCTCACTAAAATTTTTGTAAGTTAAAAATTTTTCCAATTAGAAACATCCACCATCTGGCCTGTGACAGAATTTTGCAGTGATTCAACCAATAAGCCTTTTTATAGCTTAGCCAAGGAAACAAAGGCTTCTACAAAGAGTACAAGAAATGCAACCCTCAGAGATCCAAAAGTTCACCTTCAAATAAAGTCAGTGGAAAAAAAGACCCTCCTTACACAGGTAGTCAGGATAATGGGGTGCATATGGTGTCTCTGGCCTCCCACAAGATAAAATTAAACCTAGGTAATTTTATCAACCAATGTCACCCCCAACCACAAACACTCTAATTTGTGGCACCAGGCAGGCAATATCGGAATGGGATTTTTCCATCATTAACAAGTAACAAAGGTACCTCATGGACTGGGGACGCTTATGACAAACTTCCCTGAGAGCTAGCACAGCTGGACAAAGATATATTTCTAACCCCAGGTTATTCAACTGGCCACTAGGTGCACCCTAGTAAGTGCATATTCCAGATGATATAGACCAGGGAAAGTATTATCACTAGTCACAAGCCAAGTTATTAGGACATAGAAAAAGCAAAAGGAAAATCCTCATCTGTTTTTTTTTGTTTGTTTGTTTGTTTTGTTTTGTTTTGTTTTGTTTTTTTAATAAGGACTCAGAGCAACCTTTGGACATACATAAGTATGGAGAGAATAGCTTAACTCCCCAGCCTTAGAGGCCAGCTGGAACAACAATCTATGCTTGTTTTATATCCCTATGGTATTTTCTTCATGTGAAAAAAAACATAAAAGATACAACAACAACAACAAAATAACCATCTTTGGGAGGAAATGATAAAAAACACACAAATAAAACAAACAAACAAACAAAAAATCCTTAGGCCCAAGAAGCTAGTTTCAAAAATATTTTCTCCTGTCAATCTAAATTTAGATGAGTGAGAAAGACTCCTCCCTTACAACTTCCACTAAACCCTGCAGAGATGTCAGAGAGGATGACAGGATAAGGTGTTCATCACTCTGCCTGCTGAGGTCAGAGGGCCGTGATCTCTCAGATGAGTCAGTCAAGGGAACTAACAGTGTCTCAGCCAGTAATCCTTTGGGCTACCTCACTAAATTATGTGGCTTAAAAATTATTAACAGTTTTCTTCCCACTTCCTATGTTCTTCTAGAATGGGCTAATAACCAAAGTAACAGAGATAAATTAATGGGAAGTAAGTCAAAGTTTAATACATGCACATGGAGAATTCACATAGGCATGAAAATTCCAGTTGGTTTTATATATATATATATATATATATATATATATATATATATATATTAATCTTTATTGTTGAGATTATTATATATTTCCTTCTTTTTTCTTCCCATAGCTCCCCTATACCTGGTTTCCACCCCAGCCCAGGCCTCACCACTCCCCCTCTGACACACACACTCCCTTATTTCTGAGGATCATCAGTCTGTTCCATTTCAATGTCCCTGATTCTATTCCATTCACCAGTTTATTCTGTTCATCAGATTTTTTATTCATTTGATCTTAGATTCAATTGTTGATAGATATGTATTTGTTGTCACTTTTTTGTTCATAATTTTTTTTTACCTTTTTCTTCTTCTTCCTCTTTTTAAAGAATACCCTTGAGCATTGCACATAATACTGGTTTGGTGGTGATGAACTCCTTTAGATTTTTCTTGTCTGTAAAGGTCTTTATCTGACCTTCAATTATAAATGACAGTTTTGCTGGGTAGAGTATTCTTGCTTGTAGGTTCTTGCTATTCATCACTTTGTATATTTCTTGCCACTCCCTTCTTATCTGCATAGTTTCTGTTGAGAAATAAGCTGATAGTCATATTTAAGTTGCCTAAGAATAAGTTTATCCAAGAAGGTAAAGGACCTGTACTCAGAAAATTATAGGATGCTGAAAAAAGAGATAGTGGAAGTCATAAACAAATGGAAGAATATACCCTGTTCATTGTTTGGTAGAATCAACATCATTAAAATGTCTATACTACGCCAAGCAATCTGTAGATTCAATACAATCCCCCTTAAAATACCAAGGGCATATTTCAAATATCTAGAATAAACTCTACAAAAATTAATCTGGAATAAAAAACAAACCAGAATAGCTGCAGAAATCATGAGAATAACAAAGTTGGAGGGATCACAATACTAGATATCAAGCTATATTACAAAGTCTTTTTCACAAAACTGCCTGGTACTAGCACAAGAAGAAACATATAGACCAATGTAACAGAACAGAGAACCCAGAAACCAATTTAAGTCATTATGTTCAATTAATATTTGACAAAGGAGGCAAGAACATACAATGGAGTCAAGACAGTCACTTCAATAAATGGTCTTAGGAAAATTGGACAGATATATGCAAAAAATTAAACTAGACCAACAGCTTACATCATATACAGAAACTTAAGATAAATAAAGGACTTAAACGTAAGGTAGAAAATCATAAAAATGTTAGAATAAGCCATTGGCAGCAAACTAGCACACATTTGTCCTAGAAATAAATTTACTGACACAACTTCTAGGGCAATGGAAACTATGAAGAAAATAATTAAACGGGACTACATCAAAATAAAAAGCTTATGCGCAGCAAAAGAAACAATCAATAAAACAAAAAAGCCCACTGCATGGGAGAACATATTTGCTTATGTTATCACTGATAAGTGTTTAATCTTCAAAATGTTTAGGGAACTTGTACAACTTAACAAAGGAAGATAAACAATCAAATCAAAATTGGGAAAGGACTTAAATATACACCTTTCAAAAGAGGACATACAGAAGGCCAAGAGACATAAAATCCTGAGAGATGCAAATCAAAATGACAATGAGGTACCATCTCACATCTGTCAGAATGACTATCATCAACTAATCAACAAAGGATAAATGCTGTTGAGGATGCAGAGAAAAATGAACACTCTTGCACTGCTGGTGGGAATGCAGACTGGGACAGCTATTGTGGAAAACAGTATGTAATTTGTCTCAAAAAATTAAAAATGGAACTTCCATTGAACCCAGTAATTCCACTTTTAGAACTATACCCCAAGAAAACAGAAACACCAATCAGAAAGGATATATGCAACCCTATGTTCATAGCACCACAATTTATAATTGCTAAGATTTGGAAACAGCTTAAATGCCCACCAGTGGTTGAGTCAATTAAAAAATGGTGGTCCATCTACACAATGGAATATTACGTTGTTGTAACAAATAAATAATTCTTACTATTTGCAACAGCATGGATGGAACTGGAGAATATTATACTAAGAGAAAATAGCCAGTTGGAGAAAGATAAATACCACATGATTTGACTCATTTGTGAAATAGCAAATAGCTGCATCTTGCATTTCCTACTACAAAAGAAGAAGAAGAAGAAGAAGAAGAAGAAGAAGAAGAAGAAGAAGAAGAAGAAGAAGAAGAAGAAGAAGAAAATGAAAAAGAAGAAGAAAGAAAGCACAGAACCTAGTAGGTTCTTTGAGGGTTTTTTTTAAATTAATTTCTTTATTGATTAAGGTATCACAAATTTGTCTTCAACCCCCCATTCCAATTCCCCATCCTTGCCCACTCATGCCCCCACACCCCCATTGTCCTTGACCACTGATTAGGCTCATATGTGTGCACACAAGCCCTTTGGTTAATCTCTTCCTTTTATCCCCACCCTCCCTTTGAGGTCCAGCAATCTGACCCATGGCCCCTTATCTCTGGGTCTGTTCTTGTTCATCAATCTATGTTGTTCACCACTTTCCCTAGATGAGTGAGATTATGTCCTATTGGAAATATACTGATAAGAATAAAAAATGAGACAAGCAATAATCGTTATGCTGAAAGACATATGAATCAGTCTATAGTGAGCTTCTTTCTGGGCCACCAGTACTTTTGAAACCCAATTTCAATGTCAAACAGTTTTTATCGCTATATTTTTCACCTAGAAGTACTGTAGCCTACTAGGTGATACTAAAGGCTGTTATCTTTGAGTAGAGCTCATAGCTGGAATGGTCCCTGAACAATATCTGGGCTGTAGTTCAAGGATCTTTGTTACTTAGAAGATATGATTTCATAGACACTACAATGTTGGTGAGATACCATGATTTTTTTTGGCAAGCCCCAGTGTGAGGATCACAACACTGAAGCAAGGCTATGCCAAGTACAGCAAATAGTTATGTATCATTTGAAAGACAATTATTGGCATGATTGTGGACCCTAATAAACAGAACCTTTGATCGTGGAGCGGCAAGTGATTATGTTTTTAGATTTCCCAATCCTTAGTTCTGTTCTGTTGAACACAACAAATCAAAAAGTTGATAGACCCTAGAGCAGTTAGTCTTAAGACAGATGTTACATCCAGCATCAAGCCAGGGAAGAATCAGAGGACATAGGAGGTGTGGCTTTTAATCATCTTGAAACAAGGTGTTATGTAATCTATCTCCCCTAGTTCTTGGCACAACCAGAAAAATGGGAGCAATTAAGAATAAATTGGGCCACTTAGAGAATCATAAAGATTCAAGAGAAAACCAAGAACTAGGGCACATTTGAACAATAAGGTCCATCACTTATACAGGCCACTTTTTCAAGATGGAAAAAAGTAGCTGTTTTAACTAATACATAGAAACAAAAACAGAGAGTAAAATATATGAAAAAAATGTTTCAAACAAAGGACCACAAAATCTTCAGAAAATGTACCTTAATGTTGTAGAGATAAGTAATATATTGATAAAGATTTTTTAAAAAATGGTCATAAAGATGCTCACTAAACTTGAAAAGAATAGGTGAAAACAGTGAAGCCTTCAACAAAAAAACATACAAAAAATAATACAGTACCACACGGAAGTTATAAAGCTGAAGAATGCAGTAATTGAAATGAAAAAAAAATGTATTAGAGGTTTTCAACAGCAATGTGGATGAAGCAGAATAATGCATCAATGACCTGCAAAATGTTGACTACTCTGCCTAGCAAAGTTATCATTCAGAATTGAAGGATAGATAAAGTGTTTTCCAGACAGGTGGAAGCTAAAGGAATTTATCAGCATTAAACCTGCTTTGCGAGAAATATTAAAAAGGCCTTTTTTAAGCTGAGGAAAATTGGATTAATTAATAACAAGAAAACATACAAAAGTAAAAATCTCACTTGTAAAAGTAAATATATATTCAAAGTAGTGGGTTAGAAACTATAAAGTTAGTATGAAGGTTAAATACAAAACCAATAAAATTAACTAAACCTACAATAATTAGTGAGAGGATGCATAAAATTTATTAAAGATGTGAATTTTGACATCCAAAACATACTATATGATGAGACAGTTAAAATGTAAAGTTTTGGAGTGTGTTTAAATTTAAGTTGCTTTCAACTTAAAATATACATAGGATGTTACATGTGAACCTCACAGAAAATACAAACCCAAACTTATAGTAGATACCCAAAAGTAAATGAGAAAAAAATCTAAACATAACATAAGCCTTGAAAGAAAGAAGAGATAAAGAAAATAAGAACAGAAAAAAAACAAACTAACTAAAAAATCATCCAGTAAACAATTAACAAAATGAAAATAAGTACCTTTGTGTGTTACATGCCATTGAGTTGACACTGACTTCTAACAACCCTAAGAATAAGTGACACCCACAGTGTCCTGTCCTGAACAACCCTGCTCAGCTCCTGTAGACTCATGGCTATGGCTTCTTCCATGGATTCAATCCATCTTGTATTTGGTACTCCTCTGTTCTTGCTGCCCTATATCTTTCCCAGCACAATTGTCTTTTCCAAAGAAAGAACCCTGCCTTCTCATAAATGTGCCCAAAGTAGTACAACTTCAGTTTTCTTATTTTTTATTGCCAGTAATGTTTCAGACTTAATAGCCTGCAGGACTCACGTGTGCCCACGGTATCTGAAGAGCTCTCTTCCAACACCATATTTCAAATGAATCAATTTTCATTTTATCAGCCTTCTTCACTGTTCAACTCTTACATCTTTACATGGCAATTGGGGATATGAGGGTACAGATGATTTTAGCCTTGGTCTCTAATAATAGATTTTTGCTCTGATGGTATTTCCTAATTCTTCCATAAGGCTGCCCTTCTAAGACTCAGCCTTATCTTGATTCCCTAGCTACAGCCTTCATTTGAATTGATGCCTAAAACAAGATAATCAAAATCTTTAGCAATTTTGATATCTTTATTGTCTATGTTAAAATTTTGTAATTCTTCACTAGTCATGATTTTTTTCCTCCTCATGTTCAAATGAAATTCTGCTTTATTGCTGTCTTCTGTCCTTTTCACTAGAAATCATTTAAAATCGTGCTATTCTCTGCTAGTAAGATAGTGTCATCTGTGTGTCTTAAATTATTTCCACCAATTTTCATTCCCTTTTTCTCTGAGTGTAATCCAGTTTCTTTGTATATGTTCTGCCTAGAGATAAATAAATAGGGAGATAAAATATACCCTTGTCTGACACATTTGCCTATAGGAAATAATTCTGACTCCATATTCTGTACTGTTAAGCTTCATTTTCACGTATATTTTACACATAAGGACAATTAATTCCTAAGGTACACCCATTTACTTCAGAGCAACCAATAGTTTTTAATGATCCATGTAGGTAAAAGCTTTACTGTAGTCTACTAGTATACAAATATACTAAATTTTTATACATAAACAAAGTTATTCAGTCAAAGGACTTAGAGAGGCTGATTGAAACAAAAAAAGACTCATCTAATTGCTGCCACATTCTGCATTTTGACCCTTTCAGAGGAAAAAGCATAGGCCAAGCTTATGGGTTTGAACAGACTCAGAAAGTGTGAATAATTGAATTGCTCAACAAGCCTTCCTCCACCCCACTGTCCTGGGAACCTGACTGGTATTTCCTCCAGTGGGAGAGCTGATAGAAACTCCAGGTTACCAGCTGATCCCTCTGGACTGCAAGCAAGAATATCTGCCCAAGCAAGAGCAGAGTAATATTTGGGGTCATTCATGGAAGAGTAGCTCTGGGACAGGGAAAGGCACCAACCACATTCCCCGAAATCTAAATAGCACCTCTCCTGCCTAAAGCCCTTTCAGAAACAGGCTTGTGCTTGATTAAGATCAACAGCTAGCTAGCAGGCAAAGGTGTTCAGAAGTTGAGCCCAAGCAACCAGGGGAAGTTTTCTGACACAGCCCTGGGCCCCATGCTGCTAATAAATCTGCATATTGGCCCCTCCTGCTTGTTGTCAGGTCCTGTGGAGACAGACAAACTGTGGATCACTTGGAGCTTCAAGCAGGTTTCTGAAAGTCAAAGGAGGACAGTTCCTCACAGTGGTTAGAACCGAAGTACCTTATGAAAAGCCCAGAATTGGCAGACAGAACAGAAGAGTAAGAGTCAAAGGGGAGCTCCCCTGAGACACTAAAAGCTGCTAAAAGCAATGCTACTTCATTGTTTTCCTTCTCTTTTTTCCTCTGTTATCTTTGGAAATTTATGTTTAAGTTCCATACATTTTGGGCATCTCTAAGTTGTCAAGAGAAATGTCTTGCTCAAGTACTTAATGAAGATTTTCCTTGGCTTATTTTTTTTAATTTTCATATTTAAAAATGCAGACCTCCATAACTATTGCCTGTGGGGATTTTTCAAAGAGCCATGTTTTTATGGAAGAGCAACAAAAAGAGTAAAACTTGGCATCATATTAAAAGAACATAAATCACTTTTTCCACTAAATTATCTTCAAAGTTTCACTAACAACTGATTTGTTATCACCAAAGTCAACTTGAGAATTGGAAACCTGACAAGTTTCTCCCTTGTCAAAAGGGAAAAATTTTTTTCTCTGTTTATCCTTTTAATTTTTGGTCCATTGAGAAACTAAAGGATATAAATATGATTATTGTAGAACACATTTCTTAAATTTGAATATGCTGACAATTTAAAACCAACACCTGAATCTGTGCTAAACTTTAAAAGAGATCTATATTTTAAGTAATTTTGAAGTGTATTTTTTCACATTACAAAGTAAGAGTATAAAATGATATATTAGGATGAATAAAAACAGTAATGTGAGCTGTTCATATTCAGAAGCGTTTTATCTCATACTAGAGGCCCAGTGCACAAAATTCATGCACCAGGGGAAGGGAGGGTTTAACCTGGCCTGCACCCTCTTCAATCCGGGACCCCTCAGATATCCCTCTTACAATCCTGGAATCCTGGACTGCTGGCTCCTAATCGCTTACTTGCCTGCCTGCCTGCCTGTCTGATCACCCTTAACCCCTCTGCCCGCCAGCCTGATTGTTCCTAACTGCCCTCCCCTGCTGGTCTGATTGTTCCTACTGCCTTTGACTTGGCCCCCACCACCATGGCTTTGTCCCGAAGGAGGACCAGACAACCAGAAGATATCCAGTCTACCTGGTTCAATTAGCTTATTACCGTTATTTATTTATTTATTTATTTATTTATTTATTTATTTTTAGTATAGATTGGATCATTTATAATGATTAAAAAATCATTAGCCAATTCTAATTAGTAAACTATGAGTTAGTTTATTAATGATTCTTCCACAATATTAAAGTAGAAAATAATAATCAGAGCAATATTTATTGTCACTATTATGTTCAAGATAATAAAAATGTTACTTAATTTTTAAAATTATTTTTTTAGTTTTAGATCTACCAAAACAACCAATCAGGAAATTTAATTTAGATAATAGCATTGAGATTCATTATGGTTGATTCAGATGTAGGGGTTATCCTATCTAATAATAAAGAGGGACTATGCAAATTGACCATCACTCCATAACAAGATGGCTATCCCCACAGTGGAGGCAGGGATTCTATAACACAAGATAGCTGCACCCACAACAGAGGTTGAATTCCATGTAATGAGCCGTAATGAGCAATCAGCAGGGACCTGAGTCTGCATGGTGCTGGGCCAAGGAGGGGACCTGAGACTGCATCCTCAGCCCAGTGGGGTTTGACGAAGAACCTCAGGATGTGCCCCCATGCCCCAGCACAGGGCCAGGGGACCTCGTGCCACACACCCCACACCAGCACTAGCCTGGGGGACCTCAGGCCATGCTCCACTCCCTGGTGCTAGGCTGGAAGACCTGAGGCCATGCTCCATGCAATGATGCCAGGCCAAGGGATCATTGAGAAAGTCTCGCATAACCATGATAACAAAACTAGACAAATATATTACAAAAATAAAGTAAGAAGCCAATATCCATGATAAAGAGAGTAGCAAAAATTGACAACAAAATATCACGAAACTTAATTCAACTTATGGCAGAAAGGTTTTTTTTACTGTGATAAAGTGAGTTTTATTCCAGGGATGCAGGATGGTTTCATATCTGCAAATCAGTCATCATGGTACACCACAGAAACAAAATCAAGAATTATAACCAAGGAACAAGACAAGGATGCACACTCTCACTGCTTTTATTCAACATAGTATTGGAAGTCCTAGCCACAGAAATTATGAAAGAAAAATAAATAAAACACATTCAAATTATAAAGGACGAATAAAACCACCACTATTTGTACATAAAATACTACACATAGAAAGCCTTAAATACTCCACCAAAAATATATTAGAACTGCCGAAACCGGTTTGGCTCAGTGGTGGAGCGTCGGTCTGCGGACTGAAGGGTCCCGGGTTCGATTCCGGTCAAGAGCATGTACATTGGTTGCGGGCACATCCCCCATGGGGGATGTGCAAGAGGCAGCTGGTCGATGTTTCTCTCTCATGGATGTTTCTGGCTCTCTATCTCTCTCCCTTCCTCTCTGTAAAATATCAATAAAATATATTTATAAAAAAAATATATTAGAACTAATAAATGAATTCAGTAAAGTTTCAGTATACAAAATTAATGCACATAAATCTGTTTCATTATTATATACTAATACAGAATGAACAGAGGAAACATTAAGATAAAATACCACTTATAATTCCATCAAAGTATATATGTAGAAATAAGGTTAACCAAGGAGGTAAAGAACCAGTACTCAGAAAATTATGACAGTAAAGAAGTAAATTGAAGATGGCATAAATATGGAAGGATATACCATGCTTATGGATTGGAAAATTTAATATCTATATTACACAAAGAAATCTTCAGATTCAATGCAATCCTTCTCAAAATACCAGTGATATTTTTTTTCAGAAATAGAACAAATAATTCTAAAATTTATATGGAATTACAAAAGATCCTGAGTAGCATAAGCAATCTTGACCAAAACAATGTTGGAGATATCACATTCCCTGATTTCCACCGATACTACAAAGATATAATAAAATAGTTTGTATTGGCACACAAACAGACACACAGATAAATGGAACAGAATAGAGAGTCCAAATATAAGCCCTCACTTATATGATCAATTAATCTACAACAAAAGAAGCACACAATGTGGAAATTCCAGTCTCTTAAATAGGTGGTATTAGAAAAACTGGACAGATACGTGCAAAAACAAAACAAACAAACAAAAAACACATGAGACTAGACCAAAGGAAGATACTAGTCAGCAATACAAAGTATTAAATCTGTGCACAACATAGATGGACCTAATGGGTATTATGTAAGTGAAATAAGTCAAAGTCAAATACCATGATTTTATTTATAAGTGAAATCTGAAAAAATAAAACAAAACAAAACAAACAAACAAAAAACCCCTCATAGTTGCAAAGAAAAACTTGATAGTTACCAAAGGGAATAGGTGGGGAGATAGATCTGAGAGGGACAAAAAGTACAAACTTACATTTATTTATTTTTAAATTTATTTATTTTATATTTTATTGATTTTTTTACAGAGATGAAGAGAGAGGGATAGAGAGTTAGAAACATCGATGAGAGAGAAACATCCATCAGCTGCCTCCTGCACACCCCCTAATGGGGATGTGCCCGCAACCAAGGTATATGCCCTTGACCAGAATCGAACCTGGGATCCTTTAGTCCACAGGCTGATGCTCTATCCACTGAGCCAAACCAGTTTCAGCTATTTTCTTTTTTGAGAATCAGTTCTTGTCTTGCTCTAAGGCCCTGACACATACTGAATGCCTAAACATAAAACATCAAGTGACCCTGAGAAACTCCAAAAGAGAGTAGTATATACCTGATTAAACCCAAGTTGCTTCTGAAAATACCAGTATATAAGTATTTCCCAATGTACTTAATTGTACTGAATTGTCAACATACATCCCATGCACTTCAATAGCCTTATAGAGAGTTCCTAATGGCTAACTGAATGCAGAGGCAAGCATTCTATCCTGGTTTATGAATGACAATGAACAATAGATTTCAAACAGTGGAGAGTACATTGCTATGACATTAGAGTCCTATGTTGTAGTGGCCTGAAGGACAGTGGAAAAGGGAAACCTCCAACTTGGCATAAAATTAAAAGTTACATCTCATTGTCAACTTTGGATGGAAGGAAATTGGGCAGTATTTAATAATTGATCTTGATATTTGTTGTCTTAAACAGCAGTAAGGACATTTAAAAAGACATATGGTTGATACTTTTAAAATGTGCTTGAATATGAGAAAGTCTACTAGAGAAGAAAATATTTAAAGTTAAAGTTGATCCTGTGGATGGTTCTACTATTTGTCCAATTCTTTTCAGGCTTCAGCCACTGAATAGAAAATCTACATTTAAATCAACTAGCTTTTCACTGAAAATCAGATATTATTCTAATGGCATCTAGGTATACAGTAAGATATCCCAAAGGGAATTTCTACACACTCTTTTTGGGTCAACATCTGTTTTGAATAGGACAATCATTTCAGTTAATTGTGAAGAATCCAAAAATATCTACAAAAGGTCGATGAAATACTATTTTCAAATCTTTCGAAATCTGATGAGAAAGACCATTTTCAAGGAAAAATAAAGACTTAATTAATTTTCTTGGAGTTCACAAATATCCAAAGGATGTTTTATGAATACAGGGATACTACAAAAATCGTATTTGAATATCAATCATTCATATGGTTGCCTTTCCATTTTATTGATTATTTCCTTTGTTATACAGAAGCTTTTTAGGTTGGTGTCATCCTTATTTGTTTTTATTTATTTTTTTGATTTTGTTGCTTGTGCTTTTAGGGTCATTATCAAGAAATAATTGCCAAAACCAATGTCAATAAGTTTTCCCCCTCTGTTTTCTTCCAGTAGTTTTATGGTAACAGGTCTTATGTTAAAATTTTTAATACATTGCAAATTAATTTTTATAAGTGATGTAAGTTAGGAGTCAAGTTTAATTCCTTTACATATGGTGATCTAATTTTCCCAATATCATTAAAACATTGTTTTGGGTTTATTTTTAGAGACAGAGGACAGGAGAGAGAGAGAGAGAGAGAGAGAGAGAGAGAGAGAGAGAGAGAAACATTGATGTGAGAGATAAGCATTGATCAGCTTCCTCTAGATGCCCCCCCCCCCCACCTGTGGATAAAGCTGGTAACCCAAGCATGTGGCCTGGTTGGCATTTAAGAGGCAACCTTCCAATGCACTGGATGATGCCCAACCCACTGAGTCACACTGGCCAGGCCCGATATCATTTGTCAAATAAACTCTTCTTTGTGCATTGGGTATTCTGTTCATAATACAAGTGTTTATTTCTGAACACTTGATTCAGTTCTTTTAGTTGGTGTGTGGTTTTGTGCTTGGAAAGTTTATTTTTCTTCTTTGAATTAGAAGCAATAAGCTTATCTCCTTATTCTTAGTAATTTTATGGATTCAGATGTGTGTGTTAGTCCAATTATAATTACTTTGGAGGTGAAGCAAGCAGGAAACCAATATTATTTTATTTTTAGCTATCTATAATTTTTCAACATCATAATTGTCACATTTATGACAAGTTTTGAAGATTTATGAAACTACTTTTGGATTTTATTTTGCTCTATTGATCCATCTGTTCATTCATGAACTTGTGCCAAACTATTTTAAATGCTTTAGTGTTTAAGAACCTATACCCTTGGACAAGTATAAATGTAATTCCTAGATCTCAAATTTACCAGTTATGTGATCATGAGTACATCAGTTAAAATCCATACCCTAGTATTCTTATGAGCAAGATAAAGATATCTATAATATCTACTGTATAGAACTCTTTAACAATAGAAGCAAGATTGCCCTAGGCTTGGCTAAAAGTACTTAGGGCTAAAACTACAAGTAACTCTCAACCAATAATGGACAAAAATAAGTGTATAGACATCCCAGTTTTCTCATTATTCAGTGTGATAACTCTGAGGCATGTTCTACACAGTCTATCAGGTGGTCTCCAGTGAGACTGAATGCCAGGTGTCTGTTACGCCCAGACTTTGTGATTCCCAAGGACCACCAGGGAGCCGAATCCAATGCAATTGCAGAAAACCTGAATTTCATGCTAGCATGGGCTCTGTCCCACTCACACCGACAGCAAGGTGGACGACAGACCGAACTTCCACAGATCAAGGGGTTTTATAAAGGTGGTGATGTCACTGCTTTGGCTGACCCTGATTGGTTGGGTGAGAGCTAGGCTCCAGTTACACAAAATGAAGGATAGCTCTGCCCTGCCCCACAGTACAAAATGGAATCAGGAGTTAGCCCTGCCCTGCCCTGCCCTGCCCTCTCAATGTCCATGGTGGTAATTTACACTGACTTTCCTTCCTTCCCCATTTCATTTCCCTTTCTTTCATTTATTTTTGTGATTTCCTCCTAAGTGATCTACTTTCAATCAAATATTTTTTGAGGTTCTACTTTTGAGAAAACCTACCTTAAAAAATGGCCATCTAAAAATTTAATTTCTTCATCAATTGCAATGACACATATTCATTTCAAGTTTCCAACTCAGTAATTGTTTATCATGGATGTAAAACTTACATTTTAACTCTTTGAAGCAAGCAAAGCAAAATAAACAATATAGACATGTTACAAATGAATATTTTCACATTAAAATTTTGCTGAAATGACTTTTATTTATTTTATTTTGTTTCTTTATTGATTAAGGTATTACATATGAGTCCCCCCCCCCATTGCCTTCCACCCCCTCACTTGTGCCCTCACCGCCTGGTGCCTGTGATCATTGGTTATGCTTATATGCATGCATACAAGTCCTTTGGTTGATCTCTCCCCCTTACCCGCACCTTCCCTACCTTCTCTCTGAGATTTAACAGTCTGATTGATGCCAAAACCGGTTTGTCTCAGTGGATAAAGCGTTGGCCTGCGGACTAAAAGGTCCCAGGTTCGATTTTGGTCAAGGGCATGTACCTTGGTTGCAGGCACATCCCCAGTAGGGGGTGTGCAAGAGGCAGCTGGTCAATAATTCTCTCTCATCAATGTTTCTCACTCTCTATCCCTCTCTCTTCCTCTCTGTAAAAAAATCAATATATATATATATATATATATATATATATATATATATATATAATTTTAAAACAGTCTGATGGATGTTTCTTTGTCTCTGGATCTATTTTTGTTCATCAGTTTATGTTGTTCATTATATTCCACAAATGAGTGAGATCATGTGATATTTATATTTCTCTGACTGGCTTATTTCACTTAGCATAATGCTGGTTAATGTGCCTTGTTATTTGGTGAAAAACAAAGTGGAAAGAAGTGCTTCATTCAAAACTTTTTTTTTCTATTTACAGTATAAATAGTGATTTGGGCAGTACAAATTAGATGTTGACACTTGAAAAACTAGTAGTCTCATTTAAAAGGTAATTGTATTCAATATTTACATAGTATATAATATAGAAAATATGTAGTGAGAAAAAATATAAAAAATAAGTAGTGAGGAATGAATGGTTGGCTGTTGGTATCAGAAACAAAATGTTCCAAGTGTTTGATAGGTTAATGGTATTCTATTTTAAGCTCTACATACAAGTAGCATTTCAAGTTTAAAAGACCAAAGGTCAGTCATGTCTGTTTACTTCTTCTGGGGGTTGTTATGTGTAAACAGAATGGTATGTTTGTTTAACAAATAGCTTATTTTTGTAATAATATAAATAAAATGGAAGTATCCCTGTTGGGAGACATTTTACACAGCCATCCATGTAGCCAATTGATAAATAGTTTGGGGTAATTTATTTTTCTAGTAAAAATTCTCAAGAGGGACTAAGCTATTTTGCCTTTTGAAGAGGATATTATTTATAGGCTTCCTTACTACTGGCACTTTTTACCATGAATTGTATAGGTATCAAAGAAGAAAATCACAGTGTTGTCAGTGACTGGCACAGTCTGGTATGTAGAATGTGCAACAAATAAATAACTGGCAGCTAAATACATCGAGGTTGTTTAGAAGGAAAAAAAATCAAGCATTTAGTTACAATATCAACACTAATTTTTTAAGTGCTTTAAAAGTATTTTTGTAAATGTTTATTTTCATACTGTTTATAATTCTTCCTAATGATTCTGTTAAATGAGTAATTATGCCTATGATGAAATTTTATACTAGTAAATATGGTAGAAAATGATGTAAGATAATTTTATATGTTGTAATCATTCATTCATTCTTCATGTGTGCATGCATTTATTGAAATGATGACTTACATTTTGCCAAACACAACTCTAGATCTTACTTACATACATAAGAATTATTAAAAGGCCCCTTCTTCAAGTTTCTCAGCTTATATGGAAAAATGACATGTAAATATACCATTATAATTCTGCATTTTAAGTCATACTGTCTTTAGACAATCTCTTAAGTCAATTATCCGTTTCCTCCTATAGCCGTAAAAAAACCCATCTAAAGTAAGTTCTTGCTTGAGAAATTTCCAGTCCTAACCACTCAAAATCTGCTTTTTAATCCAGTAAATCCGCTGTGCCTTTTCTGTTTTCAATTTATTTCATTTTCTAAACCTAATTGTTTAGATTTAATACTTCTTTGCATGAAGTTACTTTTTCTGCCCTCCACAGAATTCTGTCTCTCCAGTCATCCTTGGTTCCATAGTTGGTCACTTTTGGGCCAGTTCTCTTCCATCTCTATGTGTAGGAATGGATCAGGATTCTATACTTTACTCTGGGCTGAAGTCTCCAGGTTTCTGCTTGTTTTGGAAAAGGTCAATTTAATTGTAATAACGTAATGCCCTAAGTGCTATGGGATTTGAGAATGAAAAGTCTTATGGTTTTCTCTGCCTGTGATAAAATATTGGAATAATCTGTTTTTCTGAAACTTGAATCTGTCATTTTCATAATTAGTGACTGCTGTCTTATGGGGCAAGATCCCTAGGAAAGGCAAAAGCCATTAAAAAGAGCCCCCAACTTTTCTAATTTTCTAAGATAATTTGTCTTGACTTGTCTTACATACAGTATGTTTAATAAAATTTACTAATGAAGGCACATAGGTCTGTGGTTTTCATTCTGTAAAGTTTTTAAATTTTGAGTTCAATGCATTTAATTTATATAGGGCTAATTAATTTTGTTATCTTTTCTTGGATTGTTAGGCATTTTATCTTTGAAGGAAATTTATTTTACATAATTTATTTAATATAATTTGTATATAATTTTCTATACTACTCTATTATGTTTCATATCTATATAATTTGTGGTGATATCCTCTTTATTATTTCTGACATTGATAATTTTAACTTTACTCTTTTAATCTTAGTCTAGCTAGAGGTTTATCAATTTTATTTATCTTTTCAAAGAAATAGATTTTGACTCTATATAATTTTTTTAAAAAAGGTATCATTTTTTATCAAACCCATCTCCAATCCATTTATTAATTATTTTGGGTCTACCTTCTAAATATATGTAGAATCTGACCACTTATTAGAACCTTTATTAAATTGCTTTGATCCAACCCATGATCATCTTTAAGCTAGATTACCTCAGTGGTCACATAACTAATCTCTAAAGTTTTATCCTTTCCAATGAATAAAATAATAAATCCTAAACATAATATCCCAGATGATCCTATTAAACCCTACATCAGATAATTTCACAGCCATAATTAAAACTTTCAAAATTCTGTCCAGCCAGTGTGACTCAGTGGTTGAGTGTTGAATTATGAACCACGAGGTTATGATTCAATTCCTGGTCAAGGCACATGCTTGGGCTGTGGCTCAATGTCCAGTCAGGGTAAAGGGTGTGCGCAGGAGGTAGCCTATTGATTGTCTCTTCATTGATGTTTCTATCTCTACCTCTCCCCTCCTCTCTGAAATCAATATATGTATATTTAAAATAAGAAACTTCCACATTTTCTCACCTTACTAAAAATGAAAGGAAAAATCAATAAATGGTATGCACAGCCTTACAAGGCTCCATGCCTTGCTTTCCTATCCCCAGTTCACTCTATTCTAGCCTATCCATATTGTTTCATTTATTGAAATGAGCGATATCCTACCTCAATGACATTGCATATCCTTTTCTTTTTGCATGAAAAATATTTCCCTCAGATATTAACATGATGAGCTCATTCACCTCCTTAAGTGTTTGCTTAAATGTCAACTTTTCAATGAGAGCAACCATTATCATCCAATTTAAAGTTATATTTCCCACTCTTATCCTGACAGTTCACACTTCCCTTGTCATGGTGCTTATCATGTTCAAACAACTTGTTTATTATATGTATTATTTGTTTTCTTTCTCTCCATTATAATGTAAGGTTCTTGAAGGCAGGAATTTATTATTTGGTATTTTTCCATCTTTAATGACAAACAGGGTGTTAGGTACATAGAACATATTTAGATCATACTTTTTGAGTGAATAAGCCTAAATTTATATTGAAATTGCATATCAATTAATTAACATATCTACTACATTCTTAAACCTTCTTAAAGTCAAGGGTCTGTTTTAATTAGTGGAAAATAATAAAGCAAAGTGATTAGTTACATAGGCTCTGGAATCAAATTATCTGTGTTTGAAGTTTGGCTTTAGGATTTTACTTTCTATATATATATATATATATATATATATATATATATATATATAATTGATATTTTACAGAGAGGAAGGGAGAGAGAGAGAGAGAGCTAGAAACGTCAATGAAAGAGAAACATCGACCAGCTGTCTCTTGCACACCCCCTACTGGGGATGTGCCCGCAACCAAGGTACATGCCCTTGACCAGAATCGAACCCGGTACCCTTCAGTCCGCAGACCAACTCTCTACCACTGAGCCAAACCTGTTTCTGGGAGGATTTTACTTTCTTAGTAAACTTGAGAAAGTCAGTTAATCTTTCTCTGATAATAATGTTATTCTAATCTTAGACTGTTGATAATATTAGATGAAACTACATTTAAAGCATTTTGCAGCAAACAAACCGATGGTCGCCAAGTTGGGAAGGAGGGGACATTTGGAGGCTCGTTAAAAAAGATGCGGGGATTAAGAAGTACAAATTGTCAGTTACTAAATAGTCATGGGGATGCAAAGTACAGCATGGGGAATATAGTCAATAATCTATAATAAAAAAGCATAATATGCTAATTAGATTGGACGTCCTCTGGAAATCATTCTGGACTACTTCTGGACGAAGCTGGGGCTATAAGGGAAGCCCGGGTCCCCATTGTCTGACAATGACCTGAGAGAAGCCTGTGCTGGCAGCCAGGCAAAGGAAGGCCTACTCTGGCACAAATGTCATGCATTGGGCCCCTTGTAATTAATAATATTATATTTCATATTTGAAAGTTGCTAAAAAAATAAATCTTAAAAGTTCTCATCATACAAAAATTTATAACTATATGTGGTGACAGATATTAACTAGACTTCTGGAGGTGATTGTTTTGCATTATTACAAATACTAAAGCATTATATTTTACACCTAAAAGTAATAAAATATTTATATTTAAATTTTCCTATATAATAAACCCTAATATGCAAATTGACTGAATAATGGAACAACTGGTGGAATGACCAACCACTATATTGAGCACTGACCACCAGGGGGAAGATGCTCAACACAGGAGCTTCACCTTGGTGGTCACTGTGCTCCCACAGGGAGAGAGCCACTTAGCCAGAAGCCTGACTCATGGCTAAGCCGGCAGGTGGACATTCCCCAAGGGGGTCTCTGACTGCAAGAGGGCGCAGGCCAGGCTGAAGGACCCCCCTCCAGTGACCAAATTTTGTGCACCAGTCCTCTAGTATTGTGATAATTTTTTATTGTGTCACACAGATGCTAGTCTTGTTAGAGGGATCACTTCGTAAATTATACAAATGTCTAGCTACTATGTTTTATACTTGAGACTAATATAATTTTAAATGTCTTCTATAATATACATATAAGAAAATAAAAATAAAGAATTTAGGACATTTCCTAATAAGTATTAAAATACGTATGTAAATTTTATCACTTCTTTTGTGTTCCTCTCAATATGAGCATTCTGTACTGCATCAGAGATAGCAGGTTTTGGAGAAGTGTCTATTCAGGTCTTTTGCCCATTTTTAATTGGATTACTTGTTTTTCTTTTGTTGAGTTGTCTAAGTTATTTATATATTTTTGAGAATTATTTTTATTATTTAAAAGAAGACTTTTTTAAGTGGCATAGTAATATCTACTCTGTCACTAGTGAAGAACATTTTTTAAAAGTGTGAGTAAAAAATGTGAGATTTACATGCACTGGAATATTATTCAGCCCTAAAAAATGGAAGTCCTATCATTTGTGACAGCATGAATGAATCAGAAGGACATATGTTAAGTAAAATAAGTCCAATACTACATGATCTCACTTATGTGAGGAATCTAAAATACCAATCTCATAGAAGTAGAAAGTAAATGGTGGTTATAAGGGATTAGGAAGAAAGGGAAAACAAGTTGTATTGCGCAAAGCATGACAAATTTCAGTTATGCAACATGAACATGTCTTAGAGACTTACTGTATAGCATAGTGCCTTTGGTTAACAATAGGTATTTGTATATTTAAACATTTACTAAGAAGGTATCTTAGTAAATCATATGTTGAGTTTTTATCATATACACATGCACACAAGAGAGAAGAGGAAACTTGTGTATGGATGGATGGATGGATGGATGGATATGTCTATGATTATTGATCATGGTTATGGTTACATTGATGTGTAGCTATTTCCAAACTCATCAAGTTGTATATATTAAATATGTACAGCTTTCTGTATGCCAATCATATATCAATAAACTATTTTAATGTAATTTATAGATTGGTTGAATAAAAATAAAATAAAGGGGCTTTCAGGAAATACTAACATTATGCTGGCTATTGTAAACTCTAGACATTGAAGAATAATAGTTTGTCTCTCTTGCATAAGAGTAATATAAGACTCACTGTAGATTCTTATCTCAAATTATTCTTATTATATTTTTTGTTTTAAAACGTAGATATTTTTATTTAATTATTTCACTTAGCATAATACTCTCCAGATCCATCCATGTTGTTGCAAACGTTTTTCATAAGACTTTAAGCCACATTCCACAAAGAGAATTTGTTAGGTGAATTCCTTTTGTGTCTTAAGAGTACATAAATGGAGAAAAATAAATATTGCATTATCTAAGTCATATTAAATTTCAAAACCAATATCCTGGGCAAGTCTTTCTATTTAACTTGTATGGACTTCTAAAGCCAACAATTCAGAGTAATGCTCTGGACTCAATTACTACGCATTTTAGTTTTTATTGTACAAAGCATAAAATTAAGTCTAATATATTTTCTCTCAAAATTTTATGCTAATGTTTTTGGTTATTAAGGCCACATTGGAATTTGGACTATACTGTTAGTCAAGGACTGTGCATCTATAGACTTCCTCAATATGTTTATGAGAACCCTTCCATAATATCAGCACAAAGGGGGGAAAGAAGGATGGTTTATTAATTATTTTCTCAATTCTGGAATTTCTCTTAGCCTCTATTTTATTTTGCCTCATCCCTTTGTCAAAGAGGGACTTTAAATTGTGATATAGCTGAACCGGTTTGGCTCAGTGGTAGAGCGTCGGTCTCTGGACTGAAGGGTCCCGGGTTCGATTCCTGTTGGGGGCGTGTACCTTGGTTGCGGGCACATCCCCGGTGGGGGGTGTGCAGGAGGCAGCTAGCCGATGTTTCTCTCTCGTCGACATTTCTAGCTCTCTATCTCTCTCCCTTCCTCTCTGTGAAATATCAATAAAATATATTTTAAAAAATTGTGATATAATTATATTTAAAGTTATAGAGCATGTGGTAGAAATTACCATTTTACTAAATTCATATTATATTTCCACCAATTTATTTTTACTCATCATTCTTTTATTAATTACTTTATTGATTAAGGTATTACATATTTGTACTCATCCTCCCCCCCATTTCCACCTCAAACCCCTCCCCACTCATGCCCCCACCTCCTGTTGTCCATGACCACTGGTTAGGCTCATATACATGCACACAAGTCCTTTGGTTTATCTCTATCCCTTATTCCCACCCTCCCCTACCTTCTCACTGAAGCCCGACAGTCTGATATATGCTGTTTTTGTTCATCATTCTATGTTGTTCATCATTTCCCCTAGATGAGTGAGTGAGTTCATGTGATACTAGAAATATACTTATAAGAACTGAAAATGAGACACACAATAATGGTTATGCTGAGAGGCAAATGAATGAATCAGTCTATAGTGAGTTTCTTTCTGGGCCAATAGTTCTTTTGAGTCCCAATTTCTATGTCAAACAGTTCCTTATGTGTATATGTCATCAGTGATATTTCAGTTCTGGATGGTGGACAAATGGCGGTAATGCAGGTCAAACCCTCTCTGGTTTGGTCCTGGGCATCCTGAAGTGATGCATAGCTGCTGTCTGCTAGTATTGCAAGGCCTCCTCAGCATTTTCCTTCTCTGGACTGTTTCTCTTCTGTCTTCATGGCTGGAGCAGTCCTGTCAATTCCTCTCTGTTGTAGGAATCCACATGGTCTCAGAGTTGTTTTCTGAAAACATACAAACATATTCTTGACCAAACTTTTTTAAAAAAATATTTTGTATTGATTTCAGAGATGAAGGGAGGGAGGGAGAGAGAGAGAGAGAGAGAGAGAGAGAGAGAGAGAGAGAGAGATAGAGAGAGAGAGAGAAATTATGAGAGAGAATCAGTGATCAGCTGCCTCCTGCAAGTCTCCCACTGGGGATCAAGGCTACACCCAGACATGTGTCCTGGCCAGTAATTGAACCATGGCCTCCTGGTTCATAGGTCAATGCTCACCCTCTGAGCCACAATGGCTGGGCTACTCTTTATTCTTTACTCTTTATTTTTGCATGTTTATGTGAATGTAGCATAAGTTTAGTGTGTAAAAGAAAAACATATGGTAGAATTCTGTTCTGTCAATTTTAGTAATCACAAGCTCTGCCCACCAAGGCTCTTTGACTCTTTGTATAAATGACATAATACAAATTCTGTCTAGTTTTAAGAAGACTTGCATCTTGTGCTATGTATCAAGTTATGATTTTCTATGGCTTTAACATGATATTGTGGGTTTTAAACAGTGACTCCATGGAGAATTAAATTATTATAATAGAAATAACAACAGTAATAATAACAGTTTACACTTTAACTTCTCTGGAATTAGCATTATTTAAGATTTGTGCAAGCTAGAGATTCACAAAAATTTGCAATTAAAAACATTTAAAATCATCTAATCCAGTGCTTTTAAAAATAAAGTGCATGTGTCTATGATAGAATAAATCAAATATAACTAAGGGCCATGTAAAGCGATATGTATTGTACAATATCATTTGTAAATAGGCCTGTAGTAATTGAAAACATTACTTTTATATGTTTGATGGCATTTCTTCTTTTATGCTATATTTTGTGAATAAAATGCAGAGATTCCAGCTTTATAGACTATTTTCTTTGTAAGTTTCAGTAATTTTCTAAACTTTTTGAATGTTTATGAAATAGCAGGCATTGGGAATGATGTTGAAAAATGTTGCTGTGATGATCAGGAGATCAGTGAATTGCATTATAGAAATATGAAGAGACTGCCTTACACAGCTATTAGAAGACCAGCTGACTGAATGTCATTCATGTATATAGAAACAATCAAAGATTCACTGCAAACACAGAGAGGTAGCCTAATTAAGTTTAAATTTATTTAAGACCACACTCCAGGTTTACCCTTCTATGTACTATAATAGGAACATTTGAAAGATATGTAACCGGTACAGCTTCCTTGCTGTATAGAATTTGAGGTCACAGAAATTAAATAATTTTCCCATAGACACATGACTAAGGTCACAGTGAAGCTTTAAAAATACTACTTGTATGCATTACAGGCTATGTCTTTTTTCACTACACCACGTTGATTCTTCTTATACAATTTCTGGTAAGATTATTTTTGCTCTGGAACTTGAAACTAATCTTGTAAGTAGGTAATCACAGCCATGTCACAATTTTATGGGTCTCTCTGGAAATAAGAAAAAAGCCACTCTGTCTTCTGTAAATTGGCATTTTTGCTATAAATAGCAAATGGGATTATTTCAAAAACTTAATTTTGTATGTTTTTGGGTGTTTTTTTGTTTGTTTGTTTTTGTTTTGTATTTGAGAGCAACTTCAGTTATAGGCACTAAGGTATGTTAGAGCTTCAAAGTTTTTTATTAGCCTCATTGTTACTAGTAGGGTCCAAATTTTAATGACACAAAAAGACATCTTTTTTTTTTTTAATCAGATAGACAACTCCTATGGTCATGATATCGGAGTGTCACAACACAATAAAAATGCCTTAATAGCCGAAACCGGTTTGGCTCAGTGATAGAGCGTCATTCTGCGGACTGAAAGGTCCCGGGTTCGATTCCAGTCAAGGGCATGTACACTGGTTGTGGGCACATCCCCGGTCGGGGGTGTGCAGGAGGCGGCTGGTTGATGTTTCTCTCTCATCGACATTTCTAGCTCTCTATCTCTCTCCCTTCCTCTCTGTAAAATATCAATAAAATATATTTTTTTAAATGCCTTAATAATGAACCAAATTATTTTGGCACACAGATAAAAAACAATTTAGGTATAGAACTGCTATGGATATAATCTAATATAATTCTAGCATAATCCTAGCTTTGTGACAAAGGCCTCCACGTTTATTAAAAGACATTAAAGAATATTTGGATTTGGCAGGTTGTACTATTGCTCTGCCTCTTCTAAAATATTTCCTTTCTAAGTTCAAAAAGTGGACAAAGAACTTCTTTTCACTGCTTAATGTCAGGGACTGTAGCTTCAGGTAATAGCAAGACAATTAGTAGCTATAGCTACATATGTGTGGTAGACTGAATACTGCCACCTGAAAGCTGTCCACATCCTAATCCTTAAAGCCTGTGAAAATCTTACCTTACATGGACAATGGGTCTTTGCATTTGTGATTAATTTAAATATCTTAATTAAGAAGTAGGGAATACCCTCGATTATACAGTTGGGCCCAGGAGTTCTTCTGAAAGAAAGACAGAAGTGCCAGAGTCAGATAATGAGATGTGCTAATAGAAGTGGAGGGAAGTAAATTGATTTTAAGATGGAAGCTCAGAAAAGAGAGAGAGGGAGATAGATAGAGAGAGAGAGAGAGAGAGAGAGAGAGAGAGAGAGAGAGAGATTTGAAGAAGAAATGCTGTAACACTGCTGGCTTTGAAGATGGAAAATGGGATCCATGAGTGAGCTAAGAAATGCAGATAACTTCTAGAAGATAAAAAGGTAAGAAAAGGGATTCTTCCCTAGACCTTCAGAAGCACAGCTCTGTGAACATCTTTTTTTAAGGTACATTTTTCTTTTCCTTTTTAATATATTTTATTGATTTTTTACAGAGAGGAAGGGAGAGGGATAGAGAGCTAGAAACATCGATGAGAGAGAAACATCAACCAGCTGTCTCCTGAACACCCCCTACTGGAGATGTGCCCACAACTAATGTACTTGTCCCTGGAATCGAACCTGGGACCTTTCAGTCCACAGGCTGACGTTCTATCCACTGAGCCAATCCAGTTTCGGCTCTGTGAACATCTTGATCCCTAGGCTTTCTATTACACACAACTGTAAGATAATAAATATATATTGTTTTACACAACTTTTTAGTAGTTTGTTACAACAGCAACATGGAGCTCATAAAATATGTCTACATTTATTTGAAAATAAGAATATAAGAAAATGTTATTCAGGAAGAAAGGGAAACAAATCATTTTATGTTTGGATTAATCCATATATGTTTCATCAATTGGAAATTTGAAAGTTATTAGATTACCTAATATGTTAGTATTTCTTCAGTGGCCCTAAAAATTGCAAGTAAATAACAGTTTGGGATAAATTCAAACTGCCATTTAAAAAATGCAAATATACTGGAACCCTTCATTGATTGGAATTTGAGACTAGAGAGTAAAATATTACTGGATCAGACAGTGTTATAAGTGCTTTATATATGCTATGTTGCTCATTCTCCTAAATAAGCTTATGAGATAGATATTATTATGAGACTTAGGTTCATGAAGTTAAGTAACTTGTCTTGCACTGCACATTTACACTAGAAAATTGATTCTAAAAGAATTAGTCACAGATTATCTGTTTTTGTATATGGTTGTATATACTTGTGATTTAATTTTTAGATACATTAACACAGAATAAAATATAATCTTAAGTGACTATCATGATTAAATGATTTATGAAACCATAATACAGGTCAAGATACAGAATAATTCCAGAATTTCAGTAGCTATCTCTGTGGCCCCTCATATGTAATATTTCCTATCCCTTTAGAGATAACCACCACAGTGACTACTTGATAATGATGTATCAAATGTCTCTACCTGTTCTTAAAGCTCATGCAAATAAAATAATACAGCAATACTCTTTTTATAACTTCTACTCCAAAACAATATATTAGTCCATACTATTGCATATATCACTTGTATTTTTTTTTATTTTGTTGTTTTGAATAATATAATGCATTAGTGTAGTGCACTATTTACTCCTTTTATTGTTGAACATTTGGGATTTCTGCAACTGGGTGATATTAAGAATTAAGCTATCATGAATATTTTTGTATGAGTCTTTTGGGGGAGATAAGCTTTCATTTTTCCTGGGTGTATATAACCTGGGAGCAGATTTTCTAGGTCATGGATATATATATATATATATATATATATATATATATATATATATATGTTAAGCTTTAGTTGATACTACCAAATACTCTCCCAAAGTAGTTGTTTCAAGTTACACTCCCTCCAGAAACATATTAAATTTTCAGTAGCAAAATTCATGCTTTTAAAAGAAAGTTTTTATATACTTAAGACGTACAGTATGATGATTTGATATACATATACATAGTGAAATTATTACTAGTTAAACTAATGAACACATATTCTCAACTGTTACCATGGTGTGTGTGTGTGTGTGTGTGTGTGTGTGTGTGTGTGTGTGTGTGTTTTGTGTGTGTGTATGATGAGGGCACCTGAAATACCCTCTCTTAACAAATTCCAGGTGTTCAATACAATATCATTAATTATAGTGATCATGGTGTACATCTTTAGACATATTCTACGTAAATGTAACTTTGTACTCTGACCAACATCTCCACATTTCCCCCACATCTCCACCCTTGACACCCACTGTTCCTATGTATTCAGTTGAGTCCACACTTTTAACCATAATGCTGAAGAAAGAAATAAAGGCCAAATCATATAGGATTGGGTAATGAAAATCAGAGAAGGATTTTAAGCTTAGAACTTATATAATCAAATTTACTTTTCAGGAAGATAACTTGAGCTGTAACGTGGATGACAAATCATAAGGGCACAAAATGAGAGATACATACTTCAGTTCAATTGCAATAATCTAAGTGAAATATGATGGCCTAGACCAGGGCACCCTAGTGTAGTTGGAAAGACATTAATGGATCCAGCATATTTTTGAAGTAGAACTAGTATAGCTCCATTATTTCTCACAAATAGATTTATAGGTAAAAGGAGAAATCATGTATAACTATCAGATTTGAGGCTTAATGAAACCCATGGTCATTGGTTCTCTTTCCATTTATTGAGATTGAGGAAAGAGAGAGAGAGAGAGAGAGAGAGAGAGAGAGAGAGAGAGAGAGAGAGAGAGAGAGAGAGAAGGTTTTAGGGAAATATAGAGTGCCATTTGGGACATATAGAAGAGCTGGTTGATACCCTGCCTTATGTTCCTCAGACCACCTGCTAGTTTACTTATTCATATTGATAAGTCCTATGCTCATGACCAGCTAGCTACAAGCACCTATGTCTTCCAACTTCTCTACTGAGATTCCATGCTCGGTCTACCTTCCAGTCAACTTGGAAGTGCTGGAGAATTGGCACTAGCAAGGGCAATTGAAAAACAGCCATACTGCCAGGATCTCTTGGGGGGGGAGGATAAATGAGTGTTTCCCATAAATTGTATGTGGGGAAAGCATAAGAGATTTGATAGAAGAATGATTTAGATATCATTTTCTAAAGAATAACTAAGAGGGCAAGGGGATCCTTGTGAAGTAAGCTGGAATTGCACTGTCAGATGCCTCTGGAAGGAGTTATAAGAAACTAAACAGTATAAGACAGCATTTATTCATGTCAAGATAATTGCATATGAGATTCCCAGTAATGGAGGTGGACTACATGATTTTGAAGAACTAAAAGTTCACAGGAAAGTAATCATATATTAAATGTCTGCCAGGCACAGAAAATACATGAGAACAGATGATAACATTTTGAGTCAGGTAAGAACTGTGCTACTCATGATATCTCTTTGGTAAGATAACAATAATAGCCACAAGGGGAAAAGGACTACACATACTATGCAAAGATGAAAGCAACCATCATGAATATTTTCAGCCCTACTGTAAATGTTAAGCTTTCAGCAGACCCCCATTTTGCTATTAAATGGTACTGGATATTTTATTTATTGCTAAAAGCTCTTCTATAATTGAAGAATGATAAAAAAAAAGTCATGTTGCTGGCTTGAATTTTTCTGACCAAGTGAATAAAATACAAAAGGACAAGGGTCATAAAAATAAAATTACTTTATGATTATATCCCATCAGTCACATTTGTGCAATATATCACTTACATTTATATATACTGTTGTTTATTCTTACAAAAAAGCACTATATAAAATGTTTTGTCACTTGCTTTATTTATCTTAAAAATAGAAAATGGACATCTCATTTCTCTTTTCATTTCAGTACGAACAGCTCTACCTCATTCTTTTAGTTGCTATTACCCCATGGTATAGCTGCACCGTAATTAATTTCACTGCTCCTTTAACTGTGGATACTAAAGTCATATCTGATTCTTTATTACTACAAATATTGCAGTAAACATATAAGATTCTCTCTCCCCCATCTCTCTCTCAAAGACACACACACACACACACACACACACACACACACACACAGACACACACACACACCACTACAAATGTGTGGATATACACGGAGTGGCCAGATTATTATGATTTCTGAACGCATAATAATCTGGCCACTCAGTATATATACTACATAATAAAAAGCTAATATGCAAATTGTCTCTTCCACCAAGACTTCAACCAGCAGGTAGACTGGCAACCACCCATGTCCCCTCCCCATGGCCAGGTTGGCTGGACCCCACCCATGCATGTATTCATGCACTGGGCCTCTAATATATATAATGAGTGGCCAGATCATTATATATTCAGAGATCATAATAATCTGGCCACTCAATATACATACATATATGCCAAGGTCCATAATTACTGAATAGACAAATGGTCCATCCCCCAGCTCACAGGCTGGTCAGGGGATGGTTAACAGGGAAACGGAGGTGGTGCAGGGACTGGTGAGCAGCTGGAAGGCAGGCCTCTTGGTCCTTCCTCCTGGCCCTCAAACTCCAATCAATCCTTGCCAGATGTGGAGTGGAACTGGAGACTGGCTTCCTTAGTAGTCCTGTAGGTCCAGTCTCCAGAGGACAGGACAGGCACCCAACAGAATTACTGGCCTCCTAGAACTCAGCCTTGGGCACTGTAGCTGCTTCTCATCCCTAGAAGCTCCACAAGGATGAAAGGATACCGCCAGCAGCATGACAGGCGACCAGCAGTGACTGGCTGCTTTCCCTGTGCTTCCTCCAGGTCACTAGAGCTTCCACCCTGCTCCAGATAAAGTGTGAAAGTGTGACCACTGCACACTGAAGGAATGTAGTAAAACAAAACAAAAGAAAAACAAACAAAAACAAACAACAATAACAAATGACCAGGAGAATACTGCAATCAAGTCCAGAGTCCAGCTCAGTAGAACGGAGAATTCAATAAACTGGCAGATGTCAAGATATTTCTGAGTAATTGTCTGGCATGTGACAGTTGCATGACGACAGAGGAAGGAGTCCAGGTTTCTAAACAGAATCTTAGTGTCCGTGTGTCCTTAGTCTCTGCCTTATTTTGCTGCTGGATTTAGCCTCACTGTCACTGATGCATCCAGAATGCTCTGCGGCTTTCTGAAAAGCCTTGCGGTGCACTGTCTTTGACGTGAAGATAACTGTGGACTTCAGCATCTTGGAGAGTCAGAAGGAATGTGTGCGCCTATAGTGCCAGCAACATGAGGAAGAGCCCAGCTACCCATGCTGACCTCCACCTGCCCCAGCAAAGTCCCCCCAGCAGATCATGGGCTCTCTGGTGAAGGATTACTTCACCAGACTGCAGAACCTGTCCCCAGACATTGTCTTCCAATGACAAGAAACTGGAGGCCCTTTGAGATGTTCCCACAGCTTTACATAGTTCCCAGGGTGCTGACTGCATGTTAACCTCAGGTGAAATTGTCCAGATAATGGAGTGAGGTGACCTCGCCTCGAATAACACTGCCATGGACACTCTGTTTGGAGACATGAAGGAGGAGATGGTAAGGCTCCATGAGGGTGTCAGCTCCAACGGGTACCTGACACACATGTTCAAGCACACGGCCAAGGAGTTGTTCAATGAGGACATGGGGGTGCTCACCTACCACATCCTGAGGGACAACGATTTCCAGGAGGTCATCCTTGAAAGGGATGGAGAGGTTCTGCTATGCTTTGAGGCTGCTTACAGCCTGTCCTGAAGCTGTAGAAGGACAAATTCCCCTTCACTTCTTGGAGATCCTGGCCTGGGCTGGGGATGCCTAGGCGGCAGGGGTCAGGCCCAAGTGGACAACGGGTGTGCAGACAGGGCACTGCTGTGGCAGATAGAAGGCATCTGCACTGCCATCCCAGTGTAGCCCCCGGAGACAAGCACCCATGTGCAGGAACTGTACTAGGAGTGGCTGGGATGGGGGGACAACTCCCCCGGGCCCAGGCGGCCATGCACACTGCTTAGCAGGGCTCAGGGCAGCCTGCCAGGACATCAAGTGGTAAAGGTTCAGCAGACGCCCAGCCTGCAGGCAGCCTGAGGAGTGGGGAGGAGGGTGTCAGACATGTGAAGGAAAGGCTTAGCATCTCTGTCATTGCTTTGATTTTTAGAATTCCCTGCTTCCCATCTGTTGGCTCCCTCCCTCTGGGAGGTGCTGTCATTGTCACATGGGTGCAACTGGTATACTGTATTTTGAGAGGATTGCCCCAATGTATATATCCCTTTATCCAATGATGAAAAAAATCCCAAAGAATAAGAATGGAAACAGATTACTGTCCTTTATGCTTAAAAAAAAACCCTGCAAGTGCCCTGTGAAGAGCTGAGACTTGGTTCTGTCCACACGCCTCAGAGAGATTGAATGAGGAAATGGCCTGGTTTAGCCCTGACTTTACCCACTTATTTTACTCTTGAATGTGTCTTTGCCACAATGCTAATAAACTTCCACCTTTTGGAATAGGAGCTCATACGAAAGTCTGTATTCTCAACTTTTCTTGAAATAATCTATGTTCTGCAGCTGTGGCCACCATCCTGAGATCAGGTCCTGTCGCTGGGAATATGGGGGCACTGGAGTGGAAGCCCTCTTCCCTCCCTTTTACATTCAGGGATTGAGCTGAACTTACTTGGGGGGGGGGGGCTGGCAAGGGTGACAGGTGTCACAGATGGAAGGATGGAGAATGGAGAGGCAGACACCCTGCTCGATCCCTCCCTGGGTGGGGTCAGACAGATGAAGGCCAAGCCAGCCCACCCCACAACTGGGTGAGATAACATCCTATGTGTCCACCTCTCACTCCGTGGGCCTGGCCTCTTCCCTCAGCTCCAGGCAGCCCTCTGTGTTCCATGACAGTGCACTCTGCCCTCACATGCTGCTCGCCCTAAATGAGAAGGAAGAGAGCAGTTGGCCCACAGACAACTACACAGAAAGATAGGGCTCATGCTGGTGAGCAAAGTGGCATTGGCAGGAGCCTCTCCTACCTTTATGGCAGAACTAAGGAGCAGTGAGCTGAATGGTAAGGAGCAGTGAGCAGATGGTCAGTAAGGAGCAAGGGATCCTGGACTGTGAGAGGGATTTCTAACTGTTAAGCCCATGGGGAATGGGCCTAAGCCAGCAGGCAGACATCCCCAGAGGGGTCCTGGACTGTATGAAGGTGCAGGCCAGGCTGAGTGACACCACCCCACAGCTAGTGCAGAAATTTCATGCAACAGGCCTGTGTGTGTGTGTGTGTGTGTGTGTGTGTGTATTTATATATGAAACAATTTTTTTTCTGTTCCCACATTCTGTACATCACAATGACTTGTTAATAAAACAACAAAGACTTTCAGCTTTTAGGGCTTGTATCCACTGCAGTTTTTTTCCCCCACTGCAGATGCACACAGCAGGGAAAAAGACACAGAGGACATGTCACGCTAGCCATGCTGCGGCTGCATTTTTTTGCTGATATGGATGCGGTATCAGTAATGCTACCGTGGCCACTAACCGCATGTGTTAGCGGCAAAACAAATGCATTTTGCTCTGCATTTGCTTCTCCCCCTTGTGCCTGTAAAAGTGTGTGCTACAGGGCATTTGTGTTAACTTGCACCACTGCACATTAGTATCAATGCAAACATGATCGAAACCTGTGTACCCTGCATTAACCCTAGCTGCGCTGCATTGCAGTACTGTACAACACTGCAACGGCAGCATGGCTAGGTGTGAACGAACCCTAATTCAGTGGGTTGAACAAAAAGATTGTATAGAAATGTGATGAACTAGAGATTTTATTACAAAATCACTTAATTTCAGTGTTTCAGAAGCAATTGGACAAATGAAAAACTGAAAATCAAATGTTCATAACTAATACTTGGATGAAACCCTTTCCTGGTAATGACAGCCTGAAGTCTTGTACTTATGGACATCACCAGATGCTGGGTTTTCTCCTTTGTAATTCTCTGCCAGGCTGTCACAGTAGGGATATATATATATATCCTGTCATTCCCAGCTTTTAATAAGAAAAAACTGTTGCAATGGGCATTTAAAAGTGGCACTTGGTTGTTTTTATAGAGTGCAGTGGATGCAATATGACATTGATAATGGGCTCTTTCACACTATGTGCACTGTGGCTGTTTATTGCCAGTAACGGAAGTGTAAACAAAGGGCCTGTGTGAAAGATACATAGGTTTCCTATGGAGGTAAGGGGTTGTTCTCTATGTTAGGGTATGCCTCTTTCCCATGTCTGAACTTTTTCAGATGATTTTGTTATATATATATTAGAAGACCAAAAATGTTATAGTAGAGCAAATTTATTCATTTGCTTTTATGCTTTACTGTCTTATTTTAGTAAAGAATTTAATAAGAGAACAGTACTGTTGGTTTCAGCCCAATATTAAACATGAGTGGACCAAAGAAAAGGAAAGCTGACAGTGAATGCCGAGTGTTTAAGAGGGAGTGGACGACAAAATATTTTTTCCCGAAGTCTGATCAATGCCGGTATGTCTGATATGCCAGGAAACACTTGCAGTATTCAAAGAGTACAATCTCAGCCGTCACTTTGCCACAAAGCATGGCAACTATGCTAGCAAGCAGCCACCTCAAGAACGGGAGGCTACTGCACAGAGGTTGATGGCTAAATTGCAGGTTCAGCAAAATCACAAACAAACTGCAATTCAAGAGACAACTACCAAAGCAAGTTTTATGCTATCATTCAAATTAGCAAAAGCTAGCAAACCTCTCTATGAAGGCGAGTTTTTGAAAGAATGTATGATAGAGACAGCAGGTATCTTGTGTCCAGAGAGCAAAGGCAAGTTTGAAAAACTCAGCTTATCCCACAGGACAGTGACTCGTATAGTGGAACTGATTGATGAAGACTTGGCCAGCAAGTTAAATAGTAAGACAGAGTTCTTTAAGTTTTATTCACTAGCATTGGATGAAAGTAATGTCATAAAGGATACTGCTCAGCTCTTAATTTTTATCCGAGGGATTAGTGACAATTTTGAAATTACAGAGGAGTTTTTAGCCATGGAGCCACTGAAAGGAAAAACACGGGGAGAGGACTTGTATGACAGGGTGTCTACTGTCATCGAGAAAATGAAGCTACCATAGAGCAAACTTGCTAATGTCACGACAGATGGATCTCCAAATTTAATTAGAAAAAAAATGTTGGACTGCTAAAAATTTAGGATAAAGTGAAAGAGGAGAACCCTAACCAAGATGTTATTTTTCTTCACTGTATTATTCACCAGGAATCATTGTGCAAGTCTATATTACAACTTAATCATGTTGTTAATCCAGTCGTAAAGCTTGTTAATTTCATTCGAGCAAAGGGACTTCAGCACCTTCAGTTTATTAAGTTTCTGTAGGAAACTGATGCGGATGACCACGACTTACTTTACCACTCTCGTGTCCGCTGGTTGAGTTTGGGCAAAGTTTTCCGAGTGTGGGAGCTCAAAGAAGAGATTGGTGCATTTTTTAAATTAAAGGGGAAGTCTGACGAATTTACTGAGCTGAGTGACAAGAATTGGCTGTGTGACTTTGCATTTGCTGTAGATATATTTTCACATTTGAATGAGCTAAATGTGAAGCTACAGGGAAAAGATCAGTATGTACATGACATGTACACTAATGTGAAAGCCTTTAAATCGAAGCTGATTTTCTTATCCAGACAAATTTCAGACAAAGTCTTCACTCATTTTGCCACACTAGCCACACAGAAGGAGACCATCCAAAACATGAAGGAATACAGCAAATCACTGGATGACCTGCATGCAGAATTCTGTCGTCGGTTTTCTGACGAAAAAATTGACCAATCACTTCAACTGGTGGCCTGTCCAGTCTGACTTTGTCGTAAAGGAGAAATTCAGCTCTCTTAAACTAAGAGACTTTTATGCTTCACTTAATGAAGCCACTTTCCAAACATCCGGAGGATGTCACAGAAGATACTGGTGCTGTTTGGGTCAACCTATGTTTGTGAGCAGACATTTAGTGTCATGAACATCACTAAAGCTCCTCACAGATCCAGCTTACCTGAGGAACACCTCAGATCTATCCTGAGAATAGCCACAACAAAACTAACTCCAGACTTTGACGCATTAGCTAAAAAAGGAGACCAACAACACTGTTCCCACTGAAGTTGATGTTTTAAAGGCCAAAAACCTTTCAACCCAGTCTACACTGCCATCTACATCTATGTCCCGGGCGTAATTTGGAAGTTGCACTAAAGAAAATGTTTAATTTACTGTTTACACATTTTGTTCTTTTCTATTTGTTTTAGTTTTAAATTATTTTATTATATTTAAGTTTAATTTGAAAGGCTTTTGTACCTTTCCTTTGTTGGGCAATTTTATTTTGCCTTTGCCATCTTCAATATAAGGTATGTTATTGTGCTATGATTCCTCCATTTTTTGGAGTTTCAAATTATAATAATTAGTGTTTACATTCTTCTTGTTAAAATGTTTGAAATGAACAAAACTGTTGAAATAAAAAAAAAAGACCGTACCCTTTTATGTAATGATGTTTACTTTGAATTTATATTAGTTCACACAAACACTCCATCCATGCTTTTGTTCAGGCCCTCCGGTCCAGTTTAAGAACCCATTGTGGCCCTGGAGTCAAAATGTTTGCCCACCCCTGCTCTAGTATCTTCCCATCACATGCAGAATGAATGCCAGAGTCTTACAGTGACTTACAGATGCTTTCTCTAATTTTATCTTCCTCCATGAGGCACATTCCTTACCTTGCTCAGCAACACTGGCCTTCATGTTATTGTAAATTGCCATACAAAGATCTGCCACAGAACATTTTCAGGATCATGTTTGTCTCTTTCTTACTAATCTATAAAAATATATTTTAATGGTTTTTGCCATCAAATTGTCTTTATCCAATGTTTAGCATATGTGGCTGATTTTACATATTACACTGGAATTCCTCTTTTTGCAGTTGGATTAAAATATATTTTACTTCAATTGCACATTTTTATTTAGGAAATATTAATATAATGAAACACCTCATTTTTCACTTGTAATGGATTCCAAAAAAAATCACTTCAAAATGCACAACTAACTAAAAAACACTAATTTAATTGTAATTCCTATGTATTAAAAATTTTAAATGATATATGTTGGATATAACTGGCAGAGGGATATGACTCATCCTGATAAATAAAGGTTTTTGTCTCTATTGCAGAATATTAATTACTTTAGCAGACATGTTTTGTTTCTTTACTTCCTCTGGAGCATTAACTATCACATAACATATGTTAGATTTTGACAAACTTATGTTTGCAGAAGTTTAAAAATATTTTGAGTAGTTGTGCATAAAATTATTTAATTTTCCCCATGAGAGGAAATGCTAATAATGTTTTAGCAAAATAAAATTGCTTTCCATGAATACATTTTTGGTATATCACAAATGGCTCCTGAATTAACTATCAGATATAAAAACTCAATTAATTTGCTTTTAAAAATACACAAAAAATAATGTTATACACATATAGACATGTTAATTCAGAAAAAAGAGGAAAACAAGAAAATTATTTGTTTGGAAAAGTTAAGAGTCTTTATTTTATTTACTAAAATTTTACAGAAATGTGAATCTGATAAGGATATAATGTTTAAATTCTATTGCATAAACTGAGTTATAAGAAAAGGATACCTGAATACTGTCAAGTTATTTGATCACCAGCCTTTTAATGGCAAAGTTACTTAATGAAATTGGTAGTTATTATTTATATTTTTATTACTTTTAACAGTTAATATGAAAATTTAATTTATAATAATATGAAATAAAAGTGGACCCTTTCCTATAATATATATATTTATTTATTATCCAGATTACAGGTAGTTCAAAACAAAATCAGAGAGGTATGTTGAAGTAATAGCTATATTTCTGCCTCCTTAGCCTTAGACATAAAATGTTTAATAAATATTTGTTAATTTATTAATTGCACTGTCAATTGAATATATAAAATCTCACTGTAAAAGTTATAAAATCATATCTGCACATTTCCTCTTTTAGTTTAGCAACAATGAGTAAAGCTCTAGAATAGATCACTATTTTTGAACAATACTTTTTTGCATTAGGAAGAGTTGTAGTTTAATTTTTATAAAGTTTTGAGACATATATTGAATTAGAGTTGACATGAGATTGTTTTAATTTTACTGAATTTATTGTGGTGGCATTGATTAATAATATTATATAGGCTTCAGGTATAAATTTTTATAATACAATACTATAAGGTTCTCCCTCCTCCCAACTGGTGGGTGGAGTTATGACATTACAGGCATCTGTCACAGAGACATCCCCAAGACATTGAACCACCAATCAGCATGTGCCAAAGTGTACTGGAGCCCACCCCTTCCTGTTCTGCCCTAGGTCCAACCCTCTCCTGTTCCTGCCCTTAAAAAGACCCCCAGGCCAGCTACGTGCTGCTGCTCCTCCATGTCCAGGCTGCAGCCCAGCTTGGCCCATCTCCATCTCCCCTGCTCCCTCCCCACTCCTTCACTGATTTCTCTACCTCCATAATGAGTCCCGCTCATTACTTGGGAATAAACTTCACTTTAAAATTCCTTGGTGGTCTGTCTCCTGGGCCTTCGAACCTCAGAAATACGGCCTTAAAGTACTCATGATCTGCCAATTTCTAAATCTTAAAATGATACAAATTCCAAAATGACCGTGGAATAAGTGGAAGCTACACTGACAATCTCCTAGGACCAAACTGGAATTACAAATAAATTTTTTACAAAAACTAATCCTGAAAACTAGCTTTAGAAAACCCTGATAACCAAGGATAGAAAGTGGAGACCACATAAAGACTGGTAAGAAGTTTGGAGGCACAAGAGTGCTGGCCTGGATACCACAAGGAGCAGTGGAAGTTCCATAGGGATATTTCAGTATTGCAGGGTTCCCACTGAAAACTACAAGTTTTAAACCCCAACCAGGTTCCCTAGCCCAAAGCAACAGAACTAAGAAAGCTGCCAACATAACATTTGGTTGTGAAAAGCAGCAGGATTGCTCTTTGTCAGGGAGAGATGACTGGAAATGCAGGCACCCTATTAAAGTGCCAATCCACAAAATGTTTCATGTTCAGCCACTCACCTTAGGCTCTGGCAGAGGGAGGGCAGAGTAGACTAGAGCTATGTGAGCAGAATCCAGGTTTAGGGGTTCCTGGATTAGAAGTTGATAGGCAGCTGACCAGGTTTCCTATGCAGAGCCATTCCATGAGACATCTTTTGTAGGCAGACCTTTTACACCCAGTCAGCGTTTGCCTGGGGGAAAGAACCCCCCTACTCTGTTTGAAAACATCTCACCTGGTTGTGTGTAGTCTAGCCTTACTGTAGTTGATAGCCTGAGGCTCATTAAGACTGAGAATAACAATCTTAGGGATGGAAAAAGAAAATGTTTCCATGCAAATGGAAACAATAAAAATGACACAATGATAAATGTGTAAAGGCAAGTGAGTGGAGAGTATAGATCACAATGACATGAAATGAGAAATCAACTACAGTAAAAAACAAAACAAAAAAACCCCTCAAAAACATTTAAACAGATGTAGAATAACTAACATACCATTAAACAACGAATGGGTTACCAAATGAGATCAAACATAATAATAAAAGGCCAAGAGGCATCAAAACCAAAACAACCAAGTGACCAGTCACCGTGTAGCATTTCTTGGCCCAGTGCCCATCAGGGAACCTCCTTGCAAGGAATTAAGGCACTGGAGCATTCTATATTATCCCCTCTTGCCCTTTGGCCAAGAGGGACCATCCTTTTACAATCCAAGTGCCCACAGCTGTTGCCTGAGCTTTCTGTTCATGCTGAGGTTGAAATTTCATCTGGCTGGTACCATGGATCTGTCTCTCACCAAGTGGTGTGAGCTGACCCCTCCCCCCGAGAAGAAACCTGAGTCCTCCAAGATAAGTGATCAGTGTTGGGGCGCGCCAACAGGTGAGGGGACACCAAGACAGGAGCTGGGTGAGAAGGCCATGGGGGCATAGGTTGCTAAGGAAACAGAACTGAATCTCAAATCACCCTGCTTGGCCCCAGAGGATGGCTGGTTAGCCATAGACAGGTAAGTGGAAAAAATTTGAAATTAGAACACCAACCTATACCATACACAAAAATAAATTCAAAATGGATAAAATACTTAAATGTAAGTCACAGACCATAAAAATTCTGTAAGAAAGCATAGGCAGTAAAATCTTAGATGTATCTCATAGCAATATTTTTGCCAACATATCTCCTCTGGCAAGGTATACAAAGGAAAATATTAGACTATATCAAACTAAAATATTTTGCACAGCAAAAGAAACCATTAATAAAATTAAAAGGGAAACCATTGAATGGGAGAACATATTTGCCAATGATACATCTGATAAGGCTTTAATTTCCAAAATATATAAAGAACATATACAAATAAACAACAGGAAGACAAGCAATCCAATTTAAAAATGAGCAGCACAGAGAACACTATGGTGATTGCCAAAGGAAATAGGGATGGAGGAAAGAAAAAGAGGGTAAAGGGGGATAAATGATAATGAAAAGAGACTTGACCTTGTGCAGTAAACACACAATACAATATCAGATGATGCATTATAGAATTGTATACCTTAAAGCTAAATAACTTTATTAACAAATGTCACAATAAATTCAATAAAAATAAAATAAATAATTAAAATTACAAATGGGTAAAATACCTGAATAGATACTTCTCCAAGGAGGAGATATTGATGGCCAATAGACATACAAAAAATGCTAGATGCAAATTGAAACCACAATAAGATATCCCCTCACACCTGTCAGAATGGCTACCCTAAATCAGTCTACAAACAACAAGTACTGGCAAGGATGTGGTTGTTGATCTTCAAGGCCATAATAGAGCTACGAAAAAGACAATGAATATAGGACAAGATAAAGACCAGATAGGTTACTGTTCTGATTAAGATTATTTTTTTCTTTTTTCTCTTAATTGCTATAAGTATTACAGATGGCTTCCCTTTTTTCCCCCGACTTGACTCACTATCTCCACTCCCCATGCCTTCACAGCTCTATCATCTGTGTACCTGTGTTATGCATATATGCATATGTTATTCAGTGTTAACATTTTTTCTTGAATAAATGCTTTCCAGAATACTCCAATATCTTGATTCATTTAGTGATATCAAAAATTTAATTCTGATTTTTTTGGCCAATTTTCCCAGTGCATTTATTGAAGATAATTTGAAGAATTTCTTACTCTATAATTTTCAGTGACATCGCCACCTGAAGGGCCTTTTGCATCGTGAATGAATACTCAAAAGTTATTTTTTTAGAATTTTTAAAACTTTTTATTGAATTTATTGGCGTGATACTGCTTTGCCCTATCATCTGCACACTGTATCATGAGCCAATCACCCCAAGCAAAATCTATTTTTATCTTCTTTCCCCTTTTTTGCCGCTCTCCACCTATTCCCTATCCCTTTTCCCTCTGACTATTACTATACTGTTATCTGTGTCTGAGTGTTTTGTATGTATGTCTTTTTTTTGCTAATCCCTTCACCTTCTTCCATCCAATCCCTCAAGACCCTCTCCTTTGACAGCTGTCATATTTCTGACTAGAAAATTATCAATCCCAAATACCTAGTAATGTGATAAAATGTTATTAATCATGATTCTTTAGTGTTTTCTAAGGTTCAAAGTTTAAATATTCTTAGTACTATTAGGAATTTGTATAACCAATCACTTGCCTATTCAACCCCTTTCAACAATTCCAGTCATTTGAGAAAGGACAGAGGAAGCCAGATGAGGATTTACATATCACACTTATTTTTCATACAAAGAGTGTTGGAGGGTATCTTTAAGCATGAGACCAATTGGGGATTCTCACAACTTTAAAAAAAAATAGATTAGAATTTGCAGAGCAGTTTTTTGAAAGATCACTCACCTAATAGTGACTAGACAAAGCTATTAGTCATTATTAGAACAAAGTAAGATAAGACAGTAAAAGACCAAATACATTGACTTCAATAGATTGATTCTGTTTCTTGGGCAGTATACCCTAATCTATGTTTCTGCCCCATACTGCACACATTTCTTCTGCTACTGTAAGGAAAAATAAGTGAGAGAGGAAAATGTTGAAATTTTTCACTTTAATACTGGTCCCTCTTTTAGAACAAATAAGAAGTTTTCATCTCTACTCTGAAAAAATTAGCACAGAGTAGGAAAGGCCCCTCCCAAATCTTTTACTTATAATCCATAAAGAACAACCAATAAAAATACCTATCCATGCTTGTATAGCTCAGGAGGTCATGGTTCAATTCCATGCCTGGGTTGTGAGCTCGATCAGAAATGTGAGGCATGCAGGAAGCAGTTGATCAATAATTCTCATCACTAATGTTTCTATTTTTCTCTCTCTCCTTTCCCCTCTGAAATAAATAAATATGTATTTTAAAATAGCTAATTTAAAGTACCAGAAAGTTGGAAATCCAGACAGTTGGGAAAAAATTGTCAATTGAAAACAAGAGTGAATTGAGTTTTTGCCACAGTATTGTGAGTTTCCTAATTATTATATAACTACAGGCCTGCTGCACAAAATTTATGCCCTGGTGTGTGTGTCCCTCAGGCCAGCCTGCACCCTCTCCAATCTGGGACCCCTCTAGGGATGTCCTACTGCCCGTTTAGGCCTGATCCTGGACATCCCTCTCACACTCCAGGTCTGCTGGCTACCAACTGCTTGTCTGCCTGCCTTCCTGATTGCCCCTAACCACTTCTGCCTGCCAGCCTAATTACACCCTAACCACTCCCCTGCCAGCCTTATTGATGTCTAACTGCTCCCCTTCCAGCCTCTTTGCCCCTAACTACCCTCCCCTACAGGCCAGGTCACACCTAACTGCCCTCCCCTGCAGGCCTGGTCATCCCTAACTGCATGCCTCTCCAGTCCTGGTCCCATACAACTGCTCTCCCCTGTAGGCCTGGGTCCACCCCAACTGTCCTTCTCTGTAGGCCTGGTCACCCCCAACTTCTTTCCTCTGCTGGCTAGTCACCCCTAACTGCCCTCTCTGAAGGCTTGATTGCCCCAAACTGCCCTCTCTTGCAGGCCTGGTCCCTCACAACTACCCTCAGTTGTTGGCCGTCTTGTGTGTTGGAATATGGTCAATTTGCATATTATTCTTTTATTAGATAGGATAGAGGCCTGGTGCACAGGCAGGGGCCAGCCGTTTTCCCTGAAGGGTGTCCTGGATCAGGGTGGGAGTTCACTTAGGGCATGGGATGGCCTGGGTGAGAGGCCAGTGGTGGTTTGCAGGCTGGCCATTACCCCAGTGACCCAAGTGGAGGCCCTGGTATCTGGTATTTATTTTTCTTCTATAATTGAAACTTTGTAGCTTTAAGCAGAGGCAAGAAAGGCCAGGGATGAGGAAACTTGGCTTCCTCCATCTCTGGGGGCAACTCAATTCTCCTGCTCTCTCCAGCTTCATGGCTACCACCATTTCATTGGGATTTTTTAAATCTTCTACTAGATGCACATTTCAGGAAGATTCCTGCAAGAATAGGGCTTCTGGTGGCCATCTTCACCTCCCCACCTGCTTCCCTCTCTTCTCTGCCATCCTGTCTGTTTCCATCCCATCTCAACCACCCCATTTGATTCTCCACAGTTTCACTCTCTTGTGCAGCACTTGGCTTCTTTTTACACTGTCTTCAGTCTTTGCTGTGTGCCTGTATATGCAAATAAACTGCCATCCTGATTTGGTTAATTTGCATACTCACTCCTGATTGTCTGGTGGGCATGGCTTGTGGGCATAGCAGAGGGACAGTCAATTTTCATGTTTCTTTTTTGTTAGTGTAGATAATTGAAACTTTGTAGCCTTAAATGGAGGCCAAGGCAGGCCAGGACAGGCAGAAAGCGTGGCTTCCTTCACTGCAAGGGAAACCCAAGCCTCCTGCTCTCTCTGTGGCCTCAATAATCTTGGTTGGGTTAATTTGCATACTCGCTCCTGATTGGCTGGTGTACATGGCTTGTGGGTATAGTAGAGGTATGGTCAATTTGCATATTATTCTTTTATTAGATAGGACAACTATATGACTCTTTAGAAACCACTTAGAGGAAATAATCATATTTCATCTTTTTCATAATTTTATTCATTTGAGTATTTATTAAGTGACTACTATTTGCAGGCTCTATGATATGCTGAGGGATAGAAAGATAAATAAAATGTAGTTCTGAAGTTCAAAATCCTTGCAGAATATCTCAGAATACAAGAGGAAATAGAATAGCATTGAACTACTTGAGTTATTCTTCCTTTTCTATCAGTACTGAGAACTACTTAAAAATTTATTTTCTAGCCAAAACTGGTTTGGCTCAGTGGATAGAGCATCGGTCTGCAGACTGCAAGGTCCCACGTTCGATTCCAGTCAAGGGCATGTGCATTGGCTGTGGGCATATCTCCAGTAGGGGGTATGAAGGAGGCAGCTGGTCAATGTTTCTCTCTCATCAATGTCCCTAGCTCTCTATCCTTCGCTCTTCTTTTCTGTAAAAAATCAATAAAATATATTTTAAAAAATTTATTTTCTGGCATAAAGTTTTCTGATACCACTTTTAGAAAAGTTGAGGACCTAAAAGTTAAATTGCTTTCGCTTCATAATCTTGAGGTAATCGTTTTAAAGAATAGAAACATTATTTTATATTGTTGCATAATATTTATTTTTGTGGTGTATAATCTTTTTTATGCCATATATATTTTCTTCATCTTCTTTAACCTTTCATCTATCAATGGACACCTAGGTTGCTGGTGTAATTGGCTATTGAAAGTAATGCTGCAATGAACATCAGTGTTTTCAAATTAATGTTCATTTTCATTATATAAATACCCAAAAGTAGAATTGCTGGGTAATATAGTATATCTATTTAGAGTTTTTTGAAAAACCACCATTGATAGATTGATAAATAAAGAAATATGGAATACACAAAAAATGGAATATTATGCAGTGATAAAAATATTGATATATTGCCATTTCTGACAATATGGATAGGAATAGACACTATTATGATAAATGAAATATGTCAGGCATGGAAATACAAATACCATATGGTTTAACTTATATTAGGATTCTAAAAAAATACATTATATAGCAAAAACAGACTCATATACAGAGACCAAGGGGGTGGTTACTAGTAGGAAGGGAATAGAAGGATGGGTGAAAAGAGGAAGAGAAGTATAATCAACAATACTGTGATTCTAGGTTTGCAAGTAACAAGTGATTTCTAGAATTTAGTGGGATGATCAAATTGTAAGGTATAAAAATGTCCAGTCATTATAATTTATACCTGAAACTAAAATAAGCAATATAATATGATATACAAACTATAATAAAAATTAAAAGAATAGAAACATTATATTAAACATATTATAACTTCAATGAACAATCTGAATCTAATTTTCCTCTCCAGTACAAATTAAATAGAGTACTTCTTTTTTTAACCTTCCGCTCAGAGATAAGGGTACTGTTAAGCAGATGCCATTTTCCAGATTCTAAGTCTATGGAATTCTTCCAAATTGAAAGTTTCAGGACTCCTCCATTCTTGCTTTCTGTTTTCCAGCTGCTTTGATTTGGAAATTTTAAAATACAAAATAAAGTATCTGGATGACAAAGATATTTTCCTCTAAGGGAATGAGAGAAACCTCTCTACACACTATATAACTGTAAAAATAAACAGATGGACATAAATAAATAGAGTTAGTGGGTAGCTGTATGTGTGTTGGGCACAGGAAGTGTGATGATAGGAAGTATTCAGGAAGCCATGTTAAAATTCTCATTCAGTGTCTTTGTTTTGTAAAATAATAAATCTGCCGTTGCTGTATTTCCTGTTTCTGATTGATAATAATTACGGAAAAACAGTTTGGATGAGATTATTTTCCACCTTAATTTTTTGGCATCATTCTACAACAAGGAAAGGATTGTTGCGATAAACATACACACCTGTGGAAAACAATAGATTTTAATTAATAACTTAAGAAATAGACTCAAATGGACATTGAATCCTGGAAGGCTACTTGATTCCAACAAAAGCTTTGTGATATTTATGCACCATTATTTATAGTGAAGGAGAGAGCAAGAATTCTTCTTGGTTGAAACTGAATATATGTATGTAATATAAATCTTAAGTTATATAAAATAAAACTTTAAGGTTGAATGTTAAAAATATTGACTTCAGAAAAATATCTACATAAAAATGTATGAAAGCCAAAACTACAGACAGGAATCTTCTGTGAACCAAGCATTTCTTGACAGTCTGAAAACTGTTGCATGATTTTTGCCCATGATTCATTACTTTTAATGCTCTTTTCTATTCTAGTTAGAGAATAGTAACAGAAGATAATCTAGTAGATAAATATATAATGGGATAGATAAAATGTATTCTTATTCACTTTTCATTGACACTTTCTTTAGTAATAACAAGCTAGTTTTGTCATAATAATTCATCTACCTGTCCTATATAGTGTATTAGTTAAGTTCTAACTCTATTTCAGCACTACCTGAGTTCAAATCATTCCCTTACCATTTCACAGCTATGCAACTATAAACAAGTTATTAATCTCTATGTCAACTCATCCGCTTCCATAAAATGTGATTATTAAGTTTCCCACTCTCCACAGGGGTGTTATTATTATTAAATTAATTAATATTTATAAATATTATAAAATAGTACTTAGAACATGGGTAACACAACATATTTTTAGCTATTATCATTGATCTCAGTCCTTGTGGTTTTTTAACTATAATTTTACCTCTCTAAATCCTAGTGTAACACATAAAGCAGGCCTACCCAATATCCATATTCTTTCATTTTGTCACAATAATTGGACTGGAGATAAGCACTTGATTCCAGTTGATATCATCATAATTCTCTAATGCATGCTTTGATTAATAGACACAGAAAGTTTTCTTTCCACTGAATCTCCTAAGTTAGTACAATATAAGTCTGGAGGTTAGGGAACCATGTTGTCATTTTGCAGAAAGACCCAGCCTGAGAGTAAAGCTAAAAACAAAGGACAAAGCAGCCTTAAGATGGAAAGATACGTTCACATGATTTTATTTGACAACCTGAATCAGACATTTTAAGGTGAGATATTCCTGGACTTTTGCAATGCTTGAACAGGTAAGCCAAAGCCACATGAATCCTTTAGAACTGAAATTCATATTAACATGGTTACTTGCCTTCTTCCTCATCCCAAATTTTCACACTGTATTTGTTTAGGGGAACACCCAGCTGACTAGCTAAAGAGCTTCCCAAGCAAACTCACAAAAAAACTAAAGGAGTGTAACAAATAGGCATTGCAAGAAATGTTAAAGGGACTGCTGTAATAAGAAGGAATATATAGAAGATTATCATCCGAAAATAAATTGTATATTTATACACCAGTAATGAACTCTCAGAAAAAGAAACTAAACAAAAAAAAAAACCAACAACAAACAAAAAACAATAAAACCAACAACAGCAAAAATCAACTTAGGAATAAACTTAACTAAGGAGGTAAAAGACTTATATAGGAAAAAGATAGCACACTGAAAAAAAAAGTAAACTATGAAAAAATGGTACATTATACCATATTTATGGTTTGGTAAAATTAACAACATTAAAATATCCATACTACCCAAAGCAAGCTATACATTCAACACAATTCTTATTAAAATACCAATAGCATATTTCACATACCTAGAACAAATATGCCAAAAATCATATGGAACCACAGTAAACCCTGAAAAGCCCCAGCAATTTAAGAAAGAACCAATCTAGAGGGATCACAATACCAATATCAAATTATACTACAAAATCATTGTAATCAAAGCATGCTGGTACTGGCACAAGATCATGCATACAGATCAATGGAACAGAACAGAGAACCCACACACTGACACAACCTATTACGCTCAATTAATATTTGCAAAGGAGTCAAGGGCATACAAGGGAGTAAAAACAGTTTTTTCAATAAATGGTGTTGGGAAAACTGCACAGGTACAGGCAAAGAAAAAAAGAAACTAGACGACCAACTTACACTATACACAGTAATCAACACTAATAATAGCTTGGTGACATCACACCTTCACATTGTCACAAGATGGCCTTCACAAATTGGCCATGTGCACAGTGGAGGTGGGGTCCAGTGGCTGCTATGTATGGTGAGGCCTGGGGGTCCCATGGCTCTGAGCAGCACTGCAGAGGCTGGTCCTGCAGAAGAGGCAGGTCAAGGCAGGGGAGGGCAGTTGGGGGCAATCAGACCAAGGGGAGGGAAGTTGGGGTGATCAGGCAGGCAGGTGAGTGGTTAGGAGCCAGTGGTCCTGGATTGTGAGAGGGATGTCCAACTGCCCATTTAGGCCCGATCAGGATTGGGCCTGAAGTGGCATTCAGACATCCCCCAAGGGGTCCCAGATTGGAAAGGGTGCAGCCTGGGCTGATGGACACACCACCCCCCCGTACATGGATTTTGTGCACCAGGTCTCTAGTAATGAATAAAGGATTTAAATGCAAGTTGTGAAACAATAAAAATCCTAGAAGACATCATAGGCAGCAAAATCTCAGACATCTCTCTTAGCAATATGTTTTCAGTTGTATCTCGTATGGCAAGGAAAACATAAACAAATGGGATGACATCAAACTAAAAATATTCTACAACAAAAGCCAACAACTTAATGAAAGGAGAGCCCAATGCATGGGAGAACATCTATCAATGATACTTTGAGTAAGGGGTTAATTTCCAAAATATATAGAAAACTCATACAACTTAACAAAATGAAGACAAACAATGCAATTTAAAAAATGGGCAAAGGACCAAAATACACACTTTTCCAAAGAGGATATACAGATGGCCAAGAAACAGATGAAAACATGTTGAAAGTCAGTAACAAATAGAGATGCAATGAGGACAATGAGTTATCAGCTCTAATATGCCAGAATGGCTACCATCAACAAATCAACAATTGACAAGTGTTGGTGAGGATGTTGTGATAAGGGAAGCTACTACACTGCTGGTGGGGATGCATATGGTGCAGCCTCTATGGAAAACAGTACAGAGGTTCCTCAAATAATTAAGAATGGAACTCCAATTTGACCCAGTGATCCGACTACTAGGAATATGCCTTAAGAATCCTGAAACACTAATCAGAAAAAAGATATGCACCCCTATATTCATAGCAGCACTATTTACAATAGCTAAGATCTGGAAACAGTGCAATTGCCCATCAGTAGATCTGTGGATAAAAACAAAACAAAACAGTGGTATATTTACACAATGGTATTCCGTTTGACTGTAAAAAAGAAATTCGTCGTACCCTTTGAGACAGCATGGAAGACCTAAAGAGTATCATGCCAAGCAAAATAAGGCAGTCAGAGAAATACAAGTATCCCATGATCTCACTCATATGTGGAATCTAATGAACAGAACAATCTGATGAACAAAATAGATTCTGAGACATAGAAGCATGCAACAGACTGGAATCTCAGAGGAAAGGTAGGGATGGGATTGGGTGAGGAGGGAACTTATATGCATCCTAGAGGCCCAGTGCATGAAATTCAGGGTGTCCCTCAGCCTGGCCTGCACCCTCTTATAGTCTTGGAAACCTCAAGGGAATGTGCCTAAGCTGTCCATTAGACATATTTAGTGCTCCTGTGGAGGCAGGAGAGACTCCTACCACTGCTGCTGTGCTCACCAGCTGTGATCCCAGATTCTGGCTGAACAGCACTCCCCCTGTGGGAGCACACTGACCACCAGGGGGCAGCTCCTGCATTGAGCATCTGCCCCCTGGTGGTTAGTGTGTGTCATAGCAACCAGTTGTTCTGATACTCAGTTGAATTGCATATTAGTCTTTTATTATATAGGATATGCATGGCCAATGGACATTAACAATAGAGCGGTATAGGCCTGGGGGGGTACTGATGAAGGGTGGAGATGGTCAATGGGGGAAAAAAACAAACAATGGGGACATCTGTAATATCTTCAAAAATAAATATAATTTTTTTAAAAAGGGTGAAATAATTTCCTAAGCTAAGATGAAATCCAGATGTTCTGTTGCTAAAAAGACAATGACAACAGTAAAATATGTCTTCATCAACCATCCATTCAGTAAATACTTATTAGATAACAGCTATGAGACAGTCACTGCACTAACCACTAGTACAAAAGGGTGGAAAAAGCAAGGCTGACAGTCCAATGTGACAACAATAAAAGCAATACACAGATACTTTTATATTTACAAATGTATCTGTTTCAAGAAGGTAAAGCATAAGGCAGTATAGAGAATATTTGATGGCACCAAAACTTGATTTGTTGCCATGGAACTTCTATCAGAGGAAATGAAATTTAAAATAAGACTTAAAGGATGAATAAGCATTAGCTAAGCAAAGAGTAGAAGAGATTTCCATCCTATCTAATAAAGAGGGAATATGCTAATTGACCCTCACACCATTGCAAATATGGCAGTGCCCATAGCCAATAAGGAGGAAATATGCTAATTGACTGCCCCACACTCAATGATGGTGGTGCCCACAGCCACAAAATGGTGGCACCCAGTCCTCTCAGCCCTGCCTCCAGAGTTCCCCAGTTTCCTCAGCCCTGACTCCAGAGTTTCCCAGTTCCCTCAGCCCCCCCTCCCCCCAGTTGCTGAGGGACAGCCCAAGGCACAGGCAAGCCTTGGATGGCAGCTTCCCAGCCACCCAGGGCTGCCCGAGGCTCATGTAACCAGGGCCTGCAAAGGCTTGCACTGCTGGCAGTGGCAGCAGCAGAGGTGTGATAGGGCATTACCTCCCCCAGATCTCCTGGTCGCTTCCTTCCTCTGAGAGCTCCTGGACTGTGAGAAGGGGCATTCCAGGCTGAGGGACCCCCCACCCTCCAGTGCATGAATTTTCATGCACCGGACCTGTAGTTTTAAAATGTTTAGCTATGTAAGGAAAAATTAGTTCAATTTGTCAAACCAATTGTTCAATTTATCAATGAATATAGTGATTATTTTTTAATTTAAATTTGATATTATACATATTTACATATCTACATCTCTCATTTGACTTTCTATTATAAAGTAAAATGAATAGAGTTCAAAGTACAAGCTCAGCATTGTTATTATTATTGGGCTTGGTAATTAGAAATGAAAGAATTTCCTCATAAGAATTATTGGTTGTTTTTACTGAGGAAGGGAGAGGGAGAGTTAGAAACATCAATGAGAGAGAAACATTAATCAGATTCCTCCTGCACATGTCCTACTGGGGATGTGCCAGCAACAAAAGTACACGCTCTTAACCAGAATCAAACTTGGGACCCTTGAGTCCACAGGTTGACTATCAGCTGAGCCAAACCATTTAGGGCTCCTCATAAGAATTCTAGCTTAGTGTTTTGGGGAGGAGGAGCATTATAACTTTGCTTTGGAAATTTATGTTTAAGTTCAAATGTTTAGGGCATCTCCAAGTTATCAAGAGAAATGTCTTGCTCAACTACTAAATGCAGCTTGTCCTTGTTTATTTTGCTTTTATTTTCATATTAAAACAATACAGACCTCCACAACTATTGCCTGTGGGGATTTTTCAAAGGAGCCAGATTTTTATGAAAGAGAACTAAAAAGAATAAAATTTGGCAATCATATTAAAAGACCATAAATCACTTTTGTGCATTAAATTATCTTCAAAGTTTCATTAACAACTGATTTGTTATCACCAAAGTCAACTTGAGAAGTGGAAACCTGACTAGCTTCTCTCTTGTCAAATCGGAAAACATTTTTCCTCCCTTAATCTTTTAAATTTTTGGTCCATTAAGAAACTAAAGAATATAAATATGATTTTATAGAACACATTTCTCAACACATTTGAATACACTGACAATTTAAAACCAACACCTGAATCTGTGCTAAACTTTAAAGATCTATATTTTAAGTATTTTTTAAGTGTTAGTTTTTTCACTTTTCAGACATAAGTATATAAAATGATGAATTAGTATGAATAAAAATGGTACTGTGAGTTGTTCAGATTCAGGAGTGTATTATCTCATATTGGACCACATATAATAATTTAAAAATTAGTAGTCTATTCTAACTAGTAACTTTGAGTTAGTTTATTAATAATTCTTCCTCAAGAATAAAGTAGAAAAATGAGGACAATAATGATTAAAGCAATATTTATTTCCACTATTACGTTCAATATACTAAAAACATTAAAGTTTTTTTTAGATCTACCAAAAACAACCAATCAGAAAAATTAATTTAGAATAGCAGTGAGATTCATCATGACTAATTCAGATACAGATATTATACATTTATCTAAGAAGAATGGACTTTTTCTACCATTATAACTTCATTTTTAGATTGCATCATTCATTATAAAATTAATCATATTTTATTCCCATCAAAATTCTTAAATTTCTAGTTCTCTTTCTTCTCAGATAAAATTCTACTTCTAGAAACCATCACAACTTTGTCTTTTATTAATTACAAAGCAACCATTTATTCAGAGGTCATACTCAATCACATTTTGTTACCTTGAAATTTGAGGACTATTTAAAACTATGTATAGTATATTTCAGTTCTAGTTTGAACAGGCTAAGGAATAACTTCAACAAGAGGTGTGAACTTTCTGGCTAGAGACACTAAGTAGATTTAAAATATATATATATATACATAAAGTCAAACAAACAAATACCAGAATAATTATGGATAACACCATGAAAGTATTTATTCCCATTCTATGAAATGTTTTCTTCTATCTTCCTATTCTATTTATTCTTCAAAATACAACTCAAGTTTTGCCACTTCTATACAGCCTACCTGATATCACATATTCTCTTTTATTTTATCCTTGTGTAGAACTTTTAAATTGTACAAAAACTAGACTTACTTATATGTTAGTACAGGTAGCATTTTAAGAGCATAGACTTTGGAGTGACATTTATTTCACATCCATAATCTTAAGCAAATTATTTAACCTTCTGAATTTTAATTTTCTCATGTGAAAAAGTGACAGTGATAATATTCTTAAGTGGTTTTTAGGGGACGAACATGTCACTATACAAAAAGCTCCCAGAGGTATCTATACTAATAAAAGGCTAATATGCTAATTAGACTGGACATCTTCCAGGCATCTTCTGGATGTCCTTCTGGAAAAAGCTACAGAGGCGGGGCCAAGGCAGAGGTGGTTACAGGCAATCAGGCTGGCAGGGGAGAGTAGTTAGGGGGCAATAAGGCTGGAAGGATAGGGCAGTTAGGAGGTGATCAGGCCAGCAGGGGAGGGCAGATAGGGGTCAATCAGGCTGGCAAGGAAGGGCAGGTAGGGGGTGATCAGGCCGGCAGGCAGAGGTGGTTAGGGGCAATCAGGCAGGCAGGTGAGCCGTTAGGAGCCAGAGTTCCCAGGTTGTGATATGGATGTCTAACTGCCGGTGTAGGCCCAATCTCTGTAGGTGAAGCCGACCCAGCTCCTGGGTGCCTGTGGCCAGCCAGAAGGAGGGAAGCCTAGGTCCTGGGTGCCTGCAACTTTTCAGAGGAGGGAAAGCTGGTCCCAGGTGCGGGGTGAGGCAGAGGGGTCAGGGGTGATCAGGCCAGCAGGGGAACAGTTAGGGGCAATCAGGCCAGTAGGAGAGCAGTTAGGGGCAATCAGGCAGGCAAGCAGGCAGGCGAGTGATTAGGAATCACTGGTCCCAGATTGTGAGAGGCAGTCAGACATCCCCTGAGGAGTTCCAGACTGAAAACGATGAAGGCTGGGCTGAGGGACACACCTCCATGCATGAATTTCATGCACCGGGCCTCTAGTCCTATATAATAAAAACCTAATAAGCAAATTGACCAAATAGCAGAACAACCAGAAAAATGACTAGTTTTACTGACTACCATGGGGCAGGAACTCAATTCAGGAGCTTCTCCCAGCCCACAGGCACCAGGACAGCCAAGACAGGAACCAGCAGGGGTCCCCTGATTGCCCTGCCATTTGCCCCACAGAGGGAGGCTACTGGTGGTGGTGGCAGGAGGTAAGACCAATGAGTGTGAGGTGGCAGGCCAACCAAGGCAGGTGCCAACAGGAGCCTCCTGATCACCCTGCCAGTCGCCCTGCAGATTGGCCCTGATTGCTGGCCAGGCCTAGAGACCCTAACAGTGCATGAATTTCATGCACAGGACTTATAGTTAACATATAATAATGAATAAGTCTGTTCTTATTAATTTATTATTATTATCATTATTATTTAGTAAAGTAGACCTTCAGTGCATTTTTGCTTCTTTGATAATATGTGATGGCAGATTAGTAAAATGTGCTACCTCCAACAGTAATATATATATATATCCACTAAAATTTTAACTCTTGCTTCAGACTAATTCCAGATGATACCTTTGAGGATACAGATGTCAACTTGTTTTTCCATCAAAATGATATCTGTAGAATTGCATAAAGTCCTACACTCAACATTTTAATGTAGACATTGTTACTTTAGAGTATATGTAGAAAAGGATAATTAGAATTCTGAGAGGTCTGGAAACCATGTTATGTATGAACAATGAAATAAACTGGGGTAATTTTCTCAGGGGAGAAATATTTCTTCAAATATATGGTTAGGTATCATATTGATGAGAGACAAAATATATTTTCCTACAAGTAAAACCAGGAAAATAATTTATAAGAAGGCCAGTATTTCCTCTATTCCAAAACAAATAGACGACTAGCTTTTGTAGCTGAATATGTTCAAGAAGAGACTGAACAATAACTATTTGTCAATATCAGACAATACATTGGAATTCATAAACATCATTCCCATTAAGTTTAATTTTATTTTAATTAATTATAAAATATTACCTAAACATTATGAACAGAATAAGTTTCAGAGGTCAAGTTACCACTTTATGCATATAAGAAGCTGCACACTCCCTGGGTTCTGGTGGGAGGAAAAGGGCAGTAGGACTTCTATTTTAAACATTGCCTAGACATAATCTTGCATCTTATAGTGGAACACACAATTCTAAAACTTTATATTTTTGAAGTATCCTTAATCTATAATTTAATTTGAAGCATTATCCCATGGTGACAATAGGAAAATGATACATGGAAATATTAAAGTAGATATCAATTAGTATTTTTAAACTAATGAAATATATATTCATAAGTTGAGTGATTCCATATTCTGTCATTGTTTGAGTAGATGTTACTTCTGATAGTTGAAATTTAAATACAATTAGAGTTATATTTAAAATATTTCTATTTTTAGAAATGATATAGTTCATATAAGTTCAAAAAGTAAAGGCTTTACAATTATATGAAACCATGAGCAAATATGTTTATAGTTTAAATAATTGATGTTATTTTCTATATTGTATATAGTTTATTCCTAGAAATAATGCATTTACTTAAATGTAACTGTCATTTGAAAAATTTATACTACAGAAATTAACCCTTTTTATGACAGGAACCACACTTTTCTATCAATAAGCAGTTTCACATGTAATTTAATTTAAACGTTTTACAGTGTGTTAATGTTTTCCTTCAATACATTTAATGCCTTAGTCATAATAACCTATTGTGTTGTTTTATATTTATGGAGGTACTTTTCTTGTTTTAATGTTTTCAGAAATATTTTATACTTTTAAAAAATAATATAAGCCAATCAGGCCAGGGCTACACAATAGAAAAGTAAGAGGAAGGGCCTATGAATCTTGTGAATTGGGACTGTACCTACATAAACTAAAGACTATTCAGGATCTCAAAGAATATTCTTACCCTAAATGATCCATATTAACACCATTATTTCCAATTTCCTTAGATAAATACCATAATATTTTTTGCTTTAATATGAGATATAGGCCTTAGTTTATAAGTTTTAAAGGTAAATTTAGCAAAAAGGTTGAAAATTCTGTCTTTCTCCAAAAAAGACAAAATCTCAATAAAATCTAGTGACATTTATAATAATTTGCATTTTCACACCTATATGATTTTTATATGTAAATATATTTTCCCTGCTACCCTTGTTACATGTGACTGCTCATGAACACACACACATGCACACACACCCTAAACACACTACCTTATAAAGGGAAAATCATAGTAATTGTAAAACCATTAATGTCATAATACTGCTTTTATCTGTCCATTTACAGCTCTGGATAAATTTCCTGCCTCACCTTTCTGTAATATTTCTGGAAATAAGCAGAGGATATTTCACTGTCAGCCATAGTCATCATAATATATATTTGTCATCCCTCCCTGCTATTGGTTTCCAGACACTATGAAACATTCAGTAAGTTTAATGACATACTTATTATATGCATGTATGCATTTATTTCATTGAATATTATAATTAAGTTAATCCTATATGATAAAGAGGTAATATGCAAATTAACCCCACACCCTCACAAGATGGCTGCCGATGACCAGGTCTGCAGGGGATTATGAGGGACAACCAAATGACTGAAGAAACAGGCTGCATGGGGTGACCAGGCTGGTGAGGGGGGGGCTATAAGGAATGATCAGGCCAGCAATAGGGGCAGTTGGGGGTGACCAGGCTGGCAGGGGTGATGCAGTTGGGGACAACAAAGCCAGCAGAGGTACAGTTGGAGACAACCAGGCTGGCAGGGGAAGGCAGTTAGGGGCAACAAAGACAGCAGAGGGGCACAGTTGAGGGCAACCAGGCCAGTGGGTGATTAGGCCAGTATAGGGGACAGTTTGGGGTAACCAGGCAGGCAGGCGGGTGAATGATTAGGAGCCAGCAGTCCAGGATTGTGAGAGGGATTCCAAATGCTGGTTTAAGCCCAATCTGCAGGATCCCAGATTGGAGAGAGTGCAGACTGGGCTGAGAGGATGCCCCCTCTGTGAATAAAATTCGAGCACTGGGACTCTAGTTCTTAAATAAGCAATTTAATGGCACTAACAAACTGAACTAATTATATTTTAATAAGAATAACTATATTTTAATAAAATAATTAACTTATTTTAATAACTTAATTCTTATCAACTATATTAATAAGAATAATATTTCTCTTGACCTTAAGTTAAGAAACATTCTTTTCATTGTAAAATTATTTGAAAAAGTACAAAAACATTTTTGATTTAATTCAACTGAAAAATTGAAGTTTGAATAAACAAAAATATTCTTATAACATTATGGAATTGTTATTCACTTAACTAATTAATATACATTTTAATGTAATTGATTGGCTTACAATTAGAATGCTTGGGATGGACATTTATTATAATTTTATTTTTTGGAATTCTAGGACTCAAATCTACTTTTAAATTTGGGGACCAACCTATTATGTGCACCTTAGTTTAAGGCAGTTCCTACTTCTCAAGATAGAAGCTGGGTTACCTAATCACTTTTGACTAGCATATGGTCATATTTTCTAGGCTCAGCTAATTACTAGATATTGCCATATGGGGTGTATGGTTTTCAGGTAGTGATGCCAAGTCAGGATCAATTGATAGTACTCTCTGTGGCATAAATAAACTTGAGATTTAATTGGCAGTGAGTTTGTACATCCAGAGCATCAGTATCCAACAATAGTAGCATTGTGCTAACAACACCAACATAATATTTTTTCTTGAATCTTGACTCATTTTTTTTAATGTGGTGATTTTCTAAACTTAGCTCTCTAATCTCCCAAAGATTATGTGAGATCTTATTTATTCTTCTGTTTAATCGGTTTTCTGCTAAATTAAGTGAGCCATATTTTATTTTTGTGGTCTAAAATAAAACACATGGCTTATAAATATGAAGGTACCAGAGGTTGATTATAGGCAACACTCAGAGGAAACGGTCAACTGAGGCATGAATGACTGACTACAGGATAGATAAAGAGTGTAAAAATGCCATTCTGTATGCAGTTATAAAATATGGAAAACTATAGTATATAGTGATATTGCAGCTATCATCCATATTCAACTGGAATAAAGTGCTCATCAAGTGCAAGACTATTTCAGTGCCACAGAGTACTATAGAGAGCATGAAAAATCAAGGAGTATAGATTAGAATGCCTGCTTTTTACATCTATGCAGAGCTTTTATGAAAAAGTATGTGAAGCTCAAAAAATTAAATTCTCATCTCAAGCAGGAATTGAACAATGGGACTGTGTGCCTGACCATGTGACCCCCAAGTACTAAACTCACTATCCCCATTTATCCTGAGCCCTATCAACCCACGATACTAAGCTTGTGACCTGTCTTTGGATCTATGCATTGTGGCCAGTCTGGGCCACATTGGTGAAGTCTTTCTTCAGAAGACTCTTGAGGAAGAACAGGTGGCTTATAGGGGAAGTGGAGTAGCTGACAGGCAGAGGTAAAACATAGGAAAGCACAGAACTTTTATAGATCTACCCCCAGCTCTAAGTTGGAGGGAGCCAACCCTTGTACACAGAATAACAACTCTCACTCACACCCATGCCCAGTAGATGCAGCCACAAACAGTAAATAGCATGGTAGCTCCAGATGAGTAGCCAAAGGATAAGTTACACCTGAGGATATTTTTCCATTAATTTCTGAGAGGATGGAAGGGAGAAAGATAGAAATAGTGATGTGAGAGAAACACATCAATTGGTTTCCTTCTGAATGCACCCTAGACCAGGGTCCAGGCTGGGGAGGAGCCTACAACTAAAGTACATGATCTTGACTGTAATCAAACCCAGAACTCTATAGTCTACAGGCCGATGCTCTATCCACTGAGAAAAATAGACTAAGGCCACACATTCCATATTGAAATGTACCTAAATCCCACCTAATTGGACTCAGTTCCAGTGATACCAGTGGTAGGCTTCAGAACACACTAGAGCTTGACACAAGTAGCCATACATATGGCACAGCCAAAAGGGGTTCCAGCTGGCAAAAAACCCTGGTATTCCAAACAAACTCTGCCTAAAATGTCAGCCCCTGCACAGCAATTCATACACATTGATCAAAGTTTATTTTTATAGTCAGCCAGCCTGAAAAGTTAACACCACACACAAAAAACCAACAGCATTCAAGGCAGAGTCAGAATTTAGGAAATCACAGAACATTTATAGATCTACCCCTAACTACAACAGCAGGGTGCAAATAACTCACAATAAACATTCTTGGAGCACCAAGCTCAGGTAATCTAGAAGAGTATGCCCCTAAGCCCAATAATAAACCTACATCATTAAGCCATCATAAAAATTTTGGGTGTCATAGAAGATCTACCTAATGTAAAGAGACAAACTAGGCAGGCAAAGAACTATATCCCAAATGAAATAACAAGAGAAATAACTCAGAAATAAATCAATAAAGTGGAAGCAATCAGATACCAGATACAGAGTTTAAAACATTGTTTATAAAAATGCTAAAGGACCTTAGAGCAAAAATGGATGATCTCAGTGATAACTTAAGTATAGATAGTAAGCATTAAAAGTGCATAGAAAACATAAAAAATAATTACTCAAAAATTAAGAAAACAATATCTGAATAGAAAAATACACTAGAATGAATAAACTACAAGTTAAATGAAGAGAAAATTGTATCAGTGATTTAAAGACATGATAAAAGTAAGCACCCAACCAGAGCATCAAAAAGAAAAGAAAACATAAATAATGAATAAATAAGAAAACATATATATATATATATATATATATATATATATATATATTATCTAAAAGAGACCCAACTCATAATAAAAGATGTTCAGAGATTAAAAGTGAAGGGATGGATAATAATGTTCTATGCAAAGGAAAACAACAAAAAAAGCAAAACAAAAAAAGCTGAGATAGCAATATTTGCATTAGACAAAGTAGACTTCAAAGCAAAGGCCATAAAATAGACAAAGAACAGCATTACATAATACTAAAGTAATTGATAAAAAAACATGATATAATCCCGACAAACATATACACACATAACATGGTAGCATATAAATATGTATAAAGTAAACCTCAGCATATGTTAAGGGAGATATTGATGGCAATACAGTCTTAGTAAGGGGTTTTAACATCCAACTGATATTAATGGATAGATCTTTCAGACAAAAAAATCAACAAACCAACATTAACCTTAAATTAAATAGCACATTGGATGAGATTGATTTAATTGATATTTACAGAACTTTTGATCCCAAAGAAGCAGAATATGCATTTTTCTTAAGTGCACATGGACTATTCTCACATGTAGAGCACATATTAGGACACAAAAATAAGTTTAAATAAATTCAAGAAGATAGAAATTAGCCTCACTAGTGAGGATCAGTGGTTGATTGTCAAACTATGAATCATGAGGTCACAGTTCAATTACTGGTCAGGGCACATGCCTGGGTTGTGGGTTTTATCCCTAGTAGGGAGCATGCAGGAGACAGATAATAAATGATTCCCTCTCATCATTGATGTTTATATCTCTCCCTTTCTCTTCCTCTCTGGTAAATAAAAATTATATTTAAAAATATAGAAGGGGTACACATATGTCAAAAGTTTGGGAAACACTGCTCTACACTAATAGTTAACTTACATAAAGAGATATTTTTTTTAAAAAAATCCCATTTACCATTGCACAAAAAAAAAATCAAGATACCTAGGAATAAACTTAACAAAGGAGGTAAAATACCTATAGACAGAAAACTACAGACACTGAAAAAAGAGATAAAGGAAGACATAAACAGATGGAAGAACATACCATATTCATGGATTGATAGAATCAACATCATTAAAATGTCCATACTACCCAAAGCACTCTATAAATTTAATGCACTCCCCTTAAAATATAAATGGCATACTTCACAGACCTAGAAAAACTTTTCCAAAATTCATCTGGAATAAAAAAAAAGACTCCGAATAGCCACAGCAATCCTGAGAAAGAAGAATAAAGTAGGAGGGATCTCAATACCAGATTTCAATCTGTGTTACAAAGCCCCCGTTCTCAAAACAGCCTGGTCTTGGCACAAGAACATACATATAGATCAATGGAATAGAATAGAGAATCCAGATATCAACCCAAATAATTATTCTCAGTTAATATTTGACAAAGGAGGGATGAACATACAATGGAGTCAAGACAGTCTCTTCTGGTGTTGGAAAAATTGGACATATACATGCAAAAAAATGAAACTAGATCACCAACATAAACCATACACAAAAGTAAACTCAAAATGGATACAGGACTTAAACATAAGACAGGAAACCATAAAAATACTAGAGGCATCCACAGGCAGCAAAATCTCAGACATATGCTGAAAGAACTTTTTCACTGATATTGCTCCTAGGGCAACGGAAGCTAAAGAGAAAATAAAAAAAAATGGGACTACATTAAAATAAAAAGTTTTTTCACAGCAAAAGAAAGTATCAACAAAACATAAGAAAGCCCACTGTATGGGAGAATATGTCTGCAAAAATAATTACTGATAAAGGTTTAATCTCCTACATCTACAGGCAACTTATACAATTTAATAAAAGAAATATAAATGATCCAATAAAAGAAAATGTCCAAACGACCTAAATAGAATCTTTTTGAAAGAAGACAGAAGGAAGGCCAAGAGACACTTGAAAACATGCTCAAAGTCACTAATAATCTGAGAGATGCAAATCAAAACGACAATGAGGTACCATCTCATACCTGTAAGAATGGCTAAGATAAATCAACAAATGACAAATGCTGCATAGGATGCAAAGAAAAAGGAACCCTCTTACACTGCTGATGGGAATGCGAACTAGTGCAGTCACTATGGAGTACAGTACGGAGTTTCCTCAAAAACTGAAAAGGGAACTCCCTTTTGACCTAGTAATCCTACTCCTAGGAATATATCCTAAGAAACTGGAAACACCAATCCGAAAGGATATATGCAACCCTATGTTCATAGTAGCACAATTTACAATAGCTAAGGTTTGGAAACAGCCTAGGTGCCCATAAGCAGATGCCTGGTCAGAAAACTATAGTACATCTACACAGTGGAATACCATGCTACCATAAAAAGAAGGAATTCTTACCATTTGCAACAACCTGGATGGAAGTGGAGAACATTATGCTAAGTGAAATAAGGCAGTCAATGAAAGAAAAATACCACATGATCTCACTCATTTATGGATAATAAGAACATTATAAACTGATGAACAAAAATATATATACAGAGACAGTAAAACATCAAACAGACTGTCAAATTACAGCGGGAAGGCTAGGGAGAGATGGGGATTTAAGGGATCAACCAGAGGACTTTTATGCATGCATATAAGCATAGCCAATTGATGCAAAACAGTGGGGGGTGAGGGCATGTATGGGAGTGGGGTGGGGGGGGGCAATGGTAAGGTATGTACACATATAATACCTTAATAAAAAATGAAAAAAGTGAAATATATATTTCAGACAGTGTATGTTTAATTTCTAGTTGGTCCTTTTTTATATCCTCGAGGGTCTCATTAAATTTATCAACCTTTTCTAGGAAATTCTCGAAAAACCTTATAACTGTGGTTTTGAACTTTATGTCCAATAGTTTGTTTATGTAAAAATTGCAGCATTTCTTTAGTTTGTGATCTGTCTCCTCTTTTTTGCTGCTTCCCTGAGTTGGTAGGGTAGCTTTATGTGCTGGGTGTCCTATATAGTTCAATGGGTCAGCCTCCCAGTTACCTGATGTGGGCACTCTTGGTGCACGCTTTTATGGACTGTGTGTACACCATTGTTGTAGTTAAGTCTTAATTGTTGGTGTCACTGGGAGGAATTGACCTCCAGGCCAATTGGCCATGAAGACCCGCTGTGTCTATAATGGAAGAATTGCTGTGCTGGAGACACGTTTATGGGGCAGTACTTGTTCCAGTAGGGCTTTGGTGCACACTGAGTCTGCCTCTTGAATGTGCCCTTATGAGAGTAGTTGAAATCTGGTGTCGTCTCATACCAACCACTAGATACATTAGTTTCTGGATCTCCAATGGGGTGCAGGTCAGCTACTGTCTGAAGCCACCCAGCAGGAGCTACAGCAAGAACTACAATTTTCTCCTCTTTCCTTGGGATTTGGTGGTTTTGCGGCAGTCTGACTGGAGCTGCAGTTTATTTCATTAAGCTGCCACAGGGCAGGCCATTTGTATGCAAAAGCTCCTGTGTGGAGCCTGGGCAGGTTTTTAGATTGTGCCGGGTGGGTTTCAGGGTGGGGTGGAGCCTCAGGGTGGGGCAGGGTCTCAGGGATTCACTAGGCTGGGGCGTGGCAAACAAGAATGGCTGCCATCAGCTGTCTCTGCCTTCCTGCATTTCCAAGTACCCTCAGCCTGGAGCTCCAGCACAGTAAACAATGACTGTGTGCACCTCTGCAAAAAAGTCACCCTCACTTTTGGACCGGATGGCTGACAGACCAGCTTCTCCCTGTAGGCATCTGGGTCCCCCATGTGTCCCCACAAGCTGGATTTAAAGTGATCGGGAGCTTGTTTCCCTTCATGTTGAAAAAAAAAACCTGCATGCCCAGTAGCCTGCCACCAGCCCAATTCACATGCTTCCATACCTCAGCTTTTCAGCTTTACAGCACTTGTGCTCCTTTCTGTTTTCTTCTAGTTATAATACTTCCATTCAGCCAGCTTTCCCATGGTTCTGGGTGATAGACTTTTTGTCTTTTAGTTGTAGTTTTGAAATTGTGCGAGGCGGCAGATTAGTTGTTTACCTTTGCTGCCATCTTGGTTTCTCTCTGCAATTGTTTTTAAAAGATTTTAACTTTATTGTGTATTCACCACCTCAAGTCAAGACTCCTTCCATCACCGTTTATCCCCCATTTGTCCTCTTCTACCCCCATTACCCCCTTTCCCTCTGGTAATCACCATACTGTTGTCTTTCTATGAGGGTCTTTTTCTTCCTTTTGCTTAATTTCTTCACTTTTTTCACCCAACCACCCCTTCTGAAATCTGTCAAGCTGCTCTTTGTATTTCTGAGTCTATTTCTGTTTTGTTAGTTTATTTTTTTCCAGATATGAATGGAATCATATGATACTGGTGAACACACAATACAATATACAGATGATGTGCTATAGAATTGTACACCTGAAACCTATATCACTTTATTAACCAATCTCACCACAATAAATTCAATAATAAATAAATGAGTAAATAAATAAATATATAAAATGAAGATTTGACTTTAGATGCCACCTCTATAAACCTGAATTTCCTGCCTATTTTCCTTTCTTTGTCTCTTCTCCTCTGTGAACATAACCACACTTTCCCAGCAGGTTCAAACACAGATGGCTGCCTTATTGTGACAGAAGCAGAAATGTTACATTAATGTTTAAGGGAATAAGCATCAGTGGCATATGTTATCAGCTAATTGTTGCACTGGAAGCTATCCTGATGTTTTAAAACATGGTGGCATTTTACATTATTTATTCACAGCAGTATTAAATGTCAGATTTGTTGGGATAAGTTTTTAATTTAGTTTGGCCAAAAAGTAATTATAAAAAAAAGGCATATTGGAAGAAGCTGTGTCTAAATAATAGAATTTTATAATATCATTTCTGGTTAAAAGGAGACTGTTGGTTCTCTATTCAAGAAGACTTATGTGAATAGCACAGGGCATTCTAAAAATAATCAATGATTTCAGTATATTCTACACATAATTTTACATGATGGACTTTGAGTATAGCAGCCTGCTATGTAATGGATATATTTTCAGAGTTCATAACAAAATGATTATCATCTAAATAAAAACATAAAGAGCAAATTGTCTTTAGTACTTCCTCAGCAATAAGTACTTGACAATATTGACTGAGGCTATTCTACAGCCCTTATAGTCAGGTAATCAATATTGTGATAGTAGCATCTACCTTTGAAAATATCTATTCTTCTATTAACTTTTGATAATTATTAGTGCATGACAAGTGAAATATTAACTCAGTGAGATATTTCAGATCAATGAAATACAGGGGACATTTTGAAAAGTTTAAAATTAGCTTTTTTATTTTAAATAATCAAATGTATTGGGGTGAGATTAGTTGAGGAAGTTATGTTGGTTTCAAGTGTACAAATTTATAATACATCATATGTATATTGCATTGTGTGTTCACCATAATATGTCAAGACTCTTTTATCACTATTTATTTCCCTTCACCCTCTTCTAACTCTCTCCATCCCCCTTTCCCTTCTTGTAATCACAATACAGTTGCCTGTGTCTATGAGGATTTATTATATTTTTTTTGCTTAATTCCTTCACATTTTTCACCCAGCCCCACAATCCCCCTCCTCTCTGACACTTGTCAGCCTGTTTTCTGTATCCATGAATCTGTTTCTATTTTGTTTATTTTGTTCATTATATTCCACATATGAGTGAGATCACGTGATATTTTTCTTTCTCTGACTGGCTTATTAACTTACCATAATACTCTCTAGGTCCATCCATACTATCTCAAAAGGTAAGAGCTCCTTCTTTTTGTACAGCTACATAGTATCACATTGTGTAAATGTACACAAATTTTATAAACACCTACTGATGGGCATGTGGGCTGCTTCCAAATCTTGAGTATTGTAATAACATTGCAATGAGCATAAGAGTGTATATATGTTCTTTCAAGTTTTAATCAATTTTGCTTCAGTAATCTATATATTTATCTCACTGTTTTACCATCTTCAGGTAACTGTAGAATATTACAGTTCTATACTCCTTATCTGGGGTACCAATTATTAGTTTTGTTATTCATTTTCTTAAATAAATGGAAGGCAATTTATTCAAATTCATAGGAGTTTGGCTTCTTGCAAGATGGAGTCACAGGGTAAATTTTCTATATGTAAGCATTACAAAACCAGACAAAATAACATCATGTAAGTCCAGGACTACTGTTTGGATAAAGTATCTGTGCACTAGACAGGGAGGAAAAAAACAGACCAACACTTGCAGTCTCTCTGAGATGAAGGTGAGGAACTGGAAGAGTCTGTGTAAGCCAAGGTGGCTGGATTTCTCAGAACCAAGTATTAAAATGAGATGTATGCATAGAGAGATAAATCTAAATGCTTGCAGATACCCTGTTAAGGATTTTCTTGATTAATAACCAGTGCATATGGGTGATAAAACTATCCAAGATCAAGGCAGAACCACCTGAGGCCCTGCCAGGTAGCTCAGTTTATTGTATCATTCTCCTGCACATCGAAAAGGTTGTAGGTTTGATTCCTGGTCAGGGCTCATACCTAAGTTGTGAGTTAGTCCCTGATCAGGATGCTTTGGGGTGTCAAACTCCCCCTGTGGAAGTGCACTGACCACCAGGGGACAGCTCATGCTTTGAGTGTCTGCCCCCTGGTGGTCAGTGCAAGTCATAAAGACTGGTCATTCTGCCATTTGGTTGATTTGCATATTATGCTTTTATCTATATACTATATAATTATATTGTCTATGTCATTATGTTTTTTTTTCCTATGTAGACTAGAAAATCACTATTTCATCAGTGAAAGTCTACTGCAATAAATGATTTGTGTGTGTGTGTGTGTTTTAATTTTGAGAGTTTCCAAAACTATAGAATAAAAGTAAAAGTCAGAGAATCATTAGAAACAGTGATTTTGTGGAAATTCTCAATGGTGTTCTTTCCCCCCTGTTAATTACACCCTAGGTACCAAGAAAATGCTTTCTTCATAAACAATTTGGGGATATGTCCAACTCCTAACAATTCTGAGGCATGCTTAATCCTATAAAATAAAAGCCTAATTCACAAATTGTCCCCTTGGGCAGTCATTCAACTCTGAGTTCTACAGAGACCAGGAGTCCGACCCCTTGCAATGATGTGTGCTGACCACCAGGGGGTGGAACAGAACATGGCAGGCATTGGAAACATGGAGCTTGCAGTGGGTGGCAGTGGAGGCGTTGCCAGTCCTGATGGGCCCTGACAAGAATGGGAACACAGCGGGATGGTAGATCAGGTGTGTGGGCGGGGCCAGGCCAAAGTGGGTGCAAGCAGGGGACCAATTTCCCTGCTGATAGCCCTGTAGATGATGACCAGTGGCAGTGGCAGGGGCAGGGCTGCCACCTGGCTCCCAGGTGCTGAGGGAGCTGGGCAGGAGTCCTGGCCCCTATTGATCACCCTGCAGATGGGAGGGGGAACTGTGGATGGCTGGCAGTGACCAACCTCCCATGGTGCCAGTCCAGGGGCTGTGACCTATTTCTGGCTACCTGGGGACAAGGGTGATAGGGAGAAAGGTGTGGTGAGAATGTGGGGTGTCTGTTTCACTCTACCTGCTACCTTTCTCTGGGAATCCAGGGCTCACATGCTGGGGAAGTCCCTGTGCTCAGATTCTGAGAGCCCGTGAGGAGCCTGCCCCGCACTCACATGGTCTCTTCTGGGTGAGCTGGGCTGCAGCTGTTGGGACCACAGGAGATGGTTTGGCTCCCTGTGGGTTTATGCAGATGCTAGTCTGGAGGCCAGCCAGGAGAGAGAGTGCTGCCTACACAGCTTCCATTTGGCACCACTGGGTGGCCAGAGGACCAATGCTGTGCCCCAGCCTGCACTATCCAGCTACACTCACTACATCTCAGCATGGGGATTTGGGCACCATAACTTAGGTGGAGGGGGGTTCATGGGGGCCCAGGGGCCCAGGCGTGCCTGGGGCCCAGGAGTCAGATGGGACCTGCACTTACACACCAAATGCTTGTGTTTCAATCATTGCCAGGCCTAGCGATGGCACCTGTGCACAAATTTTGTGCATGAGGCCTCTAGTCATAGCTAATAATTTAATTGGGTTTATGTCTAGAACTCTTCTTACTGATTCAATTCATCCACTATGACATTTCAGACTCGAGCTGTTGTATTTTTTAATAGGTAGAACAATCAACATATTCATCCTTTGATTAGATATTAAGTGAATTTTAATTTCTATTTTCTCATCACTTTGGGTCCAATAAAATTCAGGTGGACTTTCACAAAATATTTTCTTGGAACAAGTAACTCATTTTAAGTTTGTTTCTTTAAAAATATGTCTTAAACGTAGCAACTTTTAAAAGGGAATATAATTTTGATTTTAACATAGATAAGAATGCTACATTGTCCTTCATGAATTGAACTGCCTTATGTTCTTACCTTTAATTTAAAAAAATGATTTTTAAATAAAAATCAATTTTTATAAGAAGTTGATATCTTCTTTTTATTTATAAATATTTAAATATTTATATAACCATATTTGTTGCTTGCACATGTTTTTATTTTATGACTTCCATTCACATTTAAAGTTTCATTTTCTACAAATATCTATATATTTAATAGTAACTTATTAACAAATTGAAGTGGACAACTATGTGCTTGCAGTTTGCTGTATTACATTTGACACTTGAATGCTTTCTTAGACTAATTTAAAGACCAGCACAAAATAGAAATATTGGCCCAGGCATATATAAGTATGAGCTTCTTTCTGTTAAAGATTTAAGAAAGGTTACTGTTTTGTATTTTATCAATTGCAGTGTACATTCAGCATTACTTGATATTCATTTCATGTGCAAGGTTATTTATGTAGTGACTTTGAATATTTAATGTTATTCTAGCAATATGACTCACTTTGGGATGGATCATTACTGTGCCCTGATATCATGCCTCAGGCATAAAATGTTTTTAGTGAATTATGTGTTAATCAAGAATATCATTATTTTAACTATTTAACCTTTGTTTTTTAAAACAAGATATTCTCTTTTATGTAATATCTAACCTTATTTTTAATGTGTTTTTATTTATTGATTAAAGTATTACATAGGTGTCCTTATCCCCCAATCCCTCCAACCCCCTGCTCATACCCTCACCTCCCTAGTGTCTATGAACATTGGTTATGCATATATGCATGCATACAAGTCCTTTGGTTGATCCATAGTAGTCCTGCAGGTACAATCTCCAGAGGACAGGACAGGCACCAATGGACCAGCTGCTACTGCTCTCCCTGTGCTTCCTCCAGGTCACTTGCCCTGCTCCAGATGAATTGTGCACAGTGCATACATACGGAAGGAGATGTGAGTAGATAGCACACAGGCAATTAATTTCAAAAGATTTTGGACCAATCATTTCCCTCTTTGGCGTGTTGGTTTGTTCCTTTCTAAGTATTTCCTCAAAAACCTCACAAAAGGAGCAAATACTAATAGGAATAGTCTGTTAAGCCTAATTAAAACCATTAAAATTGGAGATTGCAAAACAAGATGGCGGCCTAGGTAGTCTCCTAAGCTGCCGCCTCATCAACAATTTGGAAAAAAAAAAAAAAAAACAACAACAGCTAAAATCGAAAGGGATCACATCAGATCCACAGGAGAGCTGGCAGAAGGGGAAGACTACAACTAGAGGGCAGGAAAAGCACTGCTGCCGCCATGTGGAGTTTAAAGCCACAATGGAACTGGAGCTGCAGCCGCTGCCGCCGCAGCCACCGCCAGTGAGGGAGGCCCACCAGGAGCAGAGCTCACCCCGCCCCGGGCCCAGGGAGTGGGCTGCCTCGGAGCCAGGCCTCCGTGCACACAGCTTTCCGGCCTGCTTGCCCTGGGAGCTAGGGAACCGACGCCAAGCTGCTGCAGCACCTTCTGCTCCCACCTGGAGCTAGCCGCCTTGGAGCCTGGCCTCCGCTCCCACAGCCTTCTCAGCCCTCCCGCAGTGCTAGTGAGGGAGCTCGGCGCAGGGCCAAGGCCGCGCCTTCAACTCTCGGCCCCAGCGAACCCTCCTCAGGCCGGCCCACTTGCTTGTGGAGCATGACGGAGGACCGAGAGGTTGTGCCCAGAGGACTCTTTGTGGCCTGGAACTCTGGACATCTAAACCCGGGGGACTCTGAAAGCCAGAACATGTGAAGTGTGGGCTGCGGAGGACACTGTGGCAGAGGCGGCCGGGAGCCTCCCCATTCTTCCCCCTTGTGGTCTTCCTGCTCGCTGGCAGCAGCGGGCCAGGGCCCCGGGGGAGAATCGAAAAGAATCCTATCTGAATCCTGAATCACGGGAAAGCTGGCTGAGGGGGAAATCTACAACTGAAAGAAGGAGAGGTGCTGCTGCCGCCATGTGGAGTTTAAAGCCGTTTCCACCGCCGCCACCAGTGAGGAAGGCCCACCGAGAGAGGAACCCGCCCCGCCCCGGGCCCAGGGAGAAGGCCGCCTAGGAGCTTGGCCTCTGTGCCCACAGACTTCCCGGCCCGCCCACCTTGCTGTCCAAGGAGCCAGTGCAGGGCCTCCGCTGTGTCTTCCGCTCGAGGCCAGAGCGAGGCCTTCACCCATCTTTCCCCTCGACTCCGGCCCTCGAGAGGAAGTATCCAAAACACTCTTTGCGGCCTGGGACTCTAAACACCTAAACCTGGGGGACTGAAAGCCTGAACATGTGAAATCAGAGCTGCTGAGGTTGCTAGGGTGGAGTTGGCTTAAGCTGTTCTTCCCCCTCGTCATCCTCCTGCTCACCTGCAGCTCAGGCCCTGAGGGATCCAGGATAGGAGGGCATCAATCGATGGTCCCAGAGGGGCCGTGTGGCCCGGGAGAGCCTTGTGACCAGAGAGCAGTGGGACCAGGGGGAGCCGTGAGTCCTGGGGGGGCGGTGGGACCCGGGGGAGCCCCTAAGTTCATAGCAGCACTATTTACAATAGCTAGGATTAGGAAACAGGCTAGGTGCCTGTCAGCAGATGATTGGAGCAGAAAACTATGGTACATCGACACAATGGAATACTATGCTGCCATAAAAAAGAAGGAATTCTCATCTGGATGGAATTGGAGAACATCATGCTGAATGAAATAAGCCAGTCAATGAAAGAGAAACACCACTTGTCCTCACTCATTTATGGATAATATAGAATATTATAAACTAATGAACAGAAAGATAGATATGGTGACAGTAAAGAAACAAGCAGATTGTTAAATGACAGCGTGGAGGGAAGGTTGATCTAGGGGAGATAAGAGATCAACCGAAGGGCTGGTATGCATGCATATAAGTACAACCAGTGGACACAAAATTCTGGGGAGGGAGGGTATGTATGGGAGGTGGGGGGGGAGTGCAATGGTATGCAATGTACACATATAATACCTTAATTAAAAAATGGAAAAAAATAAATAAAACCATTAAAATTAATTTTGTTTGGACACTTATTGGGAATGTTGGGACTCCCATTGAGATACCATTTATGCACGCTGGGCAGTCACCCAGTAGGGCCCCTGAAATGACTGCTGCTAGGGGCTGTTACACAGCCGCTGCACCCCACCCTGCTGGCCTGGCACCGGCTCTGAGGGCCTCTAGCACTTTCACTGCTCAGCTCATCATCACAGCTGCACCTCCAACCCCTTCAGGTTGTGAGAGGAGACTAAGAGGGTGTGAAGGCCTCTGGGAGACGTTTTCACAAGAAGGCGGACACAGCCATTATTTTTTTTTTATGTGGTTTGTGAACCATTAAATGTCCCCCTTAAAATATATCTTCAGGGTGTGCCCAGTGACAGGGAGTGGAGACTTTAGATGTGAGCACTCTGTGCATTTCATGGTCTGCTGAGGGTATACGTCCCCTGGAGGGCCAGAATAAAAGCAACCTGACCATGCTGGCACTCTCATCTTGGGCTGCTGGTGAAGGAGTGGAGGGGAGAGCAAGAGAACCCTCCACTCTTTCAGCTCCGTGGTCCGGATAGAACAGCCGAACGGGTTGGATCTGGCCCGCAGGCATAGTTTGTCCATGGCTAGCCTAGAGACTCAGCTTTTTGTCAATGTGAAATGGTCCAAATCTAGCAAGCCAGACACAGATTCCACTATAAGAAAAGTACAAATGAACAAAACAAAACAAATCTGAGAGTCAGATAAGCCAGTGCAGTGTCTGTTGGCAGTGTCTCCTCAGAGGAGCTGTTGAGGATCATTGGTAGAAATTCAGTCACCTGGGAACCCACAGAAAGACTTCAAGAGAGGGAATGTCTTAGGCCTTACCACACAGACTCTGTTATGATATATTTACATCATCCTGTATAATAAAAGCCTAATATGCTAAGTGCCTGATCAACTGGTCAGCCATTCAATTAAACGAAGCGTAATATGCTAATGATATGCTAAGGCCACTGAACTGCTTTCTATGACATGCTCTGACCACCAGGGGGCAGACACTCAATGAAGGAGCTGCCCCCTGGTGGTCAGGGAGCTCCCACTGGGGGAGCGCTGCTCATCCAGAAGCTGGGCTCATAGCTAGCCAGCACACTTTAGTAGTGGGAGCCTTTCCTGCTTCAGCAACAACACTAAGGATCTGACTAACTCCATTGGGAGGAGTGGGCCTAAGCCGTCAGTTGGACATCCCCTGAATTTCGTGCACAAGACCTCTAGTAAAAAAATAAAAAGACAAAAATAAATGGGTTAAAAGTATGTTAGTATACTTCTAACTTGGGAAGATGCTGCAATAGTTCTATTCTGAGCAAAGCAAATACAATGATGGTTACAAATGCAGTGTTATTTTCTAGCATGTCTCTTTCAAATGTTATCATAAGAAATTTTATAATAGACACATCATTACTTTTAAAAATGTTACATAAACTTTTCAATGTTGAATAAACCAATCTTGTGTGTAAAATAATATATGGCTTAATTTTACAGAAGAAAATTATAACTATGTATATCAAAATTCAAGTATGTCTTATCAATTCATTCCAAATAAGTAAAGTCTACTATATAAACTTTAATGTTGAATTAAAAAGCTGATTTACCTGTCTGATGTCTTACTTGGAGATAAATTATTAAGCGAAAATACAAATATCCTTTAAAAACATCTTAGATAATAAAGATTCAAAATTGCATAACAATTGTATGTCTCCTCTTTCTAATTCCACAAGAGGCAATAATTATGGGAGAAAAGAAGGCAAATTAAAACTTGTTATTTTTATTTTTAAAAATTTGCTAAGAATACTGTTTATATGTGTGTGGAGTAGGTCATGTGGAAAAGGTGGAAGGTAACTATCAGGAACAGACAACTTTGCCATATTAAAATCTCTATTGTAGTATAGAAGGACCAACAGTTGAATAGCACTATTATAGAAGAACATTCTCTGTGAGCCACTGCAAATAAATCTATAAAGGAGCCAGGAAATATATAGCAGTGATCAATAATGCAAAAACAAGAGGATGGAGTAGAAATCCAATAAATCTTTTCCTTCTGTAATGTTTTTATCATTATCTCCGTATTTTTTAAAAATGTATAGATGCTATATACCCAACTAATTTCTATTTTATTATAAACGTAGACATTGGGGCAAGTATATAAAGATAGACAACATAATTTTCTCATTCCTCACAAGAAATATTATATATGAAAGTCTGTGTAACATGAAAGCTAATTTCTTGGGTGTCTTTATACTGAAAGAACTAGAACTGTACTCTTGTATGGCACGTGGGAAATACTAATGACAGAGAGGCACAAGGATGACACATTGAACTTCAAAGTTTTTTGTCAAATTAACTCTGTGGCTTACCCCACCTGCCAGCCTGTTATTAGAGTAATTATGATATCTATAGTACCGAGCAGTCACTGTATGTAAATTATAATCATAATTAGAAAATTCTAATGACTTTAATTTCTTTGAATCCCCCTTTACTTCTTATCTATGAAACACTATAATTTGTTCAATTTAAACTTTTGAAAGAGTTCACAATGTACTAGGATATTTAAAATAAAAGAACATAATAAAATTTGCTACTTTCCCTTGGGCTATTATAAAGACATTTTGAAATTACCTATGATTTGTCCAAGATCATATTTCATGCTTTTACTACAGGTAATCTTTACTGACATAATTCAGAAAATAGTCCTTTCTTTCTTTTTATGTGTCAGTTATTAAATAATATTAAAGAGAAAAAGATTTTGTGGAACATGGCCTCTGGGGTAAAATAAGTAAGGATAATAAGTCTATATTCTGCAAGATATGCACAATATGCAATAATTTATATTGAAGAAGCTGAAAAAAGTTTAGATTTCTTTTTTATTATATTTTTATTGATTTCAGAGAGGAAGGGAGATAGAGAGAGAGATAGAAACATCAGTGATGAAAGACAATCATTGATCAGTTGCCTCCTGAATGCCCACTACTGGGAATTGAGCCAGCAACCCAGCTTATGTCCTTGACTGGAATAGAACTCAGGACCCTGCAGGCCATGCTGTATCCACTGAACCAACCCATCTAAGGCTAGATTTATTTATTTTATTTATTTTTTAAAATATATTTTACTGATTTTTTTTTACAGAGAGGAAGGGAGAGAAATAGAGTTAAAAACATCGATGAGAGAGAAACATCGATCAGTTGTCTCTTGCACACCCCTTACTGGGGATATGCCAGCAACCAAGGTACATACCCCTGACCAGAATTGAACCTGTGACCTTTCAGTCAGTAGGGTAACACTCTATACACTAAGCCAAACCAGTTTGGGCTAGATTTATTTTTATGCTTTGGTAAATCTATGAAAAAGATTAATATCTATGACATATGTTCATGCAAGTTACAATATATGTCAGTTTGTTTACCTAATTTGCAAGTATATTGTAGATGAAATATTAACTGCAATAGCCTACAACCACTCATTTTTATATGTAAGAATATAATAAATAATTATGTATATTATGCTATACATTAACATGTATCTGGTCTTTAGCAAAAGAGTGAAGCACTAGAAATTTAATAGCTTGCCTATTTCATTTTAACAGTTGTGAGTACATATATACTGTACTCTCCACTTGGAACAAAAATACTTATGCTTAATATGCAAACACTCAATAAGAGAAAGGATATCTGATGTAAAAGAAAGGTATAGAAAATGTTGACTATAGCTTTAAATAAGATCTCTCTAATTTTTCTCTCTCTATGAAAGAGACAAGAGCTTAAGCATCTCCTTATGTCTTGTTCGACATATACTATTGCCCATCTGCTTATTGATTGGTAGGAATCTCCAAATGGGAATTTTATCTCATTAATCATGTCATATCACAGGGATTGGGACCAAAAAAAAAACACCTTTAAACTTCACAGCAAACATCTACTGTCCAGTAAGACAAATGAACAAATATAATACTGATAGAATATCTTCACACTAATTAAAGGTCAGCTGGCATAAAATTTTGCACAGATTTGATTATATTATGCTCTAACCAGTTTCCTCTCTGTGTATAATGAATAAATAATATGAGAATATTCTATCATTTCAACTCTTTGTCATTTTGTCAAACCCCAGAAACATGACTATTAAAAATCTATGCAAAAATCAAGAAGCAATATATATGTTTTAAATAGCACAACATCACATTAAATTAAGCATGCAGCATAGCAAATGAAATTGGAATACTTTTGTTTTGTATTTAGTTTTACACATATTTCAAAGAAGAATACACATTCATAAATTCAGAAGATGGAAACCAAATTTAAGCACACCAAAATTAAAGTTATAACATTTATATATCGACAAGTGGCACTTAGCATGGTGTGCTTATGAAATTCTACAATCTATAGACTGAAGTCTAATTTCAAATCATGAGAAGTGCACTCTTCTATTCATTGTTAATCATTCTAGCTATTTAGGGTCACAAGGAATTAAGACAGGTATCCTCTGATTCTTCCATTAGTATTTCACAGACATCTATGACATATAGTGATTTCACAACTATTTCATGACCTTCTTCATTTCCTCTTCTACCCTCAATGCCTTACTAAGACAATATGAGGCCTGGATTAATTGAATGTTATCCCTTTAATCTACTGCTATCATTATCAACTACATTCAGATATGAAAAGGGTATGATAAAAACTTATGTAAAAATACTCTAAATATAATTTAGATCCTATTTGTTAATACTTTATGACCACTATAGTAATACTAGACATGGTATAGCAGTTTTGCTATGTGATACATTACATTGTATATGAGCTGATTTAAAGGTATTCTATGAGGAAAACAAAAATGGAGTAAGAAATACATTGGATAAAAAGTTGGACAAAAACCTGGAACACCAGCAGAAATAATGAAAATATACCTTATAGTATGGCCATTTCCCAATCCCAAATAAGCATATTTTGTTTATGCTTTCAAACACACACACACACACACACACACACACACACACACACACACACACACACAGTGGTAGACAGAATTTTAAGATGGCCACTAAGGTTACTGTCCTCCTTTTGTACACAATTTGTTAAATCCTCTCCCCTTGAGTGTGGGTGGGAGATTAATGTAATGAGTTATCATTGCATTGATTGTGTGATGTTGAATTGAAAGGGATTTTGAACACAAGATTTATGTTTCTAATCAGTTGACTTTGTTTAATTTTCAAAAAATCATTATTGTTGATATTATATATGACCCTTTCCCCCTCCTTTAACCCTCTCTACCTGGTCCCCACTCTGCCTCAAGCCTTCACCACCCTATGGTCTGTGTCCATAGGTAATGCATATCTATACTAATAAAAGGGTAATATGCTAATTAGACCAGGAGACCTTCTGGACTTCCTTTTGGACAAAGCCATGGTGGTGGGGCCAAAGCAGAAGTGGTTAGGGACAATCAGGCCAGGAGGGGAAGGCAGTTGAGGGTGATAAGACTGGCAGGGGGGCAGTTGGGGGCAAGCAGGCCAGCAGGGGGGGGAGTTGGAGGTGATCAGGCCAGCAGGGAGGTAGTTGGGGGCTAGCAGACTATCAGTGGGACAGTTGGTGGAGATCAGGCTGGCAGGGGGGGGCAGTTGGGGGTGAGTAGGTCAGCATGAGGGGCAGTTGAAGCTAAGAATGCCAGCAGTGGGGACAGTTTGGGGCAAATAGGTCAGCAGGGGAGACAGTTGGGGGTGAGCAGGCCATCAAGGAGGGGGAAGTTGGGGGCAAGCAGGCCAGCAGGCAGAATGGTTGAAGCAATCAGGCAAGCAGGCAGGTGAGCGGTTAGGAGCCAACGGCCCTGGATTGTGAGAGGGATGTCTTCTGAGGGGTTCCCAGATTGGAGAAGGTGCAGACCAGGCTGAGGGACATGCCCCCAGGTGCACAAATTTCATGCACTGGACCACTAGTCTATATAATAAAAGCCCAGCAACCATTATGGTGGAATTACTGGAACAACATATTGCTATGATGCATTGGCCACAGGGGCCACCACCAGCATTATTGGTGAGCTTGAAGGCTCCCGGACCAGTTGTTCAGCCACTGTTAAGGCACTGGTAAAGAAGAACCCAGCAAGACACCCATTAAAAACATAAATGGTGTTAAAACAAGTCAGAGGAAAATCACTTGGGCAAAAAATGAAAAAGGATTCCAAGTTAAATTTATAGAAAATATTCCTTTATTAACTTTTGGTCTAGAATATGCTTGTATATTTTCAGAAAACAACTCTGAGACCATGTGTATTCCTGCAACAGAAAGGAATTGACAGGACTGCTCCAATCATGAAGACAGAAGAGAAGCAATCCAGAGATGGAAGACTCTTACGACACCTTGCCATAATAGCAGTCAGCAGCTGTTTATCATTGCAGGCTGCCCAGGACCAAACCAGAGAGGGTTGGACCTGCATTACCACCATTTGCCCACCACCCAGAACTGAAATATCATTGCTGACATGTACAAATAAGGAACTTTTTGACATTGAAGTTGGATCTCAAAAGAACTGGTGGCCCAGAAAGAAGCTCACTATAGACTGATTCATATGTCTTTCAGTGTAACGATTATTGCTTGTCTCATTTTTATTCTTATAAGTATATTTCCAGTAGGACATGATCTCACTCATCTGGGGAAAATGGTGAACAACATAGACTGGTGAACAAGAACAGACCCAGAGATAAGGAGCCATGGGTCAGATTGTTGGACCTCAAAGGGAGGGTGGAGATAAAAGGGAGATTAACCAAAGGATTTATGTGCATACATATGAGCCTAACCAGTGGTCAAGGACAATAGGGGGGTGGGGCATGAGTGGAGGGGGATTGGAATGGGGGGTTGAGGACAAATATGTGATACCTTAATCAATAAAGAAATTTTAAAAATAAAATAAAATAAAATGAAGAAGAACCCAAAGGTGGCCAGCATGAGCATGCAGCTTGAGATGAAGGCTCTGTGGGTCAAATGCAATCAGCTTGGCACCGAGATGATGGTCACCAAGGCTGGCCGATCATGGTGACCCTCTCCCTGCTGTGATCCTCCCCATGTGGTGCCAGTCTAGGGCAGTAAACTTTGGCCAGATCCACATGAGCAAGGCTGAGAAGCAGGGTGAGGGGAATGGGCTGGACACTGTGGGTCCCTCTTAGTGTGAACCAGCTCCTTTGCTCTCTGAGTCCTGGCTCTTGGGCTGGGTTGGAGACCTAGCTTGGGGTCTCAAAAGTATTTTAATTTTTGTAGATTCAATTGTTTACAGGCTGACAGTGGATTGCACATAAAATGAAATTCAGTCTTTGGTTCCTTAGTTCAGTCTATCCTGGATAAAGAGGAGAAGCTGGGCACATTTTAGGGGAGAGTTAAGACTCTAAAAACAGTGTATTCTATTCCATGGAAATTGCTACCCAGTTGTCTTAGGCTTAAATTCCAGGTGATTGTGGGGCCTGGTTCTGCCACTGGGGCCTTTGTCTTCCAATTTAATTGTCTTCAAACAGTCCCAAAAAGTATTTTAATTTTTATAGATTCAATTGTTGATTGATAAGTATTTATTGACAATTTATTGTTCATATTTTTAAATTGTTTTTTTATATTTTATTCTTGTTACTAACTGAATTTCTCATGCTGCTTTTAAGATTATCTCATTCTCTTCAACATTGGCATTTTAATTATGGTGTGTCTTGATATGGTCCTCTTTGGATTCCTCTTGGTTGGGGTTCTCTGTGCTTCCTGGACTTATAAGTCTATTTCTTTCACCAGGCAAGGGAAAATTTATGACATTGTTTCTTTAAATAACTTCTCAATATCTTGCTCTCTCTCTTATCCTTCTGGCACCCCGTAATTCAAATGTTGGTATGCATGAAGTTGTCCCAGTTTCCTTACTCAATCTTTATTTTTAAATTTTTTTAAATTTTTGTTCTTATGATTGGGTGATTTTCCTTCCTCATATTCCAAATGGTTGATTTTATTCTCAGAATCCTCTATTCTACTGTTGAATCCATGTAAATTATTCTTTAAGTTAGTATATGCTTAATTTCTGACTGGTGCTATTTCATGTCTTTGAAATTCTCACTTAGATTCTTGAAAGTCTCACTAAGTCCCTTGAGGCTCTCATTAAAATCATTGAGAAACCATATAATCATTGTTTTGAACTCTGTATCTAGTAGTTTGCTTGTTTCCATTCCATTTACTTATTTTTTTAGAGATTTCTTCTGGTCTTCCTTTGTGATATGCTTCTTTGTCTCTGCATTTTGTTGGCTTCTCTGTTTCTTTCTGTATATTAGATATACCTGATAGGTCTCTTACAATTGATAGACACTTACTTGATGAAACATTTCTAGGTTTATTAGCTCAGAACCTCCTCATGACAACCCAATGAGGTAGGTGGAGAAGAGATTACAATTCCCATGGTATATGGGTATGTATAAATGAAGCTCAGAGAGAAAAAGTGTCAAGCCCAGTGGTTCCCAAGGTGCAGCACATGCCCCATGGGAGGACCATTTGATTTTAAGTGAGTACAATTCAAGAATGAGTTAACAGTGAATTTTTTGCATTTCTTATGCTTCTAGGGGGCCTCATATACAGTGTATCTTGAATAATAAAAGGCTAATATACAAATGACCAAATGGTGGAATGACTGGTCACTATGATGTGTGCTGATCACCAGGGGGCAGACACTCAATGCAGGAGCTGCCCCTTGGTGGTCAGTGTGCTCAAGGCTGGCCAGCACAGCAGCAGTTTGGGAGACTCTCCCACCTCCATGGCAATCCTAAGGATGTCCAACTGATGGCTTTGTGGGCCCAATCCATCAGTTGAATATCCCCCCAGGGCTCCCAGACTGCAAGAGGGCGCAGGCCAGGCTGAGGGACTCCTCCCCCAAGTGCACAGATTTTGTGCACTGAGCCTCTAGTACTTAATAAATTAATTGGGCAATGTAGCAGCATATAAAATTAACACCCAGAAATCTATGGCTTTTAAGAAATATACATTTTTATTGATTTCAGAGAGGAAGGAAGAGACAGATATAAACATCAATGATGAGAGAGAATCATTGATTGGTTGTTTTTTGCATGCTCCCTACTGGGGATCAAGCCTGCAACCTGAGTATGTGCCCTTGACCAGAATCAAACCTGGAACCCTTCAGTCCACAGGCCGACAGTCTGTCTACTGAGTCAAACCAGCTAGGGCTCTATGTCTTTGATATACACCATCTGTTATATAGGATTTGTGGTTTAATAGATCACCAAATCAACACATGCTACAACATCATTATTAAAAACAAGAGGTCATAATGATGACTATTAAAGTATGATTCTCCTGTAAATGTGTTTTCAACTTTGCTGATTGCTTGATGGTCTGATGGATGAAAATGGTCACCAGTTTTTTGGAAAGTTTTCAAATATCCAATAGTAATTAAAACCCAAAGGGACTGAGGCTGAGTATATAAACTCACTAATTTCATTTTTAGTTGAAAATGATTTCATCCTTCCTTATATTTCTTCTTATAATATTGGGAGAATACTACTCTGGAAAAATTATCTTGAATTCACTCTTATCGCATATATATTTAAAAAACATTAATTAAATTCATTTCTAATGTATTGGCCAATTATGTGGGCTTCTCAAATCAATTAATGTCATTAACATGACAATTTATTATATTTTATTAAATAAACATATTAATTGAACCAGTAAGGTAGCATTAAAGAAAAAAAAGTAATTTTGTGATAGCAAATGTATATGACATTCCTGAAACTTCTGCTTACTGTACTAACACTAATATTAATATGGTTTATTTTAATTTATTTCTCTCTTAGTCATACTGAATATGTTATTGCAGAAAGCCATTTTAATATTACAGAAACATTTAACTCACCAGAATTAAGTTCTATAAACTCATATAGGTAATTTTTTTGTTCCTGCAAGCACAGGCCTGTGTATGTTTGTGTGTGCAAGCACTATCAGAGAGTAATCTCTGGAGTGCACTAGAGCACAGTTGTTCAATATCATAATTTAAAGCTGCTTATGCAACAAATGCAGCTACTGTAAACAAAGAGCAGGTTGGCTAATAAACCACAAATATGTGTTGTGCAAGCAAAATCCTACAGATGTCAGACATTTTAGTATCTCAGATTAAGCACTTTGTGTTTATATGTAAGCCTTATTTAGTCATGCAATTAAATGGCATATTTTTCCTTCAAAGCAAATTCAGTTTCCTCACATTTGTTAAGTAAAGAGAGTGTTTAATAATATGAGAGCGTCCATGAGAGTAGCAACTCTACTCCAATTTTTAAAGGTTTATTTTTATAAATAATAGAGAGCAATGTATTAATGAAAATTGTTTATATTAAAATAAGTTTATAGACATAGCTAGCAACAATTATTTAGCTCAAAGATGTGTTTGTCATAAAAGAGAGAATGCTTTACTTGAAAATCTACTTTAAAATGGGACAGATGATAAAGTCTTCTTATTGGGTTAAAATCTTGCATTGTGTACAAATAATAAATATAAACATCCAAAATTATTTGTCTACTTAGCCTATTTAAGGCGTTGTGCAATAAATATTTTTTCTTGTCTCAGCACCATGTAATATTAAATTTTCTGTTGTTGTCATAAAATGTAAGCTGATCGGACAAAGCATATTATTCTGATAACTGAGTACACATGGGGACCATTATACACTAGATTTCAGTGTTTAATATGGTATAAATCTTTGTGAGGCCTCAAATTTTATTGAATTCACAGAAGGTGATTTTCCTTATTAAATACTGAAGGGAGGGGGTAACTCCAGGGGATTCAGACCTTTTAAAATCTCTTCATGATAATTTTGTTCCTGCCTAGCATATAGGTCCTAGAAGACTGAGGGGAAAAAAAAGACTAAGCATTTTTTTAAACATTTGCCAAATGTATAATACAAGCAAGCTCTAATGAATATTTTGTTCCTTTAGTGAAAAAGTAATTGTGTTTATATGTGAAGTATTATTCAACAGAAATACAATAACCTAAAAATGTTTGGATCAATGCAAAAATAATTAACCTATCAATAAGCTATGTTCATCTATGCTTATAAGATTTGAAATGTAAAAGTAAATGATTAATTGAAAATAAAAAAGGCCCATAATTGGCCCTGAACATAATAGTGATTTTTTTGTCACTACATTAATTTTTTAATAATACATTTTTATTTTTTCATTAGAGTAGACATAAAATATTATATTACTTTCAGGTGTACAACCCTATGAATAGACATCACATAACCTATGAACTGATTCCCTCAGTAAATCCAGCACCCATCTGGCAACATACATAACAACACTATCTACCATATTCTCCATGCTGCAATTTATATCCCATGACTATTCTGTAACTACCAATCTGTACTTCTGAACCTCTTCACCTTTCTTACCCTATCAAGTTTCATTTAAATGCCTTCTCTCATTAATTTCTAATAAAGATATCTACTGCCAAGATTTTTTTCCTGTTCAAAAATTTTAATTTCATGACTTTGGAATATATACAGTTAATAGATGTTTTTCTGTTTTGTTTCCTTTTTGTTTAATGTTATTATTCTCACCATCACTGAATCACGGTATCAAAAGTTCAACATTTTTCTGAAAGCAAGTTATACAAAGCTATTTAATCAAACTGATATGTTTTTTTATTACTTTAGACAACATACAAGGCTATCTAAATCTCTGCTAATGCATTTGAAAATGAGAAAAGTCTAGGGCAAAGCTTTTCCCTCATAATCTAAAATTAAATTTAATTAAAAGTTTACTAAGTGCCCACTATGTATATAATATAAAATTAGTATATTTCTCATAAATTAAATTATGTGCTAAAATAAACATATTTAGTCTTATCTTCAATAAGCATTGATGGGATTTAGAGTTGGTACTGTGGATCTTTGCATGAATAAATGTGTATTTGTATTTGTGTTAACAAAGCAATAGCACACTTTGTACAAAGACACATAGCAAATATAATTAAATCTGTAAAGTTAAATGAATGTTTTAATAAATGTTACCAACAGACAAATTTAATCCAACTGGAATATCTATTACAATTTACAAAATGTTATTTTAACCTGGCAACATTAGCCCATTTGAGAGATATAGTCAAATTATATATATATATATATATATATATATATATATATATATATATATATTTAATTTTAAAGTCATTCAAGGTGTGGTGGATTATTGTATAGATTATTTTAAAGAATGGCCCGAATGTGAATCTGTGAAGTAAATTAAATGAGAGAATTAGCATTAGTTAAGTATGTGAACAATATGGTTGGTTTCTACGATGGCTTCCCCATAAATTATCAATAATTTCATCCTTACATCCATGCATTTTTTAGATAACTCATAGAACACCACTCTGTTCTCAGTGGTATGGTTGATGACATTAACACACCAGTGGAAAATATATATATTTCTTGCTCTACTTGAGCTTACATGGAGAAACAATTCCTTCCTTATAGTAAAAGAACAATTTATTACTATTCTGAAATATGTTATGAGTAAACAACACATGGTATTATGAGAATAGTAGGGGGGCTCACGGTCTAGGAGAAACCAATCTGCCAATCCCTGAGACTCCTGGGAGACCTAACTGTTCCTCACTCACACACACACACACCACACAGGTCCACACACATCTCTTCTCTTTCTCCTTTGACTCATTCACATTCTCTCTCTCCCTGCCATCCTGCAGGCTGCCTTGTTCCACACACCTGTTTTTTAATTTTGGTTCTACGTTTCTAAATGATTTGTGAGTGATAAATTAGTCAATTTACAGATTTACTAACTGCTTAGGTTTTAGTGGAATATTAAAACATCCACATGTAATTTATTTTAAAATGTTTGGAAAATATAGAAACAATATGGATAATATCTTTAAAGTGTCAGGTCTTCTTGAAGTTCTATTGAATTCTTATGAAATGTAAAATTATACATTGTGCAGGAATTTTTAGTGAGAAAAGTTGGAAGTTGTTAGCTAAATCCCACAGTCACAATTTCTCAGAATGTTGATTTTGATTTTCTTGAAGGAGAGCTGCTGAATATATATATCCTGTTTCTCTGAAAATAAGACAGTGTCTTATATTAATTTTTGCTCCCAAAGATGCGCTAGGTCTTATTTTCAGGGGATGTATTATGTTTCCATGAAGTAGGTCTTATTTTCAGAGGATGTCTTATTTTCGGGGAAACACGGGGTGTGTGTGTGTATATATATATATATATATATATATATATATATATATATGTGTGTGTGTGTGTGTGTGTGTGTGTGTGTGTGTGTGTGTGTGTATATATATATATATATATATATATATATATATATATATATACATTCTTCTAGAAGTGGAATCACTGGGTTATAAGACACTTACATGGTTTTCTTTTCTTTTCTTTTAGGTAACTCCATACTGCTTTTAACAGTAGCTACCACAAGCTGCATTCATACTCATGGTGCACAAGGGTTCCCTTTTCTCCACATCCTTGCCAGCACTCGTTGCTTGTCATTTTCTTTTTTTACAATAAATCTTTATTGTTCAGATTGTTACAGGTGTCCCCCCCACCATAGCTCCCCTCCACCTGATTCCCCACCCCACCTCATGCCCTTACCCCACCATTGTCTTCATCCATAGATGTAAGATTTGTGTCCAATCTCTTCCTGCATCTCTCAGACCCCCTTCTCCCTGAGAATTTAGTCCACTCCCTTTATATGTCCCTGATTCTATTATATTCACCAGTCTATTCTGTTCATCAGATTTTTTATTCACTTGATTTTTAGATTCACTTGTTGGTAGGTAGGTATTTGATGTCTTTTTGTTGTTCCTAATTTTTACCATTACTTTTTCTTCTTCTTCCTCTTCTTAAAGAATACCCTTCAGCATTTCATGTAATCCTGGTTTGGTGGTGATGATCTCCTTTAACTTTTTCTTGTCTGTGAAGCTCTTTATCTAATCTTCAATTCTGAATGATAGCTTTGCTGCTTGATGATAGCTATTTTGAGTTGTTTGAGATGATATCTTATTTGATTTTAATTTTCATTGATCTGATGACTATGTTGAATATCTTTTCATATGTCTTTGGAGAAGTGTCTATTCACATCTTTTGCACATTTTTAATTGGATTGTTTTGCTGCTGTTTTATAAGTTCTTTATAAATTTTGGATATTTCTTATCAGATTAATCATGACAAACATGCTCACCCATTCAGTGGATTGTTTTTCATTTTGTTGAGGGTTTCCTTTGCTATACAAAATTTCTTTCATGTGATCTAGTCCCATTTGTTTATTATTTTATTATTTTTTATCTTGCCCAAGGAGATATATCAGAAGAAATATTGCTATGAGAAATGTCTGAGATAGTAATACATATGTTTTCTTCTAGGATTTTTATGGTTTTGAGTCTCACATCCAAGTCTTTAATCAACTTTGAGTTTATTCTGTCTGAGATGTTAGAAGATGGTCTAGTTTCATTTTTTTGCATGTATCTGTCCAATTCCCCCAACATCATTCATTGAACAAGCGATCTTTCGTTCATTGTATTTTTTTCTTCCACTGTCAAATATTAATAGCTTATAAAGGCAGGGATTTATTTCTGGGCTCTATATTCTGTTCCATGGATCTATATGTCTATTTTTATGCCAGTTCCATGATGATTTGATTACTATTGCCTTGTAGTTTAGTTTTATATCAGAAAGCATGGTTCCTCCAACTTTATTTTTCTTTCTCAAGATTTCTGTTCCCATTCAAGGTCTTTTGTGCCAAGAAACCCAAAACACTAATGTGAAAGAATATATGTGCCCCCATGTTCATTGCAGCATTATTTAAAATAGCTAAGATCTGGAAGCTGCCCAGGTATCCATATGTAGATGAGTGTATAAAAAGCTGTGGCACATTCACACAGTGATATACTACTCTGCCATAAAAGGAAGAAAAATTTACCCTTTGCGACAGCATTGCTGGACCTGGAGAACATTATGCTAAGTTAAATAAACCAGTCAGAAAATGACATGTACTATATGATTCATTCATATGTGGAATTTAATGAACAAACTTAACTGCCAAGCAAAATGGAGTTTACTCATAGAGAGTAGGTAGGTAGCACCTGTGTCATGGGTGAGGGGAATCGGAGGAATTGAGCAAAAAAGAAAAAAAAAGAGAGAGAATAATCATCCACATAGAAAACAGTGTATTGATCTTGGGGATGTAGAAGAGGGCATAGAGGGGATAAATAATGATGGACAATATATAATATAATATAATATGTCTGTAATAATTAAAGTGCAATATGCTTATTAGACCAGATGTCCTTCCAGATTAAGCTGGTGTTGTGAGGGAAGCCCGGATCCCAGGTGCCAGAGGGAAGCCAGTGACAGCAGCTGGGGGAAGGAAGGCCTACTCTTGCATGAATTTTTTGCATCGAGCCTCTATTTATAATATAATTTTATATAATATAAAGAATAAAAATGGTCTTCTAGAGACGTCTAACATGAGGAAAATCAAATGGTTGAATGTACTTTATTTTATAGAAGCTGTTTAGCCATAGAGATATAATAAATAGGGGGGAAATTAAGATGGATTTTGAATAATAATCTTTTCCTTAATTGGTTCCTGAATTTGAACTTAATGATTCTTCTTTTCTATATATAGTTATATATAAGTAGCTGTTGTAGAAAGTGGGGAAAAGAACCATGGAAACCTGTTTATCTTGATTTAGTAACAAAAATGTATCTTGTATATTATATCTCTGATATTGCTTTAAGAAATATAATAGGTTTATATTGGTTTGTTTAGCATCAACTGGTAACAGTTGAATAAAGGACGATTTTTTTAAAACAATATCTTACTAGAGAATCTAAACACTGATCTGGAAATACATAACTGAAAACATGAGACCGTTTTTTCTTCTGGCAAATAAAATAGCTGCCTGAAAAACTTCTGAGCACCTTGCATTAGAAGAGAACCAGAATCCAATTATGTGCCGATCTTAAAAATAATTCTGTAATAACATTGTTTCCTAATGAGTGTTCTCATATAATTTGTTAACTCACTTAAAAAAATATTATTTTGCCCAGCCAGTGTGGCTCAGTGGTTGAGCATTGACCTATTAACCACGAGGTCATGGTTAGATTCTGATTTCTAGTCAGGGCGCATGCTGGGGCTGAGGGCTCATTCCCCAGTGGGGGTCATGCGGGAGGCAGCCAATCAGTGATTTTTTCTCATCATTGATGTTTCTCTCTCTTCCTCTCTGAAATCAATAAAAATATATTTTAAAAAATAAAACAAAAATACTTATTATATATATATATATATATATATATATATATATATATATATTAATCTTTATTGTTGAAAGTATTACAGGTGTCCCCCTTTTCTCTCCATTGACCTCCTCCTCCTCCTCACTCCAGCCTCCTGCCCAGGCCTTCACCACCCTATTGTCTGTGTCCATGGGGTATAAATCTATGCAAATACTAAGTTCTTTGGTTGATCTCTTTCCCTGCCCCTCCTTTCCCTTTAAAAATCATCAGTCTGTTGCATATTTCCTTGTCTCCGGATATATTTGTCAGCTTATTTTGTTCATTAGATTTCAAATATAAGTGAGATCACGTAATTGAGAGGTTCAGAGTGGGCTGGGGTTGCACACCTATGACATGAGGCCTTACTGTATCAAAGACGCTTTTATTTCAGGCACCTCAGTGCAGGTGGGCTGAGTCTGAAAAAGAAGTCAGTAGAGTCTAGAGGGAGAAGCAGATTTTTATTAATCCTTGCTGGCTGCAAGCCGTTCTTCTGATGTAAGGGTCCAGTCCATCCTTGGTTCCTCCTGATTCCAGGTGTCTTCTGGTCATCTAAGCTTTTCGTTGATAAAGACTGCAAGCTTTCTGCAAGATAACTACTAAGCACAATAAGTTTTCCTCTGCCCCATTTTATTCCCTTTCACCCTTTCAGTAATATTTTTCTTTCTCTGACTGGCTTATTTCACTTAGCATAATACTCTCCAGGTTCCTCCATATTGTCTCAAAGGGTAAGAAATCCTTCTTTTTTTTTAAAGCTGCATATTAGTCCATTATATAAATGTATCACAGCTTAAAAACCTTATTTTATTTCTTGACTTTAAAAAAATACAGTATACACTCTCTTATTATTACCACTTAGAAACATTTTGTAAGAAAAATAGATTAATATGTCACAGTAACTACCTGACATCTCATCATTATTTTAAAAATAAAATCTTAAAACTGACATACTAGAAAAGAAAAAAACAAAAAAAAATTACATTCTAGTAGGACTAATAATTTCATTAAGTTTGTTCCATGTTTCAAAACTGTTGTTATATGCAATAAATAATTGCCACATGATCTTCTTTACATAGCATATATATCATTACTTCTTTATAAATATGGAGTATTTTTAATATTTTTATCTTAAATTGTTTTTGTCTGATATTAATATCTTATACCTTTTTTCTTTTATGATAATTTGCCTGATATATTGTGATTTTTTTTCCTTTGATTTCTATGTGTGCAGAAGAATTTCATTGATGATTAACGGTTTAACAGCTGAAAGAATGCATTATAGTATAATATGGCAAAACTTTAAATCTAATATCAAGCAATTCAGTTTTTATGATTGAGAATTTTATTATAAACATTATTATATATTTTGTGAAAGTTCAAATGTTACATCAAGGTATAAACACTCCACTAGAGAAATAAGTAATACTTCTTCACATCCAAAGGTTCCTCCCATTCCCTACCCACATCCCACCCAGAGGTCTGGTCTTAACAGTACCCTGCGCACATGGAGTTGCTGGGATCTCTGCGTGTACCAGGCAGGGTGAGGTCCTCCTGTCTGCTGACCTCTGCCTTAGTTAACAGGCAAGGGGAGAATGAAAACCCCAGCTGAAAAGGAGAGACATTTGCATACATTTGTATAATATCCATCCCAGGCCACATGATTTCCACTCCTAATGCTCTCTCAGACTGATGAGTTTATGGGGGAGACAACAACAACAAAAAGTAGTCTTCTGAGGTCTCAGCATTTTTAAAACATCTCCCTTCATTTTGAAAGGAGTTTTGGGGGTAAAATAGGAATTTTTAGGGGTGAAATAAGCAGGTTTAGGAATTTTTAGAAATTAAGGGGCCCCATGGAAAACACACAGAGCTACAGAGCTGGGAGAGGTTGCATTTTCACAAGACAAGGGAGCAGAAACAGTTACATTTCCAAAAGACTAGGGAACTGGGAGTAGCCAAAAGGTCTATATTTACAAAATAAAGATGGACGAAGAAAGCCCAGAGGGAATGGAAGAACAAGGGAGGAGGCCTCACATTCCCCATGTGATGTTTGACCTTTGAGCTCAGGAGTTGCTATAGTGACCAAATCAGAGGGAATATTGACCAATCAGAAGGGATATCAGGATACAGGAACTGCAGCCTTTATAAACAGTGGAAATCCTCCTCCCCACTTGAGAGTCTATGCTGTGAGATCCTTTGCCCTTCCCCATGTGGGAGTCTGCTTTCTTATTCAATAAATAAGCACCTTTGCTATACTATCTCCTGCCCATGGACTCATTTTTTGACTCCTATGGTCAAAGAGCCTGGGAACCATCCTGCCCAGGGGAAGACTGTGTGTCCAGTCCAAAATTTCCGTATCAATTTGAACAAACACCCAACTTCAATTCTGAAAAAGTGAAATTTTGTAACAGACACACACTAACAGAGAAAACTGTGCATATGTTGTAGGAATGGCTAGAAGGAAGGGGATGTGAGAAGGTGGGTGAGAAAACAAACTGGAGGGAAAGGAAGGAGGGAAGCCCACACTGTTATATGGTCCAAAAGAAAAGAAGTAAGGACCACTGCAGCACTGGGAATTACACTTGTCATAGACCTACTACCCCTACCGTGGTTACAAGTGAATACAAAATGAGATAAATAAAAACATGCTGGATTTTACAGTAAACAAGTGAACCAAACAAGTTTGCAACGGTATGTAATTTAAAAAGATTGTGTACTCGCCCTGGCTAGTTTGGCTCAATGGATAGAGCATTGGCTTGCAGATTGAAAGGTCCCAGGTTCATGTACCTTGTACCTTTGTTGGGGGCATGTACCTTCTTTGCCGGCACATCCTCAGTGGAACGTGTGCAGGAGGCAGCTGATCGATGTTTCTCTCTTATCGATGTTTCTAACTCTGTCTCCCTTGCTCTCTGTAAAAAATCAATAATATATATATATATATATTCATTTATATATGTTTATATAAATATTTCATATTAATATATATCATATATAATTATATATTAATATATATTTTATATAAATATATTATTTTATATATTTAAAATATGTTTATTATATATGTATATTATATATATATGTTATATATGTTATTTATATATATATATAAAAGATTGTGTACTCTACCTGAGCTTGCATCAGGGCTCCTCCAGGTGTGTACAATAGGCATAATGCACTAACGGGAAGAAGCCAGTTGTTAAAGTCACTTAGCTATACTGAGAAACTGAAACTTTTCCCTAGACACACATTTTTCACAGATTCTAGTTTCCTGAGGTTTTCTTTGTGTTTAAACTTATCGTCCTGTGTTTATTGTTGGAGCTTTTCAATCCTTAATCTCAGGCTTCCCACAGAAAGTGAAAATTATTCTTGCTTTTATTATTGAAAAAGTGTAAAGCACTTGGAAAGGAAATACACTGAAAAAAATAGATTGAAAATTCTAGAGCCTCTTAGCCTGAGGAAAATATTGTTTTTATATTAGCCTTAGGCAAGTTACTTCACCACTCTTTTTTTCATTTCCCTTTTTATAAGCATGGGATGACAGATGATAACTATCTCTCAGCAATTTTTGTAATGAGGATTAAATAACAAATCTTGAGAACTTAGAAATATTTATTGCATATATTATGTGTTTGATTCATGTTAATGATATTATTATACAATAAAAGGCAGCTATTGCCATCATTTTGTCCTCAGCTCCTAAATTAAGTAATATTTTGCATATAAATACATTAGACCACTAACTTACACCATACACAATAAACTCAAAATTGATAAAAGACTTAAATGTAATGAAACCATAGAAATCTTAGAAGAAAACATAGGCAGTAAAATCTCAGACATTTCACATAGCAGAATTTTTGCGGATACATCTCCTAGGTCAAAGGATATAAAGGAGAAGATAAATAAATGGGACTACATCAAAATAAAAGCTTCTGCACAGCAAAAGAAACCAAAAACTTAGGCAGAACTTAATGTTTGAAAACTTCCCACTTTGTTAAGTTGATATGTCTTTGGGAAACTTTAATGTTAGGAAATGCTGATATGAAACATTACTAATTTCTAAATCCTATGGAAAAGAACTTGGGGAGCTTTTGAATATAGAGAATTCTCATGTAGGGAAGTGGTCCGTTATAGATGTATCAAAATATTACACATTCTAAACTGAGATTTAATCCTCAAATGTGTTCATTTTACTTGTCCTGAAATAATATCTACAATTATAAAACTTTAAGAAATAAATTGTTATTTTCCCACTATGAGAATCTATAATGTTAAGTGTATTCTTAGAAAATAAAGTTTTTAAAAATAAAATTCTGTATAATAAAATGTTAAAAATTAAATTAATATGTAAATGACTATATATAATAGTATCACAAATCATAATATTCTTAAAATGCATGTAAAAAGTGTAAGAAATCAAAACAAATATGGAAAATATTTCTGAAAAGAAATTAAAAATATATGTTAATAGAGATAATGCCCCTGTTCATGGATTGTAAGACCTAATATATTTAAGTTAAATTTACTCTATTTTTTCTATACTGTAGTACCAATGAAAAACCCAGCAGGATTTTTTTGTATAAATTGATTAAATGATTCTAAATTTTATATAAAGTATCTGGGAGATCCAATACTATATTGAAAAGAAGAAAATTGCACAATTCACATTACTTGATTTGAAGATGTACTCTAAAGCAATACTAATCAAAAATGTTTCATAATGTTATAATGAAATGGAAAAAAATGAGTCAATGAAGAAAAGGAGGCCAGATATAAATATCTATGCTTATATGATTTTAGTTTCACAGCCTTGTATATACACTGAGTGGCCAGATTATTATGTACTCTACTATGGTCACTCAGTGTGTGTGTGTGTGTGTGTGTGTGTGTGTGTGTGTGTGTGTGTGTAATTCGTGCATGGGTGGGGTCCGGCCAGCCTGGCTAAGAGGAGGGGACATGGGTGGTTGCATGGGCGGTTGGCTTGACTGCTGGTCGAACTCCTGGTCAAGGGGCCATTTGCATACTATTCTTTTATTATAAGGATATACACGGAGTGGCCAGATTATTATGCATTCAGAGATCATAATAATCTGGCCACTCAGTGTATATTGCTAACTCACATAGCATAAAGTTACAAAAGTATTAATTCAGTGGACTAGTATATTAACAGAGTTGTGAATATTTTCATTAATCAAAAATAAAATCTAACTATAAAAATTAGAAGTCATCCCCTACTTCTTAACAACATACACACTGTAAGCAATGAGATAGGTAGTTAGGTAGGTATCTAATAAAAGAGTAATATGCAAATGTGCCATACCTCTGCTACACCCACAAGCCACGCCCATGAGCCATGCCCACCAGCCAATCAGAGTGGGTATGCAAATTAACAGCCAAGATGGATCCTGCCACAGAGAGCAAGAGGGAGGCTTGGGTTTCTCTGGCAATGGAAGAAGCCAAGCTTTCTGCCTGCCCTTGCCAGCTTAAGCCTCTACTCCAGGCTACAAACTTTCAGTTATAGAAGGTAAACAAATCTAAACAGAAATGGCGGCAGCCACGGAGCAAGCAGAAGGCTTGGCTCCACTCCAGGCTACAAAGTTTCAATTGTATAAGGTAAATAAATTCCAGATAACAGGGCCTCTGCTTGGGTCACCAGGGAATATGGCTTGCCTGCAAACCACCATAGGCCTTTCACCCAGGCCACCCCGTGCCCCAAGGGACCCTCCACCCTGCTCCAAAACACCCTTCATGCAAACCAGTTGGCCCCCACCCATGCACCAGGTCTCTATCCTATCTAGTAAAATAATAATATGCAGATTGTCCATCACTCCAACACACAAGTTGGCTGACCCCATGTGGTCAAAGATTCTGCCCCCATGTGGACACGGATGGCCACCACAAGATGGCCAGCACCAGGCCTATAAGGGAGCACAGTTGGTTGTGATCAACCCTACAGAGGAGGGAAGTTAGGGGTGACCAAGCTGCAGAGGAGGGAGTTATGGGCAAACAGGCTGGCAGGGGAGCAGTTAGGGGCAATCAGGAAGGCAGGCAGGTGAGCAGTTGGGAGCTAGGAGTCCTGGATGGTGAGAGGGATATCAGACTCCCCGTTTAAGCCATATAATAAAAGGATAATATGCAAATTGACCCTAAAAGTAGAACAACTGGGAATGTCTGGCCACTATGATGCACGCTGACCATCAGGGGGAAGATGCTCAATGTAGGAGGGTCAGTGTGCTCCAGTGGTCAGTGCACTCCCACAGGGGGAAGTCCACTCAGGCACAGCCAGGCTGATGGCAAGTGCAACAACAGTGGTGGGAACCTCTCCAGCTTCCAAAGCAGTGTTAAATCTGTCCAACTGAAGCTTAGGCTCACTACCCACAGCTGCCAGAGGGATGTCTGATGGCCAATCCTGTTCTCCCCCAACTGCCCTCCCCTGCTGACCTGATCACCCCCAAGTGCCCTCCCCTTCAGGCCCAGTCCTCCCCAACTGCCCATCCATTGCAGGCCTGGTCCCCTGAACTGCTCTCCCTACAGACCTGGGTCCCCCCTACTTGCCATCCCCTGCAGGCCTGTTTTCCCCCAACTGCCCTTCCATGGAGGCCTGGTTCCTCCCAACTGCCCTCCTCTGCAGGCCAGATCATCCACAACTGCCCTGCCCTGCTGGCCATCTTGTGGTGGACATCTTTAACAACATGAAAGTAGCCATCTTGTGTGTTGGAGTGATCGTCAATTAGCATATTACTTCTTTATTAAATAGGATTATGGTGTTATCCACTCTATTACTAATATATCAACATATTAAAAGTTATTCATTCATGTGATATCATTTTTATCTTTTTATATAGCCTAAGATGACATTAATATGAACAAATAGACCTACCACTAAGTAATGTAGATTACAGATGAAAAAGACATATTGGTCACCTTGTCCAGCCTCCATATTTTTCCTAAATCTATATCTATCTATATCTATCTATCTATTTATCATCTATCTATCTATCTATCTATCTATCTATCTATCATCTATCTATATCTATATATTTATATATAAAGAAGTAATATGCAAATTAGGCTGAGACTCCATAACAGTCAAAACCAGCTCAGGAGGAGGGACTGAGTGCAGTCCCGAGCCTGAGAGAGCAACACTCAGACTCTGCCCGGAGCCTAAGAGAATTACATGCAGCTTGGTGACCTGGCCTCCAGTAGTCCCGTGGTTGTGAGGATGGCCTGCTGGGGACCAGAATGGAGACAGACACAAACCCGTAGTGGGACCCGGCCCCTAGCAGCCTCAGAGCTAAGGCAGGGGGTTATGTCCATGCCTCCACTGCTGCCCGGCCCTAGCACCCCCAGAGAGGAGGCAGGGGATTTTGCCCAAGCTACCACTGCAGCCGGGCCCTAGCAGCCCCAGAATGGAGTCAGGGGAGGTATGCACATGCTACTGCTACTGCCCAGCCCAAGCAGCCTGAGAGCTAAGTCAGGGGTTGTGCTCAAGCTGCCTCTACCTCCTGACGCCAGCAGCCCCAGATTAGCCAACAGAGGGAAGCCAGACTGCAGCTTAGGCCCGCTCTCCATAGGTATTGGGCATCAGCCGACAGTAGGACATCCCCTGAGGGCCCCCAGACTATGAGAGTGGGCCGGGTCTCAAATATATATATATTTGTTTTAATAAGAGTGATGGTTTTGCTGTGAAATAGAAAGCATATTGATTTGATTTTATTCTAAAGATTTAAATAAAATTCGGCTCTAATGGGATAATATAAATTCCCATTTTAAGTTTAAGAAATTCCGCTGATTTCATGCATTATTACATTTAATTTTCCTAGCAATCATGTGTAAATTCTATCATTTTCTTCAGTGAGAAAGTGCTGTTTATGAGTTACAAAAGATTTATATGTCACTTGAAGCCTGACTCAGTAAAAATTTCTGACAAAAAAAAAAAGGTTAGGTCTAATTGTATTTGGCATACCCAATAACAAATTATAACTCTGTGTAATTAATTTACAGGATATATATTCTTAGGTAGTGTGTTACCAAACCAAATAGTATAGATTTTTTAACTTCTCTCTCACATGTTTTACTGAGCAACTTCTATTCTGTTTGCATATATCCAGAAAACACTACACTACATGTGTTTGCAAATATAAACTCAAAATTAAGAACCTAGATGGTCAAAGTTAAATGTATCTCCATCAAATACAAAAGCAAAAATATTAAGGAAATCTTTGGTGGTATATAATATTATTATCAGTTAAAATGTAGGGAAATTATGAATGAAGAAATGGTTAGGGATTGGAACAAATGATCAGATAAAGTAGATCTGGCAAAATCTGTAGGTAATGAAACAGTGAATGTAAAACAAGACATAATATGGTTGGAAACTGGTGTTCTATGACTCCTACCTTAAAATTACTGATGCTCAATAACAACAACAACAACAATAATAATAAAAATATTATTTTGGCTTATATATTTCCTTATGATATAAATTTTTCTTCTTCATGCATACAAGATGCACAAAGAAAAAGTATTTTCTGAATTGGTCTCCTAAATAAGAAATACATTTATTACATTCTTTGTTTGATAAGTTTTAATGTCTCTGTATGCTGTACACTAGAGAAGTTTGCAAACATTTTAATATGATTAAAAATCCAAATCTTTCTTTTAAAATTTGGCAACATTATGAATCAAAAGCATGATAAAACATCACAACCTACTTCTAAATGTTTTGCATTTTAAATATGGTTGAAATGAAGGCAATAAATAATTTCAGAGATTTTTTTCCCCTTGAGCTACACAGTTCTTTTTATATGTAATTATTCTGAGTGCATTAGATAATGCTATGGTTCCCACAGCTGTACACACATCTATAAATCAATAATGAGGCAGTTAACTGAAACAAAACTATAAAAGATTTGCATTACCCAGCAGAACTCTGTTTTAATTGACTTCTAGTTATTTACAATTACTATTTTTGGAATAATGATTGCAAGTAATTTAGGATTATTTTATTTGCACAGAAATTAGATCTAATCTACGAATATCTAAGCCCTCCTCCCCATGTAACAATGAATCTGTCAGGGACCAATATGGGGCCTGAGGTAATATTTTTTACCTGATTAAACACTATCCCTTTTTGGGTCCCTTCCACCTAAAACAGTGGTTCTCAACCTTTTGAATGCTGAGACCCTTTAATACAGTTCCTCATGTTGTGGTGACCCCCAACCATAAAATTATTTTCTTTGCTACTTCATAACTGTAATTTATGTAAATATCTGTGTTTTCCAATGGTCTTAGGCTCTATAGCAGTGGTTCTCAAACTGTGGGTTGCCTGAGACCATCAGAAAACACATATATTTCTATTATGATCCCTTAACAGTAGCAAAATCACAGTTATAAAGTAGCAATGAAAATAATTTTATGGTTGGAGGTCACCACAACATGAGGAAGTGTATTAAAGGGTCACAGCATTAGAAAGATTGAGAACCATTGACCTAAAGGGAGATGGACAATTTGGGGAGTTCAGAAATTAAAAGAAAATACATTTATAAAGAATAGGATAAGCATAATGAGCCCAGTGAAACACACTTTTGGGAATATGTTTGTTGACTGTTTTTTAAGAGCTTTTTTCATAGTTTCTAAATTCTTGAAAACAATTTTAAAAATGAAAACCAAATAAAAGTTTTTAATGTATGTGGTATAATTATAAATGAGTCATAATGCTATATATGATAATAAGGAATATTCATCAAAATTACAGTTCAAATACAGTAAAATATGCTTTCACATATATCAACTCATTTTATATTGTTCTGCCTATCTTACCTAATAATAAACATGTAATTTGACCATAAATCCGCTACACTGGTGGTCAATCAGAGTATGCAAATTAACCCACCAAAGATGGGAGTTAATTTGCATACATGCCTGTGTCCCAGAAACCTCCTCGACACTCAGGTCACTCCCAGCTGCCATCGGGCAGAAGCTTTAGGCTTGAAAAGGGGCCAAGCCTTTGATAGGAGGTGCAGGGGGTGGGGGAGAAACCCTTCCCAAGCCTAAAGCCTGAGGCAGAGGCTTTTGGCTTGGGAAGGGAATGAGCTTGGGATAGGAGGGAAGGGGAAAAAAAATCAATGGAAACATATCCTCAGGTGAGGATAAAAAGAAAAATAAAGAAATGTCATATCCTACAAAATACACATCTTGAAAATGCTTAAAGTAAGTTGCTATTTTTTCATGGTGAAAGTACTGGAGTCCATGTTGATGAAAAAAACACTTTGGTGGCTCTGGTGACTGGAAGTGGCTGCAGCAGTGGGGGAATGAGGTTGGCATCTTCCCCTGATCAGCCCAGTTGCCTCAAGCAAAGGGAGACCAGACTGAAGTTTGTCTGCTCTCAACTGGAAGTGGGCCTCAGTCATCAGTAAGACCTTCCCTTAGGGCTCTCAGTATGTGATAGGGGGCAGGCTGGGCTGAGGAACCCCTACTCAATGCACAAATTTCATGTACTGGGCCCCTAGTCGTACCTAATAATAGAAAAACATGTAAATTGGAGAAACCAAGATGGCAGCATAGGTAAACATCTAACTGCAGCCTTGCACAACAATTTCAAAAATACAACTAAAATACAAAATGGACATTATCCAGAACTACAGGAAAGTTGACTGACTGGAAATTCTATAACTAGAAGGAAAGAGAAAACCAGAAGGAAAATGAGAAAAGGTGTAAAAGCCTAAGATATGGAGACATGGTGTGCACGTGTGGAGAGAACGGAACCGGAGAGGAGGGGCAGCTGAGTGGCTGGTTGGCGTTCCCTAGCAGGAAGGAGATAAAAGCTCCAGACTGCAATGAACCCAAGTTCCAACTGCACTGAACCCCAGTTCTAGGTGAGACCCTGGGGACCCAGGCTCATACAGAGGGAATCTAGGCTATAAGGCTGAATCTCAGGGGAGTGGCAGAAAGCAGAATCCCAGAGAAATCCCAGAGAGGACCCAAATAAACAAAATCAGTAATTAAAGAGGTGAAATAACAACAGACCTCTCTGAAATACAAAGGATTGTTACAAAATACTATGAACAACTCTATTCCCACAAACTGGGCAACATGGAAGAAATGGACATATTCCTAGAAAAATACAACCTTCCAAAACTCAGCAAAAATCTAAATTAGACCAGTGACTTGGGAAGAAAATGAAACAGTCATCAAAAAGCTTCCAGAAAAAAAAAAAAAAAAGAAAGAAAGAAAGAAAAAAAAAGGACCAGGGCCAGATGGCTTCATGGGAGAGTTTTACCAAACATTCAAGGAAGAACTAAAACTTATCCTCCTCAGACTATTCCAAAAAATTCATGAGGAAAGAACTCTTCCAAACTCCTTCTATGAAGCCAGTGTCACCCTAATACTAAAACTAGATAAAGACAACTCAATGGAAGGGATTTATAGGCCAATATCCCTCATGAACATAGATAACAAAATTCTAGCAAATAGGCTCCAGAAGCACATCAGAAAGATCACACACCATGACCAAGTAGGATTTATTCTGGGAATGCAAAGATGGTATAATATCTGCAAATAAATAAACGTGATACATCACAGAAGCAAATTGAGAGATAAAAATCATGTAGTCATATCAATTGATGCAGAAAAAGCATTTGATAAAATCTAACACCCTTTCATGATAAAAAATCTCAACAAGGTGGGAGTACAAAGATCATACCTCAACATAATAAAAGCTATATACCATAAACCCAAAGCCAACATCGAACTCAATGTGCAAAAACTAAAACTATTTCCTCTAAAAACAGGAACAAGACAGGGATGCCCACCCTCACCACTCCTGTTTGACATAGTACTGGGAGTACTCACCACTGCAATCAGACAAGAAGAGGAAATAAAAGGCATTCAAATTGGAAAAGAAGAAGTAAAGTTGTCCTTATTAGCCGATGACATGATATTGTACATAAAAAACCCAAAATACTCCATTAAAAACCTATTAGACTTAATAAATGAATTTGGCAATGTATTAGGATACAAAATTAACACCAAGAAATCAATGGCATTTCTATACACCAATAGTGAACTTATAGAAACAGAGACTAAAAAAGCAATCCCATTTATAATCACACCAAAAAAATTGAGATACCTTGGAATAAACTTAAGTAAGGAGGTAAAAGACATATACGCAGAAAGCCACAGGACACTGAAAAAAGAGAGGAAGATATAAACAGATAGAAGATCATACCATGTTCATGAATTGGTAGAATAAACATCATCAAAATGTCCATACTTCCCAAAGCAATTTATAGGTTCAATGCACTCCCCATTAAAATACCAAGGGCATATTTCACTGACCTAGAAAGAACTCTCCAAAATTCACTTGGAACAATAAAAGACTCCGAATAGCCACAGCAATCTTGAGAAAGAAGAGTAAAGTAGGAGGGATCTCAATACCACATTTCAAGCTGTATTATAAAGCCACTGTTCTCAAAACAGCCTGGTACTGGCACAAGAACAGACATAGATCAGTGGGATAGAATAGAGAATCCAGATATCAACCCAAATCACTATGCTCAATTAATATTTGACAAAGGAGGCACGAACATACAATGGAGTCAAGACAGTCTCTTTAATAAATGGTGTTGGGCCAAAACCGGTTTGGCTCAGTGGTAGAGTGTCGGTCTGCGGACTGAAGGGTCCCGGGTTCGATTCCAGTCAAGGGCGTGTACATTGGTTGCGGGCACATCCCCGGTGGGGGGTGTGCATGAGGCAGCTGGTCGGTGTTTCCCTCTCGTCGACATTTCTAGCTCTCTGTCTTTCTCCCTTTCTCTCTGTAAAATATCAATAAAATATATATTTTTTTAAAAGAAAGGAGATGGGAAAGAAATTGTCCTTGTCATTATTTTTCCCCGATTTTTATATACCTTACCCTTTACTTGGATTCAGTAGTGAGACTGTCCTCATGACCAGCATGCTTGATTCACTGTATATTTTCCCCCATAATTATTACTTTTATTGAAATGTAATAGCCTTGAGCATGAGTCTGTGTGCCAGTAGCTTGCTGATGCCCTCCAGTAGCTCCCTGCCTACTACCCTGCCCTTCTGTAACTCCTCCCACCCCTCTCTCCCAAGCTTGCTGCCCACTGTCTTGTAGCTCCCTCATCCCTGCTGCCTCCCTATTATAGCTTGCTGCCCTGCCCCCTGCTATTTTTCTCCATTGCCTGCTTATAGGTTGCTACCCCACTCTCCTGCTGATCCGTGATCTGGTCTTTGTGCGATTGGTCATTATGCTTTACAGCATAACAACCATTTGCATATAACATCTTTATTAAATAGGATAACAGCTACAATTATTACACTTTTTCATGGTGATTTTATTTTAACAGAGACTGATATACTAAGCTGTCATTCATCATTTATTCATCCTTAACTCACACCTGTTCCATGTGTCTATATTCCTAAATGATGTAGCATCACATATGTTTTTGCTCCATACTCTACTTGATAGAGGACATAAGCTTAAGAAAAACTAACAATATAAGCCTTATTTAAAATACAAAATTCAAGGAGAATCTAAGATGGCTGCCTACGGAAAGAAGTCTCCAAGATAGTATGTGAGTGAGAAAACAAAGGGAGAGTGTGGAGGCACCAGGAATGTTTACTGGTGAGTTGAGGGAAAGCTATACTCCAGGAGGCAGTGGGGGGCTGCTGGATGGGGCTGCTGCTGTGTTCGCCCGCAGAACAACCAGCTTAGACACAGAGACAGCGGCATTTTGAAGGGCAAAGTGGATGTTATCAGAAGCCTAAAAGCCCAGGGAATCTACAACTATGGCACTCACCAAACAGGTGCAAATCGGAGAACACCGGTATTGATTCAGAGGAGCTCTACACTCCCTCACAGAAAGGTCAGATTTCGCCTGGGATGAGGTGAGGTCTGTGGTCCAGGCTAGAGAGAAAAAGCACATCCACAGTGGGAGGTGGAGGACCAGGGGGAAGTCTGCAACTAGAAAAACCCATGGCTGTTGGGGCTGGCGTGATCTGTGAATGTGGAAGGGAGTCCACAGAGCTGCTAACAGAAGGGAACTCTATAAAACAACCCATTCTGATCTGGACACAAAAGGACAGCCTAAGAATTTTTAAAGTGTGCTGGCTGCTTAGACTCAAGACTGCACTGACTTGTGCGCAGCCCTGGATTTTGCACACTTACTCTGACTCTTTCTTCTTCTTCTTTTTTTCTCATTAAATCCTTGTTTCTGATTATTAAGCCCAAATACATAGGATCACTCAATTGGGGACACTCTAAGAGACTGCAGAGGAAAGTTGTTTTTCTGGAACCTGGAGATCACAGCTGGTAATCATCAGGGAATCAGCTCTGGGGCAAACCACTCCCCCAAAGCAGTATTAAGTGCCACAGGGAAACCAAAATCTAAACACTAGCTAGAGAGGACCTACAGACCTGGAGGTCAATCCAGAAACACTGCCACCCAGGGGTTGAATCACAAATAAAGGAATACAAGAAATAAAGAGGTACTGCCTGTTTAAAAATCAGGACTGGCTTACAAGACTGAGGAGCAGTGGAATGCAGGGAACTTCAATACTGTCCTGACTGGGAAACAGGTCTGCCAAACAGTACAGTAGAGGAAGTGGATGACCTTCACTACTGTACATTTTTTCAGCTTTTAATTAAGAAACCATTTTTTTTTCTTTTTTCCTCACTCGATTTTACCTTTTTAATTATTACATTTTTATTTTCAATCAGTATTATTACTACTAATATCTTACCTTTTTTTAAGTGTCATTTTATTGTTTATTTTACTTTGGGATTAGTGTTCTACATTCTATTTTCATCTTACCTTCAGCATCATTTTACTCTTTCTCAAATTTACCTTTATGCCATCACACTCTTCCTCACTTTCCCCCTTTTGTTGTCCTGTTTCTCTTACCCTATTCCTGCTTTGTATTTTCCCTATTCCTTCTTTTTACCCCTGTTAAAATTTCACCTTACTTATATATCTAATTTCCAATCCCCTGTTCCAAGTCCATACACATCTTTCTCTTCTCTTGCTTCACTATCCATATTTCTTATCTCTGTCCTTTTGTTGTCGTTTGCTTGATTGTTGATTATATCTATTTTTATGCTTATTTGTCAGATTGTTTTGCTTTTTGTTTTCTTTTTATTATGTTTTCCCTCACTTCTGATAATCAAGTGACTACTAAATGATAATGGGCAGGTAGCATATACATCCTGGGTACATAGAAAAAAAGTGATGATGTGATGATTCATGTTTAGTGCAGGACAGAGAAAGGCAGTGAAAAAATTCAACACACTGCTCAGAGCAGCGTGCAATCTAAATTTTATGAATTGCTTATTTCTGGAATTTTGCTTTTAATATTTCCAGACTGCATTTGACTATGGCTAACTGAAACTGTGGAAAGCAAAACTGCAGATCAGGGTTTTGCATTCAGCAAATAAATATTTTTTCTTGTGGAGAAAAATTTTAAGATTTACCACTCCAGCAATTTCAAATACACAACACAGGGTTATTAACTATTATTACCCTGTTGTATATGAATTACATCTCCAGGACTTAACTTATTCTAGTACTCAAAGTTTGTAATTTTTACCATCTTCACCAATTACTTCCTTCAACCCCCACCTCTGGAAATCATCAATTTCTTCTCTGTATCTATGATACCTTTATTTCTAGATTCCACATATGAATGAGATCATATGCATATAGCATTTGTACTTCTCTGTCTGACATTTTAATATAATGCTATCTATGTCATTGCAAATGGCAATATTTCTTCTTTTTAAAGGCTGTATGATATCCTGTGTATATGTGTGTGTGTGTTTGTATGTGTATACATATTTTTATACATTCATCCATCAAAGGACACTACGGAAGAACAATATTTTATTAAGTCATTTTTATAAAGTACAATTGATATCCTAAAATGAGTAAAAACTGAAATAAGTAAAATACTCAATTATAGCTGCAAAATGCAGAGAAGGTGTGGATGGCTAAATAGGAACAAAGTATGATGTTAACAAAAAACAGTAATGAATATGATAGACATTAATCTAACTATGTCAATGATCATGTTAAAAATCATTATAATCTCTATCTTTTAATTGGTATATTTAGTTTAATTGGACTAAATATACCAATTAAAAGATAGAGATTATAATGATTTTTTAAAAAAAAACTAACTCTATATTGTTCACTAGAAACACACCTTAAATATAAAGACATAGATTGATTAAAGGAATGGCAAAAGTATATCAAGAAAGTAGGAGTATATATGTCAATATTAGATCAGAACTTCAGAGCAAGGAATGTTTTCAGGGATTAGCAGGACATTACATAATTACTAAGAGTTCAATACTAAACAAACAAACAAACATACAAGCAAAAACCTACACACTTTACAATACTTAATGTGTATGTGTCCAACAAAAGAGAGTCAATATATGTGAGGCAAAAATGAAAAAAAACTGCAAGGAGAAATAGGTTAATCTACTACCATAGTTGAGGACTTTAACACTACTCTGTCAGAAATGGACTGGTCCAGCAGGCAGAAAGTCAGTGAGAATATAGTTGAAATCAATAGCACTATCAATCAACTGGCTAGAATTGACATCTATGCACTGCTTTACCCAATGACAGCAGATTACACGTTCTTCTCAAGCTCATATGGATCATTAAGCAACATTGAACACATTCTGCATGATAAAACGCCCTTTAACAATTGTAAAAAAAAAAAAAGAAAAGAAAAAGAAATTATACAATGTCGGCTTTCATAACATAATGGAATTTAACCAGAAATGAGTAACAAAAAGATAACTGGAAAATGTTAAAATACCTCATACTTCTGAAAACGCATGGGTTAGAGAAAAACTCTCAAAAGAAGTTGAGATATATTTTGAACTAAATTAAAATGAAAATACAACAAATGCAATATTTTGTTTAAAAAAATCATAGCATTAGCCCTAACCTGTTTATCTCAGTGGCTAGAACATGGGCCTGTGGACCAAAGGGTCCCAGATTCAATTTCAGTCAAGAGCACATACCTTGGTTGCAGGCTTTCACTGACTCGGACCCTGGCCAGGGCATGTGCAGGAAGCAACCAATGTGTTTCTCTCACATAAATGTTGCTCTCTCCCCCTCCCTCTCTCTTCCACTCTCTAAAAATCAATGGAAAAATATCCTTGGGTGACGATTTTAAAAATTATAGCATTAAATGCATACATTAGAAATATGTAAAATCAATTATCTATGGTTTTATCCTTAAGAATTAGAAAAATATAATTAAAACCAAATTAATAAGAAGGAAAGAAATAATAACTATTAAAAGAGAAATCAGTGAAATTGAAAATAAGAAACGAGTGAAAAAAATAAACAAAACCAAAAGCTGCTTCTTTGAAAAGGTCAATAAAATTGAAAAGCCTCTATCTAGCAAAGGCTAGCTATGAAGAAAATATATAATTTGTTATTCTTAAAATTGAAACAAAGGAAATCACTGCAGAGCCAAATAACATTAAAAGGGCGGGCTAGGTGGAGTAAATGGGGGAAAAAGAGAGGGCATATGTAATACTTTCAACAATAAAGTTATTTTTTTTTAAATAATGAAAAAGGAGAATAAAAGAATATTATGAATAAGTCTATGCCAAAAAATTTGATATCATAGATAAAATGGACCAAATTTTTTGAAAGAAATAATCTGCCAAAACTCACATAGGATCAAATAGAAAATCTGAATAGATCTATATATATTCAAGGCACAATTAATAATCAATAGCTCCAAATCACAAAAAAATAGGCCAAGTTAATTAATTGGTAAATTCAACAAATCTTTTAAAGAATGCATTATATCAATTCTCTACAATCTGATTTTGAAAGATAGAAGCAGAGGTAATACTTCAAAGGATGGGTGGGAAGAGATTAACCAAAAAATTTACATGCATATATGCATAATCCATGGACACATATAATAGTGTGGAGAAGACCTGGAGCAGGTACAGGCTATAAGGGTTCAATGGGGAAAAATGGGATACCTGTAATACTTTCAACAATAAAGATGTGAAAGATATAGATTAAAAATAATTGAATTTTTCTATCACTATTTATCCTCTCTATGCCCTCTTCCACCTTTACCTATACCAAAATTGGACAAATATATTATAGAGAAAGTAAACTACAGACAACTATCTCTTAGGAGCATATATGTAAAAAAATCTTCAAATATTAACAAATCAAATCCAACAATGTAAAGAAAAATTACACACCACTACCAAGTGGAATTTATCACAGGTATTCAAGAATGGTTCAACATTCACAAAAAAATCTTTTTCTTTGTTATTGAGTTTATTGGGTGACACTGGTTAACAAAATTATACAGGTTTCAGGTACACAACTCTACAGCACATCATCTCTATACTGTATTGTGTGTTCACCACCCCAAGTCAGGTATCTGTCCATCACCATTCCCCCCCCCATACCCTCCTCCGCCTCCCCCCAACTCTGCTCCCCACTGCAATTACCACAGCTGTTGTCCATAACCACGAGTTTTCTCATTCAATCCCTCCACCCCTATGTAGAATCTAATGAGCAAAATGAACTAACAATCAAAATAGACAGCATTTAAAAATCAATCAATGTGATCCTACATATCAACAGACTAAAGAAGAAAAATTACATCATCATGTCATTTGACAAAATTCAACACCATTCCATGATAAAACACACACAAATAAAACAAAAAAAAACAAACAATCAAAGACCTCTTAAGCATTCCAGGAATAGAGGAACTTCCTCAACTTGATAAAGGACATCTCCAAAAAGAAACAAAAACAACCTCAACAAAAAACCCCCAGCTAATATCATACTTGGTAATGAGAAATGCCAAACTTTCTCACTAATATCAGGAACAAAGCAAAGATGTTGCCTCACCACTGCTTTAAACACACACACACACACACACACACACACACACACACACAGACATCTGTACTAATAAAATAGTAATATGCTAATTAAACCGGGAGACCTTCCTGAAACCTTCCAGATGTCCTTTTCAGACAAAGCCGGGGTCTTGGCCTGCCTGCAAACTGCCCCCAAATGGCCTTCAACCCCTCTCCCAGGCAGGCCATGCCCTCCAGTGGGAATGCTCACCTTGATGTGGGCGTGGCCAGCCTGGGAATGCTCACCCAGGCCAGACATGCCCCCCCCCCCCACCATGGGGAACCTCACACAGATGGGCACATAGCTGGCCTGCAAACTGCCCCAGCCCCTAACCCAGGCTGGCATCCTGATGGGGATGTGGCCAGCCTGCAAACTGACCCAGGACCCTCACCCAGGCTGGCACCACCCATCAAGAGGACCACCACTCTGATCCAGGACCCCCTTCAGGGAAGACCAGCCAGCCCCCACATGTGCACCAGGCCTCTATTTTATACTAATAAAAGGGTAATATGCTAATTAGACTGGGAGACCTTCTGGATACCCTTCCAGACAAAGCAATGGTGGTGGTGCCAAGGCAAAGGTGGTTAGGAGTGATCAGGCCAGGAGGGAAGGACAGTTGGGCGTGATCAGGCCAGTGGGGGGGGGTGTCAGTTGGGGAAGATCAGATCAGGCCAGAAGGGGGGCAGTTGGGGATGAGCAGGCCAGCAGGAGGGGAAGTTGGGGGTGAGCAGGCTGATGAGGGTGGCAGTTGGGGGAAAGAAGGCCAGTGGGGTGGGCAGTGGGGAGAGAGCATGCTGGCAGGCAGAGTGGTTAGGTGTAATCAGGCAGGCAGGCAGGTGAGTGGTTAGGAGCCAGCGGTCCTGGATTGTGAGAAGGATGTCCAACTGCCAGTTTAGGTCTGATCCCACAAGGACATGCCCTGAGGGGTCCCAGATTGAAGAGGGTGCAGGCTACACACACACACACACACACACACACACACACACACACACACACTGGAGGCCCAGTGCATGAAATTCATGCACTCTGGGGGGTGGGGTCCCTCAGCTTGGATTGCAAGAGGGTTGCAGGCCAGGTTTAGGGACCACACTGGTGCACAATTGGGACCAGGGAGGGATGCAGGAGGTGGGCCAGCAGGGGAGGGACAGTGGGAGGGATCCAGAGCATGTTTGGTCCATCTTACTCAGTCCCAATTGGCTGGATCCCAGTAGCAAGCTAACCTATTGGTTGGAGTGTCTGCCTCCTGGTGGTCAGTGCATGTCATAGCAACTGGTCAACAGGTCAAATATCTGTTCCCTGGTGGTCAGTGCACATCATAGCAAGTGGATATATAGATACCCCATATAATAAAATGGGATACAATTTGTAACATATACATATAATACAATTACATATACATAATTGTACCAGGCCTTCACCACACTATTGTCTCTGTTCATGGGCTATGCATATATGCATACAAGTTTTTGGTTAATCTCTTTCTACCCCACTCCCCCTTTCTTTTGAGATACGTCAGTCTCTTCCACCCTTCCATGTCTAAGGTGCTATTTTGCTTGTTAGTTAATTTTGTTCATTAGATTCTTTTATTTTAAATGTATTTTAATGATTTTTTACAGAGAGGAAGAGAGAGGGATAGAGAGTTAGAAACATTGATGAGAGAGAACCATCAATCAGCTGCCTCTTGCACAACCCCTACTGGGGATGTGCCTGCAACCAAGGTACATGTTCTTGACCGGAATCGGACCTGGGACCTTTCAGTCCACAGGCCGACGCTCTATCCACTGAGCCAAACCGGTTTCGGCTAGATTCTATATATAAGTGAGATCATGTGATAGTTATCTTTCTCTGGCTGACTTATTTCCCTTAGCATAATAATCTCCAGGTCCTTCCATGTTGTTTCAAAGGCTAATAGACCCATCTTTTTTACACATGCCATTGTGTAAATATACCATAGTCTTTTTATCCACTCGTCTATTGATGGGCACTTGGGCTGTTTCCAAATCTTAGCTGTTGTATATAACACTTCTATGAACATAGAGGTGCATATATTCTGATTTTCTCCATAGGTCATCATATATCTGCAAACAAAGGCAGTTTATTGTCTTTCCCAATTGTTATATATTTTATTTCTTTTTCATCTTTTACTGAATTTGCTAAGACTTTGAGAATAATGTTGAACATCATTTGCTAGGACTTTCAGAACAATGTTGAACACCACTGCTTTTCAACATTGCTCTGGAAATCTTAGCAAATTCAGGAAAAAGAGACAATATATATACCAATTGGGAAAGAAGAAAAATTGTCTTTCTTTGCACATATATGACTATGTAGAAAATATAAGTAAAAAAAAAAAACTTCTGGAATTAATAATCAATTATATGAAGGATGGAGGATACAAGATTAATATAAAAAATCAATTGATTTCCTATCACAGGTAAGGGACACTGAAATGTAAAATTAAAAAGAAATTTACATTAGTACTGAAAATACTGAAATTTAAATATAACAAATATATGCAAGATCTATATGAGGATATTTAAAAACTGGTGAAATAAAAAAAGTACTAAGTAAATGGTTCTTGTTCCTGCATAAGAAATCTCAATATTGGAGAGATAAACAACAAATACAGAAATAATAAAAATGTAGCTAGAGAAAAAAAGAGTTTATTTATGAAGAATCATATATATACTTGTTCCATTCCATACAGTCCAAATAGAACATGTATTTGGAGGGTGTACTTATGTGAGATGCCATACATCTTCTATCAATTATCAAACAAAATTTAGTAACTACTTTATAGAAAAATAAATCTAAATGGATTTCAGAGAGATTCGTAGCTGCAATTTGTCTTTAGTCACTGTAAGACAGACCATGTTACAGATGAATATTTTAAAAATCAAATTGCATAATAAGCCAGTCTGTGCCAATGGCCATTATGGACTTATTTTTTAAAGGTACAAAATTTGCTGAAGTGCCTTAGAGTCTCTAAAAATGATCTGTCTGATCTTCAATAAACAGATATTTACTTTACTTTTTTTATATATTCATCAATGAGGGCTTCATCAGATATAGGAAAACAGTTACCCAGAAAAAAATCTGACTGAGAAACATAATTTTATGGAGCTCTTTGGTATGCTTGATATAGAAATATTGTTCATTATATTTTCTGGCAGCCTGATTCATATGGGAGTTACACAAAACAACATTTGTGTTCTTATTAATTAACTAGAGTCAGGGTGCACAAAATCTGTGCATGGGGTGTGTGTGTCCCTCAGTCCAGCCTGCACCCTCTCCAATCTGGGACCTCTCGAGGAGTCAGATATTCCTCTCACAATCCAGGACTTCTGGCTCCCAACTGCTCACCTGCCTGCCTGCCTGATCATCCCTAATCACTTCTGTCTACTAGCCTGATCACCCCCTAACCACTTCCCTTCCAGTCTGATCAATGCCTAACTGTTTCCCTGCCAGCCTGATTGCCCCTAACTGCTCTCCCCTGCTGTCCCGGTGACCCCCAACTGTCCTCCCCTCCTAGCCTGGTCCCCCCCTAACTGCCCTTCCCTGCTGCCCTGATTGCCCACAACTGCCCTCCCCTGCCAGCCATCTTGTGGTGGCCATCTTGTGTCCACATGGGCCGGCCATCTGGTGCATTGGAATGATGGTCAATTTGCATATTAACTCTTTATTTTATAGGATTAATTTGAACTTTATACTTAGGAACCAATGGTTGCTCATTGATAATCCTAATTTGCTCATATTGAAAGTATTAAAAACTCAGCAAAACAAATTGTTAGTTCCAAGCCATTTGATTAGGTAAGGCTGCAATATTTGCATTTCATATTCTGGCCTGTCAATATTTATCAGTAGCAAACTAATACAAAATTAACAACATTTTTTTCTGTAAAGCTTATTTACTCCCTAAATGTAATTTGCCAGTACTTTGATACTTACCAGTCTTCTTGGAAGGATAAGTTAGAAATCAGTGACATACTCACCAAGCTAGTATGAGTCAAGTTTAAAGAAACATAAAGCAGATTTTGAGGGAAAACACTAAGATTACAGTTGTAGGATGTTAAAGAAAATGAAAACAGTTGGCTCCTCAATGTCTCTATGAAATGTCTACCATTAAATTTTACTTTTAATTCTCAGATTATGCCAGTGTAAAATAACTGCAAGTTTAATCATAAGAGGAAATAGTATTGACCCTTCTAATAAACAGCACTGAGAATTGCTAGACATATGCCCAGAGGCTTCATGCTAAGAGCTCACAAAATGTTAATAATACAGAAGGGCCTGAACTGGCATTCTAGGTGTGTTGAAAAGTTGGCTGTACAGTTACAGAACATCAGATGTCATTGCATTAGCATTTTCCATTACTACTATAGCTAGCAGGAACACTGATAACTTGAAATTCAGAAGGATGGTTTGTACTGTTTATTTTACTGTGGAACTGTACAAGGTAGCCTCAACAAGAAAAGAAGAACAAAGCTTTCTACAAGGCATCTTGTTGTGTGGTATTAAACATTTCTCTAAAGAGAACATACAGATGGTCACCAGACATATGAAAAAAAAAGTTCAAAATCACTGATCATCAGAGAGATGCAAATCAAAACAATATTGAGGTATCACGTCACACCTGTCTCTACAGGCTACCATCAACAAATCAACAAATGACAAGTGCTGGTGAGGATGTAGAGAAGAGGAAACCATAGTGCACTGCTGATGGGAATGCAGCCATTATATAAAACAGTATGGAGTTTCCTCAAAAAATTAAATATGGAACTCCCATTTGCCCCAGTGATCCCACTTCTAAGAATATATCCCAAGAAGCCCGAAACAGATATTAGAAAGAATGTGTGCACTCCTATGCTGATAGCAGCACAATTTATAACAGCTAAGGCCTGGAAAACAGCCTAAGTACCCTTCAGTAGATGAGTCGATTAAAAAAAAAAAAGCTGTAACCAAAAACCAGTTTTGCTTAGTGGATAGAGCGTTGGCCTGCAGACTGAAGAGTCCTGGGTTCGATTCTGTTCAAGGGCATGTACCTTAGTTGCAGGCACGTTCCCAGTGGGGGGTGTGCAGGAGGCAGCTGATTGATGTTTCTTTATCATTGCTGTTTCTGACTCTCTATCCCTCTCTCTTCCTCTCTGTAAAAAATTATATTAAAGGAAGATAAATGAGCCAATTAAAAAATGGGTAATAGACCTAAACAGAATCTTCTCAAAAGAAGACAGAAGGAAGGCCAAGAGGCACATGAAAACATGCTCAAGGTCACTAACTATATGAGAGATGCAAATCAAAACAACAATGAGGTACCATCTCACACTTATTAGAACTGCCAACATCAACATATCAACCAATGAAAAGTGTTGGTGAGGTTGCTGAGAAAAAGGTACACTCATGCACTGCTGGTGGGAATGCAGACTGGGTGCAAGCACTCTGGAGAACAGTATGGAGCTTCCTCAAAAAAACTGAAAATGGAACTCCCACTTGGCCCAGTAATCCCACTCCTAGGAATATATCCCAAGAAAATAGAAACACCAATCAGAAAGGATATATGCACCCCTATATTCATAGCAGCACAATTTACAATAGCTAGGTTTTGGAAACAGGCTATGTGCCAGTCAGCAAATGATTGGATCAAACAACTATGGTACATCTACACAATGGAATACTATGCTGCCATAAAAAAGAAGAAATTCTCATCATTTGCAGCAACCTGGATGGAAATGGAGAACATCATGCTGAGTGAAATAAACCAGTTAATGAAAGAGAAACACCACATGACCTCACTCATTTATGGATAATAAAGAATATTATAAACTGATGAACCAAAAGATAGATATAGAGATAGTAAAGCAACAAGCAGACTGTCAAATGACAGCGGGGAGGATAGGGAGATCTGGGGAGATAATAGATCATCTGAAGGATGTGTATACGTGCATATAAGTACAACCAATGGACACAAAACTCTGGGGAGTGGGGGCATGTATGGGAGGGGTGGCAATGATAAGATATGTACACAGATAATAATTTAATTTAAAAAACTAAACAAAAAACAAAAGAAAAAGTCCTAGCCATCATTTGACTCAGAATCATATCACCCCATTAATGTTAATATAGTGTGGATAACTACTACCAGATGAGGCTAAACCACAAACAGTATTGGGTACCTGGATCCCTGAGAACTGGGAAACTAATGACACAGGCTTCCTCTGGTTATTACATTAAGCAATCAATCATGTAAGCTTCCTTATCATATGCTTGAGTATTTGGTACCCTGTTTATTGTGCTAAGGTTGTGGAGGGCATACTACTAGAGCAGGCTTGCTTAGCCAACAACAATAGCTTGTAATTTCCTCATCAGTCTTAAAATTTACATAAATGAGGATGAGAAAAAAAAAGAGATTGTGTGGGAAACATCTGTGGGATTAGGCAACATAGTTTCAAACGAGAAGACTCAAAGTTTTTGCCTGACTAGCTAGAAGCACTGTGAGATACAATATACTAGTATCTTTCACTCACAAGATAAGGTGAGGAGTGGAAATGCTACTGTGTAGGAAAAACTGAGAGGCTGCTTGGTGAACCAGAATTTGGGTGGGCTTCAGAATTTTAGTGGAAATGAACCAAAGAAGTGGTGCAGACAGATTAGGTAAATTATAAGGCAGAGCTATGGAATAGGGCATTTAAAAAATATCTAGCCTTGCTGAAACCGGTTTGGCTCAGTGAATAGAGCCTTGGTCTGCGGACTGAAAGGTCCCAGGTTCGATTCCGGTCAAGGGCATGTACATTGGTTGCGGGAACATCCCTGGTGGGGGGTGTGCAGGAGGCAGCTGGTCGATGTTTCTAGCTCTCTATCCCTCTCCCTTCCTCTGTATAAAATATCAATAAAATATATTTTAAAAATATCTAGCTTTGATTTTTCATTAGGTATAATGGATAATTGTGATGTACAGGGAGACCTGAAATTTCTTTGGGTCAGAGTAGATATACGATCCTTCCTGTTTTATTCATCCATTATTTATCTATCTATCTATCTATCTATCTATCTATCTATCTATCTATTTAATTTTCTTCACTGAGGTTGGTTTGAGAATAAACATTTTAGTAAAAACAAATATTCAGAAGAGTTTTCAGTCTTGATTAACCATGTTTTTTCCTGCTTCCCTGTACAACCCTTCCTCCTAGATGCAGGTTCACTAAGTATACAGCCAGAGCTGAAACGGGTTTGGCTCAGTGGTAGAGCGTGGGTCTGGGGACTGGAAGGTCCCAGGTTCAATTCCGGTCAAGGGCATGTACATTGGTTGCGGGCACATCCCCGGTTGGGGGTGTGCAGAAGGCGGCTGGTTGATGTTTCTCTCTCATCGACGTTTCTGGCTCTCTATCTCTCTCCCTCCCTCTTTGTAAAAAATCAATAAAATATATTTTAAAAAAGAACCTACTATTAAAACAAAAGTATACAGCCAGAAATAGGAAATCTAGTGTAATTCAACAGAATAATTGAGGACAATACTATTGGCTCATTTAAACAGGTGAACTGAATAAAGATGTAAGTTCATATTTGTTTGAAAATATGTGAATGTTTTCCAAATGCTTTTCTAGTTCTTGTATTTTGATTTGCTCTATGGCTTTTCTTCAATGGCTGCAGTTGGCAACTTGAAAATAAAAACTCAGTGACAATCAACAAAGTCAAAATGCTTTTATTTATACTGAAGTTTAGCAAGTACATTTTTAACAAAGAATTTGTACTTTAACTTAATATATCATAGAACAGAGAAACATACATATAAATTTCTAGTCTCTAACACAATACCACATTTTTTTTCTTTTGAAGACCAAAGGTCAAGCTGAAGTGAACATAGAAAAACATCATATATGGTCAGATTATTTAAACCATGAGAATTTAGCTCATATTCTTAAACTGGTCAATCTAATGCAAGGACAAATTCACATCCTTACTTTTAAAATGCACATACATTCCTTTTTTATAAATCAACTTAGACTGGATAGGTGTTTTAGTAAACAAAGTTTTGCTGATAAACATAACTGAAATAACTCCATGTTGTGGAGTTCCAGAGATAAACTGTAATCACAAGCATCTTCATTGATGCAAAGCCAGTGAGGACCTTTCAGGCTGAATAAAACAGTTGTGACATTGCTAAACAGTAACAGTTACCTCCTTAAAAAAAGAAAAGAACGAAAACAAGTTAGTTTTTTCTGAGGAATGATTCTGATATGTGCTTAAAAACACAATTTCTACCTTTAGAAACCTAAATGATCTGATGTAACTGGCTTGGTTTATTATTGGTAAAATTTTAAATTGCTTAACATTTCTATATGTCAATATGCCAGTTTTCAAAGATGCCTTGTTTCATGATACAGCTTCTCTTCTTTCCACAGCACTGGAGACATAGAAGACTGATTTTGTTTGTTTGTTTGTTTGTTTTGTTTTTTCATAAACTGTGTTGCCTCTACATTACTTTGGCCTGTGTACAAAATGGTATATTGAAATTCCTAGGCTTTACCAAGACAGAGAGAAAGGAGTATCTACTTACGATGTAAGGTAATGACTGATTTATACGTTTAGAATTTCCTCTCCCCAGGTTAACCCTAAAAACTGCATACTGCATGAAGGGAGAATAGTTCTAATTATTATTTTAATCAGTGTTTGGTCGAGCCAGTATCTATTTAAATGTTGGCAATCAAAAGAATGCATACCGTTATAGAGTTAGAAAATATTTAATGGCATGGATAAAACTATAATTGGAAAATTTTTCAAAAAAATGATTTACCCCTTTTTGTCTAACCTTGCTGTCTTCCATAGTCATTGGTTATGGCCTGAGTTTCTAGCTAACAACTTCATAAGAATTTGTCACACACACACACACACAAAAAAAAAAAAAAAAAAACACGAAATGAAAGTGAGGATGATCAGTATAATTTCATCTTCCATGCTTAAGAAATATTAAAAGTCTATGTTTGTGGGTTAAATGTATCATCTTCACCTATAAAGGAGACTTGCATTATCATTGTTGAATTGATATGTCTACTCTAAAATATTAAGTTCAATCTTGTCAAAACTTAGCAATGTCAGGAGGAAAATATATCCTTTTTAAGCCTTGTGTATAATATCTTTAAAATAGTTATTCTTTTGTGTAGAAGGTATTATGGGGTGCCAGGGGAATTCTGTGGAGAGTATCATTGAGCCAAAAATGAAGATGTGGGAAGGAATAGAAGAATAAAGGAATGTGTATTTATGCTAGTCAGATGGCCTAGAGGGTCAGACGTCATTAGAGGGCAACCAGATAAAGAGCCTATGGAATTCATCTGATCTTTTCCAGTGACCAGAAGAAAACAAAACTTGAAGTTTTGGAAACTGTATAGTCATCGGTTATAGCCAGAGAATGTTGAGACACTTGTGTGGCAGCTGAGAATATTCATTCTGATAAAATAGTTGCTCAGTTTTCCAGTCTACCTCATCCTCTGCATACAAAGCCTAAATGTCAAAGGAAAGTTCTTCAACATCCAATGGCAGACAGTTCTTTTACCATGATTGAAAGCTATACAATGAAGCTAAAGCTTAAATCATGCCATACAAATTGTGAACATTACAAACTTGAAATCAATGAAAAAACAAAAAATATATCCTGTAAAAAAGGTACATAAATATAGAACAAATGTCAAAAAGCAATCATTATTTGCCCTTTAGAAAAATGACATTTCTTAAAATATCCCTCCTTTTTATTTTTAATTATACTTCTTATAAAAAAAGACAAACATTTCTGTCCACATCCTTCATTAAATGTGCCAGTTTATAAGGCTTATCAGGAACTCTTTCCACAGCAGCTCAAAAATCCAAAGAAAAACTAGGCCAGCAAAAAGAAGACAGTGTTAATATGAATATTTCTATCCAGAATGCAATTATATTATTTCATAGTAACAAAACTTTTTTCTCTTAACTTAGAGAATAGTAGCAAAATAGACTTTTGTGTAGCTTGCTGTATAATGTTGACACAGATTCTGTTACTGTTATACATATACCAAAGCAGAGTGATCATAGGGAGGAGCCAATATTGACCTGCTAACTGACACTGAATCTTGGAGCAATCTCTAAGTTTACTACATTTCAATTTCAAAATGTATTTCAGCTATAATATGAGTGATTCATCATTTAGTAGTAGCTGTCAAAGTAAACTCCTAGATAAAACAAAAACATCTGGAAACATAAACAGAGGAGAGCTCTAGCTGAATATCAATCCAAACCCAGCATGCTCATTTCATTGGGAATAGAAAACAGCTAATTAGTAGTTAAATGTTTCATGTTTTTAAGGGGGTTTATACTTGAACTCTACACAGAGATGATCTAATATGCATTTTCCATGTAAACAAGATTAAAGATCAGGAGGAGCAAGGAACAAAGCCTCTCTGGAGGAATGTTAAGGAGCTTGGGAACTTACAAGGAGTGACACACACTAATATTTGTGGAGAACGGACAGTTTATTGCTTTAAAATTTATTAGATAAGTAAAAGGGGAAATGTGATACACATAAATGTGACCATTGTAAAAGTAGAAATGAAAGCTCAAACAGTACTGCCTGACATAGGCAAACCCCATGACACAAGAGATGAGCCTTTGCTGATCAGTTGAGCTATCTCCAGTACCAAATTTAAATAAATGTGAGACTTGCCTTCTGTGGTATATATCTGAAGGTAGTGAAAAGGAAGATTCTAAAATCAGGTGTCATAAAGGTCTTCTGAAACACATGAGTGTTTGTTATAGTTCAACCAAAGTCAATGAAACATACGTATTTATAAAAAGACACTAGTTTGCTTTTAATTGACTTAGTTAATTTGAAAATTCTGTTCGATTTCCCCCATAGTTCAATATATGTTGCTTGCTTATCAAGGAATGAGACATTTATGGATGTTATATTTTAAATCATGCATCTGTGTTATTCAGTTCAGATATTTGGGATTAATATTAAAAAATAAATTAAAAAATATTTGCCTTATTCCTTCATGGTTTATTTCTAAATTGCATTATTACACTGATTTCAGTTAAAACAACCCATCTACTCTACATAAGTAGACCTTCTACAGTCTGTAGAGAGTACCTGAAGCCAAATGCCTGTGCCATAGAAGAAATTCCTTCAGATCATGGAACAACTGGAATATCACATTGATATAAATTAATGTAATATTTAGAAGTGTGTAGGGTAGGTGGCCATCTCAGCAGAAACTGCATGTAGTTCTACAGGGAACTGATTACTGTTGCCCTTTTACATAAGATAAGTGGTGCTTCTGTTAAACAAATTAATTCTCAGGCAGATGTAAAAATAACAATGTATTAATTTTTGCTTGTGTAAGGAGGGAACTTTAGGAGGGGCATTAAATCTTTTTGATCACTAGAGTAACATTTAACACGTTGTAATACTATTCTATTAGATTCTTAGGAAGCATAAAAATAATGAGAACAGGTATTAGCAACCAGCCTTTGGCCAAATCTCCATTAAATAAACACTTTAAAAAATATGTGAGTCCATTTCCTGGATAATTCAAGCCAACCAACCCATTTGGTTCTAATCACTGGAATATTTTAGGCACCTTGCCATGTGTAGAGAAGAGGATGAAAAATGGAAAATATCTATGATGGGACTGACCCATCATATTTGCCTTTCTCCTTTCGTGTGCCTATATATTTTTCAGCTGTTTGTTTGATGATAGCTTAATACATATGAAGTAGAATTGAATATGGGTGAGATCAGAAAACAATTCAAGGGGTATTTTTAATAGCTCAGGTATGTGGTTATATCATTGCCTTCTTTACAGATTACGAATGTACTAGTAGAAAGGGATTGGTTGAGTTGCTCCACCATCAACAGATTAAAGGAAAAAACTAAGCATGGTGATGACTACAAACTAGAGCTCTCTATCTTCCCTTAGAGTGCACTACAAGCAATGTGTATATTTTAGAAAGGTGAGCACTAAAGCAGTCACAACATATATTGATCATTTGCACAAATGAATTACCTCCTCACATAATTCCTGTTAAATTCCAGGCCAGCCAAATATAAAGCTATTTCATAGTAATCAGAGCTTGAAGTGGTTATATCTACATTTTCGTTTCTGCCATGTCATTTAGAAATAGCATTTTCTGTCTTAAAAATTATTTCATGTTTCTTACCCACTAAGATGTCGTATGGATTAACATGATAATCTTTTTGAAGCACTATGAATTCCATGGAAGAAAGGGATTATCGGAGTCTAAAATATCATAATTAATCATCATTATGATTATCTGCTAAAAATGTGTGAAGCCCATTCTCTAGTACATTTTTTTTCTTGTACGTGCAAAGTTTTATTTACCGGTGATGAACAAACAGTAATTGGCAGTTCTGTATTTTAAGAATTTGAGTATGAATTCTAAAGAATTATACTAGATAAGCAAGTAACTGCTACGGCACCCTATTAGCGCCTATGATTAGTTGGAGTTCTGGCATCACTGTTCAGGCTGCAAAGAAAAGAATAAAAAAATACTGTATCAAAATTTCATTCCAACAAAAAGCAAATCCAATACCTACTCAATGAACTTCACTGTAAACCACAAACCAGCTTTATCATATGTTGCTGTGCTATATATGTCCAAGATTTTAATAAATCTGTGTGCAATAAAAGCATTATTTTATTAGGCTTATTCTTTAATCATATATTCATTGATGTGAGTCTCATTCAATTACAAATGAAATTATACAAAGGCGAGCAAACTGTAGGTTTATAGGAGTTTAAACTTAACCTTAATCTCTGGGGTGATATTGACAATACAAAAACAGTATAAATGATATTCCCTCACTCTAAAATATGCTTATGAGCCCCTTGTGCATGTTCTACTATTTTACAACCTGCAGTGAAATGCATAACTAGCTTAATAAGCAAGACATCTGGAAAGGTTCCCCCCACCTTCACAAACTGAAACATGAGTATAGATTCACACCATTTTCTCTGAGTCAAAATCTTTGTTAATAATTGCAATTTCCCCTCAGGATGCAATTTTCTTCCCTGACAGAATGGTTATTTAAAAGTAGCTTCTTACTATTTTTTGAAAAACTACAAATAAATGTGTGTTTAATGTCTTTTGAAGGTTTAAATTCATGTTTAAAAAAATCTTATTTTCCCTATCCAGGACTGGGTTTTTTGTTTGTTTTGTTTTGTTTTGTTTTTTTGCTTCCCCTCCCAACTGTTTAATTACCTCTAGTTCACTTTTATAAACAACATGATTTTCTTATCACAGGCATACTTTAGACAACCAAACATTTCTTTTGAGGTAGCTAACTTATTCATGAACTAATAGCAATATTTCATGCATGATTTCCCGTTTTTATGGTAATTTCTCCATCTTTCTCTCCAGGGCACAGCTTACAGATAACACTGCTCAAACCAAATTTGGCCCCTCTATTTGTAAAGACTCATAATCCCAGGAAATACCCTATTGACCCAGCTCTAGTTAATCAAGCATCCTCACTATTTTTTAAAATACCACTCATTTTCTCTACCTGAATCCTGACTCAGTTGAGAACAACATAAAGGAATAAGTCCAAAAAGAGATTAAATATAGTCTGTATTATGGAGAAGTATCTATCTATCATCTATCTATCTATCTATCTATCTATCTATCTATCTATTTTATTTAATGTATTGAGATGACATTTGTTATTAAAATTATACATATTTCAGGAGTATAATCCTATAACTCATCATCTATTTATTGCATTGTGTGTTTACCATCCCAAGTCAAGTCTCCTCCCATCACCATTTACCCTCTTTTACCTTCTGCTTCCACCCATGTCCCCTTCCCTCTGGTAATCACCATACTATTTTCTGTGTCTATGAGCTTTTTTTAAAAAATATTTTAATTGATTTTTGGGAGAGAGGAAGGGAGAGATAGAAACTTCAATGAGAAAGGAAGATCCTTGATCGGCTGCCTCCTGCATACCCCCTACTGGGGATTGAGCCTGCAACCTGGACACTGCCTTAACCAGGAACTTCTGGCTAATGCTCAACTGCTAAACCACACTGATGGGCTTTTTTTTTTTTTTTTTTTTTCTTAATTTATTTACCTTTTTCACCCAGCTCCCCAGCCCTCTTCCCCTCTGGCAACTGTCACTCTCTTCCAAACCTGAGTTTATTTCTGTTTTGTTTGTTAATTTGGTTCATAAGATTCCACATATGAGCAAAAATAGGTGTTTTCCCAATAAAAGTTTAAGATATATGGCTTCTCTATTAGACGTAGTGCCAGTGGAGGAAACGGTGAGTAAAATGAATCAAATTCTCCCAGGATTTAAATTATGCAACAGTTGTAAAATATGTTCATTTGGCAGATGAGTTCATCTTTTTCACCCAGCATCCTAACCAAGCTAAGTATTGATTTTGTGTATTATATGTGAAGAAAGAAGAAGAAGAAGAAGAAGAAGAAGAAGAAGAAGAAGAAGAAGAAGAAGAAGAAGAAGAAGAAGGAGGAGGAGGAGGAGGAGGAGGAGGAGGAGGAGGATGGAAGAAGGAGACAAGGAAAGAAGAAATAAAAAATATGAACAATAAAATGGCAATATATAGATATCTATCAATAAATGAATGTAAAAATTGAAATAAAGAAGCAAGGAATCTGATTCACAACATAAACTGAAGAATGAAATGGAACCAGAGACATGGAAGCATGGAACAGACTAACGAATCTCAAAGAGAAGGGGGGAGAAAGGGTGGAGAGAGATTAACCAAAGATCTTATATTCATAGTAGAGGTCCAGTGCATGAAATTCATGAACGGGGGCAGGGAGGGTGTCCCTCAGTCCATCCTGCACCCCCTCCAATCTGGGACCCCTTGGGGGATGTCTGACTTCTGTGGGACTGTGCCTAAACCAGCAGTCGGACATCCCTCTCACAATCTGGGACAGCTGGCTCCAAACCGCTCACCTGCCTGCCAGCCTGATTGCCCTCTAACCACTCCCCTGCTGACCTGATTGACATATAACTGCTCCCCTACCTTCCTGATTTCCCCCAACTACCCTCCCCTGCAGGCCTGGTCACTCCCAACTGCCCTCCTTGCCAGCCTGGTCACACCCAATTGCCCTCCCCTGGGGGCTGGGTTGCCCCCAACTGGCCTCCCATTCCTGCAATCTTATGGTGACCATCTTGTGGCAGCCATCTTGTGATGGTGTCATAGCAGCCATCTTATGAGAGTGTCAGGTGACACCAACTAGGCTTTTATTATATATGATGATATACAGTACCTTATAGTCACAGACAATAGGGTGGTAAAGGCCTGTAACAGAGTGGGAACTAGGTGGAGGAGGATAATGGGGGGGTGTACATCTGTAATGCTCTCAACAATAAATATTTTAAATTAAGAAAATTAAATATATATTTACCATAGCTATATACTGAAGAGTATGTTACATCAATTATATGCCAAATATATCACCCATACTAAAATCTACACATGTTATGTCATATGTATTTTATAGGATATAGTAATAATAATGTATTTCTTTTTTAAAAAAATATATTTTATTGATTTTTTTGCAGAGAGGAAGCGAGAGGAGAGAGATAGAGAGCTAGAAACATTGATGAGAGAGAGACATTGACCAGCTGCTTCCTGCACACCCCATACCAGGGATGTGCCCGCAACCAATGTACATGCCCTTGACCGGAATTGAACCTGGGACCTTTCAGTCTGCAGGCTGACGCTCTATCCACTGAGCCAAACCAGTTTCGGCAATAATAATGTATTTCAACTGTCACACTTATTAGAGTACCATCAAACTTATTGATGAAGAAGCTTAAGCAAATATTGTTATTACTATTTTACTAAAATTAAATCAGAGAGAGGTTTAATTTCTCAAGGTTAGTGATTGAGTTAGCCTGTTAGTAACTGAGAAACTGTGACTAAAGGACCACTGCTTTTCCAACCACTTCATTGTGCTTCCCATAGACTAGTTATAAAATGACAAAAAAGTACATGTGTCCAGTAAACCGACCTGCAACTTTTATATATATATATATATATATATATATATATATATATATATATATATAAATTCTTTATTGTTGAAAGTTTTACATATGCCTCTTCTTCCCCCACCCCCTCATTGACTTCTGCCTGCCCACTCCCATTCTCCAGCATATGCTCCCATCCCCCTATTTTCTGTGTTCATTGGTCATGCTCATATGCATGGATACAAGTCCTTATATTGATCCTTTACCCCACCCATTATCCTCCTCTACCTTCCCTCTGAGGTTGGATGGTCTGATTGATGCTTCTATGTCTCTGGATCTGTTTTTGATTATTGGTTTATCTTGTTCATTATATTCCACAAATGAGTGAGATCATATGACATTTATCTTTCTCCAAATGGCTTATTTTGCTTTACAAAATGCTCTTCAGGTCCATCCATGCATTTACAAATGGTAAGAACTCCTTTTTCACAGCAGCATAGTATTCCCATTGTGTAGATGTACCACAGCTTTTTAATCTGCTCATTTGCTGATGGGCACTTAGGCTGTTTCCAAATATTAGCTATTGTAAATTGTGCTGCTATAGGCAACTTTTGAACCTACAAGTACTTTAATTCTACTTTTCAGCAGGGAAGATAAAGGCTGGATAGGAGAAGAAATAAAAACGAATATTTATGGAACACTATGTTAGTAGGTACATCTACTACATGTACTTAGCCATTCTAAGCACTTATGTCACATGTGAAATGAATTCTTTCACTGCTTCTTTTAATAATGTCATGGTGAAAAGTAGAAAGCTACTTGTATTTCTATGTCAAACCTCTAAAAAAAAACAATGTTCATATCACCACCTTTAAGAAGTTACAAATGTTTTGTAAAGGTCAAATTTATTTGGATTTTGTATAGGATGCATATTGCAAATATTTTTATGTAAGATTTAAAAGCACAATAAATTCTCTTTATACTTCTTTAATTTTTTTGAATGCCCAACTGATTGAAAAACACTAGAAATTCTTATTTCAAAGGATTCAAAATATGAAGGAATAATAAAAAACATTAAATGTTTACTTAAACATTAAAAATTACCATATCGAACACAGTCATTGAAGTTTGAATGCATTTACAGATACTGTCATAATTAACCCAGTTATTAATTAACTAGAGATCCAGTGCACAAATTCATGCACAAGTGGGTTCTCTTGGTTTGGCCTACAGGATCAGGCTAAAACTGGCTCTCTGACATCCCTTGAGCGGTTCTGGATTGTGAGAGGGTGCAGGCTAGGCTGAGAGAACCCACCAGTGCATGATCAGGACCAAAGAGGGATGCAGGAGCTTGGCCAGCTGGGGAGGGACCATGGGAGGACTCCAGGGCATGTTTGGCATGTCTTGCTCAGTCCTGATCGGCCAGACCCCAGCAGTAAGCTAACCTACAAGTCAGAGCATCTGCACCCTGGTAGTCAGTACAAACCATAGAAAGTGGTTGAACAGCCTTAACATATCATTATCATATTATGCTTTGATTGGTTGGACAGATGACCAGATGACTAAGCATATTAGGTTTTTATTATATACTAGAGGCCCGGTGCATGAAATTCTTGCACTCAGGAATGGGGGGCATTCTGCAGCCTGGCCTGCACCCTCTCAGAGTCCAGGAGCCCTTGCAGGATGTCCAGCTGACATCCTTTGCACTGCCAGGAGCCCAGCTTCCTGCTGAGCAGCGCTCCCCCTGTGGGAGCGCACTGACCACCAGAGGGAAGCTCCTGCATTGAGTGTCTGCCCCCTGGTTGTCAGTGCGCATCCTGGTGACTAGTCATTCCACCATGGGGCCCAAACTAGCTCTCTGACATCCACTGAAAGGTCCCAGGTTGCTAAAGGGTGCAGGCCAGGCCAAGGGACCTCACTGGTACACAATTGGGGCCAGGGAGGGATGCAGGAGGTTGGCCAGCCAGGGAGGGACTGTGGGAGGACTCCAGGGTGTGTGCAGCCCATCTCACTTAATCCTGATTGGTCAGACACCAGCTGTAAGCTAACCTACCAGTTGGATTGTCTGCCTCCTGGCGGTCAGTGCATGACATAATTATTGGTTGACCAGTCGACTGTCTGCCCCATGGTGGTCAGTGCACATAATAGCAAGCAGTTGAGCAGCCTTAGCATATCATTAGCATACTATACTTTGATTGGTTGAATGGCCAACAGGATGACTAAACATGAAGGCTTTTATTATATAAGATGATTACAGGAAAGGTGCAAAGAGAAGCTGTAATTTAGACACATGTTCCATAAAGTCTAAATAACTTACAAAGGGTGCTTTTTTGTCAGTAACACCTGGGAGCAGGTCATTGGCCAGAATAGGCTTGACTACTGCAAGATAATACAATCTCAGATACATCAGCTCCAGAATGAAGAAGTCCCGTCTGTTCTCTCTTGCTGCTCCTGCCTGACTTGGGTGGCTCTCTTACTTTGTGCTCGTTGACTAAGTGGACCCCACATACAATGGACTGATGGACTAAAATTAGCATGATGGACTGGCTGGTGTGGCTTAGTAGTTGAGTGTTGACCCGTGAATCAGGAGATCATGGTTTGATTCCTGGTCTGTGCACATGCCCGGGATGCAGGCTCAATCCCCAGCACAGTGGTGCAGGAGGAAGATGATCAATGATTCTCTCATCATTGATGTTTCTCTCTCTCTCCCCCTCCCTTGCTCTCTCTGAAATAAATAAAAAATGTATTTTTAAAAAATAAAATAAAATTAGGATGATACTAGGCCAGATTTAATTCCACCATAGAAGAGAAACTTTGGACACAAACTTTGATTCTGACTCTACTGAAGATCCAGCTATACCTTTTTCTAGGACTGCTTTAAAGGAAATGGGACTTTGGAATATGAGGAATATAACTCCATAGAAATAAAGCTTTCCACTATATAAAACCTCCTATGGAGCCCTCCAGAAATTCTTATTCCAGGAGTGCACCAAAACCCCCACTCTTAAGAGAGAAATTCCACCTGCAATTCTCCAATAAACATTACCAAAAATCTGCAAATTTGAATTGCAGATTTTGCCTCATGCATCTTAAATGATTACTCACCAATGCTAAGTTAAATAACATTCATTTGTATTGTTTTCAAGAAAATAAGAGCCCTCAAATATTTACAGAAGAATAGGGAAATAGAAAAGGAACACATAGAATATGTGTACATAGAGGATTTGGTAAAAATGTAACCAAGTAACGATTTACATTACTAAGATAAAATAGATGCTATCTTAGGTATGTGGTTATTGACAATGTTAGTGTTCAAACATTAAACAAATAAATCATAAACTCTGACAGTTAATAGATTGGGGGACTTGAAAGAGGAAGGAAGTATGTATAAAATTCTAAAGATTTTCTTTTTCTTAAATCACTTTAATTTTCAAAATTGAATGTTATGTAGCTATTATGAGAAAGGGTTCCCTAGGATAAACAAAATTTAAACTTTTAATCAGAAAAAAGGCTTTCCTTTTCCATGTTTCTCATCAGATATATCTGGAATAAGTTGGATGCTAAGATTAAAAATTGTATTGCATATGTAAAGAGAATGAGGCATAAAGTAAGTGGGTAAGCAGTTATCAGAGTTGAGATAAACAACACTTTCTATGTGATAGTCAGAAAGACATTTTAATTAATAAATTCATTTTATAGATTCTATAAAGCTGACTAGCAGAACAACATATTTCGGCTTTCAGTCTTCCTATCTTGCTATCACCACAGTTCTAATTTCATCAATTATATGAATGAGATAAAACTAAAATTGTAACTCTTAGATGTATAGGTGAGATTTTATGCTATCATTAAAATTAGTGTAACAGAATTTCAGTCATTGCAAATATTCTATTAACAATATAGTGATAAGTTCTGCAAGCAACCCCATGACAAGGCCTAAATTATCACATAAGGTAAGCTTTTCACATTCTTCTAAGAAAGAATTAGGAGAATATTGTATGCTATAATCTAATAGATATTTCACAGAAAAATGTATGGTTAAGAGATAGAATCAATCAAGATTTAAAAACAAAACAAAACACCTGTAGGGGATGAAGAAAATGAGAGACAGATACTTCCTGGGGAAGAAAGTGAAAAGAGGCTACTTAATGAACCTTATTAGGTGAGGGGGGATCTGCTGCTTTAGAGGGGAAAAATATTGTGTAAGGGGTATGTTAGAGCCTTTGCTACTCTATGATGCTGTTTGCAATAAAAAGATTTTTTTTCTGGCCTTGGCCAATTTTGCTCAGCGAATAGAGTGTTGGCCTGTGGACTGACTTTTCAATTCTGGCCAAGGGCACATGCCTAGGTTTCAGGCTCCAGTCCCGGTGGAGGAGGCAGGAGGCAGCCAATCAATGATTCTCTCTCATTATTGATGTTTCTATCTCCCTCTCCCTCTTCCTTCCCCTCTGAAATCAATAACATATATACATATATATATATATATATATATATATATATATATATATATGTTTTGGTTTTTTTCTGGGCAATTAAAAAGTTTCTGCTATTATAGGAAACATTTAGGAAGGAAAATAACCCACTTCTCACAAATTATCTAATGTCTGACATGCTATATAATTTACAAGAGAACATTTCCACTTTTAAATGGGAATATTAGAGTGCCTATGTATCTCCTCCAACACAATAAGAGACATCAAAGGAGAGGAAAATAAATGATTAATGAGGAGAGTAGGGCAAGAACTAGTTTGTGGGAGTTAGGAGAAATTCCTGTAGAATTTTTTAGTTTTTAGTTTTTCCTGTCATATCACATACATGAAAATAAATCACATGTAATTTATAATTTCTAGTCCCCTTACTTGCTCCTACCAGTAATTTCATTGCTATTTTATCAAATTTTGCAATGGCAGTGTTAGCCAGATGGTAATAGTTTCAATAGGTTTTGGTATGGCATCTTAAGATTTTTTTGGAGGAGTGTTTTTCTAGGTTTCCAAGTAAGCAACAAAGAGAGAAGATAATAAGGATGTTGCAAATCAAGGAAGAGTATATGCTGTCCAGATTGATTTTGAGATAGTAGGCAAAAATATACATATTCATATCGATTTTATAGTATAAATATATGTTAAATATTATATATATATATATATATATATATATATATATATATATATATATATAAATATAATATAATATATTTTATATATATAAAACCTTAATATGCGAATAGATTGAATGGTGGGACAACAGGTTGCTATGACATACACTGACCACCAGGAGGCACACACAGAACATGGCGGCCATTGGCAGCAGTCACAGGAGTGCGGACCATGGCAGGCATCAGCTGCAGCAGGGTGGTGGAGCAGGTGAGTGGGGCCACCAGACTAAGGTGGTGTGCCAGTCAGTGACTTTGGGGCGAGCTTCTGGTGGTTATTAAAAATTCTTTATTCCCATGCACCAAGGTCCCACCAGGTGCTTGCACTTGCTGCTGGCCCCAATCACCCCTGAGGGATTCTCCACCTCCCCCTCCCTGATCCTGAGGGGTGATCGGGGCAGCAGCTGCTACTGGTACCCACTGATAGCGCCAGCCCCACTCACACCTGCTTCTGGTGCTGGCCCCAATCGCTCTATGATGTCAGCAGGTGCGAGTGGGGCCAGTGCCATCAGTGCACGGGAATGGTGGTGATGGGAGCTGGGGTTGTTGGCAGAGAGGGGACTGGGAACTGTGGTGGGAGGGGCCAGGCAAGGGCAAAGAGGACAGGCTGAGATCTGCCCCCCTCTGCCTACCAGAGCCTCACTGTCCACAGTTCCTTTCAAGGTACATGAATTTGTGCACTGGGCCCCTAGTATATTTTTAATATATGTATATTAAATTATGCTTTAAAATATAATATGTGTGTTTTTAACATTGTGATATTAAAATTGTGTCTGCTGCTTTTAGAGTCAAATGATACTTTAGTCACTTTGCTTTGAATTCTTTATGGGCACCTTAACAAAGTTCTGCATAGATGAGATCATGCATGTTATATTTTGGAATGCTCAGTCTATAATTGCTAAATAAGCTACCACATGTTTTTAAACAAAAGTGATTCAGAGGTAAAATAGTTGAAGTAGGTTTATCTTTTACATCAAATTTTGGTTACTTTTGACATGTAGATTGGATTTAAATCAACTTATTGAATGTTTGCAGCAAAAAAGGAAAAAAAATACTTAAGATTCCACCATATTTATGGGAAATATTAGAGGAAATATATATTCCAGTGTGAAATGTGTAATCCATGTTAAATGTATATTCTATGTAGGCAATAAAGCAATTATAAAAATTAATCACAGAGATTGACGTTACTCTTGACAAAGCTGTTCTTAGCTTTTTGTCTAGTTTTGTTTCCTCAGCAAATGCAGTAGAAGAAACAAGAGCAATGTGTCACTGTGTCCTTGTGCTTTATGATGGTGTTCCCCTTGAACTTTTATTTATTTTATGTTATTACTAGGAAATTTGTGAAGGCTGATGTCTATTTTCTAAAATTTTACAAGCTCCACATACTGGGATCGTTTTATCTATTTTTATTAAGACAATGTCAATTTTCAAAAATTTAAGAAACATTTACTATCAACTATACCAATAGCCTCTAATAATGAAATACAGTTATACAAAAGTTAGCTAAGGTATAAACATGCAAAAGGGAGGTCTCCCTGCGATCATAAAATGATGTTATTTTCTGTTCAGCAATTCATGTTACTGCTGTTCATACTAATTAATTAAAGGAGCTGTTGCTGTAATGTGCAAACAGGGAATCTGAGAAACTGCGAGGGCTTTTAGGTCTCCAAGTGAAGTTAAGTCAATCTGGGCACGGGCAATCAAATGTAATGAAATCACTTGTCAGTGCTAAGCTTGCAAAAACAGTGAAGTTAGACTAGGGAGTAAAAGGATTATAATTAGATTTTGAATAGGATAATAACTAAATGGCAGAACACAGTAAAGAGAAAATATTACTTTGTTAGCTAATGGCACTGCTGTTTAGTTTGAGATTTTTATCAGCGCATTGTAGTTGTGTTAAGTTAATTTGCTTTTATCAGCAAAAATGCACTACTCAAATGATACTTGAATGTCATCTACAAAAATCATTGATCTGAAGGTGCACCTACTGATATCTGGTATGTTTATTTTATGTGAAATGGAGATTGGTTCATGATAAGATGGTTGATGTGCTGTTTTGCAGGTCGCCAGCTGAGCTATGGAAATATAGGTGGGGGGATATCAGTATATATATATATATATATATATATATATATATATATATATATATATTTCACAAAATCCTTCACCTCCAGCAATAGTGGACACAGCAATCAGAGTATGTATGTATTCATTGCTTGATCACCTTAAAATATTTAGGAAGAGTTGCTATTATAGACTGCTAAAATACAAAAGATATAGAAATCCTTTTATCAGATGGTGGTCTATGTATGATATCTTGTCTGTCAAAAAACATCCAAAGCATAAAAGACATTAGATAACTAAGCTAATTCAATTTCAAATAGATGTATTAATACTAGTAGATGGGCAGTTTACCAGTACTGAAATCCAAGTGGAAATAATAAGAAACTGTATATAACTTTACTCCTTCTCAGGATGGTCAAGCGACATTCATCCAAGTCCTTTTCAAAATTTCTGAAGGAGATGTCACAGTAATACTAATTGAATTTCAAAGGGAAAGCACTAGGTAAATGACAGATTTCTATCCAGCAGATCTATTGACAATAGGAAGAGAAAAGACATCATTGATGCTGGAATTGTTTGCTGTGATGAAGAGGGATTTTGGAAATGGCATTGGGGTAGCATACATAAATTGTACTCATAAATAATACAAGGAAATTAACTTCCTGTTTAAAAAGTGGGTAAGTGAAAAAGATGAAAACAGTATTGAAATAAGTCACAAAAGAAAAGCACTAACACGCACAAGAGCAAAAGTATTATAAAAAATGGAAAAATAATGATTAAGCTTACATTTTATGTTTTCCAAGCATTATACATTTTCTGAAGTTCATACATATGTATAAACATAGCATTTAAATTCTGAGTATCTTAAATAATAAGTAATATTATTGGGATTTTTCAGGTAATTTTTTAAATTGATTAATTTTATGGATTATACTTAAAATAAGTTCTAATACTATTTTCAGAAACCAATAGCCTTAGCTATTAGAGTAAATCTTTTTGTTAAAATATTTTATATATTAAATTGTGATTTTACTGTCATATTAACACACTGCATTCATTCCATAAGTTGATGATAGGAACTTTATTATACTGATTTAATTCTGTCCTAAGAGAAGAGAGAATATGTGTCATTTTATTTTTATCATGTTAATAAGAATATTATTTAATATAACATAAAAGATAGATGTTTAGGAAGATAATTTTAACCCACCATATATTTACAATATTAAGCACAAATAGCTGACAATTTGATTTGTAATTTGAAATAAAAAAATAATAAAGGTGAATTCCTCAGGTCTAGACAATAGAGCAGTGAAGGCCTGGAGTGGGGGCTGAGGCAGGCTAGAAGGGGTCAATGGGGGAAAAGGGAGGACATATAAAATATTTTCAATAACAAATACCTTTTAAAAATAAAATAGGTTCCATATCAAGCCTTTTAAAGTTATAGCTAATTCTTTTATGCATAGCCAGCAAGGATTAGTAGTATGTATTCAAATTATACTTAGTGAGAACAATTATTAAATGTTTACTCCCTTAATCACAAGTTAATATGCAATAACACTTTTATAGGCTCCATTAAAATTTTAAAAGTATGCCAAATAGATAGTGAATGTACCTTTTACTTATATCACATAATTTACCTCCTATAAATAAGATATCTTGTGTTCAGTACATGGAAATAAAAACTTTTAGGACAGTTCAACAGCTTGTATTTATCTTATAAAGGGGAAAGATTATGCTACTGTGCACTAAAGGCTTCATATAAATTAAACAGATAACAATGAATTGGGAATCTATAATAATAAGAGCATGATATTCTAATTAGACTGGACAGCTGAACGACCTTCCGGATGTCATTCTGGATATCCTTCCAGACGGAGCCACCATGGAGGGGGCTGAGGCAAAGGTGTTTAGGGATGATACGGCAGGCAGGCCAGCAGTTAAGGCCAATCAGGTAGGCAGGCAGAGGTGATTAGAGCAAATCAGGCAGGCAGATGAGCAGTTAGGGGCAAACAGACAGGCAGGCAGGCAAGTGGTTACAAGCCAGCAATCCCAGATTTTGAGAAGGTGCAGGCTGGGCTGAGGACGCCCCCCTCCCCCCAACCATGTATTAATTTCATGCTCTGGGCCTCTAGTATAGAATAAAGCATAATAAAGATATAACCCATTGATGGTAAGTTTGGTTTATATCATCCAGTTCCAAAGCTGACCTTACATTTCAATCAAATGAGAAGCACAATCACTGATGAACAAAAATAGATCCAGGGACAGATATAGATCAATCAGATCATCAAACCTCAGAGGGAAGATAGGGGAGAGTGGAGGCAAGGGGGAGGGATCAACCAAAGGACTTGTATGCATATATATAAGCCTAACCAATGGACACAGACAACAGGGGTGTGAGGGCATGAGATGGGGAGTAATGGGGGAATAAGGACACATATGTAACACCTTAATCAATAAAGAAATAAAAAAAAATTCAGTGCTCCTTTAAGACTGAGTCTATATTTGTGTGTCACAGATTCAGAAGTGATAAAAAATGATTCATGTTTATTCCATCCTGCCTTGGCCCTTATATGTGGTGGTAAACTCAACTAGTAGTAGCCCACAACTAATGGGATTTCTTTCATAAATTACATTGCGGTGAATTGATTGGACAAACACTAAGTCCCATCCAAATTGACTTTGGTCACATAAACAAAGCCTTTAAGTTGAGAGAAGAATGAAGGCAAACAAAAGTGGTATAAGTGCAGAAACTGGTTTGGCTCAGTGGTAGAGCGTCGGTCTGGGGACTGAAAGGTCCCAGGTTCAATTCCAGTCGGGGGCATATACATTGGTTGCGGGCACATCCCCGGTAGGGGGTGTGCAAGAGGCAGCTGGCCGATGTTTCTCTCTCATCGACATTTCTAGTTCTCTATCTCTCTCCCTTCCTCTCTGTAAGAAATCAATAAAAATATTTTTAAAAAGTGGTATAAGAGACAGAAAAGCTCTATTGAATGAGCTAAGCATACATGCTCTCACACCTACGAATGCACTTGGATAATAGCCAGCTACATTATCAGAAGACCCATAAGCTCTTACATTCCTGATTTTGTAAAGATGACATGCAAAACTATGTTAATGAGGGTTTATAATTTTGTGAACTTGCCTCATAAAATGGTAACTCTAGATTAACCCAAATAGAACTTTCGGTCATAGCCAGGATGTTGCTTTCACCAGACAGTGTAAAGGCACTGGTTAATCATATCTATAACAAGTGATATATTCATAGTTATCTTCATTTTTGAACATTAAGAAGCCATTTTCTTATAAAGATGCTTTTTTTACTAGAGTGAGACATTTTTTTCATAACAAATGTGAAAATAAATATAATCAGCATACAAGGGGCTAGAAAACTGCATTAAAATCACACTGGAAAAATTCCAGTGGTCAAAATGTTTTAGGTAATTTTATACTCTAGTGAGACTCTATATGGATTTGTTTCATGCATTTTCTTATTACTAAATTTTCGTATTTAAATGATCTAAGCATTTACTGGAATCTTGCAAATAACAATTAACAAGTTTTGCTCTTTTTTGCATATTTAGGCAGTTTCTAAAATTATTGAAATTTAGCATCAAAATTTAAAGGTTGATAAAAATGTTGTCCAGAACACTTTTAAAATATCAACAGGTTATGATCATTGTACCTGTGGCTTTTACAAATGTTAGTGCTTTTTTTAAAAGCATATTATCCTATACTAGTAACCCAGTGCACAAAATTCATGCACATTAAAAGGGAATTAGAGGAAATATTTTATTATTGCTATTTGCCCTTTCTCCACAATAGAAGTGTCAGAGATGAAAGAAAATTAGTAAAATGTATATGAAAATCTTCCTCCTGTCAGAGTCTGGGGCACACCATGGGAACCAGAGTCAAGTCCCTGCCCACCCACATGCACCTCAAAATCGCTTGAAACCCAGACCCAGCTATCCCCACCCGCTTTAGGCTAGATCCAGACTTGACCAGCCCAACCTCCCCGTCAAGCCTCGCTAGGTGGTGGGGCGGAGCCTCAGATCACCTGGCATAGCACTGGGGTGAGGGGTGTGGCCTAAGGTCCCCCATCAAGCCCTACTAGGTGGGTGGCACAGCCTCAGGTCCCATGGCCTGGTGCTGGGCATGGGGTGTAACCTCAGGTCCCCCCGCCAGGTGGACCAGGTGGTGCATCCTGAGGTCCCCCCGTCAAGCTCTTCCAGGCAGAGGACATAGCCTGAAGTTCCCTGTCAAGCCCTCCCAGATGGAGGGCGTGGCCTGAAGTCCCCCAGCCTGGTGCCTGGGCATGGGGTGTGATCTGAGGTCCCCCATCAAGTCCTGCTGGGCAGGTGGCATGGCCTGAGGTCCTCCAGCCTGTCGCTAGAGTGTGGGGGAGCATGGCCTGAAGTCCCCTGTCAAGCCCCACCAGGCGGGGGGTGCAGTATCAGGTACCCTGTCCCAGCCTAATGCCACACAGCTTCAAGTCCCTGCTGATTGCTCATTAAGGCTCATTACAGGAACTTGGACTCCACAGTGGATGCAGCCATCTTGTGTTATGGGATCCCTGCCTCTGGCTATGGGCAGAGCAGCTTGTTACAGTGTGATAGTCAATTTGCATATTTCACTTTATTGGATAGGATAATAAAGAGGTAATGAACAAATTGACTATCAATCCAACACACAAGATGGCCCCCCCATGTGGTCAAAGATAGCTGGCCCCATGTGGACACCAGATGTCTGCCACAAGATAGGCAGCAAGAGAGGGCAGTTGTGGGAACCAGGCCTGTATGGGAGGGCAGTTGGAGGCAACCCGACCAGCGGGGGAGAGCAGTTTAGGGGTGACCAGGCCTGCAGGGGAAGGCAGTTAGGGGCAATTGGGCTGGCAGGGGAGCAGTTAGGTATCAATCAGGCTGGCAGTGGAGTGGTTAGGGGGTGATCAGGCTGGCAGGCAGAAGCAGTTAGGGGCAATCAGGCAAGCAGGCAGGTGAGTGGTTGGGAGTCAACAGTCCTGGCTTGTGAGAGGTGTCCCAGATTGGAGAGGGTAAAGGCTGGGCAGAGGAACACACCCCCCCATGCATTAATTTCATGCACCAGGCCTCTAGTGTATATTACTAAAAGGTAAACTGTATTAACATTTTTGCATTTTCAGAATATGCCTAACATATAAATGTACATAATTTTAATAGGTAAATATGCAATAAATTTGCTCACATTAGATATGTAAAATGTTGGTTTATATAAGCAAATGCATGATTATATGAAAATAATCTTCCTTTGTCATAAAGTAAGAAGAGTTAATTTTATTCTTTTTACTTATATGTGTGAGTATGAATATTAGGAGCTCATCCCTGCCCCACCTTTAGGAGTCATGTATTAAGCAGTTATAGAGAGAAATGTGCCATATACTGTACCTTGCATAGCAGTACTGTCATAAGGAGTTCCATTGTTTTCTATTTCAATATCTGCAATCCCCGTATCTGAAAAAAGTGACATTCAAGATTAAGGTACAATTTTGTTTTCTTCTGATTCCTTTTAAAGTGAAAAATATCAGTAAATCAGTACTTTGGTCCTATACATAACACAAAAAACTTGGATTTTTGTTTTTTCTTTTATAGATGTATATTTGTTTTTATGTTAGGAAGGAGGGTTATAAACTGTAGATGAATTCTACAATTGGGCATATATTTTCAGCTCTGTAGTAAATACTTCTTTATGCATTTTATTCTCTAGAGATAAATCTAAGAAAATTAATCTATCCAAAAAATCTTCTCAGACTATCAGGTAACATGCCTTGACTGTGAAATATCTTAAAGATGCATACAATTGCATAAGTGGAAGTGTTTCATCCTGATAGTATATTTTTCTTTTGTAAAATGTGATAGATGATGAGATTATCTCTATGTTAAGCACTCATGAACACTACAACACAGTTTACAGCTTGTGGTCTTGATTTAGTATAGGCTCTAATGGCAAAGGAATGCATTAATTGTTTAAAAATAACCTGAAGAAAAGGAATAAGAAGTGGATTTTTATTTTCAATTTTAAATATAAAAAGTAATTATCTAAAATTATTCATATACATCAAGTAGAGCTCAATATAGGCATTTCTACATATAAACATTTGCTCAGACACATTTTGGTAATAGATAGCAGATGCCAGTGTATAACCCATTGCCATAAAGGATGAACTTGACAAGGAAATTATCTGAAAACCAGGTACCCATGCTATCTAATAAAAGAGTAATATGCAAATTTTCCATTACTCCAACACACAAGATGGCCAACCCCATGTGGTCAAAAATGGCTGCCCCCATATGGACACAAGAAGACTGTCACAAGATGGCTGGCAGGGAAGTTCAGTTGTGGGCAATCAGGCAAGCAGGGGAAGGCAGTTTGGGGTGACCGTGCCTGAAGGAGAGGACAGTTAGGGGTGACCTGGCCAGCAGGGGAGGGAAGTTATGGCTAAACAGGCTGGCAAGAGAGGGCAGTTAGGGATTACCAGCCTGGCAAGGAAAGGAAGCTGGGGTCGCCATACCTGCAGAGGAGGCAGTTAGGGGCAATTAGGCCATCAGGGGAACAGTTAGGTGTTGATCAGGCTGCCACAGGAGTGGTTAGGGAGTAATTAGGCTGGCAGGCAGAAGCAGTTAGGGGCAATCGGGCAGGCAGGTGAGTGGTTGGGAGCCAGCAGTCCTGGATTTTGAGAGGGCAGTCAGACCTCCCTCAAGGGGTCCCAGATTGGAGAGGGTGCAGGCTGGGCTGAGGGACACCCCCTTCTCCGTGCACAAATTTTGTGCACCAGGCCTCTAGTCATAATTATAAACAGCTTCTTTTCCTTTACAATAGAGAACACTAGAGCTAGAGTGGACATTACTTACATGTGTCAATTTTTAAAATGTTTTTTTTTTTTTAAAAAGCCAAATTGCCTAAGAATTACAAGTTTAAGACCTCAATAAGAATGAACAGAACATTTATTTTATTACTGGTCAGAAATTATTTTTAAAACCTTGAGTAAGCAATGATGCTGGTTCCCACTGCCTGAAATATCCCATTGTGTAAAATATTAATGTAATAATATTATTTACTTTCTCTCTTTTTTGTCTCAATGAGGCATGGTTGATACAAGCTAATAATCTAGCACCATATATCTATTGGTTATGAGCAGAATTGTCCAAGAGAGTCATAATAAAAGAATGAATTGAACTTTTGGAAAGGAAAGAATACAATTAAACAGTTTTTAAAACCCTTTATTCATTCTTAGTATAGGATACCGCGGTACCCGCTTTCAGTTAATGCATATGTAATATGTCTGTGAGAGGTACGTATAAATATGTACATAAAATCCTTAAGCTCACCCTTGTTATACACACATATTAAATACTAGAGGCCCAGTGCATGAAATTCGTGCATGGGAGATGTGTGTCCCTCAGCCCAGCCTACACCCTCTCCAGTCTGGGATCCCTCTCACAATCCATGACTGCTGGCTCCCAACCACTTGTATGCCTTTCTGATTGCCCCTAACCACTTCTTCCTGTCAGCCTGATCATCCCCTATCCACTCCCCTGCCAGCCTGATTGATGTCTAACTGCCCCCCTGCCAGCCTGTTTGTCCCAAATTTCCCTCCTCTGCCAGCCTAGTCACCCCTAACTACCCTCCCTTGTAGACCTGGTCCCTCCCAACTGTCCTCCCCTGCTAGCCATCTTGAAGTGGCCATCTTGTGTTCACATGGGGGCAGAATCTTTGACCACATTGGGGCAGCCATCTTGTGTGTTGGAGTGATGATCAATCTGCATATTACTCTTTTATTAGATAGGATAAAGGCCTGATGCACATGTGAGGACTGGCTGGTTTTCCCTGAAGGGTCTCCTGGATTAGGGTGGGGTGTGGGAGTGACCTGGGCAAGGGCATGTGGTGGTTTGCAGACTAGCCGTGCCCCATGGCAATCCAAGCGAAGGCCCTGGTATCTGGGGTTTATTTATCTTCTACAATTGAAACTTTGTAGCCTGGAGAAGAACCAAGCCTTCTGCTCTCTTTGTGGTAGCAGACATTTCTGTTGGGGTTTATTCACCTTCTATAATTCAAACTTTGTAGCTTGTAGTGGAGGCATAAGCCTGCCAGGGCAGGTAGAAAGCTTGGCTTCCTCCATCGCTGGGAAAAACCCTAGCCTGCTCTCTCCAGCTCCGTGGCTGTTGCCAATTTTCTTGGAATTTATCTTCTATAATTGAAACTTTGTAACCTTAAGTGGAGGCCTGTGCCAGCCAGGGTGTGTGGAAAGCTTGGCTTCCTCCATTGCTGGGGAAACCCAAGCCTCCCTCCTGCTCTCTCCATGGCCACAGCCATCTTGGTTGGGTTAATTTGCATAATCACTCCTGATTGGATTGATTGAGTGTGGCTGGTGGGTGTGGCTTGTGTATCTAGCAGAGTAATGGTTAATTTGCATATTACTCTTTTATTAGATAGGATAGGAGTGGTCAATGTGCTATGAGAGGAGAACCTGACTATTCTATGAGATGAAATGATGTTGTTGAGTTTCATAGTTAAAAATTGAAACAAGCCCAGCTGCTGTGGCTCAGTGATTGATTATTGACCTATGAATAGGAGGACATGGTTTGATTCCCAGTCAGGGAACATGCTTGGGTTGCAGGCTTTATCTCCAGTGTAGGGCATGCAGGAGGCAGCCAATCAATTATTTTCTCTCATTATTGATGTTTCTATCTCCCTCTCTCTTCCTCTCTGAAATCAATAACAAAATATTAAAAACTAGAAACAAAGCAATGGCCAGTATTGCTAGGTAGTTAGTGCATCACCCCATGTACCAAAGGGTTGCAGGTTTGATTCCCACTCAAAGGCATGTACCTGTGTTGTAGGTTTGATCCTTAACCCTGGTTGGGGCTCTTTCTTGAGGCAACCAATGTGTCTCTCATATCAATGTCTCTCTCTCTCTCTCTCTCTCTCTCTCTCTCTCTTCCACCCTACCTCTATTTCTTCCACTCTGTATAAAAGATCAATGGAAAATATATCCTTGGGTGAGGATTTAAAAAAAAATGAAAACAGAAAAAATTGGAATTAAGAGATTTCATGACAAAAGCATCTTTTCTCAAAGGATCTCCTGGGATTTACTTAGAACATCCTTTTCAACCAGATGCTTCTTAAACCCTCAATACTGATTCAATCTTCCTTAAAGGTACCAGCATTGTTTAGCTCATTAAAATAGAGTACACTGAACATTAGCATATTTTAACATTAATGGACCTATAGCACTTACATTTTAGGTGCAGGGAAGTTATTAGTAATACTTTTTTCCTACTACAAAAGCCAATAGGATTTATTGTTATTCCTAAACTATTTATCTCTCAGAATACATATTATTTTTACATATTAATAACTGAAATCACATAGCCTCACATTGATTTTCAATAATTCATGTACAAAGTATTTTCCTTCTTTCCTTCCATTCTTCTTTCTTTCTTCCCTGTTTTTTATGTGGGGTTTTGCTTTGTGTAACTTGAATGTGTTTGTCAAAATCAGACATTACCTTTCAACATTCTCAGGCCACTGTCATTAGTAGTGGCTTGTTTAAGGGCTTGCTCCACTTGCTCCCGACGCTTTGATTCAAATTCCAAAGCTTCCTGCAGTTTTCTCTTAGATTTTTTCTCCTTCTTCAGGCGCTTTTGCATGGTAGCTAAAATATGAAAAGCCAAACAACTTAAAAACATTGGTCAATGAAAGAGAATTGTCAATTTTGATGGGTTATAAACTATTGATACAGAGAGATATATAAATGTATCAGTCAAAATATGATTAGCTTCCTTTGATTCCTCTTCCCATTAGCTCAAATCAACCAAGTAGTGCTAAATCATAACACTGACTTCTTTTTGCTTTTGTCTTTCTAATGTGTATGCTCTTTAATACACAGACTTTTGTATGATGGTAATAGTAGTGCTGAAAACTTGTTTTCTATTTTGAAACAACATGCATTTAACAGCATTAAATATTTTAGAAATCTCTTAAGAATGACACTCTTATTTATCATTTTATTGCTATTCATATTTTAAAATGTACAGCTTGCATGTTTTTTTAAAGTTTCAAGTATATTTTTCTATCTATCATCTATCTACCTATCTATCTATCTATCCATTTTAAAGAGAACAACTTTTGACAACCTGTAAAAGCACAATAGCATTTTTTGTAAGAAGAAAGGGTAATGAAAGTAAAATAAAATCTCTACCTTAACTTGCAATGCTTTGCATTTTGGAACTCAAGAAGAAAGAATCATTTTATGTGAATCCCAAGAAGGAATTTATATGCTGATATGGACTACCAACAATCAACCAATGACCGAATTTTATGGATAATAAGAGCCTGGCAGCCATTTGCTGAGCTTGATTCTGTAGAGGGGACAGCTGGATTCACCCAACCTGAACCTGTAGCTCACTCCTCCTATTTGAACTATAGTTTAAAACACTGGCATATACTGAGAAATATGGCTCAGGAGTAAGGGCCACATTCTCCCCATTGAGTGTCTGATCATGTGGCCCCCATGTATGGGACACAATAGCCACATCCTTATGACCTCAGTCACACTACACTACCAAGCATGCAACCTACTGAAGGGTAAGTGAGTTGTGGTCAGACTGGATCCACTCTACATTTTTTCTTTGGAAAGCTCTGGGGGAGGGTCATGTAATCTCAGGCTATGATGAAATAGCTGACAAATGGAGGTGAATCTCAGAGAGCCTCAGACAATTTATAGATCTGCTCCCAGCACTAAGCTGGTAGAAGCTAACACTTTTACACAAATTGGCCCCTCCCACACACTCCCAGTCCCAGTAGATGCAGTCATAGTAAATAATGTGGTAGCTCCCGACAGGTAGCTCAAGGCTGAATACATACAATATTTGATATCAACCTCTACCTGAACCCCACCCAAGTGGACCCAGAACCAATACAACTTGTGGTGGACTTCAGAACATACCATAGCTGCATCCAACCAGACACACAAGCAGCACACCCAAAGAGGGATTTCAGCAAACACCAGACCTTGCTGGAAACAACTCTGCCTTGGGGCGCAGCCACTTAATAGTGTCTTCTATATGATTATCTAGATTTATCCTCATAGTCAGCCAGCCAGAAGGGTTAACTCCACCCACAAAAGGCCAACAACACTCAAGCCGTGATTACTACAAGAGGGTACCCATAACTCACAAAAAGCATTCCTGGAGCATTAGGCTCAGATGATCTGGAAGATAGTACACTAGGCCCAACAAGATACCTTCAGCATAAACCCATTATAGGAAGTTTAAAAGTCATAACAGATATGCCTAATACACAGAGACAGAATGGAGAGACAAAAAATATGTCCCAAATGAAGTAACAAGAAAATTCCCCAGAAAAAAAACAAACAAACACATAAATGAAATGAAAGCAACAAAAATACAAGACATAGAGTTTAAAATAATGCTTATAAGGGCAGAATGGATAATCTCAGTGAGGACTTAAACATATAGATATTAAGCCTTAAAAGGATATAGAAACTCTAAAAAGAATCAATAAAAAATGTAGAGTACGATATCTGAAATGAAAATACTAGAAGGAATCAACATCAGATTAGATGAAGCAGAAGATAGAATCAGCAATTTAGAGGACAAGATAACAATAAGCAGGTACACAGAGTATCAAAAAGAAAATATAATTTTTTAAAAATGAGAAAAGTCTAAGAAACTTTGGGGACAACATCAAGCATAACAACAACTGCATCATAGGAGTATAAGAAGGAGAAAAGAGTGAGCAAAGGATAGGGAACCTGTTAGAAAAATAATGGCTGCAAGATTCCCTCACCTGGTGAAGGAAAAAGTCACACAAGTTCAGGAAGCACAGAGAGTCCCAATAAAGAGATTAACCAAAGGACTTGTATGCATGCATATAAGCAAAACCAACAGACACAGACACTAGGGGCATGAGGGCATGTGCCAGGGTGTGGGGGAGGCCTGAGGGAGGTCAATAGGGGGAAAAAGAGACATATGTACTACTATTTGTAATACTTTAAACAATAAAAAAGACGAACCCAAAGAGGCCCACACTAAAAAACATCATAAATCAAAGGGCAAATATTGAAGACAAAGAGAGAATCTTAAAAGCAACAATGGAAAAGCAGTTAGTTATCTACAAGGTAGCTCCCAAAAGACTGCCAACTAATTTCTCAACAGAAGCCTTTCAGGGCAGAAGAAATTAGCATGAAGTACTCAAAGTAATGAAAAGCTAGGAGTTACAACCAATACTACTCTACCCAATAAGGTTCTCATTTAAAAATTGAAGGAAAAATAAAGACCTTCCCAGACTATATATATATATATATATATATATATATATATATATATATCACCAAACTAGTATTGCAAGAAATGTTAATGATCCTGCTTTAAGAAGAAGAAAAAGAATATATACAGAGAAGAATATAGGTATAAAAATAGATAAGTACCTATAAATAATAAAATTGAATGCAAATGGTTTAAATGTTCTGATTAAAAGACACAGGTTAGCTAAATACATAAGAAAAGATGACCCATTTATATGCTATCTACAAGAGACCCATATCAGAGCAAATGATACACAAAGAATGAATGTGAAGTGATAGAAAAAAAAAATTCCATGCAAATGGAACAACAACAAAAAAACACCTGCAATAATAATACTCATATAAGACAATATAGACTTCAAAACAAAGTCCATAACAGTAGACAAGGAAGGTCACTACAGAATACTAAAGGAATGTGTCCTACAAGAGTATGTAACCCTTGTAAATATATGTGCACCCTAAGTATATAAAGAAACGTTTCTTGGATATTAAGGAAGTGATTGAGAGAAATACAGCCATAATACAGGATTCAACACCCTAATGACATCATTGGATAAGCATTCCAGACAAAAAGTCAACAAGGCATTAGCCACCTTAAACAACATACTGGATCAGATGGATTTATTTGATATTTACAGAACAATTCATCCAAAAGTAATAGAATATAAAATCTTCTCAACTGCACATTAAATATTCTCAAAGATAGAGCACATATTAGGACACAAATAAGTCTTAATAAATTTAAGATGATTGAAATTATATGATATGAAAATAGTAATAAATTACAATATGAAAACTAAAAATCATTCAAACATATGGATACTAAATAACATGTTTTTAAACAATGGGTGTGTTGACAAAGAGATCAAAGAAGAAATAAAAAGTTACCTAGAGACATCCCAATTGGCATGGCTCAGTGGTTGAGCATTCAATTCACTGTCAGGGCACATACCCAGATTATGGGCTTGATCCGTATTGGGGTGCATGCAGGAGGCAGTCAATCAATGATTCTCTCTCATAATTGATATTTTTTTCCTCTCTCTCCCTCTTCCTTCCTCTCTGAAATCAATAAAAATATATTTTAAAAAATATCCAAATGGCCCTTGGCAGAAAAAGTGTTCCCTACCCCTGGCCTAGAGTATTAAAATAACTCAGAAACTCTCATGTCTTTTCATGGATTACTGAGTCTTCAAGATACAGGTTCATGTGTGAGTATCAGAAAGTCTTCCTCAACTACCTACCCACTCACTACCACCAAGCTATACTAACTAGCCTCTTTTGACATAATTGTATATACTGTACTTCATTGCTCTTGCCACATTTTCTTGAAATTAACTGGTTGGTTGAGCTAGCCCTCTAAAAATAAATCTCTCAAGGACAGGAACTGAATTTTATTTAATTTACAATCCCAGAATCTAGATTTGTCAGATTATCTACATACAGGTAGGTGTATTTTATAAAATTGTAGAGAAAACTAGGAGTATTCATGTTTCCAAATCTGTAACTGGAATAAAATGCATATCTAATTCATTTTTATTATGAAAAATAGACTAAATATCTTACCCTGTGGATTACAAACAGTATTCCTAGCTTGTCATTTGTCTTCAGCAATTCTAAGCTATCCCTAAAAATATTTCTATTACTATTGAAAGTATCACCAACACAATATTCACTCCAGAATTGATCTTGTTAAACTTACTTCTGCTTTGAAGCTCAACTGCAAGTTGCCTTTCAATGTTTTCTCTAATTTCTCTTTCTCTATAGAGCTCCATTCGCAGGTCCTTTTTTTCTTGCTGAATCTGCTTCTCCTGGATGCGAGCATTATCCAAAGCCACTTTCAGTAGACCCTGTCAAAGTACAATAAATGCAATGCGGTTCATCTTACATGTTTTAGTTCTCAAATATGACATTATATATGTAGGTGCTAATGTCTTGTATTACATTTATTTTGTTTATAGAAATATTGTTGACCTGAATGTTGGTCAACAGAGTTTCCACAGAGGACAGACTATCAGCAAAAATGAATGGTCCAGGGAATCCAGGAGGCAATGCCTGCCCAGGAGTGAAATGGATCTTGTCCAATGTTGACTTGATCATTGGGATTTGAACTGGTACCTCTTCTGCAAAATACAAAATTAAAATCAGAAGATTCACAAATTAAGAACTCAAAATGCTCAGTTTCATTCACTTCTAATAGCATCTATAAAGATTTTGTTTCTAAAACTAAATGATAAAAACTCCTAATTGGAAGTCGTGCACATATAAACCCCAGCTCACTTTGATTTCTCAAAATAAATGTTTCAGAAAAAAAATTGCAAATAAAACATTTACTGCTAAAGAGTAATGAAATTTGGAGAAACGCAGTTAAGATATATTTATTAATATCTATAAATTAAATAATCAGATAATTTCCTGATACTTTAAACTATTTTAATTATTTCTCTTCAAATCTATCTTCTATCTATCTATCTATCTATCTATCTATCTATCTATCATCTATTTATCATCTACCGATCTATATAATCATCTATCCATGTTAACAACTTTATTGAGAGATACTTCATATACAGTAAAATTCACGTATTTTGAATGTATGCTTCAATGACCTTTCAGTAAATTTACAGAGTTGTGAAACCATTACCACAAATCTATTTTAGAACATCTCAATCAACCCAAAATACCTCTCCCTCATGATTATTTATAGTTCATCTCTTTTCCAACACCAGGCTCCTAAAAACCACTAATCTACTTTCTGTCTCTAGAGGGTTGCTTTATCTGGATATTTTCCAAAAATAGAATAGTATAATGCATGGTCTTTTGTGAATGGATTCTTACACTTCGCATGTTTTGTGTGTGTGTGTGTGTGTGTGTGTGTGTGTGTGTGTGTGTGTTTTAATAGTGAAAATAGTGAAAGGATTGAGAAGTACAGATTGGTAATTACAAAATAGTCAAAGGGATGTAAAGTACAGCATAATGTTTTGAGGTTCATCCATGCTATAACATGAGTCATTTGTTTCTTCTTTATTGTTGAAAATTATTCCATTGCATGGATATATTTTAGTGTAACCTTTCATTTCCAATAATATTTCTCATGAAAAAATCATTTTTCTTATAAAATGAGATGTGTCATTTTCCCCTTTTATTTTTTTCTTCTCCCATATACTCTTTATTTTAATAAGATTTTTATCTTAGTCTCAGAATAAGATGTTTCAAAATGATTTTGGATAGATATATCAAATTATGAAAGGAATCTCCTGTTATCTTAAGAAGCCAATTGTTTGTTTATCCACTTGAATCCTGGTTGAAAATATTTTATGTGATATATATGAACCACATAGCAAAATTTCCTCTGCAATTAGGAATTGAGATTTTTGGACATATGTAAAAGGAAACTGATTGAAAGAAGCACTTTTGGAATGTAACCAAACAAACCCTAGTATTCTTAAATAGTTTCAACAAAACTGCATGATGATGTAAAACATAGCAGCTTGAACAAAATTACTGTACTCACTAGTCTATTTCAATAACTGGGCATAAGAAAAGTTTGAAAACTATGCTTATCTCTAGTCAAAAGAATTTTCAGTAACTCCATATGTTATGAGACTAATACAAGAAAAACACACACACCAAAAACTAGGTTTGTATCCAGACTAACCAATTTTCACAAGGTTTGAAAACACAAACCTAGCTATTGATTCTGGTTCCTGTAAAGAATACAGATTTGTCATACAGTTAGACCTCATGTTTCAATTGTAAGCATTCTATATATGTAGTGTTCAGAGTCTTAAACCCCATTTACTTCACAGTGAACATGTGTATGTTTTTTGTGGGACTTCTTGTGTGGGGAACTGTGGCATACATAGCATTGTGGGAACTTTCTCTCAGATGGGATAGCATTATCTCTGAATAAAATGCTTTTAATATAGATAACCTTTACAACTTTCAACATTTTAAAACCTATAAGAATAAAAATGCTCATCAACTATTTTTAGAGAATCAAAATTATGTTCGCTAGAGATTCATATTATTTATATCCAAAATGTTATAAAGATTATTTGTTTATTTGTCTTGATTCTATTAAATACATAAATTAACCTATTAATTTTCTTTTAACACAGGAAGCTACAATGAACATATTTTTGCAATGCTTTTCTAGTAAATCTTAAAATAAAATTCGGATGTATTATATAATTGTATACATAAAACCTACTTAAGTTTACTAACCAATGCCATGCCAATAAATTTAATTTTTAAAAGTTGATGTTTAAAATAATAAATTTTAATCATAAACATATGATGAAAGTATTTACTCTTGTATTAGTAACTCTAATATTTTATATAATGTGTCTTCTTCCTTTCCTCTCTGTCCTTCCTTCTTCTTCCCCCTTTCTTTTCTTTATTCTTTCCCTCTCTTTCTCTCTCTCCCTCCCTTTCTGCCTTAGTTTCTGTATTTCTTTTTCTTCCTTATTTTCTTTCTTGCTCCCTTCCTTCCTCCCTCCCTTCTTTGCTTTCTGTCCATGGCAGTTTTGTAAGAGATGAAGAAATTTAGAGGAAATGAGCACGTTATCACAAATTTTGTGATCTATTTCTACTACAAGATTTGAACACTGAAATATCTCAACAACAAAAAAACACCACACCCTAAATCTTAAAATATGTCTTAGGCAACAGATCTAATGTTTTTAAAGTACATTTCTCAATAGCTAACTAATAGATATTGTGTTTTATTTGTGCTGTTTGAATTCTGTGTTATCTAGTATTTTGTATTTTGCACATGAGTGCATTAAATGGTAGAGTGACTTCATAGTGCTCTATCAAAATTAATAATAACTGAAGAGGTTCTATACATTTTTATTAATGTTTATAAATCTTAAAGTAAAATTTTATGTAGCCTGAAAGATCTTTTAAAAATGAACTGCTACAAACTTAGAACATTCATTTCCTGCTAATTTAGAGATTTTTATATTTACCCTGAATAAATATTTTTATTAGTGGCAGAATTCTTAAAAGTAATGGATCTCTTGTTATGTATTACTCTACACACACATTTAACTCAGTGGTAACAATCTGTGGAATATTTTACCAACAAGATACCTGAAAAAGAAGCAATACATTCAGTATCCCTAAAACAAAATTCTAACCACCTTAAAATTGCACAAAGTCTTCTATTTGGAGATGAAAGAAATGCCACTAAGTTGGCTAAAAGGAAAATTACTATTGTCTATGAAGACAGGTTGTATGGTCTATGGTTTGTGTTGCTGTACAGTAGATTGAAGTTTCAAAATAGTATTACTCTTCTTTAAAGATATAGACATGGTTGAATTAGGTGTTACCAGCTGCAGTGAGGATCAAATGCAAGAAGAATCATATTTCATCAGACCTAGTCAACACCAGGAAAATAAATAGAAATATAAGAGGTATGCAGGCAATGATTCATTTTGATAATCTGGCCCAAGAGAGACACATAGAGACAGGCACACAGATCTAAACTTCTACCAAAAGACAAATAGTACACAGAGGGTGGGCATTGCGGTGACAGTGTAGCAGAGGTCACATTGATTTTCAGCAGCAGTTTTCACACAGATGAGATAACCCTGGACTCTATTTGGCCCATTGTTCATATCCTACATGTCCCATCAGCAATAAATTTCCTAGTCCTAGAAAAGGGCAGTAAAGAAGAAGGATTCTACTAATGACTTCTTATGATTAAGTTTCTGTGCTAACCAAACATGTTTTTACAGACCAAGGTCACGTTGCATGTTAAGGTCCATAATAGCCCCAAACTAGTACAGGTGTATTATGTTTCATTATATATGAGTGGGAACTGTCAAATCATTCATCTTTTCTTTAAATCACATGCTACAAAATAAATGATACATGTATTAGAAATCTGTTTCAATCCTGTAATAGGTTTTCACATCTGAATGACACCTAGATTTTGCCCAGAGTTTGTGGGAATTTATCACATAGGCTTACAAAATTCTTATTGGCAATGGAATTGAATATTGGCAAGTACTAGAAACATAGCTTGTCAGTTAAATAAGAGCATCCCTTTATGATCCACAGAGAAAGGGTTTTGAGTGTTTTTGTTTTATTTTATTTTATTTTATTTTATTTTATTTTATTTTAAAGGCTGGTGTTTAAAATGTATATTTCAAAACATTAATCAATGCATATGATGCAATAATATAAACTAAACACTAAAGATAGGATAACTTCTATCTAACTGAGGAGATGAACAACATCTTCATTTATTTAAGCAAAGTGGAGACTGCTTTTATTAAATTTGTTAAACCTACAATACTTTGTAAAAGCTTTTGGGAATCCATTTAGAAAGCAAGCTCTTAATTTTAACTTCTTGCCTAGAGCCCAGATGACTACATATAAAAGTTGACAAGAACTTTATTGGTTGAAAAAAATGAGATAAACATAAGGTAAATGCTCAGAATTAAAAAAAAATCTTCCTAAAAATTAAAGTCAAGGCTGTTAGAGACTCTCTAAATGACTCCAGTGCTTACTTTTCCACTTTTTCTTAGGTTAAGTATTTCCCCTTTGATGGTTGTGAAATAGAAACTGAACCCAGCTGACTCACTCAGTAGGGGGAAAATGTTTTGATTCTTTAACAAACAATTTATACTTTATTATTTGATTTGAGAGTTTTGCTCTAAATACGGCTGGCTCAAGGGACCATCCTTTGTTGGTGACATTAAGATTAAATTCAGCACAAGCAAGACTTCTGCTTCCCTCTTCCAAACTGAGGAACAACAAAAACAAAATAACCAAGTGCTATGTGTAATGAACTGACCTACATGAAAATAAGAAAGTGTACATGATCTGAGTGGAACAATGAATCTTGTTTGCCATCATCAAATGTGGAAAAGAAACATTTTATTCGAAAATGCTTACCTCTCTTTAGGGAGATAGAATAATTAATGATGCTGATAAATGAAAATAGAAAGTAAATAGCTAAGAAATGTAGGGTCACCAGCCTGAGAATGTGAGACAGAACACTTCAAAAACCAATTATGGCCCTGTTTTACTCTGGATCCTTATATTAGCACTTTGGCAAACAAGTCCCTTATAAATTACGAATTAAAATAAATCTTCTTTCAGATTTGAAAAAAAAAAGTCATGCTGATAACAAATATCATATCCATGAAAATATTGAGTATATATGATACCCAGTCCCTTCCATTAAGGATATGACACATTATTTTGAAAAAAGTCAACAAGATACAGAAGTGGAAAATTGGGTGTGAAATTATGCACTATAGATTGTTAAGTGTCTTTAAGAGTTAGAAGAAGGAGAGATCACTGTTGTTTGCAGTGAGCATTCAAACTAACTAACTTAGCTGAAAAGTCCATGAAACTTCCATAAGATATATTCCTTGTTCAAACTAGTGTTAAAAACAAAAACAAAAATGGGTTAAACACATTTAAACAGTTTTCCTTCAAGCAAAGTTTGGTGGATTAATTATAGGATGCTCAGTGAAGTTTGAATTTCAGATAAAAAGCAAATGATTTTTTAGCAAAACTATTTCTAAAATATTCCACCAGACATCCTTATACTAAAAAATGATTATTTGTGTTTTTTTTTTTCTGAAATTTCACTGGGTATACTGTTTTCTATTCTTTTATTTTATTTTTTGATTTGCTAAATCTATGCAAGCAAAACATCTCAGGGTCTTTAAAATGTGAATGCTAAATATTAACACAAGCTACATATTAATTTAGGCAGCTGAGAGCATAGTGATGAAGAGCAAAAGATGATAGAGCCCGATTGTTTAGGTTTGAAACCCTGCTCTATGATTTGCAAGCCCCTAGGTAAATTAACCTTTCTGTGCCTCCATTTCCATATTGGTAACGTGAGGATAATAATAATTTATCATAGTAATAAATGCCTATTCTTATAGCATTGTTATAAAGATTAATGAGCTACTAGTTGCAAATTTTATAGAACAATGTCTGGCCAAAAGTATATGCAATATAATTGTTTTCTAAATAAATTAAATGGCAATTGAGAACTCCCAGGAATGGGAGAGAATAATATATTTGACCATTAATACCTCCTGAGACAACATATTTGGAAAGATCCTTTTCTAGGTGATAAAGGAATGAGCCTGGTTTCACCCTAACTTATCAAAGATCTGAGAAGACTTCTTAAGTCAACATCAGTGATTCTCAACTGGGTAATTTTGCAGCCTAGAGGACATTTTGCAATGGCTGATAACACTGTTGAAAACTGAGGAGATGAGACTGTGTCACTGGCATATAGTAGTAGAGGACGGGGGATTTCCCTCACCCCCCTCCCACCTCTTTCATCCCCAACAAAGAATTATCTTGCCCAAAAGTCAACAGTAGTTGAAAAACATTGTTCCAGAGTTAATAGGAGAATTTCAACAAATGGACAGTTAATTGGATCTCCCATTCTATACTAAACTTCTAATTGAGACTTTAATAAGCTTAACTTAAAGAGACAATAATGTCAAATCAATAATTTAGAACACTATGTTTCACAAAATATGTTTTAGAGTTCTGACGTATTTGATTCTGGCTTCCCAATTTCAGTTTATTGCTCAAATGTCAACCTTATTAGTGAAACTTCTATTGAGCATCCTATATAAAACTAGAGGCCTGGTGCATGAAAATTCATGCACTGGGAGGAGGTTCCCTCAGCCTGGCTTGCCCACTCTCACAGTCCAGGAGCCCTCAGGGGCAGGAGGTGCCCCAGCGATCAGGGGAAGGGAACACCCCCATCACACCTCTGCTGCTACCACTGCCTGCAGTGCAAGCCTCAGCCGGCCCTGGTTACCTGATTACTTTGGGCAGCTCTGGGGGGCTGGGCAGCCACCATCCAAGGCTTGCCTGCATGTCAGGCAGGCCTTGGGCAGCTGGGGGACTAAAGGGACTGGGGGACTCTGGAAACAGGCTCACAGAGCAACTGGACCCACCTGGGGGCAGGCCTGGCTGTGCTGCATGCCTGCCACCCTGGCAGGGCTAGGGGACTGGGCATCCCATTTTGTGGCTCTGGGTGCCGCCATATTTGAGGGTGTGACAGTTAATTAGCATGTTACCTCTTTATTAGATAGGATTGCAATCTGCACCCATATTCCCACCTCAGATAAAATTTCCCAGAAGATACTTTCTTATCTGTATACTTATAACATGTACTATATCTTCTCCCATTTGCCTAAATATGGACTCCATGGTTAACAAGATTTTATTAATGACACATCATAGGTTTGTAAACTTTGTAAGCCCTTCCAAAACCTAATGTATATAGAGGCTGCATTTTCAAGTCCCACATAATAATTTCTTATTTACTTTTCAATGGAATAAAATATGTTATAAAGAACATTTCTGCTATTATATCTTCCCCTGCTTTGCATCAATATGCCCCATGTCACCCACTAAAGTGAAAACGTATAGACACAAGAGTGGTATTTTTTACATAAATGTAAAAAAAATGCCTAATAAAATAAAAATATGAAACAAAAACAAATTGCTGAGGTCCACTTTAATAAAAGAGTGGCCTTAAAACTGCATTACACTTATGATAATGACATTCCCATTGGCACATTCTCTATACCTTGTAAAAGCTGTATATACTCTTTGAAATGCATTGTGTCTTTTTGCAATACTGTTTGTGTATAAGCAGATACAAGGTTTGTAGAAAATGCATCTAGGGAGCCATAAAATTGATGGGAAAAAATATTTCTCCATGATATTTTAGTAGTTTAAAAAAATTCAATCACAGGGAAAAATGTTTTGCTGTAAACATCTTAAGAGGTTATAAAGCAATGGCTTCCCACAGCACTTATTTAAATAACTTTAAGAGCTAGAATCAGGCCGAAACTGGTTTGGCTCAGTGGATAGAGCGTCGGCCTGCGGACTGAAAGGTCCTGGGTTCAATTTTGGTCAAAGGCATGTACCTTGGTTTCGGGCACATCCCCAGTGGGGGGTGTGCAGGAGGCAGCTGGTTGATGTTTCTCTATCATCGACATTTCTAACTCTCTATCCTTCTCAATTCCTCTCTGTGTAAAATCAATAAAATATATTTTTAAAAAAGAGCTAGAATCAGAATAGTTCTTGTATATCAAAGTTCATTTTTATATTTCCTTGATTTTTCACAATAATCCTTTTTTAATATAATTATATAATTTTATTAAGCAATGTCACCCCAATAAATTCAATAAAAATAAAAATATAGTGATTTTATTTTTTATAAAAATATTTTATATGCAATGTAATCTGTATGCTAGTGTGATCATGAATAATCTGGCTACCAATTGGCGATATTATGTTTACCAAAATGAGGCCAGTAAATGCATTTTCCCTTCAACATAGGTTTAACTCTTTCTGTATAGGGTACTGTTTGATGATGATAACTTAGCTAAAAAAATAACATTTTACATACTGAGTGTTTTATATATGTTTATGCAAGATTCTAATGAGTCAAAATAGGAAAAAAAATGTCCTACACATTCCTCATGGTAGAGTAAATTAGGGTTTAAATTAGAATCCAAGACAGTTGCATCCTAAATTCAGTATTTTTTAGTTGAAATTTGGGAACATATGCTTTTGTTTTTAGGCTTCTTCAATATTTTGAAAAATATTAGGAACAAATACGAATTAAATTTCTCACTGTTATTTACTGCCTTCTATTCAGTCCTGGTAAATTTTATTTCCATATTTGTGTACAGGAAGTGTGTGTATGCATGTGTGTTCTTTGTCTTTTACATCCTATATAACAAAAGGGTAATATGCAAATAGACTGAACAGTGACACAACTGGTCACTATGACATGCATTGACCACTAGGGGGCAGATGTCTATGCCCTCTGGTGATCAGTGCACTCCCACAGGGGGATCACTGGTCAGCCAACAGCCAAGTGACAGCTGACAAGGCTGGCGAGTACAGCGGTGGTGGCAGGAGCTCCTCCCACTTCCACCACAGCACTAAGAATGTCCTACTGCAATCTTAGCCCCACTCCCTGAAGGCACCCATACTGAGAAAGGGCATACTTTGGGCTGGGCTCCCCCACCCCCACCGAGGGCATGTATGCCATGCACTGGACCTCTAGTTTAAGGTAAAGTTAAAGGATACCTTTTTTTGTCCTTGCTTTTACCCAGAGTTCATTCTCTTAAATGCATTTCAACAATCAATTTTATTAACTGGCATCTTTCTTTTTTCTTTTTTAAAATAAATCTTTATTGTTCAGATTATTACAATTGTTCCTCTTCCCCCACCACCCCCATCGCACTCCTTCACCCGGTTCCCACCCCACCCTCTACCCTTACCGTCCCTCCACTGTCCTCATCCATAGGTGTAAGATTTTTGTTCAGTCTCTTCCCACACTCCCCACACCCCTTTCCCCTGGAAATAGTCAGTTCACTCCCTTTCTATGCCTCTGATTCTATTATACTCACCATTTTTATTCTGTTCATCAGATTTTTTATTCATTTGATTTTTAGATTCATTTGTTGATAGATATGTATTTGTTGTTCATAATTTTTATCTTTACCTTTTACTTTCTCTTCTTAAAGAATACCTTTCAGTATTTCATATACTGGCTTTCCAGTGAAGAACTCCTTTAGCTTTTTCTTATGTGTGAAACTCTTTATCTGACCTTCAATTCTAAATGATAGCTTTGCTGGGTAGAGCAATTTGGTTGTAGGTTCTTGCTGTTCATCACTTTGAATATTTTTTGCCACTCCCATCTGGCCTGCATAGTTTCTGTTGAGAAATCAACTGACAGTCATATGGGTGCTCCCTTGTAGGTAACCAACTGTTTTTCTCTTGCTGCTGTTAGTATTCTCTCTGTTTTTTGCTCTTGGCATTTTAATTATGATGTGACTTGGTGTGGTCCTCTTTGGATTCCTTTTGTTTTGGGGTTCTATAAGTCTATTTCTTTCACCAGGTGGAGTAAGTTTTCTGTCATTATTTCTTCAAGTAGGTTTTCAGTGTCTTGTTCTGTCTCTTCTTCTGGCATCCCCATAATTTGGATGTTCATACACTTGAAATTGTCCCAGAAGCTCCTTACACAATCTTCAAATTTTTGGATCCTTTTCTCTTTTGGCTTTTCCTGTTGGATGTTTTTTGCTTCTTTGTATTTTGAATATTTGACTTGATTCTTGTGATCGTCAAATCTGCTGTTGGATCTCTGTATATTATTTTTTATTTCAGTCAGTGTATGCTTAATTTCTAGTTGGTCCATTTTCATATCCTCGAGGGTCTCACTAAATTTATCAGTCTTTTCTAGAAAATCCTTGAAAAACTTTATAAACTTGTTTTTTACTCTATATCCAGTTTTTTACTTTAAGTAAAAGTTTTTTACTTTCCTCCATTTCTTTAGTTTGTGATCTGTTTCTTTGTCTCCACATTTTGGCTGCTTCCCTGAGTTGACAGATTGGCTTTGTGTGCTACATGTCCTATAGGGCCCATTGTCTTAGCCTCTCCAGTTACCTGAGGTGGACGCTCTTGATGCACCCCTTTGTGGCCTGTGTGCACAGCCTTGATCGTTGTTGGTATCACTGGGAGGAATTGACCTCCAGGCCAATTGGATGTGAGGATCAGCTGTGTCTATGCTGGGAGAACTTCTGGGTTGGATACACCCATATGAGACAAGACTTGCAAAATCCTTGCACTCAGCTTGGATGGGGTGGAGTCCCAGGTTGGAACAAACAGCAATGGCTTCATGGGGCATGATCTCAGAGTGGAGCAAACTGTGATGGCTTCCCATCAGCCCTGCCCTAAGAGACCCCTGATTCCCAGTGTCCTGCAGTGATCACTGAAAGCACCTCTGAAAGAAAGCCTCCCTTGAGTTTTGCCTACTGTCTCACAGGCCAGTTTCTTACCAAATGAGGTTTGGTCCCCAGAGTCTCACCCAGAACTGGAGTTCAGAGCAGTCGGGAGCTTTTGCTTCTCTTCAGATTGAAAAATATAATCATGTACTCAGTTGCCAGCCCTCTTCACACATGCACTCCTGTACTTCTGCCTTCTGCAGCTCCTGTGAGTCTCAGTGTGCTTTTCTCTTTACTTTTAGTTGTAGAATTTCCACTCAGCCAACCTATCTGTGGTTCTGGATGATGTCCGTTTTGTACTTTAGTTGTAGATTTGAAATTGTTGTATGAAGCAGCAATTTAGGTGTTTACCTATGCCGCCATCTTGGTTTCTCACTAACTGGTGCCTTTCTTCAAAATTTACTAGAGGTTCTCAAATGTTATTTTTTAAGTAATACATGTATGATTATGAAATATAAAACTTCTAACAACTACTTCTTATCCAGCTGCCTTTATTTTTTCAATTCAGTAAAGCCTCAATTTTGCAAACTGATTTAAAGGACTTCAAATTTAATGGCTTTTGGTCCATATGTCATGTGTTAAAATTAACACACTGTAAATTTTAAAATGCTTTTAATCAAGATTTGATTATAATTAAATTAACAGATTAATTTTTGTTATTAATCCACTGTTATTTTAACAAGTTTTAACAAATAGGCCATATGTTGGAAAAAACACTGTAGCAAGTTCAACATAAATAAATAATATTACATATCTAAACTATAGTCTGCGTATTTAAATTTTAGAGTCACCACTCGTAAACAATGTTCATTGAACAATTAGCATGTGATCACAACCTATGGTACTCAGTAATTGTAGGTTTCCCTAATGCATTTGCTAAAAAAAATCATTCTGTTATCCCAGGGCATGACTTTCTGCAGCAGTTTGTTTCTTATTTTTAATCCTTGCATAGGATATTTTTTCCCATTGAGTTTTAGACAGAGTGGGAGAGAGGGAGGAGGTAGAGATAAGAGAGAAAGAGACAGTGAGAGATAGAGATAGAAACATTTATGTGAGAGAGACACATGGATGGGTTGCCTCTTACTATAGCCCTAACCAGGGCCTGGGATCAAACCTGCAACTGAGGTATGTGCTCTAGACCAGTAATCGAACCTGAGACACTAGGTCTGTAGGCCAACCCTCTAACCACTGAGAAAAACTGGCCAGATCTCTGCAGTCATTTTAACATGTGCCAATTTGTGTTCCCACCTGTGCTGAGCCACACCCAAGCCCTGTGCATTTGTTTACTTGCAGTGAATAGTGAATACATGCATTTACTAGACCTATACAGTATAAATTTAAAATCACAGTACTTGATACAGAAAACATTTCTATGATATTAAACTTTTTACACATACTTAAGTTTAATTACATAAATGTGTCTACTTAAGTAAAAATAGGTAAACTAATTTGTTAATTTTTAGCATATGCATTAGGGAAACCTACTTTATTATATAATGGACAGCTCTTCACTTGAATTAATCTACTATATTGAAGTTTTGCTGTTATGTTAAATGTCTGTCAAAATGTTGGAGCCTCTTAAAATTCTCATAAATATTAATCATTCCTCCCTATTAAAAATGTACACACACCAAAACTGGTTTGGCTCAGTGGATAGAGCATCTGCCTGTGGTCTGAAAGATTCCAGGTTCAATTCTGGTCAAGGGCATGTACCTTGGTTGTGGGCACATCCCCAGTAGGGGGTGTGCAGGAGGCAGCTGATTGATGATTATCTCTCATAGATGTGTCTAATTCTCTATCTCTCCCCCTTCCTCTCTGTAAAAAATCAATAAAATATAAAAATAAAAATGTACACAATATTGAAGAAATAAAATGTGTAGTAAGATATTTGTTTTTTGTTGAAAGAGAAAAAATAAGCAGAGTGCTGGGCCTCTGGTTTACATACAAATATATTTACCCACCTTTTGTCTCTTATCTATGATCAGTACTATGTATACAGCAATATCTTAATGGTTGCTCAAATTCTTTAGAAGTAGCAGAATAAATCAACTTATATGTTATCCTTTAGGGTCTAATAGGCTGTTTTTTAGATATTTTGAATAAACACAGTATTTTTAACATTGTATTAAAGATAAAAAAGCAGGCATAGATATGTTTTCCAAATTGTACATAACATTTTAAATTGGCTCATTCTATTATTTTTGGAATTAAAAGCATTATTGATACCAGATGTAACTGTTTGGGCTTCAACAGTTTTAAATGGGTTATTATAATTTAAAAGTTAAGGGAAATTAATCTGTGTTAGCTATGCAAACGGAGTACAATCCAAATAGTCAATTACTCTTTTAAGACCAAACCTAGTATTAAATACTTGAAGATGAAAAGCCATACAGAAATATCCATCAGAGTCAAGGGTGATTCTCACCTTTCATGGGAACGATTAAATTACCTCACAGGAGCGACTGTCCTTTTTCCATTATTAAAACCATAGACATGCTTCTAAAATGTAGCCATTTGCAATAATAATAACAACTTGTTTCATGAATTATTAATCATGGTTTTACATACTTTTACTTGCATGGTAAAAATTATCTAGAGCCGAAACTGGTTTGGCTCAGTGGATAGTGCGTTGGCCTGTGGACTGAAGGGTTCCAAGTTTGATTCTGGTCAAGGGCATGTACCTTGGTTGTGGGCACATCCCTAGTAGCAAGAGGCAGCTGATAGATGATTCTCACTCATCGATGTTTCTAACTCTGTATCCCTCTCTCTTCCTCTCTGTAAAAAAATCAATAAAATATATTTTAAAAAATATTATCTAGAGTTACAGGTCTTAGGTTTAATTCCAGCCAAGGGCATGTACCTTGGTTGTAAACTCCTCCCCAGCCAGGGCCATGGTCAGGGGGCATGCAGAAGGCAACCAATAGATCTGTTTCCCTCACACTGATGTTTCTCTCTGTTTTTTTTTTCTCTCTCTCTTCCACTCTCAAGATCAACAGAAAAATATTCTGGGGTGAGAATAAATAAATAAATAAATAAATAAATAAAATGGATCTTTTAATTTATTGGGGTGACATTGGTTAAAAATTATATAGGTTTCTAATATACAATTCTACAATACATCATCCGTATATTGTACTGTGTGTTCACCACCCCAAGTTCAGTCTCTTTCCATCACCAATTATCTCCCCTTTACCCACTATACCTCCCCCCATTCCCCTTTTTCTCTGGCAATCTCCATTCTCTTGCCTGTGTCCATGATCTTCCTTTTTCTTTCTTTGCTTAATTCCCTCACTCTTATCATCAAGCCTCCAACCCCCTCTCCTCTGAGAGCTGTCAGTCCGTTCTTTGTATCCAAGATTGTCTCCTCTTTGTTAGTTTATTTGCATCTTTTAATTTTCATTTAAAAGTGTCAAAGCACACAAATATTTTTCCATCTAAACCTCCAGAGAAATGTTTCTATGTTTGCACTAGATTTTGGTGACATTATCTGAAAAAAAAAGTTTCAACTCCATATTAATGGCAAGGATGATGAAAACAAATTATTTCTGGCCTGGCTGGCATGGCTCGGTGGTTGAGTGTAGGCCTATATCGACAAGAAGGTTGGGATTCAATTCCTGGTAAGGGCCTGCAGGAGGCAGCTGATTAATGATTGTCTTTTGTCATTGATGTCTCTATCTCTCTCTTCCTCTCCCTTTCTCTCTGAAATCAATGCAAATATTTAAAAAATTATTTCTGGAGGAAAATATTTAATGCATTAGTCTTACTAGTAAATTTGTCCTCAGCTCTTGTTCACTAAATAAAAAAGGTTTCCCAATCCAATAGCCACCATGGTGTGTCACAATTGGCACAGGAGATACTAAAAAAATGTTACTTACAAGTATTTATAAGAGGATTGTAAACACTTAACCAAGACTACTGTGAGCATTTTAGATGCTTTTCTTTTATCATAAGATCATTTATAATTTTCATCAGACTAATTTGGACATGCTGTTTCCATCTACATCCTCATCCATCACTTAAAGTAATTAGTTTGGCTGCCTTTTTATCATGATGATAACCATGATACCAGCACTGACTGCTCGTGGCTTGGTCCCTGCAGGTTGCAGATGTATCAGCTGTGAGACAATCATTACCGAGCACTCACAGCCTAATGGGCAGCAGCTTGCTATTTAAGTCCATACGTGCGTGTGCATCTCCACTCTCCCACTTACTATTCAAAGAACTCCAGGTGTTGCTCTCTCTTCTCCAGTTTTGTGGAAGAGTAAAGAGGGACAAGATGCATATTTTATTTATTTCAATTCTCTAATCTAACTTACAAGTGGTTAACTTGTCGGCCTCTTTTCCCTTCTGCGTTCCTCTCTTCTACCCTTCTCCAAAAGCCCATGACCAAGCTTTATATAGTAGCATGAAGTTAGAAAGTAGTTAGTGGTATGTTTTGGGGATTATAGAAGGAAGGAGAGGAATTCCAATTTCTTCTCTTCATGGTTTCTCCTGTATATTACTATAGACTCTCCTGTATATGCCTATAAAGTTTTGCTTCTTATGATATGACTATCAAATTCTGAGATACAAATAACTTACTCTTGTACATAGCCATATATGGACCTAGCTATCTTAGCTTGTACTTTTCTTGAAAATTATGAGAAGATTCTCTGAAGTATTATTTAGAGAAATATGCATGAAGCATATATGGTATGTATGTGGCATAAATAAAGAAATGCCTTTAGGATTCTCAATTCTTCAAACTCTAGCTCTCCACAATTTCAACTCTTATCTCTTATTATGAAGTGAGCTTCTAAAGTTTTCTCATCTTTGAAAGGACTTTTCATTAAACCATATCCCCCAATTATCCCACTACTTTCTTTTTTAAATAATATTGATTTTTTTTTACAGAGAGGAAGGGAGAGAGATAGAGCTAGGAACATCTATGAGAGAGAAACATCAACCAGCTGCGTCCTGGACACCCCGTACTGGGGATGTGCTGGCAACCAATGTACATGCTCTTGACCAGAATTGAACCTGGGACCCTTCAGTCCACAGGCTGATGCTCTATCCACTGAGCCAAACCAGTTTTGGCTATCCCATTACTTTTCTTAAATTCTGTAGCAAATATCATTAAAACAGTTGTCTATGTTTGCTATCTTTGATTCTTTTGTGAATATACTTCATTTAAGCTTTAGCTCCTGCTCAGCTGGTATGGCTTAGTTGGTTGACTGCATACACCCTGCTGAGGATCAAACTGGCAACTCAAGCATGTGCTCTGATCAGAAATTGAACTGATGACCTCTTGGTTCATGGGTTGATGCTTAACCACTTAGCCACACTGTCAGGGCCACAATGATTATTTCTTGACAATGTTTTACTCCATTTTATTTTGTACAAGTTAATAATATAATAAGAATTATTTCTCTAAATTTCATATACAAAACATCCCTGTTTCATGAGCTTATACTCATCACATACACATAAATGTATCATCATTTTTATGTACATATGCATGGACAGATACATACACACTGATAAATAATAATATGAATATAGTTTCCTTTCTTAATGGAAAAAAAATAGAACTTAGCTAATAGTTCCATAAAATGAACTAAGTTCATTCTTCCTACTTACCATTTCCACTGAAAATCATAGTTTGTAGCTTGTTAGAGAGGAAGTACTATGAAAAGGATTTGAACCACTGTGTTCAGAAATGCCATTGATTATTATTACTGAAATAACAATCCCTCAAAAAATATAATACAAAGGACTATTATCATTGCCCTTGGCAACACCATTCAACTGAGCAGTGAACTATTTCAAATAGGTGTGATTGTTAAACATTGATTCAGACTTAAGTAGGTTGATTTTAACAGCCAAATGTGCACTGTAGTCTTTCTAAATATTAAAAGCACCTTTCAAACTTAATTTTACAGAAATGTTAATAACCAGAACAAACTATTGAAGGAAGAATAGAAAAGTAATTATTTCAACAGATGAAAGGAAACAGTAAATGAAGGCTCAGGTTTTATAAGGGTGGCAGTCACATTTCTTTTTAAGGAAGTGCCCTAAAGTCAAAGCACCATGGAGATATTTAAGCTGTTATTTACATAGGAATAACTTCCATTTGCAAATACAATTTGCAGGGGGGAAATAAACAGTTTCTCTAAATTTGAGTTATTTAGTGAAACACCACAGGAATATTTCTTTTCAAAGTGGAAATTAATTAGATTTTAAATACCTAATTTAGACACTTTCTACAGTGATGGGAAATAGGAATAAACCACAAAGAAATAAATGGACAGGACCAAAAAGGGAAAAGTTAGAAAATTGTATGCTAAAAAGCTCTGATATGTGGAGGTAGAGGTCCTGATAGTGAGATATAAAAGTCTGAGTTTTACTGCCTTTTCCTAATACCACCCATAGATGATTGAGAATGTATTGAAATATTAAACAAATATCACTTTCTTGGAATTGTTCTCATGATTGATATATTGATATTTACAAGTGGATAGTTCAAGATGTAAATTTAAATAACAAATGTGGAAAAATACTGTATTTGCCGGCATATAAGATGATTTTTTGGCCCTGAAAAATATGCCTCCAAGTGGGGGGTAGTCTTATACGGCGAGTATATAACAAACTCTGTATTTTGAGTGGAAATGTTAGGGGGTCGTCTTATAGGCCCAGTCGTCTTATACGCCGGCAAATACATATTTTTCAGGGCCAAAAAATCGTCTTATACGCCGGCAAATACGGTAATCAAATCAAAATAATAAAAATACTTTGAAAGAAACTAAAGACTTATTTGCCAATAAAATATTTGGGCTAAAATAATATTTGTGGTAAACCAAGTCTAAAGCTTATGCATTATGTATAAGCAAAATAATTTTAACACATCATTCCATCAGATTTTTTCCTTCAGAAAGAATGTAATTATGTTGCATTAAAACCAATACCTAAATTTTATTCTGAAATTTATATATAAAAATTCAAACAGTTAAAATTAAGTCAATTACCTGGTGTTCTTGCATCCTATGCATTCATATTTCTAGACAAGATTCATAATTCTTTATTAAAAACAATGAGAAATTTTTTCAGTCCTACTAAGTTTGAGTAAAACTTGGAATATTTTTCAGAGTATTAAATGGATTCTAGAGGCTTAATAAAATAAAAATTAGCTTGGGTGGAATGGCTCAGTTGTTTGAGTGTCCTCCCATGCACCAAAAGGTAGCTGGTTCAATTCCCGATCAGGGCACATACCCAGTTTGTGGGTTCGATCCCCAGTCACGGAATTTACAGAGAGCAACCAATCTCAATCTCTCTCTCTCTCTCTCTCTCTCTCTCTCTCTCTCTCTTTCTCTCTTCCTCTCTCTAAGCATGTCCTTAGGCGAGGATTTTTTAAAATATATTTGATTGATTTTTTTACAGAGAGGAAGGGAGAAGGATAGAGCTATGAACACCGATGAGAAACATCGACCAGCTGCCTCCTGCACACCCCCCATCGGGGATGTGCCCACAACCAAGGTACATGCTCTTGACCAGAATCAAACCTGGGACACTCCAGTATGGAGGCCGACACTCCATCCACTGAGTCAAACCAGTTTCCGCTAGTTTTTTTTTTTTTTTAATTACAAATTATGCGAGCTGTTTACCCACATAGATTGGTCCTTTGCATTAGGAATAATCATTACCATAGTTAAAAATACTTTAAGTTTGGATTTCTAGAGGAAATTTTACTTATCTTAGATTTTTACATTCCTGGTAAGAATGAGATAGACCTGTATAGTTCTTGTACTTCACAGAAACATTAGATTAAAAATGTAATGTATGTGGACTTATAGGATGATTTCCTTAAATAACAGTAACACAAATATATCTGCTTCATATAGTAGGCAAGAAAATCTATCCTTAGGAATTCTATCAATATACTTTACCGATAATAATGTGACTCCTTTAAGGAAATTTGGACCAGGATTTCTTTTCACACTGTGTATTTAGTTGAGCCACTTCAGAACACTGATTTTGGGCAATAAGAGTAGAAATATACTCTGATGTATTTCTGGCAATTATAAAAAGGAATAACAACTTTGACAATTTCTTTTTTCCTATTTGTCTCTCATCTTTCCAAATACAGTTGACTCTTGAACAGCACAAAGATAAGGAGTGAGGACCCCCTGAGCTGTCAAAACCCTCAGTAACTTTTAAAAAGTATACTTTTTAGTGATTTCAGAGAGGAAAGCAGAGGGAGAGAGAGAGATAGAAACATCAATGATGAGAGAGAATCACTGAATGATCAGGTGCCTCCTGAACGCCCCACACTGGGGACTGAGCCCTCAACCTGGGCATATGCCCTGACCAGGAAACTAACCTTGACCTCCTAGTTCATAGACTGATGCTCAACCACTGAGCCATGTAGGTTGAACCTCCTATAACATTTTACTCCCTCAAAACTTAATTCCAAATAGCCTACTGTTGACCTGTAGTCTTAATGGTAACATAGACAATTAACACATATTTTGTAATGTTAGATGCATTATATACTGTATTTTTATAATAAAGTAAGCTAGAGAAGAGAAAAAATATTAAGAAAATCATAAGGGTGTTTGTGAGAGAGGGGCAGCTATATTCGACAGGATTGTTGGGGACTGGCGGATAGGGTTCCCCTGGCTGGGCAACCTCTACTGCTGCTGACCTGAAGCCCAGCCTTACCTCTAACTGGGGAGACCTCAGATACCTCCCAGTACCCTACAAGCACAACGCCCAAAGATCAGTTGCCTCAGCTGCAAACCCACAAACACCGGGACTCTAGCCTCCCCAACCGTAAGCACCTAAAAAGTCTGTCCAGGAGACAAAGCGGCATCGAATACATACGTAGACGGGCCCTATTCCTTCTCACAGAACAGGTAGAAGGAACATCCGAATCTAACAACACCCACCCAGAACTGGCGAATGAAACACAGCTAGTGAGGTAATCCTTGGAAGGAAAGGTCAGCTATCCCCTAGATTCCTTGAGAGAGGTGAGATCTGAAATCCAGGCTGGAGTGCGAAATGCGCAGAGTGGGGACTAGAGCCTCAGAGGAAGACTGTGCCCCACAAAATCCACGTCTATTGGGGTCAGTGAAGCCCTCCATTGTGGAAGGGTTTAGAGAGCAACCAAAGGACTTGTATGCATGCACATTAGCATAATCAATGGACACAGACACTGGGACAGTGGGTGCTTGCCAGGGTGGGAATGGCTGGGGGGTGGTCAATTGGGGGACAAGGAGACATATGCAAAACTTAGACAATAAAAAAAAGAAAATCATAAGAAAGAAAAATACAATAAATGCAATAAATATGAATAAATATGAAAAATACATATATAAGTGGAACTCACAGAGTTCAAACCCATGTTGTTCAAGGGTCAACTGTACAGCATTCTATCACCATTATTTGCAGATATAGGGAAAACAAGACATCCACACCTTATTTTTATATTGATTTAACAATCTCCATGTTTTCTCAATTTTGTCAAATATATATATCATAAAGTTGAATGGGTACTTTGGGTTCTGTTTGTATATTTCTTTAAGGTTGATATGAGACAAAACAAAAAATAAACTAGGTTTTTAAATCCAGAAGAGGTAAGACTGACTTCTAGCTTCTTGTTAGCAGAAAAACTAAATGGCTTAAGACAAATAGTTGTTTCTTCTACTAATTTGATATTTAGCATTATTTTTTTTTCTTTTTAGTGAGCACAATATCATACTAAGCTTTATAGTAATAGTAATAATTAACTAAGTGCTAAGTACCATGTGAATAATTTTACATTCATTATCTCATTTAATGCTCATAACAATAGCATAGGTTTGGTACTATTTATTTCCGCATTTTTTTTTTTAGCTGAGTTAACAGGTTTTGAGAATTTAAGAGATGCTTACTCAAATCACACAGCAAATCTCAGAAGTAAACTCAGTTCTGAATCTAGAGTCTGGCCTTTTAACAATTGTCTCTTAACTACTAAACAATGCTTAGTTCATGGTACACTGCACTATTATATCAATATTTCACAAAACCATATATTTATATTCTGAAAAAGGACAGCTGTTGGGGCTATCATGCCTTGGTTTTTGAGTGTTCCTTATATCAAAGATTCTCAGTCATGTTTGATAATAGGAACATGCTTAAACTATATCTTTAAATGGGTGAATAGAATTCAGGAAGCCAATATACAAAAAAAAATCAGGTTTAGCTGTATCTATCAATGTAAATATTTATTTAAAAACAATATAAAATGAAATCTTCCACAAAAGAAGCAGTGTCATGAGAAAACTTGGGTTTCAAGTTTTGTAAATGCTGCACTTTCAATATTACAGTGTCAGTCTTCATTCAGTCTTAGACAAGGTTGTCAATCAAATAGCAATCTAGTTTTATGAGAGTTTAAACCAAAATCAAAGCAATGATACTGCTGAGTTAACATTATTTTCCCATTTAAACACCTTTATACTATAGCATCAATATTAACTTCAAACTATTCTTTCAAAGCAAACAAAATAGTAAGAACTTTAGTATCTCTCCTGCTCAGGGAAACCATAATTTCTAGGTCTACTTAAGATATTTGTGAAACAGTAGCTTGAATTTATATTTTTGAGAAACTATAATGTAGAAGAATCTTTGTAAGCATTTATCTTCAAGGATTTTGTATGTTTTGTTTAAGACATACGATAGTTAAACATGAATATCATTTTCATTTCCACTTTAGACCAATCACACATGAAAGGCATAAAAAGTCAATTTAATTCATCAAACAAAAGCAGTAGTAACACAATATTGGCATCATCATCAAGTTGACTTATAAACAAAACTAAGCCAGGATTCTATGTCACCATGAGCCTCAGTTTTCAGCCAGGCATAGTACATTTTTATGAGGCCAAGATTAAAAGACCATGACTAATTTTGTTCCGCTTCTCAAAAGTATCACCTGGTGAATGTGACTATACACTCAAAAATCTACAACAATAAAATAGCTTATATGGGATGTAAACATTCACAGAAGCTATATATTAAGAGATCAATTATTAAGAATATTAGCCTTTTCCAGTGAACTATGCACTGAGTGATTCACAGATTTCTTTATATTTAACTAGTATTTGATAAGTATTGCCAAGGATAAGGGGATATGTGGTGCTGTTTTGGGCATTGACATATTAACTGAAAATGATGAGCTGGTCTTCAAGGAATGCGTTGTATTTTAGCTTTTCTTATTATTAGGGACCCTAGAACATTCCAGAACTAAAACAATTTTGAATCTATTCTTTGGTGACCTTTAAATTATGCCCCCAAATGTGTTATTTTTATCTGAAAATAAGATATTTGGCCACATTTGGGAGTTATTCTTGGACTTGTCTAAGAGGTGATAAAAACCATTATCTAAGATACAGTCCCTAGCCTGACCAATGTGGCTCAGTGGTTGAACATTGACTTATGAACCAGGAGGTCATGATTCAATTCGCAGTCAGAGCACATGCCCAGGTTGTGGGCTTTATCTCCAATATGGGGCATGAAGGAGGCAGCCGGTCAATGATTCTCTCTCATCACTGATATTTCTCTCTCCCTCTCCCTTTTTTCTGAAATAAATAAAAACATATTTTAAAGAAAGAAAGATACAATATCTGTCTTTGAGTAAAAAAATTGATGGATTTATAAATGGTACATCATTAATTCTCAGGGATAGGAACTGAGCAGGAAGAAAAGGCAGAGTTTTATGTTTACAATTGACCAAGTGATATATGTTAATCTGATGCGAGGAAACTAAAGATAATTTCTTACAACTACCTAAAGTCAAAAGCAGCTAAGCGGTCTTCATGACTCTTCAAAAGATATTCTGAAGCTAAGGAAGCATTGTATTTAAGAATTCTTTGTTGCTTTGAATTTAAGATTTTTCTTTGAGCTCCCTAGTTTTCTTAGAACCATAGATGTTTCACAGTAAAATAAAAAAAATCACTATAAAGATGTTGCCACTCACATGAATATATGAGCATATTAGCACTTGAATGAAGTAGGGGTTAATATATAGTCACTGATGAATGTGTGTTGTTGTGTGTATATGTGCTTTAAAATTACTGGTGACTTCACTGAGCAGTCCCCACTTAAAAGGAGGGCAGACTAAAGGGTCATTGTAATTACAATTTTCTACTACTGGAATATCAAAGAATCTCACAGATCTTATGGTATTGTTTTGGGTGTCAAAATCAATAACAGCATCCTGGCATTAAAAAAAAATATGATTGTTAAGGTAAAATGACTTTACCCCCACCTACTGTGAATTTATAATTCAGAAAATGAAATGTGTCAAGCTTGGAAATGTCTATGTCTTTGATTCCTATATGATTATATGACTATATTCCCACCTGATTGTCAATATATGCTCCTAGAATTTTTAAAACTACAAAGTAATATTATAACAATATTTTTCCAATTATATATGTATTTGGCAAAATGTCAAGAATATATATATTTTCTTTCTTTCCTGGCATTTTTCTAAAAATTAGTTTGAAAACAATTTTATTGTATGTTATATAGATTTATAATTTAAGTCCACTTTATCATAAGATTACTAAATCCTTTGTAAGGTGAATTATTTTCAAATAACTACAAGGAAACTCTTTCTAGATTCTACTGTTTTCCCCCAAATAGAAAATGACAATTAGAAAAATATGAATTATAATTTAAACACAAATGACAGTTTTCAGAGTTTTATTGAGAATGATTTTTAAAACTTGCAGCCTTAAATAGGAAATATTGATATAATTACTTTTGAAAGATGACATTACTGATCATGAATTTCTGCCAAACATACTATCTTTTTCTTTATTGTTTATATTGATAAATTATTGGTATTACAAAAAAATCCAGTAATTACTATAGAAATATCAAATGTTATAAGATAATTCAGGTTTAAGTTTGGCTTGAAACAGTGAATGATCTGTTACTTAGAAATGTTATTTTATATACTGCTATAGAGGGAATATATTTATTATGAGATACTATAGCAATGCTTAATTATCAGTGCAAAGGGATGGTGCCAAAGAAAGAAAAATCTCATATGGGGAATAATTCAAAGCAGTGCATTCTGATTGTGTAGTTTATTATTTTAAGGGAATTTTCCTAATTGCTTGGCTTAAACTACAGAATGCTTCAAAATCTCAATTTTATGATCAAACTCCTAATTTTTCCTCTTCTAATCCATCTTTCAAATGAGCAACAGATTTACCTTTTAAAAAGAGAGTTTGATCACACTGGGAGACATCTAAGATAGAATATTAAACCCCTTAACCTGAAAATCCTGACATTCTACAGCTGGATCCCAAGGACTTTTCCTGCCATTTCAACTACAAGTCTCTAATGAATAAACCTTTTTTCCCCCACAGAAAACAAACAACAATGTGGATGTCCAAGACATATTTTATGAGGATGGTCAGGCAGTGTATTATTGGGCAAAGACTACTGCACACTTGAGGTCATATTTTAGTGTAACACTTAATAGCTTTATCAAAGTAGCCAAATTGATGTTTTTTTTCTGTTCCAAAACTTTCTACCTAGATTTTTAGTAGGATATATCTATTATATATATATATATATATATATATATATATATATATATATAATTGATTTTTTACAGAGAGGAAGGAGAGAGGGATAGAGAAGAAACATCAATGAGAGAGAATCAGCGGCGGCCTCCTGCACACCCCCCACTGGGGATGTGCCCGCAACCAAGGTACATGCCCCTAACCGGAATCGAACCTGGGACCTTTCAGTCCACAGGCCGATGCTCTATCCACTGAGCCAAAGCAGTTTCGGCTATTTATTATTTTTTGTGTATATTTCTTGGTTGCAGAGCTTATTCTGTGTAGATAAATATAGCCTAAACCACTTGAATTAGCATGTGATTTAAATTTGCTAAAGAAAATTCACAGAATGGCAAAGAAAAGGCCAAATTAAGAGCTGACACTGTGCATTACTCTGTAATTCCACTAGTGGTACTGGCGGGGGGGGGGGGGAGGGAGGGGGGATAATCTCTAAAAGTCTGCACTCTAATTAGTTAAACAAATAGATTATCAGAGTACCCATTCACCCACATTTTTGGCAGGTGCCCTCTTTCCTTGATGTGTTCTGGAGAAAATGCAAATATCATTTTAATAATTAAGGAGCACTTATTTCTTTAATGTATTTGATCAAACTAAGCATAGAAGGAAAGGCATATGTTTAAATAATGCCACAAGTAAAAGACAAATCAGCAGCAGTATAGGGAACAAATTTTGCTTCAGAGGTTGTAGTCTATGGATTAGCCTCCTTTCCTATCTTATTCATTCCAAAAGCAGATAAAGAAGAAGGGTTTGTTGGTATAAATTTTCCACAAGAGCAAAATTTTATGGTTAATTGAATCCATAATGTTAAATTAATTACAAAAGACAATTGTTCATTGCAAAAATTGATTAGATGCAGGTCAGATCTACACAAGATTAAACAAATGTCTTTTTGAGCATATGGGTGATCTGTTTCAGAAAAAAAATGTGGTTCTATTACTTCAAAGATGGGGAACAAGAGAATGTAAATGTACCACTAGAATATATCAAATGATATTGAACAGTTGCAAACAATAGATCAGGCTGCCTATTAGCTATCAGTTTGTTTCAATTGCAGGTATTAACTGGGTGCATGGGTGGTTCAGTGGTAGAATTCTCATTTGCAGGCATTAAGGCTATAAGCAAGATTCTGGGCTTAGTACTACTGAGAAGAATAACACATTACTGGACTCATTACATTTAGCATCTTTATGATATAAAAAGATAGGGAGGTTTAGAATTAGTAAAAATTAACTAAGAGCAACATAGCATCCAGTAAGTGAGAGAGGATATTAGGGAAATCTTCAAGGAATTGGGCCTTGAAAAGCTCAGAGGGAAGGCAGGTGAGGGTTGGTGGGTGAGAAGAGATCAACCAAAGAACTTTTTATGCATATATGCATAACCCATAAACACAGGCAATAGGGTGGTGAAGGCCTGGGTTGGGGGGAAGGGGATGGGATGGAAGAAGTCAATGGGGGAAAAAGAGGGACATATTAATACTTTCAACAATAAAGATTTTTAAAAAGAAAAGCTTATTAGCATTTTAATAGGAAAATGTGGACTGTGACTTTTCCAAATTTAGTCATAAGCACGAACAAAATAGTAATGCATAAAGCAAATAGGTAGAAATGTGTGATTTATAGTTAGCAAATAATTTTGTCTAATTTGGTAAAGAAAGATAAGGCTAGAGATAAAATATAAAGACATGCAGTAAAGGCAGTGGTGTATTGGAACCAGCTCACACCAATGCAAGAGGGGTGAATTAGCATCTCTTCTCCTGTCTGCATTAAGTGGCAGCTGGTCACAGTAGGATAATTTCAAGGACGGAATTTGGTAAATGCTATAAATCAGATTTATTCATTTATTAACTTTATTTGGAGCCAGTTGATGAACACATTTATGATACTGCTGTGTTGAGAATTTGAATGTCAGGGTCAGGTAAATATTTATCTTAGGGCATAAGATTGTGGCATTGGATATTTCAGCAGAGAAATTATATGATTTGGGATTCATTTCTCTAGAGCAGGATTATCAAAAGGAAAGAATTCATAGAAATAAAGTTTTAGGAAAGAATGTTTTAGAACATCTAACTTGGAGGATGGAAAGAAGCTTACCAATGAAATACTGAAAAGAAGCCAGAAAGGAAGAAGGAAGAACAGTATAGAGCCAAGTTATAGAAGAAAGAAATGTTTCAAAAATAAACTGTTAGAGACAAAATGGTGGCCAGCAAGACAGCAGTGAGGGAGAGAGTGTGAGTGAATGAGGCAGCAAAAGGGAAGTGTTTGAAAGTGTGTGTGTGTGTGTGTGTGTGTGTGTGTGTGTGTGTGACAGTTAGATCCTTCAGGAGTCCCCAGGCTAGCAGACTGGGCTCTACTAGATGGGGAGTTCCTGCTACTGCTGCAAGTAATCCTGAGGTGGCCAGCTATGGCAGAAAAACCTACACTATTTTAAAGAGGAGAGCTTCTGTGATTAGGAGCACAGCCTCACCACCACCCGGATTGGCTTCAAACACCACACTGACTGTATAGGCACTCAGGCTAAAGATCTGCTACCTCATCTGCAGACCCACAGATTCCGGGACTCCAGCCTCCTCAACTGCAGGTAATGGTCCCATAGACTATTAGGTTTATGTATATTAACTACACAAGTATTATACCTTATGCAAGTACTTTACATGTTGAGAAACAAATGATCACTATGCATCAAGTGTAGAATATGTTTCCCTAGATTGTGGTTAAGGTCTAGAATAATTTTCATTTTATCTTATTTTTTAAAATATATTTTTATACTTATTTTTGAGAAAAAGGGAGAGGGACAAAGATAGAAACATCAATGATGAGAGAGAATCATTGATAGGCTGCCTCCTATATGGCCCACACTGGAAATCAAACCCACAACCCGGGCATGTGCCCTGACCAAGAATTGAACCATGACCCCTTGTTCATAGATCAATGCTCAACCACTAAGCTATGCCAATTGGGCTAGAATAACCTCATTTTAAATAATAATCCTATATAAAAAGGCTAATATACAAATAGACTGAATGGCAAAATAACTGAACAATCTAACAACCAGTCACTATAAGGTACGCTGACCACCAGGGGGTGTGCATGGAACATGGTGGGTATCAGCCACCATGGAATGGTGGAGCAGGTGAGTGCAGATGCCGGACCAAGGCAGGGCACCCGTCACTGTCATTGCCTCTGGTGATTACTGAAAATTCTTTGCTCCTACACTCTGTGTCCCCACCTGGCACTCAGACGTGCTGCTGGCACCACACAATGGCCCTGATTGCTTGGTGCCATAAGTGGGTACCAGCAGTGGCTCCTGGCCCTAATCACCCCTCAGGAATTCTCAACTTCCCTCCTGCTCCTGAGGGGCAATCGGAGCCACCAGCCACCTCTTGCACCCACTTCTGGTGCTGGTCCTGCTTGCACTCACAGCCAGTGCTGGATCTGCTGCTCACACCTGCTGCTGGCACTTGGTGCCAGTTCTGACCGCTGTGGGGCACTGTCAGTGGGTGCAAGCGGCAGCTGCCAGCCCCAATTACCCCTGAGCGCTTCTCCACCCTGCTTCTGAGGGTCAATTTTGGCAGCAGCCACCACTCACATCCATGGACAGCACCGGCCGTACTCACACCCGCTGCTGGTGCTGGCCCCAAACACTCTGCAGGGTCAGCGAGTGTGAGCAGGGCCGGTGCTGTCTGCACATGGGAATGGGGCTGCCAGAAGACAGGGGACTGGAGGCAATAGCAGGAGGGGCTGGGTGGTGGTCCATCCCTGTGCCCACTGCAACCTTTAGGCCCACAGGTCCTTTCAACATGCTCAGATATTAGTCATATCTAATAAAAGAGTAATATACAAATTAGTCATCACTCTGCTTCACCCACAAGCCATGCCACTAGCCACGCCCACCAGCCAATCAGAAGCAAATATGCAAATAAACCCAACCAAGATGGCAATGGCCACAGAGAGCAGGAGGGATGCTTGGGTTTTGCTGGCAATGGAGGAAACCAAGCTTTCTGCCTGCCCTTGCTGGCCTAGGCCTTCACTCAAGGCTACAAAGTTTCAATGATAGAAGATACATAAAACCAAACAGAAATGGTGGCAACCTCAGAGCTGGAAAGAACAGGAGGCTAGGGTTGCTCCTGGCAATGGAGGAAGCCAAGCTTTCCACACTCCCTGGCTGGCCCAGGTCTCCGCTTAAGGCTACAAAGTTTCAGTCATAGAAGATACATAAATCCCATCAGAAATGGCTGCCGCCATGGAGCAAGCAGAAGGCATGGTTCTGCTCCAGGCTACAGAGTAGAAGATAAATAAATTCCAGATACCAGGGCCTCCATTTGGGTTTCCAGGGGACATGAATGACCTTCAAACCACCACACACCCCTCTCCCAGGCCATTCCACGCCCCAGGAAAATCCCCACCCTGATCCAGGACACCCTTCGGGGCAAACCAGCTGGTCCTTACCCATGTACCAGGCCTCTATACTATCTAATAAAGGAGTAATATTCAGATTGACCATTACTCCAACACACAATATAGCTGCCCCCATGTGGTCAAAGATCCTGCCCCCATGTGGACACAAGATGGCCACCACAAGATGGCCAGCAGGGGAGGGCAGTTGGGAGGGACCAGGCCAGCAAAGGAGGGAAGTTGAAGGTGACCAGGCCTGCAGGGGAGAGCAGTTGGGGGCAAACAGGCTGGCAGGGGAGTAATTAGGCATCAATCAGGCTGGCAGGGAAATGGTTAGGGGGTGATCAGGCTGGCAGGCAGAAGTGGTTAGGGGCAATCAGGAAGGCAGACAGACGAGCAGTTGGGAGCCAGTAGTCCTGGATTGTGAGAGGGATGTCTGACTTCCCGTTTAGGTGGGATTGGGCCTAAATGGCCAATCAGACATCCCTGGAGGGGTCCCAGATTGGAGAGGGTGCAGGCTGGGCTGAGGGACACCCCCCATGCATGAATTTCATGCACCGGTCCTCTAGTCTATATAAGAAAAGCCTAAAAAACCTTTATGGCAGAACAACCCGAACAACTGGTCTCTATGATATGCACTAACCACCATGGGGCAGATGCTCAACACAACTAATGAACAAATAAGACAAACACAGGATCTTCTCCCTGGTGTTTAGTGCACTCCCAAGGGGCAGTGTCACTCAGCCAGAAGCCGGGTTTACTGCAGGCAAGTGCAGCAGCAAAGGCAGGAGCCATTCCTGCCTCCACATGAGCACTAAGGAGCAGTGAACAAAGTGGTAAGAAGCAGTGAGCAAGCAGGTGGTAAGGAGCGAGGGGTCCTAGACTACAAGAGGGATGTCTGCTGAGGGGAGTGGGCCTAACCCGGCAGGCATACATCCCCTGAGGGGTCCCAGACTGTAAGAGGGTGCAGGCTGGGCTGAGGGAACCCCCACCACAGTGCAGAAAATCAGTGCCTCTAGTTCACATATAAAAAATAGGAATAGGAAAGATGAAAGTAAAAACAGTGATTCAGTGCCACCATGTGAAATAGCATGCATTAATTTTTATATTACTGTAGGTTTATTCTGGAATAATTCTTACTAACATGTGCTCTGCTACTGTCAATGATAATTGATAACTAACGTGTACTGTGAAAAGTACTTTGATCTATATATAACTTAAATTCTTGATGAGTAATACAATTTTAGTATTATCCCCATTTTAACAGTAAGGTAACCAAGGCTGAGAAATATTAAGTAATTTATCCAACATCATGTATCTGACAAGTAAAGAGCGTGGAACTAGGACCAAGGCTTCTGATTTCAAGTCTAGAATTATTTTTTCTACATTATACTATTTCACAACTTCTCTTGTCATAGTGCTTATTAAACTGATGGGCCATGCTCCTTAATCTAATTAACACCTAAACTTAATAATGATTTGGTAGTTTCCTGATATATTAGGGGTGACTGAGACATAGTGGATAAGAATGTGCCCAATGACCTGCATATACAACTTTTCTATTCTTTATTTTATTAAATTTATTGAGGTGACAGTGGTTAATAAAATTTTGTTTTTAAGTGTACAATTCTCCTGCATTATCTGTAAATTGCATTGTGTGCCTGACACCCAAATTCAAATCTCCTTACATTGCCATAAGTTTGACCTTCTTTACCCTTTACGACCCTCATTCATCCTTTCCCTATTGTAATCACCATACTGTTGCTTGTCTCTGAGTTTTTGGTTGTCTTGTTTGTTCATTAGCTGCTTTCAGATTTATGTGTTACTTATAAGTGAAATCATATAGCTCTTGACTGTACATGCATAAACTAATTTTTTTGCTATTCTATTACTATCATATCAAATATAAATTAAATTTTGATAACATTCACTATTATAGTACTTTAACAAGATCAGATTGTGATCTATTGTCATGATTAAGCTTTATCTGTTTATTGAAATATACATAGTAAATAAATGTTTCTAATTATAATTTTATTAATAATAAATAGTTTTTAATATTTAAAAAAAATTTACCTGGCCCTGTATGGGTGACTGAGTTTGCTGGAGTATCATCTACACACACCAAAAAGATTACAGGTTGGCTTCCTGGTCAGAGCACATACCTAGGTTGTGTGTTTGATCCCCAGGTGGGGTACATATAACAGGTAGCAGATTAATGTCTCTCACATAGATGTCTTTTCTCTCTCTCTCTCTCTCTCTCTCTCTCTCTCTCTCTCTCTTTCTGTCTCTCTTCTCTCTCTCTCTCTCTCTCATCAATGGAGACATATTTTTGGGATTAAATTTTTAACATAAATAAAAATCTTAAAATATTAGAAGATTAAATATATAAGTTGATGGTTTGAGTTTTTAAAATGTTATTTTATGTTTCGAGCAATTAATATGTGATGTTTTTAACTCAATGAAGAAATTTAAACAAACGGGAAAACTAAAATTAAATAATTGGAAATACATTAACTGACTATTTGATTTGTCATTAAACTTTAGATTGTTTTGGCTCAGAATATAGCACTAACTTTATATTTTATACTAACTTTATATTTTATCCTTGAATAATAAATATTATTAGACCAATGGATAACTATGGAAGTCCTAGAAAAAGAAAAATGGAGTAAACTGTATATTTCAAGTGCTATGTTTTGGAGAGAACTAAGATGGCAGCATAGATAAACACCTGTACTTGCTGCCTCTCACAACCACATCAAAACTACAACTAAAAGACAAAACAAATATAATCCAGAAACATGGGAAAGCTGGCTGAGTTGAAGTTCTACAACTAAAAGGAAAGAAAAAAGCACATTGAGACTAGTAGGAGGTGCAGAAGTAAGGAGGCACATGTGAAACAGGCTGGCAACTGGGTGCACTGTTGTTATTTTCAATCAGCAGGGAGATACAAACTCCTGATTTCTCTGAAATCCAGTTCCAGGTGAGAGTCTGGAGACCCAGACCCACAGGGGGAGAAATTAGACTGTCTGGCATTGGGCTGGAAAGCATAGGTAACTTTCTCTGAGAGGTGCTTATAGTGATCATTGTTCCTGCACAGAGCCACAGGACAGAGACCCAGGGACCTCTCCAGTTCAGGGCTCACTGACAGCCATTGTTGTTTGCTCCACCCTGGTAATTCCCTGAGACCCCACCCCACCCAATTTACAACCACACCAAAGCTGTGCACAGCAGCTTTTGAATATAAATAGCCTGTTCTTTTGCAGCCTAAAACCTAACAAACTGTAGCTGGGTCAGAGAGCTCCAAAGTTTCCAAAAGAAGGCCCAAGGCCTAGCAGCAGCAGCCTGCCTTGCTTCACAGATGGGCTTCATTTGGGCACTTCCAAACCCCAAACAAAGAGGAGGAATCTGCAGTTCTCTCTGTAGCTCCTGTTGGGTAGCCTCAGGCAGTGGCTGACTTTGCACCTCCTTGTAGATCCAAGAGTCAGTGTACTCAGTGATCAGTGTGGGACCATATAAAACTACAACTCTTCACATCCATAAGAGACTCAAGGGGAAGACTCAGTGAGCACCAAAGCCCCACTGAAGCAAGTACTGCCCTATCAGGGTGTCTCCAGCATAGCAGTTCTCCCATTGTAGACACATCTGATCCTCACACCAGTTGGCCTGGAGGTCAATTTCTCCCAGTGATACCAACAACAATCGAGGCTTAACTACAACAAGATTGTGCTCTCAGCCCACAAAGGGATGTACCAAGAGTCTCCAACCCAGATAATTGGGGAGGCTGAGCCACTGGGGCCTACAGGACACCTACAACAACACAAAGTCACTCTATCAACTCAAGGAAGCAGCCAAAATGCAGAGACAAAGAAACATGTCACAAATGAAATAAATGGACTAAAGCAAACTACTGGATATGGAGTTCAAAACCACAGTTATAAGGTTACTCAAGAATATTCTAGAAACCTCCAAAAAATTTAGTGAGACCCTCAAAGATATGAAAAAAGACCAACAAGAAATTAACCATACATTGACTGAAATAAAGAATAATATACAGAGATCCAAAAGCAGTCTAGAGGATCCCAAGAATCATGCCAAAGATTTGGAATATGAAGAAGCAAAAAACACACAACTGGAAAAGCCGAAAGAAAAAAAAATCCAAAAATATAAAAATAGTGTAACAAGCCTCTGGGATAATTTCAAGAGTACCAACATCCATATTATGGGGGTTCCAGAAAAAGAGAGAGATAAATATATTGAAAACCTATTTGAAGAAATAATGACAGAAAACTTCCCCTACCTGGTGAAAGAAATACACTTACAAGTCCAGGAAGCACAGAGAACCCCAAACAAGAAGAATCCAAAGAGGACCACACCAAGACACATCATAATTAAAATGCCAAGGGCAAAAGACAAAGACAGAATCTTGAAAGCAGCAAGAGAAAAACAGTTAGTTACATACAAAGGAGTACCCGTATGACTGTCAGCTGATTTCTCAACAGAAACTATGCAGGCCAGAAGGAAGTCGCAAGAAATATTCAAAGTGATAAATAGCAAGAACCTACAACTAAATTGCTTTACCCAGCAAAGCTATCATTTAGAATTAAAGGTTAGATAAAGAGCTTCACAGAGAGATGCAAATCAAAACAACAATGTGGTACCATCTCACACCTATCAGAATGGCTAACATCAACAAATCAACCAATGACAAGTGTTAGCGAGGTTGTGGAGAAAAAGGAACCCTGGTGCACTGCTGGTTGAAATGCAGACTGGTGCAACCACTGAGGAGAACAGTATGGAGCTTCCTCAAAAAACTGAAAATGAAACTCTCATTCAACCCAGTAATCCCACTCCTAGGAATATATCCTAAGAAACCAGAAACACCAATCAGAAAGAAAATATGCACCCCTATATTCATAGCAGAACAATTTATAATAGCTAGGATTTGGAAGCAGCCTAGATGCCCATCAGCAGATGACTGGATCAAAAAAACTATGGTACATCTACACAATGGAATATTATGCTGCCATAAAAAGGAATTCTTATCATTTGCAGCAATCTGGATGGAATTGGAGAACATCATGCTGAGTGAAATAAGCCAGCCAATGATAGAGAAATACCACATGACCTCAATCATTTATGAATAATAAAGAACATTATAAACTGATGGACAAAAAGATAGATACAGAGACAGTAAAGCAACAAACAGACTCTCAAATTACAGTGGGGAGGGTAGGGAGATCTGGAGGAGATAAGAGATCAACCGAAGGACTTGTATGCATGCATATAAGCAAAACCAATGGATGAAAAACTCTGGGGAGGGGAGGGCATGTATGGGAGGGGGGCAATGGAAAGATATGTACACAAATAATACCTTAATAAAAAAAAAGAAAAGAAAAAGAGCTTCACAGATAAGAAAAAGCTAAAGGAGTTCATCACTGCCAAACCAGTATTATATGAAATGCTAAAGGGTATTTTTAAGAAGAGGAAGAAGAAAAAGGGAAATATAAAAATTATGAACAACAAAGTGACAACAAATACATGTCTATCAATAAGTAAATCTAGAAATCATGTGAATAAAAAAATCTAATGAACAGAATACACTGGTGAATATAATAGAATCAGGGGCATAGAAAGGGAGTGTACTGACAATTCTCAAAGTGGAAAGGGGTGTGGGGTTCCAAAAGAGATTGGACAAAAATCTTACACTTATGGATGAGGACAATGATGGGAGGGGGGGCGTAGAGGCATGGGGTCAGGAGGAAACCTGGTGGAAGGGAGCTATGAGGGGGGGGAGGGACAACTTTTATAATCTGAACAATGAAGATCTATTTTGAAAAATAATAGAAAAAAATAAAGTGCTATGGTTTAAATAAACAAGTAAAGAGGTCTTTTTTTTTACATTTGCATGCAAATGACTATATTTTCTATTAGCTTAAGCCTGAATATAGACTATGAATTTAATAAACTATCAGAATATAATAGAAAATTTATTAGTCCAGAGATTTATGAATATGACTATGAGACTATAAATGGAGGATAAGTAATAACAAGTAAGTTTATCTTATTTAAGTTATCACATTTTAATACAATATAATCTCAGATGTTGCTTTTAGAATTTAGCTCCCTTGAAAATGTAAGCAGACATACACATGCACAGTTCATTATGGTAACCACGTTTTATAAATAGCGTCAGAATTACGTTCTAACATGAATTTCTGATAATGTAATAGAAATTGAGATAAAGTCAAAGTTATTTCAAACTCCTGTCCTTTTAATTTGTAATGTTAACTTATTTATATTCAAGGCTATATTTTGTGATGACCTTACAAAATGGGAAATGGGTACTTTAATCTGGAGATATAGATTTTATATATATATATATATATATATATATATATATATATATATATATCTTTAAATATATATATCAGCAAAGACATCACTGAGGACATATATTAAAGCCTGTCTTGAACTATTTATCTGAAAAATGACATGAAAACAAAGTTTAGTTCACAGATCAAAACCATCCAAAATAAATAATAGGCCAAACATTTGCAGGTGTTGAAAATATCATTTGGTTTTTAAATCTTTCGGTTTAATGTGCATCTTGGTTTCTTAGCTCATTGATTGTGGCTTGTTCACCCCATCTGGATGCTTTTAGTTTAATTGTAAGAAAACTCCTGGAGAACTAATTCCCATGTCACATTTGTCTATTGCTGTTTCAGGTGTTGTGCACCTGTTTCACATATCCTTCTTTCATCACGATAAACAACCAATTCTCTGATGTCAAAGTAATACCTAAAATTGTACAATATATTTTACCAATAACGATATCTGTTAGCTTAAAATTAAGGTAGAGAATACTTTCCAACTAATTCTATAAGGCCAGCCTTCCAACTCATTCTATGAGGCATTAATTCCCTGATACCAAAACCAAACAAATATATTAAAGAAAAGGGGGAGAAAACTATGGAAAAAAATATCAGTTAGGAATATATATGCAAAAAATGGTTAACAAATTATAAACAATTAAAATTCAGAAACACATAAAATGATTATACACATGATCAAGAGGGTTTAAACCAAGGACAAAAGATTAGTTCAAATTACAAAATAAAACACAATAATATTATCTCTTTTTCATATGACATAAACCAATATGTAGGACACTCTAAAAACTCCACATAAATACTATTAGAACTAAAAAACACATTCATTAAAGTTGTAGGTTACAAAATTAGTGTATAAAACTAAGTGGTATTTTTACACAATTCAATAGTGTGGTTTAGGCCAGGAAAGGGGCAGGAACAATTTGGAGGAGGTCAATTGGGCGGGCAAGGGGACATCTATAATACTTTCAAAAATAAAGGTAAGTTTTTAAAATAATTATCAGAGAAAAATTAAGAAAAAACCTAACTATACATGACTTAAAAAAAGAATAAAATATTCAGGAATAAATGTAACCAAGGAGATGTAAGACTTGTGTACCAAAACTACAACATATTGATGAAAGGAATTTAAAAAGACACAAATAAATGGAAAGAAAGCTTATGTTCATGAAGTCGAAGAATTGACCTAGCTAAAGTGTACATATCTCACAAAGCAATCTACAAGTTCAATGCAATCCTTATTAAAATCACAATGAAATTTTTACATAACTAGAAAAAAAACAATCCTAAAATGCATATGGAACAAAAAGTAAATAAAGACCACAAAATCAAATTACAAAGCTACATTAATCCAAACAGCATGTTGCTGGCATAAAAACAGACATTTAGATCAGTGAAAAACAATAGAAATCCCAGAAATAAAGCCATGCATATTCAGTCAACCAATCTTTGACAAACATACTAAAAATACACAATGGGCAAAGATGGTCTATTAAAACAAATGGTTTTGGGAAAACTAGATATTAACACAAGGAATAATGAAATTAGACCCTTATCTTATACCAGTGGTCGGCAAACTCATTAGTCAACAGAGCCAAATATCAACAGTACAATGACTGAAATTTCTTTTGAGAGCCAAATTTTTTTAAACTTAAATTTCTTCTAACACCACTTCTTCAAAATAGACTCGCCTATGCCATGGTATTTTGTGGAAGAGCCACACTCAAGGGGTCAAAGAGTCACATGTGGCTCATGAGCCGCAGTTTGCCGGGTCATATACTATAACATCAGCAACAAAAGATTCAAAAAGGATTAAAAACTTAACTATAAGACCTGAGATTGTAAAACTCCAAGATGTAAACAGAAAAGAAAACCTTGATGACTTTGGACTTGGCCAAGTATGTCAAACTCAAAGGCTAACACAGGCCTAAAAATCCCTCACAAGGTTTAAGTTTATGTGTGAAGCAAAAACACAAAATCTTCAATTTTTATAGAAATGTAGGTTTATTTCTATAGAAACATGCTGAATACAAAAGGGCTGACATAAAATAAATGAGTAATAATTAGCAAAATAATAGAACATTTTAATAAAAATTAATATTTTCTTGATTAACTTATCAGACACTGGATAACTACACAAATTAATATGTGTAATGCAAATAAACCTATTTTTCTTGTTCTCTGAAAGCAAACTATTTCCTGTTGCGCATACCAAACAAGTCAGTACAAGACTAATGACATAGCAATCAGCCGCTAAAATATTTGCTGCTAGTATTAGTGGAAAGGGTGTGCCTGAGCATAAGGTGAATAAGGAAAATGAATGCAACATGATTATAATAATCAGTCATTAGAGGATATTGTAGTTCCTAATTAAAAATTATGGATATTTTAAAATTTTAATTATATATTTTTATTTTTTTCCTTTATTGATTAAGATATTACATATTTGTCTTTATCCCCTCATTGCCCCCCATCCCCACTCATGCTCTCACCCCCCAGTGTCTTGTGTCCATTGGTTGGGCTTATATCCATACATACAAGTCCTTTGGTTGATCTCTCCCCCTTACCCCCGCCCTCCACTACCTTCCCTCTGAGGTTTGACAGTCTGATAGATGCTTCTCTGTCTCTGGATCTGTTTTTGTTCATCTGTTTATGTTGTTCATTATATTCCACAAATGAGTGAGATCATATGACATTTATATTTCTCTGACTGGCTTATTTCGCTTAGCATAATGCTCTCCAGTTCCATCCATGCTGTTGCAAATGGTAAGAGTTCCTTCTTTTTTACCACAGCATAGTATTCCATTGTGTAGATGTACCACAGTTTTCTAATCTACTCATCTGCTGATGGACATTTAGGCTGTTTCCAAATCTTAGCTATGGTAAATTGTGCTGCTATGAACATAGGGATACATATATCCTTTTCTGATTGGTGTTTCTAGTTTCTTGGGATATATTACTAAAAGTGGGATCACTGGGTCAAATGGGAATTCCATTTTTAATTTTTTGAGGAACCTCCATATTGTTCTCCACAGTGGCTACACCAGTCTTCATTTCCACCAGCAGTATAGGAGGGTTCCTTTTTCTCCACATCCTCACCAGCACTTGTCATTTGTTGATGATAGCCACTCTGACAAGTGTAAGATGTTTTGAGCTGCATCTCTCAGATGATTAATGACTTTGAGCATGTTTTCATATGTCTCTTATAATGTTTCTTACATACTGTTATATTGGCTGGGCCACAAAAAATATTCATTGTGGGCCCTATGCAGCCCATTGGCTGCAAGTTTGACATGCATGGTCTAGGTCATAATTTCTTAGATACCACTCAAAACATAAGCACCAAAAGCACTAAAGGCAAGTGGGAGTGTATCAAACTAAAAGGCTTTTGTACAGTGAAGAAAAACAATTAACATAGTGAAAAGACAACATATGAAATGAAAGAAAATTTTGAAAACTATAAATCTGATGAAGAGTTCATATCCAAAGTTTATATGGAACTTCTACAATTAAATAGAAAAAAATGATTTTTAAAGTGCAAAGATACTTCAGTAGACATTTCTTCAAAGAAGACACATCAATGGCCAACAGGTTTATGAAGTATGATTAACATTGCTAATATTATGAAAATTTCAATCAAACTACAATCAGATATAACCTTACACATGTTAAGGTAGTTATTTTAAAAAATATAACAAGTTTGTGAGGATATAAATAACAGATAATGTAAATCACTGCAGCCACTATAAGAGACCATATGGAAATGCCTAAAAAATTAAAATATAACTATCATATGATCTATCAAACCCACTTCTGTCTGAGTATATTTACAAATAATTGAAATCAGATACTTGCAGAGATATTTGCACTCCAAATTCATTTCCACATTTCAAAAAACCTCACTGCAAGGTCACAATAATCAAGACACTTGATACTAATATAAAGATAGAGATGCAGATCATAGAATAAAATTGAGAATACAGAAATAAAGCTTTACTTTTATGCTCAAGTGAATTTTGACAAAGGTGGTGACTCAATTCAATGAATATAATACAGTGTTTTTATAATGGTGCTGGGACAATTAGATATCTACATGCAAAACAATGAAATTTGTTTCCTACTTAACACCAAACAAAAATTTACTCAAAAGAGATAATAGAGTTAAGTATAAAAGCTAAAATATTAACCCTCTTCAATCAATAAGTAGAACTGTGTTTTCAAGAAGCATCTTATACTTTTGGCAAATGACTCTTAAATATGACAACAAATACATAAGTGGCAAAAGAAATAGATAAATTGAACTTCACTAAGATTTAAAATATTTGGGGGGAGGGTAGGGAGATCTGGGAGAGATAAGAGATCAATGGAAGGACTGGTATGCTTGCATATAAGAACAACCAATGGACACAAAACTCTGGGGAGGGAGGGCATCTATGGGGGGGGCAATGATAAGCTATATACACAGATAATACCTTAATAAAAAATATTAAAAAAAAGATTTAAAATATCTGTTCATCAGTGAATACTGTGAAAAAAGTAAAAATACAATTCACAGAATGAGATTGAAATATTTGCAAATCATATATTTAATAAGGGTGTTGTACCCAGAATAAATAAAAAATCTTAAAACATAAAAACAAAAAGATAATTATAAATGGGAAAAAGGCCTTAGCTAGTTTGCTCAGTGGATAGAGCATCAGCCTGTGGACTGAAGGGTCATGGGTTTGATTCTCTGGTCAGGGGCATGTACCGCAGTTGTAGGCTTGATCCATGGCCTCCACTGGGGCAAGTGCGGAAGGCAACCGTTCAATGTGTCTCTCTCCCTCCCTCCCACTCTCTCTAAAAATCAATGGCAAAATAACCTTGAGTGAGGATTAACAAAGCAAACAAAAAGATGGAAAATGACTTAAATAGGTGTCTCTCAAAATAAAATAAACAAATGGACAATAAGCACATGAAAATATGCCTACCATCCTTATTCAACAGTGAATGCAAATAAATCACAAGATGATACTTCATTACAGTAAAACAGCTTTAATAAAAAGGCAGATAATAAGTGTTAGAAAGGATGGGGACAAATTGTGAGCTTCATACATTGCTGTTGGGAATGTAAAATTCTGTAGCCACTTTACCAAACAGTGTGGCAGCTCTTCAAAAAGTTAAAGGTAGAGTTACCATATAACCCAGTAATTCCACCGAAGATATACAAACAAGAGAAATGAAAACATAACTGAACTCAAAAATTGTGCATAAATGGTCATAGCAGCATTATGTACAATAGCCAAAAAGTGAAATACCCCAAATGTCCATCAACTGATGAATGAATATAAAAATACAGTATAATAATATTCAGATATATGAACCCTAATAAAGAAGACACCTACTAAAAAAGAACTCCTGGTGGCTAACTGGGCTATTTTTTTTTAAATAATCCTACACAGGGGTCTTACTGGGAAAACTGCACTTGGAGAAGAAGCCTACACTAAACTGTTTGCCTGCCCTATTTCTGCTATGTAAGCCAGCCCTTATAAATGAGTTTTTGGAATTGTATTTCAACCAATAGAACTGGGGCCTTCGACATCCAATTAGAGTTGCATAGCTCTGACCAACCAGAGTGGCTGTATTCTGACAAATCAGGACAGTGCCTTTTGGACCAATTAAACTGTGAGTATTTTGAGTCTTCATTTGCATGAGGACAAGCTAATCAGGTACTATGGGTGGGTACTTGAGTCTCTGAGAGTGCACTTTCCTTTTGCACCAAAGATTGATGACTGCATTTCCCTGGCTGAGCTGAAACAATAAGGATCTTCACCTGAGCAGAGCAGAGTAGACCAGTGTAGGCCTGGACAGACTGGCACAGAATGGAGCAGATCAAAAGCACAGTGGACCAATCCAGCACAGCACTGCACAGAGAAGATGGGAGCAGAACATATCATTGAGCTGATCTGTCTAGTCAGTTTCACCTCACAGCCATGCTGTTTTCAGTTACGCTGTATCATGATTGAGCTATTTTATACTGAATGATGTTTCCTTCTTCACTGTGCTCCAAACTGAATCTTGTTGGTGTTGAATAAATGCCAATGACCATCATTTGACAGATATAAAAAGGAAATGAAGTATCAATTCATTGTACAACATAGATGAACTTTGAAATTTATTTATTTATTTAATTTTTTTATTTTTTTACAGAGAGGAAGGGAGAGGGATAGAGAGCTAGAAACGTTGATGAGAGAGAAACATCGACCAGCTGCCTCCTGAACACCTCCCACCAGGGATCTGCCCGCAATGAAGGTACATGCCCTTGACCGGAATCGAACCTGGGACTTTCCAGTCCGCAGGCCAACGCTCTATCCACTGAGCCAAACCGGTTTTGGTGAAATTTATATTATAGTAGGTAAAATAAGCCAGATACACGGGCATCATATTGTATGATTCCATTCATTTAAAACATTCAAACTAGTCAAACCCTCCTATATAATAAAAGCCTAATATGCAAATCAACTGAATAGCAGAACAACTGGTGGAATGACCAGTCACTATGACATGCACTGAACCACCAGGGGACAGTCGCTCAACACAGGAGCTGTCCTCAGCCCACAGGCCCCAGGCCAGACAAGGCAGGTGGCAGCCTGGCCCACTCCCTGCAGCTGCCCCAAAGAAGGAGGCAACCATAAGTGGCGGGCGTGATGGAGGAGGGGGCATAGCCAGCCAGTGAGTGGACTGGTGCTGCCTCCAATCACCCACTGGTTGCCTTCCACGGAGGCGACTGGTGCTGGCAGCCGTTGGGGGGCAGGGCCCCCGAGTGGGCGGAGCCAGGCTGGCCAAGGCAGGTGCCAGTGGTGGCCCCCTGTTCACCCTGCCAGTCATCCCAAAGATTAGCCCTGATCACCATCCAGGCCTAGGGACCCTACCCAGGAATGAATTTCATGCACTGGGCCTCTAGTAGAGATATAAAATTAGATTAATGGTTTTCAGTGGCTGGGGAATGGGTACAAGGGTTTCTTTCTAGGTTTATGAAAATGTTATAAAGTTATATAGTAGTGATATATGTTCACAACTTGAGGATATAATAAAAAAAATTGAACTGTACACTTGAAGTAAGTTCTGTGGTACATCTCAATTAAAATCAACAAAGGGGAGGTAGAGACACTTCTGTCTCTAAAAGATGGAGCATATATGAGTACCTCTAAGTACAGCAAAATCTCTGGACATTGTTAGGGACCCCAGAAATAGGAATAGCATGGCAGTGAATTCCCTGAAATTTCTTTTCGTAACATACATCACTGACTGAATACACAAAATGCTGGTAATCTAGACAAACCAATGGACACAGACATACAAACAAAACAGAAACATGTATTCTCTCTAACCAAAGGACCAGGAATGTGTAGCTTTGCAATACCGAACAATAAATGCTCCACTTCAGTCAAATACCCAGAAAAAATTGCAGCCCCACCACTACCCCAACAACAAAACTGACTGGGAAATCTAGTCTTCCCTCTTGCCAGACTATAATGAGATGTGCCCATGCCCTTAAACTGCACCCCCCAAGGGTGGCATCATAGATGAAGATTTGTTGAAGATTCAAAACTTTATTCAGTGTTAGTAGCAATGAGGGCAACCCCATTACACCCAGTGTCAACAGAGACTATCTGGATAGCCTAGATCCATGGTCGGCAAACTGCGGCTTGTGAGCCACATAAGGCTCTTTGGCCCCTTGAGTGTGGCTCTTCCACAAAATACCACGGCCTGGGTGAGTCGATTTTGAAGAAGTGGCATTAGAAGTTTAAGTTTTAAAAAATTGGCTCTCAAAAGAAATTTCAATCATTGTACTGTTGATATTTGGCTCTGTTAACTAATGAGTTTTCTGATCACAGTAACACTCTCCAGGACCCTTCATTTATACCTGAGGCAGTATCACAAAAGAAGTACTGGAAAGTCAAGACTTTCACCACTGATCAGTGAAAATGAGACATGGGAGAATGGTAAACCATTCCAGACAAAACAATATCAACAGAAGGAGTAACCTTAACTTTTACCTCCACTCAGAAGTAATGCAGCACCCAGGATATAAATGGAAGAAGAGTGCAGAATCTAGATGCCCATCTATACTTAGTAGAAATGAGATAGTATTGCCACCCTTAACCCACCACAGCTGTATGAGAAAAAGTAATTTTTATCCAGAGTCTCATAATACCTGAAATGCCCATGTTTTAATTTTTTTTTAAGTTCACGTGTCAAACTAAGAACCTGGAATATCTAGATTTGAATTATGAAAGAAATGAAGAGTCACCTAACACTAAGATTTCATAAATGTAATTATCTAAAGAGGATTTAAGGAAGTCATTATAAAAGCTCTTCAATGAAGAGTTATAAATATATGTGAAACAAATGAAAGAACAAAAAATACCAGGGAAGGATTGGAAAGTTATAGCAAAACAAAATTGAAAATAAAAAAATTTAAGAAGCAGATGAACATTTTAGAACTAAAACTTATAACTAAAATTTTAAAATTCAATGGATAGAGTAGATAAGGTAGAGAAAAAAATTCTGAAGATAGAAAAATATAAGTTACCTAATTTGAACAAGAGGAAGATAATGAGAGAGAGAACAGCAAAGGTCTGTGGGACCATAAAACAAGATTTTTAAATTTTAAAACTTCCCAAAATCAAAACTCTAGAAATAAATGGTTTCATTTGTAATTTTACCAAATATTTAAAAAATAATTAACACAATTCTACATAATTTATTCCAGAAAATAGGATAACACTGAACATTTTCTAATTCAATTAATAAGACAAGTATGACTCTGATAGAAAGCCATTACAAAAATTAGACCACAAGCCAACCACCTCTGAACATAGATGCACAATTCCTAACAAAAAATTAGCAAAACACATCAACAATGTTTAAAATGCATTATAAACTATGACAAAGTGTGATTTATTTCAGCTCTACAAAAGTGGTTTAGCATTGGGAAATCAATGTATTTATATCAACAGGCTGAAAATGAAAAATTATATTAAGAAAATGTATTTGACATAATCAAATACCATTTATGAAAAAAACCTCTCAACAAGATGGCAATAGAGATAAATTGCCTCAACTTCATAAGGAGTATCAACAAACAAATCTACAGATAACATCATAAATAACATAGACAAGCAAGCTCAATGCTTTTTCTGCTAAAAAAAAAAGTCAAGAATGTCTGCTTTTACCATTTAATATTCAATGTAGTACTGAAAGTCATAGCCATTACAATCAGGAAAAACAAAGAAAATAGAAGGCATAAAAATAAAAAAATGCAGAACTAAAACTGTCTTTATCTGCAGATGGCATGGGCTGGCTATGTAGAAAATGCCAAATATTAATACACATCAAAAAACATTGAGAAATAATAAGTAAGGTTAATTTAAATTGCAGAAAATAGGAGCAACATATAAAAAATGAACAGTATCTCTATAAACAATGAAAGAGATGGTGTGAAAATTGAATTTGAAAATATAAAACCATTTATAATTGTTGAAATAATGGGATATGTAGGTATAAATCTAACACATCTTGCATATTGTATGCCAAAATCAAAATTTTCTGATAAAACGAAACAAAGGAAACAAAATTAATTGCAACACATATTGTGCTCTTGGATTCAAAACTCAAAATATTAAAGATGTACATTTTCTCCCCAAATTACTATATAGTTTTAATGCAATATCTATCAAAATCCCAGGAGGATTTTTATGGACAAAGACTAGATTTTATTAATAGTCATGACAATTTTAAAAAGAATAAAGTACAAGTAATAACTCTATATGATATTACAGCTTCCTATGAAGTTTAAATAAATAAGACCATGGAACTGGCAGAATAATAAATATATAAAAGACACAGTTAAGAATGAACAAGTAGCCAAGACCGGTTTGGCTCAGTGGATAGAGCGTCGGCCTGCAGACTGAAAGGTCCCGGGTTCGATTCCGGTCAAGGGCATGTACCTTGGTTGCGGGCACATCCCTGGTGGGGAGTGTGCAAGAGGCAGCTGGTTGATGTATCTCTCTCATCGATGTTTCTAACTCTCTATCCCTCTCAATTCCTCTCTGTGTAAAATCAATAAAATATATTTTTTTTAAAAAAGAATGAACAAGTACAGATTACTGATATTTCAGTTATTAATCCTGACACGAATATGTTTTTCTATTGATTTTTAGGGATAGTGGAATAAAGAAGAAAAGACAGAGAGAAACATGGATGTGAGAGAAACACATTGATTGGTTGCCTCCTGCATGAGCTCCCAACAAGGGCCCTGGCTGGGAAGGAGCCTGCAACCAAGGTACATGCCCTTGACCAGAATCAAACCCAGGACCCTTCAGTCCACAAGCCAGTGCTCTATCCACTGAGCCAAACTGGCGAGGGACAGATTACTGAGTTTTGTCTAAAGTACAAAGGCAATTCAATGGAGGAAGAATAGTCTTTTCAACAATGGTGCTAGAGCACTTGATTTACTGCCTTATGAATCAGGAAATCCACTTCTGTGTAGAAAAATCCAAAGAAACCCAAAATAAATTAAAAATATACATGCACCCCTTTGTGCATTGCAGCATTATTTACAATAGCCAACATATTAAAGTGACCCATGCTGGCCAGGCCAAACAGCTGCTACTGACCTGACCCTCAGTGACTGAGGTAAGGGGGAAAAGTCCAGGGCAGAAAAGCTATGCCCCTGCAAGTGGCAGCAAGGAGGACCCAGCAAACCAGGCAGGGCTGAGCCAATTGAAGGAGATGAATAGCCCACCCCCTTCCTATAAGGTACTGCCCCTATTCTTAACACTAGTCTGATCAAACCATCACAGCCAAGACCAGGATACCCTCTCAGAACCCATGTAAGTGGGAAAAGGGAGAACAGCTCAGAACAGGGACACTAAAGATGTGAGAGTCAATGCAGACCCAGCCTCTGGGCTAAGGAGGGCTCTCCTTTCTTTGGTGGGGCTTCAACCTATTGGGCCTCAATAAGTTTGCCCAGGGCCAGAAAGGGATAGTCACTCATATTGGCCTGCATCAGAGAAGATCCCTGGAGGCCAAGGTAGACATACCAAAGGACCAATATCAACATCAGAGCAAAATCATTTGAGCCCCACAAATAGCAGACCCAAAAGTTTTTGAGTTAGTGTGGGTGTGTGTGTGTGTGTGTGTGTGTGTGTGTGTGTGTGCTTTGTTGTTGTTGTTTGTTTGTTTGTTTTGTGTGGGGGGGGTGGATTTTTGTTTTTGTTTTCCCCCTTTTTTCTTGCATATCTATAATTTCTCTCTTTCCTTTGGTTCTATTCTTTTGTCTCTTTTTGTTGTTATCAAATTTTCTAATTTTATTTTATTTTTCTACTAGGGGCCTGGTGCACGAAATTTGTGCATTGGGTGGGGTCCCTCAGCCCAGCCTGCCTCCTCTCACTGACTGGGAGTCCTCAGGGATGTCCTACTGAAGGCTCAGGCCTAAGCCACAGTCTGGCCTCCCTCTGTGGGAGGCGATCAGGCTGATCAGGGAAAAGCACCAGCCCCATCACCCTGCTGCTGCAGCCACTGCCAGCCACCACAGCTGCCAAGGTGTTTTCATCAACTTGGACTTTAGTCCCTTCACCACTAAAAAATGGCAACTTACTTTAGGCATTTTCAAGATGTGTCTTTCATAGGACATGACATTTCTTTCTTTCTCTCTCTTTCTCTCTTTCTCTCTCTTTCTCTCTCTCTTTCTTTCTCTCTTTCTCTTTCTCTCTTTCTCTCTGTCTCTCTCTTTCTTTCTCTCTCTCTTTCTTTCTTTCTTCCTTCCTTCCTTTCTTTCTTTCTTTCTTTCTTTCTTTCTTTCTTTCTTTCTTTCTTTCTTTCTTTCTTTTGTCCTCACCTGAGGATATGTTTCCAGTGATTTTTAGAGAGTGTGGAAGAGAGAGGGAAAGAGAGAGAAACATCAAAGTGAGAGGAACACTTTGATTGGTTGCCTCCTGCATGAGTCCTGACCTGGACCCTGACCAAGGGAGAGCCTTCAACCTAGGTACATGTCCTTGATCTCAATTGAACCCAGACCCTGCAGTTGGCAGGCCAAGGCATTATCCACTGAGCCAAAGTGGCTAGGGAAGGATATGACATTTATTAGCCCCTGCAGTGGACCTTCAGTTTTCCCTCCAGGAGTAAGGGGGAAAAAAACCTAGATCACCTTTTTGAATTCTTATTACCCAAGTTATCGAGTGGTAAACTGGGAGATTAGCCAATGAGCAGTCAGAAAAGGTGTTTCCTCTGCAGCTCATGCGCAGAGGCAGGACTGCTGGCAAGCCGAGGCTGGCACACCCCCTGTCCACTGCTGTTAGGAATAAAGATTGGTACAGCCACTATGGAAAACAGTATGGAGTTTCACAAAAATAAAAAGTAAAAGTGGATTTGTCTTATCATCCAGTGATTACACTTCTGGGGATTTATCCAAAGAAACCCCAAACAGTAATTTGAAAATACATATGCACCCCCTATATTCATTGCAGCATGATTTAAAATACACAAGCTACTTAAGCAGCCAAACTGCCCATCAGTAGATGAGTTTATTAAAAAACAAAACAAACAAACAAGCAACAACAACAACAAAACAGTGGTACATATTTACAATGGAATATTACTTGACCATAATAAAGAATGCAATCTTTCCATTTGTGATGGATTCATGGACCCCAAGTATATTATGCTCACTGAAATAGTTCAGTTAGAGAATGACAAATAGCATATTATTTCACTTATATGTGGAATCCAAAGAACAAAGTAAATGAACAATCAAAATTGAAACATACTCATAGACACAGAGAGTGAGCTGGTGTTTGCCAGAGGGGAAAGTGTTTGGGGACTGGGTGAAATTTATGATTGGAGTTAGAAGCACAATTTGGCGGTTACAAAATAGTCATGGGTATGTAAAGGTATAGGGAGCATAATAATATTGCAATAACTATGCATAGTGATGGTGGGAGTACTAGACTTATACAGGAAAACACTATGGTAAGTATATAATTGTCAAACCACTAAACAGTACACTGAAACTAATGCAAACTAAAATTGGAAAAAAATGAAATGTAATGTTGCACACACATCAATAAAAAATTACAACCTCATTTTAAAAAGCAGTAGTGGTACATTTATACAATAGAATATTATTTGGTCATATACTATTAAAGAATGAACTCATCATTTATGACAACATGGATAAACTTAAAGCATATTATGTTCAGTGAAATAAGTCAAAGGCAAATACCATATGATTTAATTTATATGTGAAATCTAAAGAACAAAATAAATGAACAAACAAAACAGAGTCAGACTTATAGATGCAGAGAACAAACTTTAACATGGATAAACTAAGGAGGGTTATCCCAAGTATTCTAACTCTAAGAATACCAGAGCTGTTGAAAACCATGTAACACAATGTTGTAATATGCAAATTGACTTGGTCATTTTGTTTGACAAAGTATGTGGAAAGTAAAATCAAAGGCTTCACTACTGACCGGTTGGTGTAGTCAAAATAAAGAACTTGAGTCAAACTAGAGTTTTGAGTAAAAATTCAGTAGCTAATGGTTATGCTGAGAAGCAAATTAATCAGTCTATAGTGAGTTTCTTTCTGGGCTAACAGTTATTTTGAGTCCCAATTTCTATGTCAAACAGTTCCTTATGCATACATGTCAGCAATGATATTTCAGTTCTGGATGGTGGACAAATGGTGGTAATGCAGGTCTGACCCGCTCTGGTTTGGTCCTGGGCAACCTGCAGTGATACACAGCTGCTGACTGCTGGTATGGCAAGGTGTCGTCACTTGTCTCATTTTTGGTTCTTATAAGTGTATTTCTAGTATCACATGAGCTCACTCATCTAAGGGAAATGATGAACAACATAGACTGATGAACAAGAACTGCATCAATCAAACTGTCGGACCTCAGAGGGAAGGTACGGGAGGGTGGGAATAAGGGAGAGAGATCAACCAAAGGACCAGTGTGTATGCATATGAGCCTAACCAGTGGTCATGGACAACAGGGGGGTGGGGGTATGCATGGGGGGGTTTGGGATGGGAATGGGAGAGATGAGGACAAATATGTGATACCTTAATCAATAAAGTAATTCAAAATATTCAATAGTTATTTTGGTAACCCATTTTTGACTCAGTCTAGATGGACATTACTGCCAGGAAAGGCCAGATTAAAAAAAAACTTGAATAGTATGCATATAAAATTTTAAGGCAAATTCAAAATTATCATTTGAGACATGTATCGCATTGTCACCCAATTTTACAAGGTGCAATAAGAGACAGACTATAGCCAAAACCGGTTTGGCTCAGTAGATAGAGCGACTGCCTATGGACTGAAGGGTCCCAGGTTCGATTCTGGTCAAGGGCATGTACTTTGGTTGCAGGCACATCCCAGTAGGGCGTGTGCAGGAGGCAGCTGATCGATGTTTCTAACTCTTTATCCCTCTCTCTTCCCCTCTGTAAAAAAAATCAATAAAATATATTTTAAAAAGAGACATACTACGTAATATGTCTTCATTTTCTAAAAATGTCCACACAATAGCAAAGATGGCATTTTATAATTTCCAAAGCTATAAATCATTTTTAGAATCATGATGATATTACTCAAAACAGATGTGAAAACATATGTCTGCCATAGTTGTGTAAACTGCTTACTTGTCATACTTAATAAATGTTTAGACTTCTACTTTTACTACATTCCATTTTAATAACCAAATTTATTTGAGGAAAATATAGTTTGTCTTAATATCACAACTCTAAGTGTCAGTACTAGATGTTTGTACTTGAAAAGCTCAGGCTACTCCTAAATGCCATTTTGACTTAAGGGGTTTGCAGTTCCAATGCAATCAGGTGCAGGTTGATATCTTCCTAGAAAAGCTGTTTTCCTACCAAACTGTTCTTTAAATAGCCATGACTTGGTTGGTGGGAAAGAGGCCTCAAGAACAAACGATTATTGGGTTATGAATGAAGTTCATCTTTAACTAGAAGTCCATTACCAGTGTAAAAGTTTTGGGTAGTTTACTATGCTGAACTTGACTTCTTTCTTTTGGACTATTCTGAAATCAATCATTTATATCTCGGAGGGTATAGCTATTCAGTGCTTGGATGAGAAATACTAAACATGTGGCAAGGAAAACAATCATGGATCAATGAAATTAAAATAATATGTTATTCCAAATTCTAACCAAAATACTCATGTAGGTTTTAAGAAGTTCAATCAAGAGAAGAAAGAAAAATGTACCCATTAACTCTTCAGTTCATGAACTCTTTTTTTTCCTATATATTAATAGCATCTTTAGTAGGGAGAGAAAAAATGCACCCTGTTGTGGAGTACCAACAAAATCATCTTATTATTGAATAGATTATATGTTAATTTATGTTCTTCAGCTTACAGTTACTAACTCATGGTAACAGTCATAATGCATACCTTATAAAATATGTTTACAACCATTTGAGGTTGATTGATATATTTCCCCAAATATTTTGAAATATACTGATATATTTTATGTTTTTCTTAACTTTGCAGCTTTTTAAGCAAGATTGTACAAAGCTTTATGAAATTGTTACTCTCCCTACATTTCTTAACAGATAGCATAAGAAAAAACTGCCTACTGAGCGGGTCTGATCAATGCACTTCAGCTGCTCAAAAGCTAGAATGGTGTCATATCTACCAACATTTCAGGTGAATACTTGATTGGAGTACCTTCTTTAACTTTCCTTTGAAGTGTTTAAATTAGCACACATATTTTTTGCTATTTATTTATTTATATCTTTATTGTTGAGAGTATTGCAGATCTCTTCCCCTTCTTTGTTATTTATTTATTGTTATTTGTATATAGCTTAATTATTGAGAGTATTACAGATGGTCTCCCCCCCTTTCAGTTAGTGTGTACTTCATTTTCCCCCTCCCCTTACTCTCCTCCAACTAGATCTGACCCACTGCAGGGCTTCATCACTCTATTGTCTGTGTCTATGTGTAATGCATATATGCATACAAGTTCTTTGGTTAATCTCTTCCTACCCATCCTCCCCCCTTCCCTCTGAGATTCCTCGGTCAGTTCCATATATTCATGTCTCTGGTACTATTTAATTCATCAATTTATTTTGCTCATCAGCTTCCTTGACCATTTATTTATTTTTATTTTTAGATTCAATTGTTGATAGACATGCATTTATTGTTATTTTATCATTCATATATTTATCTTTTGTCTTTCTTCTTCTTCTTAAAAACCTTTCCACTTTCATGTAATACTGGTTTTCTGGTGATGAATGCCTTTAGCTTTTTCTTGTCTATGAAGCTCTTTATAGGACCTTCAATTATAAATGATAGCTTTGCAGGGTAGGGTAATCTTGTCCCTTGCTTTTCATCACTTTGGATATCTCTTGTCACTCCCTTCTGGCCTGCAAAGTTTCTGTTGAGAGATCAGCTGACAGTCATTGTAGGTAACTAACTGCTTTTATCTTGCAGCTCTTAAGACTTTCTCTTTGTATTTATACTTTTAATTATGCTGTGTCTTGATGTGGGCTATTTTGAGTTCATATTTTTGAAACTCTGCATTTCCTGGAGTTGTAAATCTATTTCTTTCACCAGGTAGGGGAAGTGTCTTGTCATTATTTCTTCAAATAGGTTTTTAATTTCATAGTTCTTCTTATCTCCTTCCAGCACCACCATGATGTGAATCTGGTATGCATATAGTTGTCCCAGAGACTCCTTGTGCTATCTTTATATTTTTGGATTGTTATCATTTTTCTCTTCTGATTAGGTGTGTGTGTTTTTTCATCCTCATATTCCAAATTGTTGATTTGATTCTTGGCATCCTCTACTCTACTGTTGATTCCCTGTAAATTATTCTTCATTTCAGTTAGTATATAATTCATTTTTGAATGGTCCTTTTTCATGTCTTTGATATTCTCACTAATTCCCTTGAAATTCTCTCTAAATTCCTTGATATTTTCACTGCTTCTTGAAGTTCTCATTAAGTTCCTTGAGCATCTATGCAACTATTGTTTTGAACTCTTTATCTAGTAATATGCTTGCTTCCATTTCATTTAGTTATAGTTTTGGAGATTTCTTCTGTTTTATCTTTTTGGACATGTTTCTTTGTTTCCACATTTTGAGTGCTTTCCTGTTTTTGTTTCTATGAATTAGGTAGAGCTGCTTTGTCTCCTGTAGTTTGTAGAGTCACTTAGTGGTTGCCCTGTAGGTCCCAGTGGCTCAACCTCCCTAGTCATTTGAGCTGGGCACTCTAGGTGCATGCCTATGTGGGCTGTGTGTACTGTTCTGATGTAGTTGGGCCTTTATTTCTGTGGGTATCACTAAGAGAACTTGACCTTAAGGCCAATTGGCTGTGAGAACCTGCTGCATCTACAGTGGAAGATCTGCTGTGCATGACACACCTGTATGGAGCAGGACTTGTTTCAGTGGGGCTTTGGTGCTCTACCAGGTGTGCCAATTAATAATGTGGATTTTTTTCAATAGATAGAATTACACATATGTTGATATATATGCAATTTGATATGTATTCTGTTTTCTTGTATTGACAATAAGCTTCAAAACTTCATCTGTCAAATTTTCAGAAAGTGTTAACATTATAGATATTTTTACACTTAAAAATGTCAAATTTCATGCCAAAACAAATGAGCATTTGTGGGAAGTTTTAATTCATTATTTTGAAGAAAAGAGCTGCTGAATACTTTGGGAAGCTTACAATGAAAATGCTCCATCTCAAGATACTTGTGAATGCTAGTTTAAATGCTTTAAAAGTGATGATTTTGATGTGAAAAACAAAGAACATCCAGGTCAACCGAAAAAGTTTGAAGACCAATAATTACAAGCATTGTTGGATGAAAATGCATGTCAAAATCAAAAACAACTTTCATAAAGATTAAATGTTGCTCAGCAAATAATTTCTGATCATTTACAAGCAATGGTAAAGATTTTAAAGAAAGGAAAATTGGTGTCACATCAACTGAATGAAAGAAAAATGGAAAACCAAAAAGTCATCAGTAAAATGTTGCTTCGACGGCATGAAAGAAAGTCTTTTTTGCATTTAATTGTGACTGGTGATGAAAAGTAGATTTATTGTGAGAATCCCAAATGCACAAAATCATGGATTGATCCAGGTTAACCATCAACATCGACTGCAAGGCCAAATCACTTCAGAAAGAAGATAATGCTCTGCATTTAGTGGGATCAGGAAGGTGTGGTGTATTATGAGCTTCTGAAACCAGGTGAAACGTTTAATACTGATCGATCCCAACAACAAATAATCAATTTAAACCACACTTTGATTGTGAAATGACCAGAATATGCCAGAAGACATGGCAAAGTAATTTTGCTTCATGATGACGCACCATCACACACTTCAAAACCAGTTAAAGACATGTTAAAAGATCTTGCCTGGGAAATATTAATCCACCCACTACATTCACCAGACCTTGCTCCTTCAGATTACCACTTATTCTAATCGATGGCGCACAAACTTTCTGAGCAGTACTTAAAAGCATACAAAGAAGTGGGAAATTGGGTCTCAAAACAAAATTATGCCTAACAACAATAAAAGTTCTATGGAACAGATCCACAATTACATTAAATAAGGAGGTATAGCTAGCGATGGACATTACTTTGAGTCAGTGATTCTTGGCCTTCCTAATGCCGTGGCCCTTTAATACAGTTCCTCATGTTGTGGTGACCCCCCAACCATAAAATTATGTTCATTGCTACTTCATAACTAATTTTGCTACTGTTAATGAATCATAATTTAAATATCTGTGTTTTATGATGGTCTTACTTTCTACAGCAGAAACTCACAGGTTGAGAACCACTGCTATAGAGCCCAAGACCATTGGAAAACACAGATATTTATATTACAATTCATAACAGTTGCAAAATTACAGTTATGAAGTAGCATCAAAAATAATTTTATGGTTGGGGGTCCCCACAACATGAGGAACTGTATTAAAGGGCCACGGCATTAGGAAGGTTGAGAACCACTGCTTTGAATAAAGCACTTTTGATGTTTCTCTTAAATTTACTGTTTTCTTGGATTACAGAATCCAAATTATTAACCTGTACAACTGGTATGTGTCTGTCCCTTGAACGTATTGATCATGCACTTGGTAGAGCTGGAATCTGGTACCATCTGAAGCTGTCCATCAAGTGCACTGGCTCTGGGGCCTCCACAGAGGTGCCAAGTCAGCCACTGCCTTTGCTTTGTCTGGAGCCAGCCAGCATGACCTCCAGAGGATCTGCAGATGACTTCTATTGTATTGGGTTTAGTTATGTTCAGGAGAAGCCGAGCTGTGAACCTTGGCTGGCCTCTGCTAGTATTAGGCCTGTGGCACAGTTGAGTCCTGCTGCTGTTTGTTTGAGTGATTTTAGGAAAGCCTAAATCCCGAGACAGAATAGGCCATTCATAAGGAAAAGACACTGCAAACAACTTGGGTATGGCTGCAAATTTGGTGGGTAAGAATCTCATGGAATCACCAGGTTGGGACAAATAGTGTGAGCCAGGTAGATGGAGCCTCAGATATGGTACCTGCCAGTCAGCTCCGTTAGGCAAGTTCCCAGCACTTTAACTGGGAGAAAGCTGTCCCTGAGTTCTTGCCCTGATGCCACACAATTTGGTTCATCCCCGCATGTCCCTGGACTCTCTTAAGCTGCTTCCATGGTGCTGGAGCTCAGAGGAAATGAGTCCAAGTAAGTCTGTGTGCCAGCCCTTTCAGAGAAACTGCCTGGTACTCTTGCAGCCCCTGTGTCGCTCAGCCACAATCTCTGCTGGTTTTTACAGCTCAGAGTTATGGGGATGCCTTTTCCTGGCTCTGAAATCCTGGGATAGGGGTCTGGTGTGGAGCTTGGGACCAGTTGTTCCTCATGGGGAGCCTCGTCAGCCAAGATATCTCTTCTGATGAAAAACACACTTATGTGAGTGTCAGACCACCCTGTTCCATGCCTCCGTCACTTCTGCCCAGACGGTATGTGCTTTTCTTCTTTTAACTCTCTAGTTGTAACTCTTCCATTCAGTCAGATTTCTGGCGGTTCTGAATAATAGTTGTTCCGTATTTTAGTTGTAAATTTGATGGGATTTTGTGAGGATGCAAGTACCACCATTTACCTGTGTTGCCATCTTGGTTCCTCAAATGGAAGATCTAGCAAACACTCTTAACATTACTTTTGAGGATTGATGGGAATATCTCTCTTTCATGACAGCAACTCAGTTTTTAAAACATAAGCATCAAATAGTGTGTCGCTTAAAAATAGTTAACAAAATGCATGTAAAATTGTAAAATAAAGAAATAAAAGTTCAGATAACTCTAATCAGGCATAATAAAAGGGCTTCAGGATTATGTTCCCAACCACAGGCACAGACATCCTTCAGGCTAATTATGTAATTTATAACATCAAATAAACAAGCTTCAGGTAAGCATTATTTTTTTTTTACTATAAAAGAAACGTATCTAAAACCAATATGAATCTATTCTGACTTGGGGAAATGTGGATGCAATATACAGTACTGGGATGTTAACTGAGTTAGTATCTGATCTTTATATGTACATCAAATAAGCAAAAATCATTTTACCTTTATTATCTCTTTGGAATTTTTTGATGGTTGGTCCATTTTCCTGATCAATAATAACTTCCTCTCCATTATTCGACACCATAACTGTAAATAAGAAATATAACTGAGTGATATGCTTGCAAATTACTCAAAAGAAAAGCAAAAAAAGCATTATATAAATGGCTATTTTATTTCAATAACAGCTAACATTAATTTTATCTACTTCTTCTAGAACAATAAAAACATTTGTGTTGATCTGATAATACAATTTACAAATCAATTAGCTGCTTAATTATGTGATTTTTAAAATAAAATTAAAATATTAGATATATAACTGCCAACATAAATCCTTTTTAAAAAATATAGTTTTATTTATTTCATAGAGGAAGGGAAGAGGGAGTGTGAGAGATAGAAACATTAATGATGAGAGAGAATCATTGATTGGCTGCCTCCTGTATGCCCCCCACTGGGTATCAAGCCTGCAACCTGGGCATATGCCCTTAACCAAAATTGAACCGAGGACCCTTCAATCCTCAAGCTGACTCTGTATCCACTGAGCCAAGCCAGCTAGGGCCAATGTAAATATTTTAAATTATTTTAAATATTTATTTTTAAAATGTGTATGCAAATTAGTTATTTACCTTTGTAATTAATATCTCCCAAAATGCTTCTGAATCGAGTTTACCACTTAAGTTCATGAATTTAAAATAATTACGCATTATGTCACTCTATAGAGCCTTGCACATATATGCAGTTAAATTAATAGATAAAATATAACTTTCCATTAATTATTATGTGTCTCTGCACAAAATTTTATATTTAAAGAGGGAAATCATGCCAATTTCCATAGGTTATCATTTAATTTCTTTAATTATGTTTTATTAAGACATTAAATAGTCCTATAAATAATATGTGGTCATTTTAAATTAAAAATCCTCAAAGCTTTTTTTCATTTATAGACAACCTCACTATCTGCTTAGATTATTTGGGAATGTGATTAAAAGCCTAATTACTGCCAGAAAAACTAGAAATGTTTTATGTTGTCAGAATTTTTTAGAATATTATATTACTTTGGAAATATTTGATTTTACTTTTATTCTTTTATGATATCTCTATCACAGAGTACATTTTCCTATGTGCTCTGCTTTTAGCCAGAACTCCATAAATAATTATCTTCCCCACACATAAATAAATAAATAGATAGATAGATAGATAGATAGATAAATTCCTTTCCTCTCTTCTCACTCATTAAAACAAAGACTATCTCCGTAGAAGGAAGTGTGTCTTGGTTTTTTGATTCATCTGAATCTGCTTATCTTACACAGATTCCCTCCTACCAGTTGCACACAATGTCATAACTCACAGTCTGGTTCCACAGAACAGTAAATCTAGGAGATCACTGTCAACTCTTCTAGGAATTAAACTTACTCCCTGAGGTACATTAACCTCCCATTCTAGTTTAGTGGTTCTTAACGCTGGCTGCACATTAAAATCTTCTAAGGTGTTACTGAAAAGCAAAACAAAACACTGAGTCCAGGTTCTATTCCAGCTCAGGTGAATCAAACTCTTAGCTTGTGGCCTGGGTCTTCAGATTTGTAAGCGCTCCACAGGTGGTTATAATGAGGATCTAGATTTGAGACCCACTGTACCCACTGTAAAGTTTAAAAAAACAACAACACATAAATAACATGTAATGTTGACAGGTTAAACAAGACTTGGATGAATTTCCACAAGAGAGAAATCATATTCATTCTTCTCCAGCACAAATTCAGAACCTAACATCTTCCCTAATCCCTCAATTCCTCTCTTCCCAACCCCACCCCACTCCTGGGGACAAAAAGCATTATTTTGGAAAGGCTTGAAGAAATTATTATTGGGAAATCTAAAAATTTAGAGTTCAAATAAACAATGTCCCTATAGTAAAACTACAAGAAGCTCAGAATTCATTTTTCCCTGAAGGAAATAGATAGGAAATTGGATTATATAGGTTCAGAAGATTAACAAATATTTTATCTACCTCATGATTATATACTAAATAAGAATTTGTTACAATTGAATGAATGCACTTAGTAATGTCTGTGTACCCTAGTAAGATCAGACAGAAAGGGATGATAAACAATCAAAGTAAAGGCACACATAAAAAATAGTGCTTATTCCTCACTTTTTATCACTTTAAAATTCTGTTTTTCCACACATTATTTCATTTGACCTCACAAAAATCCACTCTATTAGGCAGGACAGTAATTATTTTCATATTAGATAAATAAAGTGGTGGTGGTTAAGTGACATAATCAAGATTTTCTTCCTAGTTAGTGCCAGAACTATGGCTAGATTGAAATCTTTAATATGCCACATCACTAACAGTAACAATATTCTGAAATTGTGTCTATGGTGTAAGATGTCTAAGACAATAAAAAATTGTAATGGAAAGCATATCAAATAGTTGTAATCCAATATTTTATATTGTAGCAAACTATACATTGATTGACTTTTTAAACACTGGAACAATAAACTGCCTAAAAGACATTTTAACTTCAATTTTAAAGGATGCTGTGAATATAACAAGATTATTGTATCACACTAGCTGTTAAAAACCAACATATTGAACTAACAAATACTCTACAAAATTACCATCAAATTATTTCCATGAGATACAGTGATACAGTGAATGAAAGCCCTACCAGAAAACAAAATTTCAATATTTTAACTTCCATTTTGTTATTCATATTGCTTCAGCAATAAAAAAAATGACCACTTCAAAAAGCCATTTATACTAAGGTGACATCAGCCCCTCCAGCTTCCTTTCCTCCTCTGTATTGCCTAATGAATGAATTCTTGAGAGACTATCTTTAAAATCCTTTCTTCCGGTGAAATACTCACCCATTCTGTCTGAGTGATGATCCATCTGAGAGGGAGAGCTGGATACACTGCTGCTGGGGTGGGAGGAGGTCTGGCTCCCAGGGTGATGACTCTCTTCCAGAGAGGGAGCAGGAGAGAGACTCTCTGGGATCCTTTCCTAACACAAAAGAAAACACAAAGGAAAATTCCATCTGTGCACCAAGATTTTCATTATTGGTTGAATTCATAACATTTGAAATTTTGATCTCTCGCTTATCCTGAAAGCATGCTTCTCCACAATACCTGGTCTTAAAATCATACCTTTAAATAAAAGCTTATTTTTCTTATAAAATTAATGGAATACAATGAAAGTTCAATAAGAGAAGAGAGTAAAAGGACTCTAGTCTATGTCAGATACATAGTAGAGACTCAATAAAAGTTTGTTTTCATTTGCTTTCCTAGAAAATTCAAAAAATTATAAATCTGGGGGCATGGTGAATGTTTATTGTTATTGTAAGCACTTCCATTGACATAAAGTTCATGCCAAGGTCTGGAGAGTGATCCTACTCTCTAAGTAAGAAGGAGATATCTCAAAAGTAAACATTTTAGAACTCTGGAATGAAACTTGCAACTATGGCAACTAGTACATGTTTAGCCTTTCTGCACAGACGAACAATATGGACTTAATATACCTGCAATCTACCAGACCTTAAGAATTTATGTTAAATTCTGAGAACAAAATGGTTTGGTTGTCCTCACAGGATATAATAATTGGTTTTCAACAGTAACATTAAGGCCTATCAATATCAATTCCTAAGTATTGTTGAGTGTTTTTAGTTTGAAATAATAAATTTGAACAAAAACTAAATATCTATTTTATATACTTGTATATACACTGCTTTGACTTTCAATATTTCTGTAATTATGAATATTGCTATAAAACTCTTAAGTTGTTCAATTATTTATGCACCATAAATTGATGAATAAATCCAGCAACTCTTTAGTTAATTTGACCAATAAAAGAACCAAATTGTGTTTTTATGCATATATGTAATTAATGTGACTGGGAGATAGATGTGCTGGGATGGAGAATCTTTTTATCTATAAAATATTTAATTCATTCATAATAAATTTATTAAATGTGTCCATTTATAATAACAACAGTATTTTAATCATAATAATATTACAAGTTAATTTGTTAAATGTGTGTTTGTATATTTTCACATTGATTTTGCATGAGTTGCCCAAAATTTATATAAATCTTGTAAAGAAAAACTGCTTGTTGAGTGATATCAGGGAATTGTAGCATGTGAGATTCCCTTGGACTCTACCCCTGAAATTTAAACAATTTAAACAGCTGAAACTCAACAAAGGACTCCCTGCTCAACATACAGACACACTGAGAGATCCACATATTGAAGCATCAAAAGGTGGGCAACTAATATGAAACAGGTGAGACAAGAAGGGCGGGAGGACTTAGAATAGCAATGGATGCAGCCCTGCAGTGAGGAGCCCAAAGCAGGGCTCATCCCAGAGAGGGGAGGAAGCCAGTTGTGGCTCATTCTTCCTCCAGCTGGGAGAAGCAGAGACTGGTGGGAACTCTTGTGGGTGTGAGCAGTGCAAGTTGCAACTGAGCCAAGAGAACTGGGCAAAGACAGAACACAGAGGCTCTGCCACAGCTCTTGGGTAGTTGACACTCCAAAGAAAGAAATCCATAGAGCTTTTAATGCCAAGTGGCTGAGCACATTATCTGTAAAGTCGAGAACTGTTTATACAGAATCACTATTTCTCCTTAGCAAAGTGTGCACTCAATGACTTATTCCTAGTTGTGGCACACTGGGAGAGTTCCAAGGTCACCATTACTAAGAAGACAAAACAAAAAAGTCAGGCAAATACCCCCAGACAACACCAAGCCCAAGTATGGCAGCTGCACTGACAGCACCCATGGGCATTAGCTATGGGTTTTCAGAGCTAAAAAAGTTGTGATTCAGCACAACCTACAGAAAATAATAGAAAGAATTCTTCATAGTTGGCTTAATTGATAACTAATTGTCACTCATACATAGCTGCCTAGACAGAGAAGGAACCCATCAAACACCATGAATAACCATGGCAGCAAGGAAACTCAGAAAGAAAATAAAAAATCTCCAGTAAGCAAGCTTGAACATATAGAAATATGTGATATAAATGGCAGAGGATTCAATATTGCATCTCTTAAAATACTTAATGACATGTGAGAAAATACAGAGGCAATTAAATGCACTCAGAAATAAATTAATAAGCAAAATAAGTACTTTACCAAAGAGATTGAATATTTTTTAAAGAACCAAACAGAAATCCTAGATATGAAGAATTAAATAAAAGAAGTCATAAATGAACTTGCAAGCATAAGAAATAGAGCCAACCAGATGGATGAAAGAATTACTGATATCAAAGATAGAATTCTAGAAATGACACACAGAGAAGATGAGAGAGATGTGATAAATAAACATACAAAAAAACCCCCACAAACAAACCAACAAACAAACAATAAATAAATAAACAGAATTATATCAAACTAAATCACAAAAAGTAATAAAAGAATAATGGACATACCAGAAGAAAAAGAGGAAGAAGGAATGGAATCCTATTAGCACAAATAGTTAATGAGGACTTTCAGAACATATGGAAAAAGGTAGATCCTTGAATTCAAGAAGCAAACAGCCTAATTGCCCATCAGCAGAAGAGTGGATTAAAAAACTGTGCTACATCTACACAATGAAATATTATGCTGTGGTTAAAAAAAAAAAAGTTCTTACTATTTGCAACAACATGGATGGAGCTGGAGAGCATTATGCTAAGTGAAATAAGCCAGGCAGAGAAAGATAATTATCACATGATCTCACTCATTTATGGAATATAATGAACAACATAAACTGATGAACAAAAGCAGATCCAGAAACAGACAAACATCAATCAGAATGTCAAACCTCAGGGAAGGTAGGGGACGGTGGGGGTAAGGGAGAGAGATCAACCAAAGGACTTATATGCATGCTTATAAGCCTAATCAATGGACAGAGACAACAGGGGAATAAGGGCATGAATAGGGGGTTGGGGGTAATGGGGGAATAAGGACACATATGTAATACCTTAATCAATAAAGAAATTAAAAAAGAAGAAACAAACAGAATACCTGGTTACTTCAATCCAAAGAGGCCATCTACCAGGCACATTATATTAAAACTGTCAAGAGTTAATGATAAAGAATTATCAAAGCATATAGGGAAAAGAGGAAAATGACCTATAAAGGAAATCCCATCAGGTTATCATTGGACTTCTCAGCAGAAACTCTATAAGCCAGAATAGGGTAGAACCAAATACGCAAACTACTGGAGACAAATTACTAGCCAAGAATAATGTATCCAGCAATGTTATCTTTTAAATATGAAGGAAAGATAAATATTTTCCAGACATACAAGAAGCTGAGAAAATGTATCACCAGAAGACCTCCATTGCAGGAAATACTCAAGGGGGTGATTCTACCTGAAACAACAACAAAAAAAAGGTCACCACACTACTAGTAAGTTCACCAACAAACTTATAGCACAAACAGGGATAATTTGTGACCACAAAAGCATAAAAAGGAAGAGGTAAAGGGTCTGATTTTGCAAGGAAGATGGAGATCAAATGCATTCAAAAGAAAAAGGAAAATCCACTCTATATATGAAACTTTCTTTTTTATAAACCTAAAGATAACCACAAAAAACAACAACAACAACAACAACAACACTGAGAGATACATCATTCAAAAAAAGGCAAAACAGAAAAAAGAAGTATGGGAAATCAGCAAATAAAAACATCATATAACACAAAGGAAAAAACCAATGGAGGCACAGAGCTACCAGATAATAATAGATAAAATGGGAAAGGAAATCCTCATACATCAATAATTATCCTCAATGTAAAAGGCCTGAATTCACCACTAGAGAGTTGAAAAGTAGGAGATTGGATCAAAAAATAGTCCAAGCATATGATGCCTGTAAGAGACATATTTAAGCTGCAAAGACAAGAGTAGATTCAAAGTGAAAAGGTAGAAAATGATTCTTTAAACAAATAACATCCACAGAAAACCAGATGTAGCCATGCTTATATCTGACAAAAATAACACAAGATAACAAAAGTTACAAGAGACAAAGATAGACATTCTATAATGATAAAAGGGATACTACATCAAGAAGACATAACACCATTAAATATATACTGTATTTACCAAATCAGTGAGCACTGAAATTATAAAGAAACTACTAACAGAACTAAAGTGAGAAACTGACAAAAAATAGTCACACTAGGGGACCTAAATACTCCATTAAAAGCTCTAGATTGATCATTCAAAAAGAAATCAATAAAATTATTGTCTGAAATGACACATTAGACTAACTGGACATAATTGATATTAACAAAGCCTTTCATTCCAGAGAATTAGACTACGCATTCTTTTCCAGTGCACATGGAACATTCTCAAAAATAGATCATATGTTGGGTCACAAAACCAGCCTCAACAAATTTAAGAACATTGAAATCATACCAGTCATATTGTCTGATCACAATGCTTTGGAATTGGAAATCAACTGCAAAGAAGTTCAATAACAACAACAACAACACGCGCGCGCGCGCGCACACACACACACACACACACACACACACACACACACACACACAGATATGTGGAGATTAAACAGCATACTACTGTATGATGGGTCACAAAAAGAAAAAGTGAGATCAGCAGATATATAGATTCAAATTAAAATGGCAATATGACATATCAGAACTTTTGGGATGCAGGGAAAGTAATAATAAGAGGGATATTTATCTCATTACAAGCCTATCTCAAGAAACAAGAGAAATCCCAACTAAACAGCCAAACGGTATATTTTAAAGAACTAGAAAAAGAATAGAGGAACTAAGATGGCATGATAGGTAAATGTCGGTACTTATATCCTCTTACAACCACATCAAAATTACAACTAAAACACAGGCCAACCATCATTCAGAAACCACCTGAAATGTGGCTGAATAGAAGTACTACAACCAGAGAATTAAAGAGGAAAAAAAAGCACATTGAAACTGATAGAAGGGTGGAGGTGCAGAACAGGCTATTCTCACACCCATGTGTGGTGTGTTTTCATTCATTCATTTATTTATTTACTCTATCAATTTGTGTGTGGTGTGTTTTTTTTATTTTAAAATATGTTTTATTTATATTTTACCGAGAGGAAGGGAGAGAGATAGAGAGCTAGAAACGTCGATGAGAGAGAAACATCGACCAGCTGCCTCTTGCACACCCCCTACCGGGGATGTGCCCGCAACCAATGTACATGCCCTTGACCGGAATCGAACCCGGGACCTTTCAGTCCGCAGACCGAGGCTCTACCACTGAGCCAAACTGGTTTCGGCAGTGGCGTGTTTTTAATTGGGATGGATATCATGGCTGAGGAAGTCTCCCATGAGGAGCAAGAGATCCCAGCCCCACACCAGGCCCCCAGCCCAAGGTTAAAGTACCAAGAAGAGAAGTCCCTGTAACTTTGGGGTGTAAAAACCAGTAGGCATTGTGCCCGAGTTGTAACTGGTGAGAGGAGATGAAGACCGTTTGGTTTTTGTCTTCAAAGGAAAATATTTCAATCAAGAGACAAAATATAGAAAATCAAGCAAGAATGTATTGACCTCAGCAAAAATACATTTTGGAAAGTGAAACAAGGAAGGGAATAGAAGAAGCAACAGGAGATGAACTATGGGTGTAGGCTGGGCTGCATAAGCTCTGGGCAGTTAGAGGCTGGGGTAAGGGGGCGGGGGCTTTGCTCCCCTGGTTGCAAGTATCTTAGGATCTATTAGAAGTTATGGGATACATGGGGTAGGAGGAGAAGGGATAGGGAATGGCATGGGTATACTTCCTGAAGGGGGAGAATGCTAGGACCTTCATTTTGAGCACTTTTAAAAGCTGGGTGTTTAGGGGAGGTCTTAGGAGCAGATCAATAGAATTTTTATCAGTTTTATGCTGATGTACCAAAATGATATCTTAATATGGCTGTCCGTGGGTGTGGTTGGCAAATTGCACTTAATTGGATGTCTGTTACCTGCCTCCCTGAGTAGGGTGATATAAGCTATATACTCTCTGCTTGTGAAGGAGAAGTACAAACCACTTACTCTGAAGTGTCCTTAGTTTAGGGAAGAAAGGATATACTAGGAAGTTGCAAACTGGTGCTACACCCCCTGTCTTAGTTTCTCTATTCCTCTTGTCATGGAATTTTCTTAGATTATAATATTCTATAACATTCCCCACTCAGAGATTTCTACCACTAAAATATTTTAGCAGTGGTGAGGGAGGGTGGTCTATCTTCAGAAATTGCTTTGTGCTGAAAATTGTTATAGTCCCTGGCTACATTAGCCTATGAAAGTCTCTCTCCCTGTTTTATCTAAGGGTGACAACAAAATGGGATTTGAGATTAGAAAATAGAGGCCCTTGATTTGATTCCTCTAAAGTAGGGATGTACTGATATTCCTGAAGTGTCATTATTTCTACATGGTGTCTCACTTCAGCAAATCTACAGATTCAATGCAAACCCTTTGAAAATAGCAACAGTAAATGTCAAATGTCTAGAACAAACTCTCCAAAAAATTATATGGAACCCCCAAAATAAAATTAAAATAAAAAAAAACTCAAATAGCTGCAGCAATCATGAGAAAGAAGAACAAAGTTGGAGGTGTCACAATACCAGATATCAGGTTGTACTATAAAGCCACTGGAATCTAAATAGCCTGGTATTGGCACAAGAACAGGCATATAGATCAATGGAACAGAGCAGAGACCCCATAAATCAACCCAAGCCATTGAGCTCAATTAACATTTGACAAAGAAGGCAAGAGCATATAATGGAGTCAAGACAGTCTCTTCAATAAATGGTGTTGATAAAACTGAACAAATACCTGCAAAAAAATGAAACTAGACCACCAACTTATACCATACGCAAGAATGGATTGAAAATGAATAAAAAAAACACATAAATGTAAGTCATGAAGCCATAAAAATCCTAAAAGGATTTTCTTGGTGGATGCTTTCATTTGCATTCAAGGATGATTGACAGAAAAAAAAATGTAATATAAACATATTTCTTCTTCACATGCCCTTACCCATAATGCATACAGAAAAACCCATGGGGGGTTGGGGGGGGCAAAACTGCAATGCAAATTTTATTATAATTAGCCCAGGGCCCTAGTAAGTTCCCACTGAGGCCATGTCATTTTCCTCTGAGCTTGCGTCAAGAGCAGGCTGGTTTCCACAGAGAAGCAGTTTGAAGGCAATGTTGGTCCAACCTCTGCTCAGGACTCCAGAGCAGGCCCCACACCTTGCCCTCATGTTTCACTTCCTATCTAACAGAGTGACAGGGATGTAGCCTAAGACCCAGGCAGTTCATGGAATTACTTGAACTCACTCTCTTTGAGCTCCTGCAATGGGGCAGCAGCTTGAAAGGATCCAGGGACATGTGGGAAGAAACTAACTTGACTGTCATCAGGGCAAGAACTCCTGGGCATTTTTCTCCCAGAAAAAAAGAACTCCTCACTCCCCCACCTCCCCACACACACAGAATTAACTGGCATATACCATATCTGAGTCTTCAAATACCTGGCCCAACCTATTTGTCCCAACCTGGTGATTCCCTGAGATGCCCACCCAATTTGCAGCCACAGCCAAGCTGTTTGCAATGTATCTTTTGCATATGAGTGGCCTATTCTGACTTAGGCTTCAGACTTTCCTAAACTCTCTCAAACAAGAAGCTGCTGGACTCAGTGTGCCACATACCTAGCACTAACAGCAACTAAATGGTCCCAGGCCCAGCACTAACAGCAACTGCTAAGGTTTACAGCTTTGCCTCTTCTGGGCACTTCTAAGCCAAAACAATAGCAGCCATCTGTAGAACCCCTTTGCAGGGCAAAGGCAGTAGCTATCTTTGTAGCTCCTGGAAGACCCCAGAGCCAGTACACTTGGTGTACAGCTTCAGACCATACCAGATTCCAATTCTACCACATCTGAGATCAACACACTCAAGGGTCAGACTTGGAGAGCATAAAAGCCCCACTGAAGCAAGTCTTATGTCTTACTCGATAGGCATGTCTCCTACCTAGCAGTTCTTCTCCTGTTGTCATAGTTGGTCCTCACAGCCAATTTCTCCCAGTGACATCAACAATAATCAAGGCTCAATTACAAAAGTACAGCAAGCACTGCCCACACAGGGGCACACCGAAAGTGTCCAGAGCTCAGGTGATTTGGGAAAGCTGAACTTCTGGGCACTAAAGGGTACTGGGTACTAAACTGGGTGAGTATACCAATTCCAGGAGATATTCCAGCTCTACCTAATACATAAAAACAAACACAGGGAAGCAGTTAAGTGTGGAAACAAACAAAAATAAAACAAAACAAAACAAAATAAACAAAACAAACATGTCACAAATGAAAGAACAAAAGAAATCTCCAGAAAAAGAGCTAAATGGAATGGATGTAAGCAAACTACTAGATACTGAGTTAAAAGAAGATCTTAAACCTATCCTTCTCAAATTTCCAAAAAATTGAAGAAGAGTCAAAACTTTCTAACACATTTTATGAGGCTAATATAATCCTGATACCAAAACCTGGCAAGGATAACACACAAATAAAGGAAACTATAGATCAGTGTCTCTGAGGAATATGAGTGCAAAAACTCAAGCAAAATACTACCAAATAGATTACAATACCACATTAAAAAGTAATACACTGTGGCCCACCAGGCTTGGCTCAGTTGGTTGAGCATCAATATATGAACCAGGAGGTTATGGTTCAATTCTAGCTCAGGGCATATCCCCAGGTTGTTAGCTTGATCTCCAGTAGAGGATGTGCAGAAGACAGCCTATCAATGATTCTCTCTCATCACTAATGTTTCTAGTTCTTTCTTCCTCTCCCTTTCTCTCTGAAATCAATAAAAATATATTTAAAAATAATACACTATATTAAATACTACCTCAAACCTGTTAGAATGGCTACTATCATCAAGAAAAGTAATAACAGCCAAAACCGGTTTGGCTCAGTGGATAGAGCGTCGGCCTGCGGACTGAAAGGTCCTGGGTTCGATTCCGGTCAAGGGCATGTACCTTGGTTGCGGGCACATTCCCGGTAGGGGGTATGCAAGAGGCAGCTGGTCGGTGTTTCTCTCACATCAACGTTTCTAGCTCTCTATCTCTCTCCCTTCCTCTCTGTAAAATATCAATAAAATATTAAAAAAAAGAAAAGAAATAACAAATGTTGGAGACGTTATGGAGTAAAAGGAAAACTCATTCACCGCTGGTGGGATTGTAAACTGGTACAGCCACAATGGAAAACAGTCTGATGGTTCCTCAAAAAATGAATAATAGAGTTATCATTTGACCCAGTGATTCTTCTCCTGAGTTTATACTCAAAAACCTAAAAAAAACCATGTATTCCCAAAGATATATACACTCCTGATTTATATATATATATATATATATATATATATATATATATATATATATATAAATTTTATATGAAAGTTATGTGAATGTAACCATATTAACAAAAATAAGTTTCTTGAACACAAACACTGTGATACAATAACAGCCTCTTGGGGCAACATAGGTGGACCTTGAGAATATTATTCTAAGTGAAATAAGTCACTCAGAAAAAGCTAAGAACCACGTGATTTCATTCATATCTGGAATATAAAACTAAAACTCATGGATATACAAAACAGTGTGGTGGTTACCAGAGGGAAAGGAGTGGGGTGTGGTGGGGGCTTAATATATAGTGACAAAAGATGGATTGACTTGGGTGGTAGGCACACAGTGCAATATACAGATCTTGTATCATAGAAATGTAGCCTTTAAGTCTATATGATCCTATTAACCTATGTCACCCCAACAAGTTTAATAAAACAGAGAAAAAATAAAAACTGTTTGTTTAATGCAAAAGTAATGGCATGAGGGTTAAAAGTGATTACTTCATTAGCAGAAGTTAACATTTTTCAATGTCTGTCATTGTAGCAGACAGAATAATGCCTCTCCCCAATGTTCAGTTTGCATCCTAGTAGCTGGAACCAGTGAATATATTATCAAACCTAACCCTATAACTTTCTTGGCAAAATCAAATTTTTAGATGGGATTGAAAACCTTGAGGTAGGCAATTACGCTGAGTTAACTTGGAGGCAGAAAGGGAAGGTCAGAGGTGATATGATTATGGAAGAATGATCAGAGAGATGCAATGTTGCTGACTTTGAAGATGGAAGAAGGGAACCAGGAGCCAAGAAATGTGCTTCACCTTTAGAGAGATTGGAAAAAACAAGGAAACAGATTTTTCCCCCCTAGAAGCTCCAGAAAGAAATGCAGTTCTGCCAGCAAGCTGATTTTAGCTCAGTGATACAAGTATCAGAAATCTGACCTACAGAGCTGTAAGATAATAAATGCATTGTTTGAAGCCACTACATTTGGCATAATTTTATAGCAGTAATAAAAAACAAATACAGTTGTCAATGCAATATGTTTATTTTAAACGTTTTTATATTATTGTTTCACATTTGCTACTTTTAATGAAATGAGTAGTAGACTTTGAGTGTATTAGCTGCATATTATATACTAATTAAGTACTGATGCAGTAAACCCTCATTTATATTAATTTCATTTTCTGAGGTTTTAGTTACACACAGGGAACCACAGTCCAAAACTATTAAATAAAAAGAATCCAGAAATAAACAATTCATACGTTTTACATTGTGTGCCATTCTGAGTAATATGATGACATCTCAATCTCTCATTCTGTCCTTCCTGAGAATTGAATCATGCCATTGTCCAGTGTATACATATTGTATATGATACTCACCTGTCACTTAGCAGCCATCTAAGTTATCATATCAACTGTTATTGTATCACAATGCTTGTGTTCAAGAAATTTATTTTAGTTAATATGGCCACATTCACGTGACTTTAATACTATATATATAGTATTAATACTATATATATATATATATATATATATATATATATATATATATATGCCTAAGCGACCATTCAACCAGTAGCTATGATGCATAATGACCACCAGGGGGAAGACACTCAATGCACAGGTATGAAAAAGTGGAGCAGACTGATGAATCTCAGAGGGAAGGGGAGAGGGAAGAGGGAGGGAAGAGATTAACCAAAGATCTTATATACACACTAGAGGCCCAGTGCACAGATTCATGCACAGATGGGTACCCTCCGCCTGGCCTGCAGAGATTGGGCTGAAACTGGCAGTCTTACATCTCTCGAGTGGTCTCAGATTGTGGGAGGGCACAGGCCAGGCTGAAGGACCCCACCAGTGCATGAATCCTTACACAGGGCCTCTACTTCTGTAATAATTGACCTACTAGTATATTACAATTATTGTTATTAATCTCTTACAGCACCTAAGTTATAAAATTAACTTTATCATATTAATGTATGTATAGGAGAAAATTATACATAAGGACCAGTACTATCTGAGATTTCAGGCATCCTCTAGGGGGTCTTGGGGAAAAAAAACTCAGGAGCCCCAGGGATAAGGGGGAACTATAGTAATTGTAAATCTATGTCACACAATCTCACTCATATGTGGAATCTAATGAACAAAATAAATCAATGAGCCCTAGCTGGTTTGGCTCAGTGGATAAAGTGTTAGCCTGTGAACTGAAGAGTCCAAGGTTGCATTCTGGTCAAGGGCATATGCCTGGGTGGCGGATCTGATTCCCAGTAGGAGGCGTGCAAGAGGCAACCAATCAATGAGCCTCTCTCATCATTGATGTTTCTATCTTGCTCTTCCTCTCCCTTCTTCTCCGAAATAAATAAAAATAATAAATAAATAAATAAATAAATAATCAACGAAAAAATAGGTCCAGAGACATAGAACCATGGAACAGACTGACAAAATTTAAAGGAAAGGTGGGCATGAGAGACTAACCTGGGAGTTTATATGCATATAACCTTAGCACATGGACACAGACAATAGTGTGGTGAAGGCTTCGGAGGGGTGGGTGTGGGTGGAATAAGGAACAAAGGGGACATTTGTAATACAATAATAAATATAAATTAGGAAACTTTAAACGCTCTATGACTTGTCATGCCTCAGAAACAATTTTTAAGGTCAGAGAAATATACATTTCATTTATTCTTAGTATACAGAAAAATGTCTAGTTGTAACACCATGTGTACGGAATAAAAATCAAAAGAAGCATATAAGCAAAGCAGAAGAAAAGAATCAATTTTTAAAAAATAATTATATTTGTATTTTGGAGGAATGGTAGGGGATGAACAGCAAGATACAGACAGCCATTATTAAACATCCTTTTTACTTTTTGAACCAACCAGTTCACCAGTTGTGAAATTCAACCTAAATTGCCATGATTAAAAATATCTCTAAATAGTATGGGTACACATAAACATGCATAAACAAATGCAAGTAATTTTATAAAATCAAATACTTTTTTGTCTTTTGCATTTGTATAGTTTCAATTATTCTATGCCAAAAATATGTGTATAAATTGTAGAACATTTAGTATTTGTCTTAGAACTACAACATTGGTAAGTTGTTGAAAAAATATGTAATTCTCTGAACTACATTTATCTCTAAGGAACCTTAGAATGAATAGATAGGGCCGAAACTGGTTTGGCTCAGTGGATAGAGCGTCGGTCTGTGGACTGAAAGGTGCCAGGTTCAATTCTGGTCAAGGGCATGTACATTGGTTGTGGGCACATCACCGGTGGTGGGTGTGCAGGAGGCAGTTGGTCGGTGTATCTCTCTCATTGATGTTTCTATCTCTCTATCCCCTCTCCCTTCCTTTCTGTAAACAAATATAAGGAAAAAAATGAATGAATAGATAGGGACGGAATATAGCAGTTACTGAGCAAAAAATAGAATTGAACAAACAAAATCAATGTGTAGTGGCAAACAGGAATCACACAGTATATGCTGCTATAATAAAAATAGAAAACTTGAGTGATTCATACTGTAGAGTTGAAGGTTTGGGAAATCAAGATAATCCAGCTGACAGTGATACTTTCTCTTGCTCACTATATGTAATTAAAAAATAAAAGTGCATTTTAAATGTTTTAAAAAATTGGAAGCCCCTGGCCAGTGTTAGTTGGGCATTGTCCTGTTTACCAAAAGGTTGCTGGTTCCATTCCCGGTCAGGGTCAGGACACATTCCCAAGGTTTGGTCTTGATCCTTGGTGGGGGCATTCAGAAGGCAGCCAATGGATGGATGTTGCACTCTCACATAGATTAAGGTGACCAGACGTCCTGCCTTTGGCGGGGCAGCCCTGATTTTTAACAATTTGTCCTGCATCCCCTGGCATTATAAAAAAATCCCGATTTTTGGAAAGAATGCACAACAAGCTAGGGAACCGCGGGAGAACGGGAAGGGAATATAGGGTTTTCGGCGGCCATGTGGCTATTTAGCCAGGATACGAGTTTTATATTATTTTTGTTAATTTTATAATGTTAAACTCTAATAATAACAAATAATTGTTGAGAACTGATTATCGAGAACTGTTTATCAAAGTTTGAATTGTTGATCAATTGTTAGAATTCTACCACCATTGTTTGGACTTAATGAAAAATGGCATTTTTTGGGATTGGCAATGACGAAAACATTTTGTAACTGTCTCTCGGACAATACAGGTCGTGCTGCATGCTAGTAAGCTAGTTTAACAAGTGATGTCATTACAAATCAGCTATTCAGATAATTTAGGTAAGTAATTTATTTATTTATTTCATAAATACATAAATTGTCTTGAATTTAGCAGGCAGTACTCCTATTATTTATATTTTATAGTGGCTGCAAAAAATCTAGCGCTGGCCTTGAAGGTGACACTTATATTTTTAAATTGTACTTATGTTGAAATTAAAAAATATATATTACAATACTATTTTTGGGTTCTATGAAAATTTTTGTTGCTCTATATAAACCAAATTTTTAATCAAGAACCCCCCCCCCCCCATCCATGGTGTCCAGCTTTACCAATGGTAAAATCTGGTCACCTTAACATAGATGTTTCTCCCTCTCCTTTCCTCTCTAAAAATTAATATACTATTTTTCAAAATTGGAAGAATAGTTACACAAACAAAAAGTTCTATAAATGAAATAAAAATACAATCCTATAATGGCAGATCCCCAAAATATGTAAAATCATCATGTGATAAAATAATATGAACAGAAATAAGCTCCTTATTTGACATTTTCAATAGCATATTAGGCAAAACAATAAACTACCTTTGAAAATATGATTTAGAGTGGTCATAACATTTTGCACGAAGTAAATCTTTCTGCTTTAAGATTCTGTGGTCTACATTTTTCCAAATTCAATCAAGGTTCAGTTCGTTCGATGATTCCTAAGTCATCACAATGGTCAGACCTTTTTGTCATATAAACCATATTAAATGATTCTAGTGCTTTATACTGGTTATGAATTAGGTGGGTTTTGAAAATTCTATGTGGATCTAGTAATGTGTAATTTCTCCCAAAATAATGAATAGTTCTATGAACATTTTCTTCCTTGCAAGTAAACAGATCCATTTTTCAGCCCTGTAATCAGACTGCATCTATTTAGCTACTTAACTGCAATGTGCTTCGGTTCATTAGGTGGCTACTGTTGTGTCTCAGCCTACTTAAAATTTCACAGCAAGTTAAGCTGTTTTATTACAAATGAGAACACAAGTGATAATATACTCACCATTTGCAACAAATCAACAACAGCATTTAAAAGGGAATATTGCAAATATAGGGATGGGCAAAAGTAAGCTGACAGCTGTTCATATGAAAATAATGCAATAATTAATAAATAAGAATACAAGAACAAACTTGTGACTCACAACTGTAAACCTAACTTTGCCTATCTCTGTATAAAATCCCAATACTTTTTGCTCATTGATGACTTCATTTTATTTGGAATTTATGACTTTTACAACTTTATTAATCTTCATGTATTTTATCCATGCTCCATCAAAAAAATCTATAGCTCTTCTGAAAAATAGCAGATTTCTTCTCCATATTCAAAGTAGTGAAGGGGGGAGATTTCCAAGATTAATACACATTTACTCAATGAAATACCTGTTTTTCCTCTGAAATTAATATCTGCAAATACTTATAAAGTTTGAGATTCATGATTTAAAATATAGAAGTTATTACTAATTAGTACATGATATTTCATCTTCTGTCATACTGTTTCCTTTTTGGGGAATATCACAAGTGGTCAAAGGAAATGTTCATCATATCAAATGATTTAAAAATACTAATGATTTATAACTAATATATATGTCTATTTGGTTTAGGACTAAGTTTATTGGCACTAAGGTATCAACTCATCAGGATCCTTTATTTCAATTCAGTGCATTCCTTTACATCCATGGAACTATGGTAATAAACACAGAATTTATAAAGTTCTGGTCTATGCATATTAAATGTGTATTTATATGTATGTATACATATGTAGTTGTCTTTCAATAGCTACCATCACAATAATAAATTGTTGCCTCTGATATTCTGTTATATTGGTTTTTCAAGTATTCAGTAAGATTATGCAATATATAATTTGTCTTTTATTTTTATTCAATTAGGATTCAACTCTCACAGTAATTACTCTTCCAAATGTTAATGCATTAATGAGTTCCTAAAGGATTTAATGACATTTCATTGCTGAGGAGTAGCTTTTGGAAGTTTATCTGAATGCTAGATATTTTATTCATGCATTTGTCTTGATATTTCATATTTAATTAATGTGTTCCTTCTGTACTATCATCATAGTTCTGCAGAAACAACACATTGCAACTTGAAAGACTTTAATAATAAAATCAGAGGCATAAAAACTAAAAGTTTATTTTATTGTTCCTGCTAAATTGGTTTATTATTAAAGCTGAGGAAGAATTTGATGTCCAATTTCAGTACCTCTGAATACTATTGGAACCATGACATTTTATAGATATTGCTGAATCAGTTTAAGAATAAGTATGTGTTCCACAATCACCAATCTACAATTGTATTTAAGTTAACATATCTGGATATGGCAGTGTCTCCATTAATTTAGAAGAAACTGGCAGATTAGGGATGCATCTGAAACTATAAAAGAGCCCAAAACCATAGGCATACCCTATCTGTGACCTATGGATATTTGGAGAAAGGACACTCACCTATTTGAGGTGATCAACTTATTCTGGAAGAAGAATAGAGAAATCAGGCAGAGTTTCTGTTCATAGCATATAAATGCCCTCAAAGGGAAGAATGAATAGATGAATAGTTTCATTGGGAAAATGCGTGGCTTTCAAATTATATTGTGGACTTGGACCTCTGCCACCCACCCAAACACACACACACACACACACACACACACACACACACACACACACACAACCTTATGTTTTCACCCATTGTATCTTCATCTCATGTTTCTCATGTTCTAAAAGATAATAGTTTTGTCTTTCCAGAGAGCATTTAGAATAATACTCAACTAGTGATTTTTCAGTGAATTTAAATTATCACCAAAAAACCTCTCCGCATTGACTAATTTTAATACCAGATGTTCACATGCTAATGCCACTGCCTTGTGACCATTCCCTATCAATTCATTAATTGCCAGCTGCTCGGGCAAACAAAAAACACAGCTAATCAGATGGTGTTGGGAAACAGCCAAATAACCACCTCCTAGTTAAATTTCTTAAATTTGTTACCAGAGAAAACTATGGCACAATGATATTACAAAGTTTTCCACAAATACGGGAAAAAAATGTTTTGTAAGATAATTAAGTGTTGAATAAGAAATAGGTTTCATACCAATCAGGTATTTTAACTACTTTAGTCTCAGTATTGTTGCCAAATTAATAATAATGCAATTTCCAATTCATGTTATAGCTATATTAGTTATTAGCTACAAATGCTAATAGCTGAGCCAACAGTAGAGGGATCTGAGTCAGACCTAAAGACTATGTGCCTGGTGTAACAATATTCCCAACTTAGCTTCTGCCAAAAAAACAAAAACAAAAACAAAAACAAAAATCTAACAACACAACAGCAACAAGGACAAAATAATTTTTTTGTTTGTTCACAACTTGTAATGTCTTTTCACGTTTTTAAATTAAAGTCTGCATCACTAATGATCATTTATGTTGGAAACACTCCCAAATGTTTAATATCCAATGAATCATTAGTTTTCATTCATTCATGCAACAGATTCATACTGAATGCTTAATGTACTCATTGGAGATGGCAGGAGAGCCTATCATTTTTGTATGGCATTTACATTTTTATAGTTCAAACTAAAGACAAAATAATCCACATGTAAAAATTTAAAGATAATTAAAAATAAAATTCAAAACGGATCAATTTTGATAATAGAACGGTCACCCATTTTCATTCTCTTTCAGAACCCTAATCCTTCTTTAGAGGCAATGAGATCAAGGCAGCCATTACAGGTAAATGAACACTCTAGGGGGCTGGCTCAAAACCAGCATATGCATCTAATGGTGGGGGAATTCTTGGTCTGGTACGAAGAGGTTACACAGAAGAAAGTATATAGGGGAAGTTATTCCTTTCTCAGGCTAACTTTTGACTATGATATTGTTTCTATATATTACTATTTCTATATAGATTCTTGAGTGTAAAACATAAAATAATATTAGTTAATATACACTGAGTATTTATTAGACACTAAATAGTGCTTTCATTTAAATACTTGTTAACACTATAAGGTAAGTACAATTATTATCCACATTTCATTGGGAAATGAGGCAAACTGAATTATAGGTAGATTAAAAAACTTGCCTAAAGTCACATAACAAAGAATGGTGAAACCAGGATTAAATACAGGCAGACACCCAGACCTCACCTGCACCCTCTCACAATCCAGGACCCCTCCAGAAATGTCTGACTGCTGAGATTGGGCCTAAACCGGCAGTCAGACATCCCTCTCACAATCTGGGACTGCTGCATCCTAACTGCTAACCTGCCTGCCTTCCTGATTGTCCCTAAGCACTTGCCTGCCTGTCTGATGCCCCTAACTGCTCACTTGCCTGCCTAATGCTCCTAACTGCTTGCCTGCCTACTTGATCACCCCTAATCTTTCACCTGCCTGCTTGATCGCCCCTAACTCCTCTGCCTGCCTGCCTGCCTGATCACCCCTAATCCCTCTGCTTGCCTGCCTGATCACCCCTAACCCCTTCTGCTTGACTGCCTCCTGCACACTTCACACCAAGAATTGACCCCACAACTCAGGCATGTGCCCTGGCCAGGAATTGAACTGCAACTTCCTGATTTGTAGTTTGATGCTCGACCACTGAGCATCACTGACTAGACCAGCTTTTTTATATAGACTTAATTCAAATAAATACAAACATAGAATAAAGTATAAAGAAAGTGAGATCAATTTTGCAGAAAGTAAAATATCAAAACAGTTGCTCCCAGTTTATTTGATGAGAAATGCTAAATGCTGAAAATTAATTATGACTTGTATAGCCAGTCATTCACTAACTTGATATCTTCTATCATGTAGTCCTAATATTTAAAGCACATACTGCAAGAACAGCTTCTAAAGGAATTGTGGTCACAGTCTCATGATCAGTGACAAAGCATAGGTATCAAACCATGCTAATGAAGAGCAGAAGGTGCTTAGATGGATTCTGAAATCTTGTTTCAGTATCAGAGTGTTTTGTTGTTGTTTTTTATTGCTAGGGACTGTTTAAAATTCTATGAAAATGAGAAAAAGTTTACTTAAAAGTTCAAAAAATAAATAAATGGGCCCAGACAGTGTGGCTCACTGGTTGAGCATCGACCTATGAACTAGAAGGTCACAGTTAGATTCCTCATCAGAGCACATGCCCAAGTTGCAGGCTCTATACCCAGTATGGGGCATGTAAGAGGCAGCTGATCAATGATTATTTCTCATCAGTGGTGTTTCAATCTCTCTCTTTCTCTCTTTCTGTCTGAAATCAATAAAATTATAGCTTAAAAAATAAAAGTTGCCGAAACCGGTTTGGCTCAGTGGATAGAGAGTCGGTCTGTGGGCTGAAAGGTCCCAGGTTCAATTCCAGTCAAGGGCATGTACATTGGTTGCGGGCACATCCCCGGTGGGGGGTGTGCAGGAGGCAGCTAGCTGGTTGATGTTTCTCTCTCATCGATATTTCTAGCTCTCCCTTCCTCTCTGTGGAAAATCAATAAAATATATTTTTTTTAAATAAAAAATAAAAAGTATGCAAATCAATAAAATATATTTTTTAAATGTTTGGTGCCGAACCGGTTTGGCTCAGTGGATAGAGCATCGGACTCAAGGGTCCCAGGTTCAATTCTGGTCAAAGGAATGTACCTTAGTTGCGGGCACATCCCCAGTAGGGGGTGTGCAAGAGGCAGCTGATCAATGATTCTCTCTCATCGATGTTTCTAACTATCCCTCTCTCTTCCTCTCTGTGAAAAATCAATAAAATATATTTTTTAAAAGTTTGGTATCACCTTTGGTGAAATTTCATAAATTTTAATAAAACTGAAGACATATTTTTTGGAATTTCTTGATATGTGTCCTAATCTCTCACTGCGTATTTCATGTTTTTGATGTAGATTTGTTTTTCTGCAGCTGTGTTTTAAATTGAGGAAAGAAGAGATATATAACAGAAATATGAAAAGCCCTTTCGCTATAGAGATGTTGGCCTAGGTGACACTATAATCACATTGGATTGTATATGCAATGGACAGAATGTCTATCTCCCCAAAATTTGTATGTTGAAACCCTGATACTTAATGTAATGGTATTTGGTGATGAGGCTTTGGGTGGTAATTCGTCATGATAGTGTACGCTTCATGACGGAATTAGTATCTTCATAAGAAGAGGCAAGAAAGTGATTTGTTCTTCCCCTTTTCTCTTTGTCATGTGAAGACATGGTGAGGGGGTAGCCATCCACAAACCAACAAGAGAGCTCTCACCAGAAACAGAATTAGTAGGCACCTTGAACTTGGACTTCCCAGCCTCTAAAACTATGGTGGCTCGGGGGATGTTAACAAAATACCATAAACTACATGGCTTAAACAAGAGAAATTCCCACAATGGGTTCATCAGAAATAAGTAAAATTTCATAGTTATGACATTTCCTTCTAAATATTAAACGGTAAACTTCTGAACATTCAGATATTAGAAGAAGAGTTTATCTCTAAATGGTAAACATAAAATCTCCAGGGACTTCAATTAAAATATTTTTGTAAAACAATGCGTAATACTAATTTAAGTATCTGCGATTTTTAATGCCAAACTGATAGTATCAAAAGCTATCTGTAAATGTACATAGGATAAAAAAGTGTTTTTATTTGAATATGTTTTTTTTAATCCTACAAATAGTAGTGTATGACAAAGATTCAATACAATCCCCAATTCCTGTGGGATTCTAATAGATTGAACTTTAAAACTGTAATTTATGAATAAGTACACTGAAACAAATTTCTTTGGAAATATACATCAGCGGAGGTGTGAAATTTCTGCCCTTACAGTTGAGTGTCATATAATTACTATCATGTTAATTGTTCTTGAAAGAGTGAAACCTTTAACATACTAACACTCATTTGTCAATTAATTAGTTTTATCATAGTATTTCCTGTGAATTATTATTTTAAAACTAATGTTAACATTATACAATAGCGCTCTAGCAAAAACAAACAAAATTTGGTAACTATGATACAAGCCTCTCACTATTCACTGAATAACTCTTTTAAACATATTTTTTATTTTCTTTTTTAAAAAATATATTTTCATCGATTTCAGAAGGAAAGTGTGAGGGAGAGAGAAATTGAAACAGCAATGATGAGAAAGAATCATTGATCAGTATGCCCCACACTGGAGATAAAGCCTGCAACTAGGGCATGTGCCCTCAACTGGAATGGAACCATGATCTCCTTATTCATAGGTCGATGCTCAACCACTGAGCTATGCCTGCTGGGCTAAAATATTTTTTCTTTACTTCCCTACCGTCCACTGATAAAAATCTACTTCTATAGATTTGAAGAGAAATTTTATCAAAAGAAATGGAAAATAAATAGTTTTCAACTGATTTAAAAAATATATGAAATAAAATTCAATTTTCTTGAGAATATGTGTAATTTCAGGTCTTAAGCATGTGATCAAATGCCAACTTTTAAAAAGTAGCACCCAATTTAATGTTTATAAGGGGTCTGTATTTCCTTTTATAAAGATTGCATATAAAATAGAAAAATCAGCCATAAACAAAAATATAGTTATACTGATTTAACACACTAACAATATTTGGATTATCTAAGGTGAAGACAATTGTCTTTTTCCTTTACATTATCATCAGCACCAATGGTTATCTGAGTCATGAGTGGCAACCCCAAATGACGCTTAGCATTAAGTTCTCAAAGCTGTCAAAAGTCCCAAATATTCAACCAAAATGTAGCTGATTCAGTCTAATAGTCATTTAAGAAAACTAATTGACTGTACTTTCGAAGAACCATAAATATGGCTCTATAGAGTATATTTTGTCATCATTTCAAAACAGGTATGACAATTCCATTAAATCAGTGTTTCCCAAAGTGTGGTAAGCGTACCCCCAGGGGTACGAGAAGAGTTTGGTGGGGGTACGCGTTGCACCCGAGTTTGGTGGGGATATGCACTGCACCGTGCTTAGCTGCGCCTAATTCTACGTTCTCATGAGTCAAGTCAAGACAGTCTTGTGAGGCGTGAAATGGTCCAGTGTGCAAATAAATGTTATTTATAAATTTTATTTATATTTTATTATGAATAATTTTATTTTTCGTTTATTATTATTTTGTGTATGTACCAAAAAAAAAGAAAAAGAAATATATTTTGGTTGTTATTAAAAGACATCCTTTATTTGATCAGGGGTACTCAGCGTTACGAAAATTATAGAAGGGGTACACATATGTCAAAAGTTTGGGAAACACTGCATTAAATCATGCTTTGTTTCTTAATAATTTCCCACTTTTGTGTGGGATCACATATACTTAGTAGACAGCTGGTTTCAAAATCGTAGGAAACTTATTTGGTCTTTTAAATAATGTTTGTGGGGGATTTTTTCCTCAAAGACAACTCTGATTCCTGGTTTACACACTGATCAAATATTCAAACAGCACAGCTCTGATTAGTTAGGATAGACTGCAGGTAGGAATCACACTAATACTTAACCATAGAGATAAAGAGAGTTTGATACAAATTTATCATTATTTTCCTTTCTTATGATGTTTATGTTATAAAATTTCTTCATTGTTTTAGAAGCTCCCAATACTAGAAGCTAATTTAAAATTGAATGAAAATCTCCAGAATCTCAAATTTCTTCTACCTTCACTTCTCTCATCCCCATGTGCATCTATTACATTTCAGTAATGCAAAACCCAGTGCAAACTATCAAATGTAATGCCTTTTGTGATCCCTGCCCCTTCTATTCTCCAAACTAGGTATGCTCTCCCCCCACCCCCAAATTTCTATATACTTGTCTTATTAGTGCAATTTACATGAGTATTTGTTGTTTGTCTCAAGTTTAGTTTGTGATTCCTGGAAGTCAGACACTATGTCTTATTTATCTATTTCCCATATTCCCCAATATGACATTTACAAATTTACAAGTAGAATACATAACGTAATGAAGAATCAATGCGTTGCTCTGATTAACTATAACTTTGCTCTTATATACCCTTACATTATCTCCTCACATAAATTTTAAAAAATGTATTAAAAAGGCTAATTTACATGAAACGTGGAGAGAGGTCATGTGCCAAATTAATAGGAGACAAAGAGGGATTATGAAATGTGATTTGTTTCATTACCTGGTGGTTATGAAATTTTGAAAAACAGCATTATCATTGTGATAATGTTCTAAATTATCACAGATATTTGCTTAATGTTTCAGTTTTTAGCATGTATTTATTTATTTATTTATTTATTTATTTATTTATTTCAGAGATGAGAGAGAGAGACAGAAACATCAGTGATGAGAGAGAGTCCTTGATGGGCTGCCGCCTGCATGCCCCACACTGGGGATCAAGCCCACAACCCACGCATGTGCCCTACCTGGGAATCGAACTGTGACCTCCTGGTTCATAGGTCTTCCTTCAACCACTGAGCCAGGCTGGCTGGGTTTTAGTCTATATTTTCCTCACGTTATCTCCAAACAGCCAATCACATAAGAAGAATAGATTAATACTATGATCTCTTTGTTTGCAGATGAGAAAAATTGTCAGGCAGATTAAATGTCTATACAAGGTCATTCAGCTCTTAAGTGACAGAATCAGAATTGAAATTCCAGCTTGTCTGATGACAAGGCCTGTATGGTATGTACTGCAACCCAACTATCTTTAAAATACATAAATATATATATATATATATATATATATATATATAGAGAGAGAGAGAGAGAGAGAGAGAGAGAGAGTGTGTGTGTGTGTGTGTGTGTGTGTGTGTGTGTGCTTTATTTCACCCCAGGATTGTGAATTGTTTTTACATAATTTCATACTTTTCCCTTTGTCATTAGTCTGGCCAGGCCTCCCAAACACTTTCATTATTGAAAGACAGTAATCCTGAATTAAAAGATGAGATTTGTGATCATGGAATAAAAATTAACAGCAACAATAAAACAAAAAACAAAAAGAAACAAACAAAACACCTCAGCAAGCCTAATCATAAATCAAACCCATCAATAATTTTATGTTTATACTGTATGCTAAGCAACTGAGTCAATGAGTTTTATGTTTATACTGAAGATTCAGTAGTAGTGCTAATATTTTATCAAAAAGTATATATAATTAATGCCTTTTCCTCTTCTAAATCCTGATTCTTACCTTTATAACAGAGGCCCCAGCTCTAGAGGGTGGGCTGTGAATCTGGGCTGCAGCAGCCATGTTGGCAATAGTATTTAGATGGTTCATCTGATTCATTGCCATGGCAACTGATGCAGGAGGTAAGCTGACTGGAAGTAGAGGATGAGGCATCATCATAAATGGCAGATCTAGTCCTAAAAGAGACAGTACATGCTAAATTATTACATTTGTAAAATTATTTTTGATAAGGGAAAATCACATCAAAATCACATGCAAAACTGATGCAAAAAATAGTTATCTTCTTGGATTTCTTAAAAATCGACTTTTATTATATTTTAGTGTCTCCTTGAGCAACTAATATTACATATGAAATTTAATATTAGTTATAATTTTTAAATCAACCTATTCCACATACTACTGTTTTTATATATTTTATTGATTTCAGAAAGAAAGGCAAAGTGAATGAGAGATGGAAACATCAATGATGAAAGAGAATCATTGATCAGTTGCCTCCTACAGCCCCCTACTGAGAATTGAGCCCGCAACTAGGGCATGTGCCCTTGACTAGAATTGAACCTGAGACCCTACAGTCTGCAGGCCAACATTTTTTCCACTGAGAAAAAACCAGCTAGGGCCATACTACTATTTATTAATATTTCTTGTTCTGGCTCTCACTCCCAAAGTATTTATAAGATGCAATCTATTTACCCATAAACATAAACAAAAATCTTTAAGCCAAGTCTTATTTAGCTAAAAGAAACAACTACCTTTTAAATCATTATATTGATGTGTTCACAGTTTCTAGCTTAACACTTTCTTCACAAAACATAATAGTGGTACTGGTAAGACAGGATACAGATTCTCTAGATTCAGAATTATTAAAGAAATTAAGACTGGGAATACGTCTACCCTGTAGTTATAAGTCTTTTTTTAAAACATATTTTTATTGATATTTTACAGAGAGGGAGGGAGAGAGATAGAGAGCTAGAAACGTCGATGAGAGAGGAACATCGACCAGCTGCCTCTTGCACACTCCCTACCGGGGACGTGCCCACAACCAATGTACATGCCCTTGACGGAATCGAACCTGGGACCTTCCAGTCCACAGACCAACGCTCTACCACTGAGCCAAACCGGTTTCGGCTGCAGTTATAAATATTTAACATGAATGCCTATAGCTCAAATTTGAAGCCTTTGTCAATAAGGAATAACTCCCCTATCAAATGTCAACCTGTTTTCCAGTTTAACATAAATTTCAAATATTTTGAGCAGTGTCTAAAATTCTTTTTGTTTTCTTATGCAAGGTGAAATAATTTCATACATTTAAAATTTTTAAAGAATATTTCTCAGGTATGAGTCACATTTACACTAGTGGTAGCCACAAATGTGTCATAATGAAAATCATAACACATTAAGAGAGTTGTCTAATTACAACTTATGTTTTTGAGATTTGTGAGGAAATGCTTTTGACCAGAAGCTAGGGAAAGTTAGCTTAACATAATGCATATTAATATGACTACAATAAGGAAACCATAGGGCTTTGCAATGTATTGTAAACTATTATTCTAACAATAATTTTGCATTTTTTCTGACAGAAGCTCAGAAACCAGTAATCTTTTAAAATATATGTATATTTTATTGATTATTTACAGAGAGGGATAGAGAGTTAGAAACATTGATGAGAGAGAATCATCAATCAACTGCCTCTTGCACACCCCCTACTGGGGATGTGCCAGCAACCAAGGTACATGCCCTTGACCGGAATCGAACTGGGACCTCTCAGTCCGCAGGCTGACCCTCTATCCACTGAGCCAAACCGGTTTCGGAGAAACCAGTAATCTTTAACAGATGTTCTAAAACATCCTTGCTTATAATTTTTTCTAAACTGTTACAGATTATATAAATTCTATTATTGGCAATATTTATGTTGGATCTACACACAATAATAAACTATTAATAACATCCCTTTATCCTCTTTGCTAACCCCTAAGTGAACAACAATGAATCCATAGGAAGTATATTCAGAGGCCCCCTAAATCTTATTCCTCAATCAACAGTAACAGTAATACAAACATTCAAAGCTCACATAATTGGGACAAAAAAGGAGGTTAGAAGGGAGAAATAATGTTAATTGATTTGAGATACATCTCCTAGGTTAAGCAAGCATGGCTGAATTGAAGACATTAACAAAAATAATTCAAGGGCAGAACAATGAAAAAAAAGATGCTTTTAGATATGACAGGTTTCATACAACACTAATGTGAGCATCTCAATAATTTAAAACAGTCATCAATATTTCTGGTAGAGATATTCACAAAATTCATTGCTATCAAAATTACACAAAGATTTAAAAAATAGCTAGAAACTTAATTTTTGCATGGGGTAAAAGAAGGGGAGCATACTCTGTATTCCCTATGGGTTCGTTCCCAAAGAATATTTTTTAAAAGTATTTTAAATTTTTACCCTGTCACTTCACTTATGACTCACTATCTATAAAACTGTAAATCTTTTTTCAGAAACAGTCTATCAAACCAAACTTTTCAATTATGAAACATTTCTCCTGTGATTATTAATTTATTAGAGAAGCTGCAAAACTGTGTAAACACTGAATTCAAAATGCCCTTCTGCATTCCCTTTTAAACTAGAAGTTTATTTTCAGTTAGCTTTCCAAAATTACTTAGATGCATATGCATTTTATACCTTACCCATCATACAGCTTTGCTATAATAATTGCATATCCCATAATATACAATACATTAATCACTGTTTATCTTTCCCCTAAAACCTTCACTTCATGCTCAATATAAGCAACTATCAATGACCTAAGTAGGTTTCTATATAAGGCTCTGATTCACCATAAACTCAAGATAATTTTAAACAAATTCTTCATGTACTCAGTGTTTTAGTAGCAAATTGATGAAAAGTAGCCAACTGTGCCTTCTTTAACCACTCAAACCTATCTACACTAATAAAAGAGAAAGACGCTAATTGACCAAACCTTCTCTTCTAGGCACCCACCAGCCAATCAGGGGTGAGTATGCAAATAAACCCAACCAAGATGGTGAGTTAATTTGCATATGCAGGCACCAAGTGGCCAGGGGTGGGGTAGGATTCAGGTTAGCTACACCACCTCTGCCACTCTGGGCCTCTGGGAAGTGTGGGAAGGTGGAAAGGTAGCTCTGGGACTGAGCAAAGGTGGTGCCGGCAGCCAGGGGAAGGAAGGTCCATTCCTGCACAAATATTCATGCATCAGGCCTCTAGTATATATATATATATAAAAGCCTAAGCAACATTTATGGCAGAACAACCAGAACAACTGGTTGCTATCATGTGCACTGACCACCAGGGGGCAGATGCTCAACACAGGAGCTGCCCCCTGGTGGTCAGTGTGCTCTCACAGGGTGAGTGCCTCTCAGCCAGAAGCCTGGCTCATGGCTGGCAAGTGTAGCTACCATTGCATTGGAGCCTCTCCCGATTCTGGGGCAGCACTACCGAAGGGTGGCAGCAGGCACAGCAGGCCAGAATGAGTGCAAATGGAGCAGTGCCTGGCCCTGATTTGGGCTCCTCCCGGATTGCCTGCCACTTGGCCCACTGCTACATCCCCTGAGGGGTCCTAGAATGCAGGAGGGATGTCCAGCTGCCGGCCTAGGCCCAATCCCAGTGCCATTCTCTGTAGAAGGCAGTCAGTCTGAATAACTCGGTGACTCAGAAAAGTGCAGGGAACTCAGGGTGACCCTGCCTCCCTGCTAACTCTCCCACTTGATGGCGTTCATAGGACAGACTATGGTGGTCCAGCCGGTGCATGTGTAGCAGCTACTGAAGCTCAAGCAGCAGGCTGTGCAGCAGCAGAAGGCCATCCAGCCACAAGCTGGCAGATGGACATCACCTGATGGGTCCCAGCCTACGAGAGGGCACAGGCCGGGCTGAAGGACCCCCTCTCAGTGCTTGAATTTCGTGCACTGGGCCTCTAGTGTTTAAATAAACCTTTATTCAATTTACACTTTCCTTAACAGTGTAATAATTTTTCCTTATTCTCTAGATATTTCAGCATCATCCAGACACCATCTGACTGTATTAAAACATAAGTATACCATATTTGCCAGCATATAAGACGATTTTTTGGCCATGAAAAATACGTATTTGCCAGCGTATAAGAGACTGGGCGTATAAGACGACCCCCCTAACATTTCCACTAAAAAATACAGAGTTTGTTATATACTCACTGTATAAGACTACCCCCCACTTGGAGGCATATTTTTCAGGGCCAAAAACTCGTCTTATACGCCGGCAAATACGGTACTTAAAGTTCAATTGTCAGGCAAACTAATTGCAAACTACAATTATAATATAATAGCCCATTGACAGTTTTAAAATCTAATTCATCCAACAATTCAAATGACCACGAAGGTCTGAAGGACTTAAAAGTCACACTTTCAGATCATGACCTGCAATAACTAATAGTCATTTGATTTTACTACCCTATACTCTAAGACCATGGTCAGCAAACTGTGGTTAGCGAGCCACGTGCAGCTCTTTGTGCCCTTGAGTGTGGCCCCTCCACAAAATATCACGGCCTGGGTGAGCCTGTTTTGAAGAAGTGGAGTTAGAAGAAGTTTAAGTTTAAAAAAAAAAATGGCTCTCTAAAGAAATTTCAATTGTACTGTTGATATTTAGCTCTGTTGACTAATGATTTTGCCTATCACTGCTCTAAGATAATATTTACATTACAGTACACTTGAGCAGTGACCCCACTTGAGTTGCACATGCAAAGCATATGCAAATATTGAGTTATGTAAATCAACCTTTTTCCCAAAGATGAAAACATTACATTGAGAGCCATCAATAGTACACAACACTCCAGAAATCTGGCTCAATTAGTCAAATGGCATAAATATACATGCTTTTTTTTTTTAGTATGGTAATGAAAATAAATTCTTTTTAAAAATTACCAAAATATCTCATCTTTTTCTGTTAACAACTCCTATAACTTTTATGTAAGTTCATCACATCACTTCCTTCTAGCCATAAAGGCTAAAAACTTTAGTAATGCCCTAATCCTTCCTCTAAAATAACATATTAATTCAATTTCCAAGTCATTTTGACCTCTAATATCTTGCCATACCTACAGTCAGTCACCAATTCCATTACACCTGGTTGTTACTCTGTCTTCCAGGTTGGTTTTCCTATGCTGCTTCATTTACCTTTCCAAGTCAGTTTTAAGACTTTCAGTGGCTACTTGCTATCTCCAGAATAAAATATATAAATACTTTAGTTTCATGTTAAATTACTTTTCTAGCTTTGATATTTCAATTTATTTCTCTATGTATACTTCACTCTGGTCTCACTGGACTATGTACATCTCTTTACAGTTTTAATTTGCCTTAATATTCATTGTCCGTCCATGCCTCTTTTTGGAATCTACCTCTCTAACCTTATTTGGGGGGATATGGTAAATGTTTGCCACCTTAAAAAATAGACTTTCTTTTTAGAGCAGTTTTTAATTTACCCCCCATAAAAGCATAAATTACAGAAACTACTTCTTCTCCATCAGCAGTTTCCCCTCTTATTAACATCTGTAACAGTGTGCTATATGTGCTACAATTGAGGTCTGAGCATTGATAGATTATTAAATACAGTTTATAGTTTGCATTATGGTTCATTCTTTGTGTTTCAGATTCTACAGCTTTTTACAAATGCATAATATCATGTATCTACCATTACAGTATCACATAGAATAATTCCAATGCTCTAAAATTCTATGTGCGCTTCCTATTCATCCCTGCTTTCTTACCCTTGACTTTTACTGTCACTCTGCATTTGCTTTTTCTTGAATGCCATATAGGTGGAATCATTCACTATTTAGTCTTTTCAGTCTAGCTTTGTTTCACTTAATAAAATGCAGTAATGATTAATCCAAGTCTTTTCAAATCTTCATAGCTAATTTAATTTTTTGACTAACTAGTGTTCATAGTATGAATGTTCCACAATTTGTTAACTCATTTGCCTATTAAAAACATATTTGTTGCTTTTAACTTTTAGCAATTTTGAATAACGTTGCTGTAAACTTTGGTATGTAAATTTTTGTGTGGACATAAGTTTTCAACTCATTTGAATAAATAGGGGAGACTATATTTTGCTTTCTGAGAAATGGCCAAGAAGTTTACAATGAGGCTATACTATTTTTGCATTCCCACCAGCAATAAGTGAGAGTTCTGCTGTTCTTAATATTTACCAGCAATTGATGTTGAAGGAGTTTTGAATATTCCATACTCCAGTAGATGTAAGGGTAAGTTGTTTTTCTTTTCAGTTAATTAATGGCATCATGAGCATGTTTTCATATGATTACTCACCATTTGTGTATCTTATTTGAAGAGGTATCTATTTATAATTTTGGCTAATTTTTATTTATTTCTTATTTCTTAGTGTTGACTTTTAAGTTTTTTTTCCAAATTTATTATCAGTCCTTTATCAAGTATATGTTTCACAAAAATTTTCTCCCATCCTGTTGCTTCTCTATTTCATTTTCTTGCTGTTTTATTTATTTAAATTCTTTATTGTTGGAAGTATTACAATAGGTCTCCTTTTCCCCCATTGACCTCTCCCTGCCAGCTCCTTTCCCCCAGTACAAGCCATCACCAGCTTACTGTATGTGTCCATTGGTATTACTTATATGCATGCATACAAGTCCTTTTGCTTTGATCTCTTACCCCACCACCCATTTTTCCCTGCCTTCCCCCTGAGTTCAATGATCAGGGCTGATTGGGGGACCAGCTGGATTAGAGGAGGTTCCGCAGGAGGTTGGCTGGCCAAGGGGAGGAGCTTCAAGAGGTTGGCTGGCCATGGGGGGAGGAGCTGTGGGAGGTTGGTTGGCTGAGGGAAGGAGCTGCGGGGGCTTGGCTGTAGGAGCACACTGACCCCTAGGGGGAAGCTCCTGCATTGAACATATGCCCTCTGGTGGTGAGTGTGTGTCATAGTGACCAGTCATTCAGGTCTTTCAGTCATAAAGGTTGCTTAGGTTTTTATATATATATATATATATATATATATATATATATATATATATATATATTACTGGAGGCATGGTGCATGAAAATGTATGCACTGGAGCAGGGGGTCCCTCAGCCAGCTTGTCCCCTCTCACAGTCCGGGAGTCCTCAGGGGTGGGAGGCGACCCAGTCATCAGGGAAGGCCACGCTTCTATCAAACCTCTGTTGCTGCCACTGCAGGCAGCACAAGTCTTGACTGGCCCTGGTTACTTGAGCCTTGGGTGGCCCTGGGCAGCTGGGAAGCCACCATCCAAGGCTTGTCTGCACCCCAGGCTGGCCCTGGGTGGACTTGGGGACTCGGGAGGACTTGGGGACTCCAGAGGCATATATGCGGAGCTGAGGGGACTGGGTGCTGCCATCTTGTGGCTGTAGGCACTACCATCTTTGAGGGCCTGGTAGTCAATTAGCATATCCCCTCCTTATTGGCTGTTGGTGCTGCCATCTTTTTTTTGAGTGCAGTATGGTCAATTAACATATCTCCTTTATAATAGATCAGACTAGTGGAATGCTGCATGAAATTCATGCATATTAAAAGGGGATTAATTAAAGAAAATATTTTAATATTGCTATTTTCCCTTTCTCTATAATAGAACTGTCATAAATTAAAGAAAATTAGTAAAATGTATATGAAAATCTTCCTCCTGTCAGTCTGGGGAATATCACAGGACCCAGAGTAAAGTCCCCACCCATCAATGGTGCCTCAAAAATCATTGGAAACCCAGACCCAGCCAGCCACACCCCCATTAAGTTAGATCCAGACTCGGCTGGTCCCACCCTTGTTAAGCCCTGCCAGGTGGGGGACGCAGCCTCAGGCCCCTGGCCTGGTGCTGGGTGGGGGAAGCAGCCTTAGGTGCCCTGGCCTGGTGCTAAGGCACGGAGCATGGACTGAGGTCTCCTGTCAAGCTCTTCTGGGAGGGGGGTGGGGCCTGAGGTCCCCCTGCCTAGCACTGGGAAGGGGGTGTAACATTAGGTCCCCCAGCACCAGGCTGAGGCACTGCCTGAGGTCCCCCAATAAGCCCTGCTAGGAGGAAGATGTGGCCTGAGGTCCCCTGTCAAGCCCCACCAGGTTGGGGGTGCAGCCTCAGAATCTCTACCCTGGCCCAGTGCTACACAGCCTTAGGTCCCTGCTAATTGCTCATTAAGGCTCATTATGGGAATTTGGCCTCCACTGTGGGTGCAGCCATCTTGTGTTACAGAAACCCCCATCTCTTCTATGAGCACCACCATCTTTGTGATGCCATGATGGTTAATTTGCATATACCCTCTTTATTAGATAGAATGGTCCCAATGCACAAATTTGTGCACTTTGAAAGGAACAGTGGGCATAGGGGTGGGTCTTAGTGCATCCTCTCTATCCCCATCTGGCTCCTTACTCTGTGGCTCCCAGTCCCCTGTCTGCAGACAGCCCTGTTCCTACTCCCACACACTCACAGCGCTGGCCCCACTCATACCCACTGATAGCATAGAGCTATTGGAGCGGTGCCGGCAGTGGGTGTGAGCAGGGTTGGTGCCAACAGTCAGTGCAAGCAGCAACTGCTTCCCCGATTGGCTCTCAGGAACAGAGGGAAGTGGAGAATCCCTCGGGGGTGATCAGGCCACCAACTGCCACTCACACCTCTGTTCTGTCCCAGCACTGGTCCTGATCACTTGGCACTATCAGTGGGTACAAGTGATTACACCAGCATCAGCAGTGGGTGCGAGCGGGGCAGGTACCAGCATCAGGTGCTAGCACTGGGCAGGTCCATGGCACATAGGAGCAAAGAATTTTAGTAATCACCAGAGGTTTACCCGGATGACAATGACAGCAAGCGGTGCCCTACCTTGGTCTGTAGCCCCTGCTCACCTGCTCCACCATCCCACCATAGCTGATGCCCACCATATTCTGGGCTTTGCCACCTGCTGCCAATGCCTGCCATGTTACATGTGTACCCCCTAGTGGTCAGCACACATCATAGCAACCTGTTGTTCAGTTGTTCCTCAATTTGGTCTATTTGCATTTTAGCCTTTTATTATATAGAATGATATATGTAGCATTTATTTATTTACTTATTTATTTAATATATTTTTACTGATCTCAGAGAGAGAGAGAGAGAGATCAATGATGAGATAGAATCATTGATCAGATGCCTCCTGCATGCCCCGCACTGAGGAATGAGCCAGCTACCAGGGCTAAAACTGGGACCTCCTACTTCACAGGTCATCATCCAACTACTGAACCACACTCGCAGGCCTGTTGAACTTAAATAATGGCAGAGACATCAACATTATAGGTCATTAGAGCACATGGGACAGTCTATGCTTTTAGTTGGTAAATTTAGTACTAACATATTTAAAGTGATTATTTATAATTGAATTAGGAACTATCATAATTGTTATTGTTTCCTATTCATTGTCCTTAAAAAATAATGCCTTCCACACTTTTGTTACTTTCTCTAGTGTAAAGTGAGTATTTTATATGATTCCTTTTTCTGTTGTCTCTTATCATATTAATTATACTTACTTTAAAATATTTAAGTGGTTTTCCTGGACTTGGCAGTATACATTTACAACTTATATAAACCCACTTTTAAATAACATTATATCCCTTCTGGTGCAGTGCAAGTGCTTTAGAGCACAGTATTTCCAATTCTACCCTCCTGTTCCTTATAATGTTGCTGTCATTTATGTCATTCATCAATAAAATACAATTATTCAATACATTGTTGTTATTATCATTTTGAACAAAATTGTATTTGTTAGATTAATGTATAATAAGAAAAATATATATTACTAGAGCCTGGTACACGAAATTCATGCACAGGGGTGTGAGTCCATCAGCCCAGCCTGCACCCTCTCCAATCTGGGACACCTCCAGGGGTGCCCAACTGCACATTTAGGCCAGATCCCAGTAGGATTGGGCCTAAATGGGAAGTCGGACATCCCTCTCACAATCCAGAATTGCTGGCTCCCAACTGCTCGCCTGCATGCTTTCCTGATTGCCCCTAACTGCTTCTGCCTATCAGCCTGATCACCCCATAACTATTCCCCTGCCAGCCCAATTGATGCCTAACTGCTCCTCTGCCAGCCAGGTTGCCCCTAACTGCCCTCCCCTGCAGGCTTGGTCACCTCTAACTGCCCTCCCTTGCAGGCTTGGTCTGTCCCAACTGCCCATCTCTACAGGCCTGATCCCTCCCATTTTCCCTCCCCTGCTGGCCATCATGTGTGTTGGAGTGACTGTCAATTTGCATATTACTCTTTTATTTGAATATATATATATATATATATATATATATATATATATCATACAGTATTTTTCTTTCTTATTTCATTGATCATAATGCCTTCAATGTTCATTCCTGTTATTACAAATGGTAATATTTCCTTTATTTTTATGGCTGAATAATATTCCATTGTGTGTATGGGGGGGGTGCTATGACCTCTTTATCCATTGAATCATCAATGAATAATTAGGATTTTTTCATGTCTGGGCTTTTGTAAATAATGCTGATATGGACATGAAGGTGCAAATATGTTTTTGAGTTAATGTTTTTGTTACTTTTGGATATAATCCCAGAAATAGAATTGCTCTATCGTCTGGTTGTACTATTTTAATTTTCTGAGGATTTTCCACATTATTTTTCATAGTGGCTGTACCAATTTCAATCCCATCAATAGTGCACAAGGTTTCCCATTCTTCACATCCATGCCAGCATTTGGTATCCCTTGTCTTTTTGATGATGGCCATTCAACAAATTGAGATAACTTCTCATTCTTTTTAAATCTGCATAATCTTAATTACTAGTATGTGGAGTATCTCTTCAAGTACTTGGACGTTCATATATAATTTTTGGAGAAATGTCTTTCAGGTTCTTTGACAATTTTAAAATTAGGATATTGACTTATATGAGTTTTATACATTTTTGGATATTAAGACCTTATAAAAATGTCTTGCCAATATTTTTTCCACATTCCATAGACTGTCTTTTCATTTTGCTGATGGTTTCTTTTGTTGTACAGGAGATTTTTAGTTTTATGTAGGCCCATTGTTTATTTTGAAGGTTGTGCTTTAAGTGTGATTTTCAAAATGTTATTTCTAAGATCTATGTTTTCTTCTAGGAGTTTCATGATATTAGGTCTAATATTTAAAATTTTTATCCATTTTGAGATAAATTATATGAGTGGTATGAAATTGGGATCGATTTTTATTCTTTCATATGTGAATATTCAATATTTCTAACACCAGTTATTAAAGAGATTTTTTTCTCCATTGAGTATTCTTAGCTTCCTTGTCAAGTATCAGTTGAACATATTCGCCTGTATTTATTTCTGGACTCTTAATTCTATTCCACTTGTCTATTTGTCTGTTTATATGCTAGTACCATACTATTTTGATGATTATTGCTTAAGAGTATAACTTGAAATCAGGAAAAGTGATGTGTCCTACTTCGCTCTTATTTCTCAGTATATATTTGTCTATTCGAGGTCTTTGTGGTTCCATATATATTTCAGGAGTGTTTTTTTTTCTAATTCTGTAATAAATTCCATTGAAATCTTGATAGAGAGTGCATTGAATCTATAGATGGCTTCAGGTAGTATTGACATTTTGATCATATTAACTTTTCCATTCAATGTATATGGGATACCTTTCCACTTATTTAACTTTTTCATTTTGTTTCATCAGTGAATTATAGTTTTCAGAGTAGAGATATTTCTTAGTATCTCTACTTAGTAGATACCTCCTTAGCTAAATTTATTTCTAAGTATTTTATTATTTTGGTGCTGCTATAAATGGAATTAATTTCTGTAATATATTTTCAGATTATTTGTTACTAGTATACAGAAAATATTGATTTTTGTATGTTAATTTTATCCTATAATTTTATTGACTCCCTTGGTAAGCTCTATGTAGAAAATATATTTTTAATCATGTCATTATGTTATATGCACCCCTATGCTCATAGCAAACTTATTTAAAATAGCTAACATCTGGAAACAGACCAAGTGCCAACCAATAAATGAATGGATAGAAAAAGCAAACTGTTGTGCATTTACATAATGGAATGCTATGCAGCTTTAAAAAATAAGAATATATTACCCTTTGAAACAGCATAGAGGGACCTGGAAAGTACTATGCTAAGTGAAGTAAGCCAGTCAGAGAAAGACAAGTATCACATGATCTCACTTATATGTGAAATCTAGTGAACAAAATAAACTGATAATAGACTCAGAGAAATTAAAACATGCAAGAGATGGAAGTATTTCAGAGGAAAGTGGAGGAGGCTGAAATAGATTAGCCAAAGAATTTATGTGCATATATGCAGAGAAGGACTGAAGAGGGGGCAGGATAGGGTGCAGGGAGTCAGTGGGGGAAAACAGGGACATCTGTAATACTTTCAACAATAAAGATAATTTTTTTAAAAAAGAAAATAATGTCATCTGCAAATTTAAAAAAAAAATTAACTTTTACCTTTTCAATTATACTACTTTCTTATCCAATTGTTCTAGCTAGGACTTCCAGTACTATGTTGAATAGGAGTGATAAGAGTGGGCACCTTTGTCTTGTTCTTGATCTTAGAGAAAAATCTTTCCACCTTTCACCATTGAATACATGAGCTGTGGGTTTGTCACATATCGTCCTCATTATGTTGAAATTTGTTCATTCTATGCCTAATTTGTAAAGAGTTATAATGAAATAAATGTTGAACTTTGTCAAATGACTTTTATATGTCTGTTGAAAGGAAAAAATGATTCTTTTCTTTCATTCAATTAATGTAAAGTATCACATTGATTCGCATATGCTGAACCATCCTTGCATTCCTTTAATAAATCCCACTTGAGCCTTTTAATGTGCTGCTGAATTCAGTTTGCTGGTATTTTATTGAAAAAATTATATGTATATTTTTCAGGAATATTAAGGTTTTTTCCCCCCAGTAGTATCTTTTTCTGATATTAATATCAGGATAATGCTTGCTTCATAAAATGAGTTTGGGATTGTTCCCTCTTTTCAATTTTTTGAAGAGTTTGAAAATTATTGGTGTTAATTATTTTTAAAATATATGGTAAGATTCACTATTGAAGCCATTTATTCCTGGGCTTTTCTCATTTGAGATGTTTTTATTATTATTATTATTGATTAAATGTCCTTACCAGTAACTGGTGTGTTTATATTTTTTTCTTTCTGATTCAGACTTTTTGAGTGTAGTTTTGCTTTAATATATTCATTCTGTAACACTGCTCCTCTCTTTATGTGTATCTAAGTTTCTGACCTATATAATTTTCCTTCTTTCTGAAGACATTCTTCTAACATTTAGTGCAGGGCAGATCAACTGGTACAGTTACAAATTTCCTCAGTTTTTATTTGACTTAAAATATCTTTATTTCTTATTTACTTTAAAAAATAAATTTCACTGGATACAGAATTTTAGGTTGGTGGGTATTTTTTTCTTTCAACACTAAATATTTCATATTACGGTATTCTTGCTTATCTTGTTTCTGAAGATAAGTACAATGTGATTATTATCTTTGTTCTTATATGGGTAAGGAAGGTTTTTCTCTCTCTGTCTTCTTTCAAGATATACTCCTTGTTTTTAATTTCCCAGTTTGCTACAGGATTCTGGAGTTTAGTATATCAATTTCCCTAGGTCAGCATGGCTCTGATAATACCAATTAGTCTGGATAAAATTATTTCCTTTGGGGTAGGCCTTACTTAAGAAATAGATAACACACTGGGAATACTTTGATATAGTTACTTTCCCTCCCCTCCTTCCCCCCTTCTCCTACTCACCACCCCTCACTCCCCCCACAGCCAGAATCATAAAGGGAATTTTCTCAGGTCTTCACTTTGAAAACCTGATGGGGTTCCCCTCCTGGAGGGGAAAGTGTAGGGACTCCCTAAGTACCTTTAAAGCTATTTTCACATTGAGTCTCCAGGAATCACTCAATTACTCTTTAAATGCTTCTAACGTGTCCAGCTGTTGCTATTGTTCCCTATATGCCACCATTCTCTGCATCTGCCTATCTTGCCTGTTTGGGGGATAGCTAGGCCCTGTGAACTCAACTTGAGATGGATTTAAGAATTGTTGATTCCATTTTTTTTCATTGTTATGAGGACAGGAGTGACAACATCTAAGCTCCACAAGAAGCCCTCTAAACTTTTCTCCTCTCTCCTTTATGACATGTCTACCTTAGTCAGTCTTTTTTTTTTTACGTTTTGTAACATATTTATAACTTTCCTGGCATTAATTTTGTTTACCTTTGCTTAATTAACATACCATTTTTATGGGAGATTTCAGTCTTGAGATTCTCCTTTCTTTATAATAAGACACCATAACTTTTTTATGCTTAATAACTGATGAATTTTATTAAGATTTGGTGCATATTAAAATATCTCATGACTCTTTCATTGTCTTAATCCTATGTTTTAGTGAGAGAACAAAAATCTTAGGGAAAAAATAATTGACCCCTTCTCTCAAATTTCCTATTTGTAAAAAGTGTAGGATTTTAGTTAAGCAATATACATAAAACAGCATCTAAAGCAGAGTTTGTATACATAAACAATAGTTTGATTACTGACTAATAATAATAGTTATACAGTATTTTACTGCCAGTAGCATTTCTTTATTATTGCTAGCCTCATAAAAATATTCTAATGAGTGGGTATATTTTTTATTTCTACTTTTAAATTGTGGACAATTACACTTGGAAAAGTTAGCTGACTTCTCCAAAATAAAAATAAATAAATAACTGATGTGGAATTTAAACCCAAGTATAAATGACCATAGACAACTATCTTAACCACTCTGCTACACATACTTTTACTCTATTATATGACCTTTTAGTCTGTCTCAACTCTATAAACCCTACACTTTCACTGGGTTAAGGATCCAGAATGCTCACCATGGGAACACAAAAGCATTGCTAAACCTTACCCTTTTTAAAATAAATTTGTCTTTGTCTTCCCTTCTGAGTTAAAATTTAAAAACCCTGTTGAAGAGAAATAGACTAGCCCTACTGGCCCAACGTTTCCATTTTTTTTCAATATACCAAGATTTTGTAGGATAGTATACGTACTATTGGTCAGCAGGTGGTTCTGCTGCAGTGGATTAAGGGAAGGAGCACCCCCAAGGCCTGGCTGGCTAATCAGGGCTGCATGAGTAATTCCATGTTGAGGTCCAGGAGCAGGAAGAGGAGACTGCATCTTATCCTTATCCCATGAGCATTCACTTCCACCTAAAAAAAAAAAAATTCATATGAATAGATTGTAATTTGACAACATTACATGAAAAGGCTAGTTAAAATTCCTTTTTAGGATTATAATTATTAATATTACTTATTAAAAATATCATTAAGCATTGTAAGTCATGATTATTTTCAAATCTTTCAATAGTCTTGGATTTAAGCTGCTTCAGAAAAGACTAAACAACTCTCACTAATAATATAGGGCCACTTGTCTTACAGATAGTCTCAAGAAATTTGGAATCATATCTCTATCTCTATCTCTCTCTCCTTTCTACTCTCTCCAAAAATCAATGGCAAAATGTCATTAGAAAGGGATTAACAACAACAACAAAATGTACTTGCTCAAGGATTTTAATGAGCGCTTCAAAGGACAGAAAGAAAGATTCAAGAGACTAAGCTAGACTTTCATAGATCTTAGTGAGAATGTATACATAAAAAGGAGCAGTCATAAATTGAGCATACACTAACTGAAATAAATAATGATTTACAAGGATTCAATAGTAGAGAATCCTGAAAATCAAATAAAAAATTTAGCATATGAGGAAACAAAGAACATCTGATCAGAACTGCAAAAAGAAAAAGGAATAATCCAAAAATATGAAGATAGTGTACAGAGCCTCTTGGACAAATTTAAGCATATCAACAGTCACCTCATGGGGTTGCTAGAAGAAGAAGAAAGGGAGCATTAAATTGAAAATGTATTTGAAGAAATAATGACAAGGAACTTCCCCTACCTGGTGAAAGAAATAAACTTACAAGTCCAGGAAGTGCAAAGAGTCCCAAACAAGATGAACCCAAATTGGCACACACCAAGGGTTAAAGACAAAGAGAATCTTACTAATAAAGCAGGAAGAGAAAAGCAGTTAGTTACCTATAAGGAAGCACCCATTCTACTGTCAGCTGATTTCTCAACAGAAACTTTGCAGGTCAAAAGGGAGTAAGAAGAAATATTCAATGTGATGAAAAACAAGGACCTACAACCAATATTTCTCTACCCAAGAGAGCTATCATTTAGAATTAAAGGTAAGATAAAGAGCTTCACAGGCAAGAAAAAGCTAAAGGAGTGCATCATCACCAAGCAGTATTACATGAAATGTTGAAGGGCATTTTTTAAGAAGAGGAAGGACAAGAGGAAGAAGAAGATGAAGAGGAAGAAGAAGAGGAAGAGGAAGAAATATGAACAATAAAATGCAAATAAGTACATATCTATCAATAATTGAATCTAAAAATCAAAATAAATGAACAAAGAATCTAATGAACAAAATAAACTGATGAATAAAATAAATAAAACCAGGGGTATGGTAACATGAAACAGATTCACAAATCTCAGAAGGAGGAGGATGGAGGGAAGGGAGAGATTAATTGAAAATCTTATTTGCATATATGTATTACCTATGGATACAGACAATAGGGTGGTGAAGGCCTGGGGTGGGGCAGGAACTGAGTGGAGGGGGGCAATGGGGAGAAAAAGGATGAAATCTATACTACTCTCAACAATAAAGATTTTTCAAAAATGGAGGTCTTTGCCAGTCTTCAACCAGATGAGTTTCAGACAAGGAAACACCAGATTTTGTAGCATCATATGTAAGGGCTGAGGGGTACCTGCTCCTGCCTGTATGGACAAAGATTTTCCAATCAAATGGCAAAATGATAGGTAGATAACTGTTCAGTTCTTACTATAAGCCATTCAGATTCCATTCATGGAAGCTTAGGAGGTTGGAAATTTGGTTTAATTGGATATACTGGCTTAATGGACCAGAAATAGTTTACTTTAATCATGAGGAGATTTGGTGTGTTCATTCAAAACAGGCAACACCCTGTGATTACACCAATTGTTCTCTCTTTTTTTTTCCAGATGTATTTTGTTTTATAGTTATTGGCTAAGAGCAGGGAAGCAATTTATATTTGGTGCATTAACATAAATCAGCATTCACAAATTTGAAATTCCAATTAAAATCAATAAGACATTGTTATGCTATAATTATCAGGAATGATGTGGTCATGGGAATCTACACTAATAAAAGAGGAAAAATGCCAATTGACCATAACTTTGCTACTCCCGCAGCCAATCAGAGTAAGTATGCAAATGACCCAATACAGATGGTGGTTAATTTGCATATGCTCAGGGAGGGAGGAGTGAAGACAGCATAGAAGGAAGAGGGAGGGAAAGTGGAAAGCAAGGTGGCTGCTGGAGGGAAAGTGCAGCTGCAGTGGTGGGCGTGGCAGGGCAAGCAGCCACTGCTCACCCTGTCCTCCCAACACTGCCCCACCAGCCACAATGGGAGAGGTGGAGGGGGGCAGGAGAGGTGATGGTGGCAGGAGGGAAGCCCACTGGAAGCCCTGTTATTGCAGGATCTTCCTGCAACAGGCCCCTAGTGTTTTAATAAATGATGAAAGTAACCACATTGCAACACTCAGAATATTTTATAGTAACATTGGAAAATAAACATGATTATTATCAGAACATACAAATTTTTTTAAAAAACCACACAATTATTGAGCAAAATGGAACCACTCCATCATTTTAGCATCATGTCTAGGATATGAATTGTCTTACCATTACAGAACTGTAATTTGTAATATTATAAGTAAAATATCAACAAAGAAACACATTTGAAAGATACTAAATTATACCACAAATATTAAATTGGTATTGTACCATCACAGCAGCAGTGCATACAGAAATTCATGCCATGGAGGGGGTATCCCTCAGCACTGCTTGCCCCGTCTGACAATCCAGGAGCCCTCAGGGGCAGGAGACAACCCAAGAATTAGGGGAAGGTGACACCCCCATCACACCTCTGTTGCTGCCACTGCCAGCAGTGCAAGCCTCAACTAGCCCTGGTTACCTGAGCCTTGGGCGGCACTGAGATGCTGGGCAGGCACCATCTGAGGCTTGCCTGCATCTGTAGCCAGCCCTGGATGGCTGGGCAGCCACCATCCAAGGCCTTCCTGTGCCTCAGGCATCAGTGGGGCAATCGCCATCCGAGGCTTGCCTGCATGTTGGGCTGGCCCTGGGTGCTGCCATCTTATGGCTGTGGACACCACCATATTTTAGGGCATGACAGTCAATTAGCATATTCCCTCCTTATTGGCCGTGGGTTCCACCATCTTTGTGAGGGTGTGATAGTCAATTAGCATACCCCTCTTTATTAGATAGGATATTCCAAGTAAACTGGAATATAAATATTTGTAATCATGAAAGATCCCAAGGTGTTTATGTGTGTGCTTTGATGAAAGCTTTAGATTAATTTATCTGAATTCTCATCTCTTTAACTACCATGTTAAAAATGATAAGAAGGTAGAGGCTGTAGCCATTTCTACTGAGTACGGATATAAGAAATCATCATATACTCTGAAGGCAACTGAAGAATGTGGGACATACTTGATATTAGCATCACAATGGCATTATATTTCTGGACATATTTTTGTCTTTTGACATAAAATTGTTACCAGTTTTCAGTTTATGCAAACTGACTTATGACTTAGTTTGGAAGTTTCTGTTGCCGAAAATTATGCATTACCCTATGCCTCTTTATCAGTTTGCAATAATATGCATCACACTTAAATCTATCAAAATATTTCAAAAACATTTTATCAATCTAATGTCAATCTTTTTTTTACCACTATGTGAAATGTTTAGGTTTGAGTATCCACTGTCCTTTTCCTATCTATGTATCTATCTATCTATCTATCTATCTATCTATCTATCTATCTATCATCTATCTATTTATATCTGTCTATCATTTCTAGATGTGTTAGTTTGCTCAGACTGCAATAACAAAATACCATATACCATAGACTAAATGTTTGTGTCCTCCCCCCAATTCATATGTTAAATCTTCATCCATGATGTGATAGTATTCAGAGGTGCGCTATTTGCAAGTTGATTGGGTCATGAATAGATAAGTGCCTTTATAAAAAAAAAAAGACAAAGAGCTATTGAGCCCCTTTTTCCATATGAGGACACAGAAAAAAACATACATGAATGTCTATGAAATAGGGAGGGGGTCCTCACTATGCAATGAATCTGTAAGCATGTTGATCTTGAGTTTATAGCCTCCAGAATGGTAAGAAATACATTTATGTTTTTTATAAGCTACCTAGTGTATGGTATTTGGGGAGCCTAAGTGGACTATGACACCATAGACTGGGTAGATTAAATGGAAGAATTTTATTTTCTAGTGGTTCTAGAGGTTAGAAATCCAATATCATGGTGGCAACAGGTTGAGTTTCCTGAAACCATTTTTCTTGACTTGCAGATAACCACGTTCTCCTTATGAACTTACATAGCCTTTTATCAGTGTGTGCACATACTTGGTACCATTTGAATATTTAAATTCAACTTCTTACAATGACACAAGTTAAACTGGATTAGGGCTCACTAATATGGCTTCATTTTAACTTAAATGCCTATTGAAATAATGTGTGATCACATTCTGAGTTTCTGAAGGTTACGGCTTCAACATATGAATATTGGGGGAAAACAATTTAGCCCATATCACTGGAGTATACACCTTTTACTGAACCAGATCACACTAGCTTTGTGAGGGAGTCTATCTAGCAAAGAGGATAAAGCTGCATAGAATTTCAACAAGGCATATTTAGGAAACCAAGTAAGCAGTGGGTTAGAGAAAATAGAGAAACCTCATCAAAATCTTCATCTTTACTTCAAGAAACTGTATTAGGTACAAATATAACTGAATACACTGGTAAATAAAGGAAGATACTAATGTAAAAAGAGCAACACATTCTAACGAATTGAATTAGTTCAGCCATTGTACATCAACTACTCATCACTATTTTTGCTCAATGTTTAGTAAAATTAAAGCTATGAAATAAACAGTATAGAGACTGTCACTGCATTAATGCTATAGATAATTAATTAATCTCAACTTTTCCAATGAGAAAACTAGAGAGAACTACATTTTTATAAGCCTCCATCTAATAGAAATATACATTGAGAGACTAGATTATCATGACCACTCCATCAGTATTTTGGTGGGCCACCTTTTGCATTCAATACTGCGGCAATTATTCTTGCCATTAACTCCACGAGATGTTGAAAAGTGATGCAAGGAATCTAACACTATGCCTGCTGAATAGCATTGTCCAATTCTGTGAGATTTGATGGTTGTAGAACCAGCTGCCTGATGACTCTTTTAACTTCATCCCACAAACGCTCAGTTGGATTGAGATCAGGTGATTGTGGGGGCCACCTAAGCAAGATAAAGTCTCCCTCATGTTCTTGAAACCACTCCTGCACAATATGAGTACCATGTTATGGTGTATTGTCTTATTGGAAGAAGCCATCTCCATTGGGATATACCATCAACAGGATAGGATGAACTTGATCAGCAATGATACTTGGGTATATTGTGCTATTCAGATGTTGTTCCACATGAATTAAAGGGCCCATATCATGCCCCAAACCATAACACTGCCTCCACCAGCTTGAAGGGTTGTATTCATGCATGTGGGTGCATGCTTTCATGCTGTTTCCCCCAAATTCTCACTCTGCTATCTGCATGATGCAAATGGAAACATGATTCATTGGACCACATGACTTTTTGTCAATGCTTAACTATCCAATCCTTGTGTTCCTATACGAATTGGAGACTTTTTTATCTTGGCAAATGCAGAAAGCAAAGGTGTTCAAACAGGCCTTCAGCTTCCATATCCCAATCAATGCAGTATACACCTAATTTTTCTACAAACGTCAGGTGGTCATGATAATCTGGCCACTCAGTGTATATTCCTAATTAGAATCAGCGTAAGAATAACAAAGTGATGAATTTATAGGGAAATATTAATTTGATCGTGCATTTGATAAATGTCCATTGTCTTAATTAAAAATTCTTAACTATAAAATTTTACTATTTTTTCTTTAAAAACATTGTAAAATACTGTTTTCAGAGGATTGTTTATATTTGCTGATTTTTCTTTGTGAGAGATATGGCTAGAGTGCAGATACCTCTGAATCATGGAGTTTTCACAATAGACAGAATTTAAGAAATGGCAAGGACCTTTATATCTATCTACTTAAAATAATATTTTTTAAAGGAGCAGGAGCATACAATGCAGTATTTAAATTTGCCTTCCTATTATTCTTTTAACACCCATACTAGTAACAGAATGCTTACGAAGGTCAGGTTTGTAAAAAGTACAGAAAATAGTGTGTTTAAAAAATGATCATAGGCCTAACAGGCCAAAACCTAAAAGTATTTAAAATGGATAAAAAATAAATTAATTAGTAAGACTCTAAATACAAATACCAAACATCATGCTTAACCTTAATAAGTTCATATTGTCAGACTGGTCATCACTTTCTTAAATGGACTTGCTGTAAAGGAAGCTGATAAAACATTGATATCACAATGAAGAGTATCAGAATAATTTTATAATGAGTGTTCATCATCCTTTCTTATGGTTGGTAATCTACATTAATAAAAGATAAAAATGCAAATTGACCATCACTCTGCTAGGCTCACCAGCTAATCAGGAGGGAATATGCAAATTAGAAGGACAAATATGGTGGCTCCCCAGGCAGGACACCTGCTATGAGGGGGTGGGAGGTGAAGGGATCTACATGAGCACTCCAGCTGCAGTGAAGACCAAGTCTTCACCAAGTGAAGACTCTGGAGTCTGCAGCAAAGAAGAAGATGGAAGATGGAAGATGGCAGACTCCTGCCTGAGTTTGCAGCAAAGACAGAGATGACAGACTCTGGCTGGAGTCTACAGCAAGGTGAAGGCAGCAGACTCCAGCAGGAGCAGAGGCATGGGCTCCAGGTGCCAGAGGAATACTGGTGCTGGAAGCCAAGGGAAGGAAGGCATATTGTATGACACTCTTCGTGCAACGGGCCTTTAGTCATCTATAAAATGTATAAACTACTCATTTTGTGGGTTTGATTTTCTAAGACTACTGAGTTTAAATGAGTCATATACAAAAAAAATAAAAATAAATAAATGAGTCATATGCAAGGATTTCATATTTTTACAAATATGACCATAGTGAGCATTCTCTTATTAGATTGCTATCTTCTGATTCCAGTAGGGTATATCTTTTGATGTTCATGAGGAACAATATAGTAGGAGTTGTTATTATAAATTGAAAAGCACAAATGTAAAAGTTATCTATTATGAGAAAATGTAAGTTAATTATTAAATACAAAAAAATGAGCGTGGCTATGGAAAGTATAAATGTCCATAACAGCTGTCCTTACTTTTTGCCTTCTGTAGCTACAACAAAACACATTATTCAGATTATTTGAAAATATGAACCTAAATTGATCTTGTTCTCACTAATCTTATATACATAAGGCACAGAGCAAGCAACCAAATGTGAAGTAATCAACTTCTATGTAACATATGGCTAAGTCAAGCTTGTTTTCTCACTTATAGAATATTTTGTTTAACCAATGCCCTAACTAAATACACATTGCTGGATGAAACTAAATAGCATGTAACCTTTGGTAGTAAAAATATTAAGTCACAATTAAACAGTTAAGTACTTCAGTGCTTTCTCTAAATAATAATAAAATAGTGTGTGTAGAAAGAGAAAGAGACAGACAGACAGACGGACAGAACAGAAAGAACGAGACAGAGGAAAACTAATTTATGGTTTAGAACATTCCAAAGTACTAATATATGAATAGAGAACTAAGAATGTTCAGAGTTGTTAAAATTACAAACCTTGTCACATTATACTTTGAGTTGGTTTTCTTATTTTGCATTCACAAAATAGAATATTCAGCAATTTTCTAGATTGATGCAGATTGGTAATGAAAACACGTACTATAGCTGGAATTTAAACTGATATTTGTAGAAAATACATAGCAAGTAGTATTAATCTAAAACTGTTGAAGAGGTCTTTAAACACACACACACACACACACACACACACACACACACACACACACACACCAATTTGTCTTTTAACAAGCCCCATCCTAGGGCTATGTGAGTTAGGAGTTTCACGTTTCTTCAGAGGTAAAATAATGGTTCATTGATGGTCTTCTAGTGATTCATTCTCCAATACAGTAGCCTCTTTGTACATGTGGATATTTAAATTTAAATGTTCATAATTAAAATAGAATAAAATAAAAAATCCTGCTCTTCAGTTGCACTATTCTCATTTTAAGTGTTCAAAACTCACATATGGACAATAACTACCATACTGTAAAGCACATATATCAATAATTTTATTCCTTTCAGAAAATTATATTAGATAGTGCTATTCTAGATTGTAAGGGGTCACAGGTTAGTTTTTAGTAGAACAATTTACTACAACATCTTCAGTTCAACATACCCAACGATAAATAGACCGTTAATCAGTTAAAGAGATCTAGCCCTTTTATTCTCTGTATTTGAAAGTTGCAAAATTTGTTTAAATTGTAAAAAATTGTGTTCCTAATGTGTCAGATGCTATTCTGCCTAATAAGTATCACTGCCATCTCTCTATCTTTTCATTCCCTGCTAAAATTGCCCAATTCCTGGAGTATATTTTGCATTGATTTTATTTCCATTCATATTGCCACTGCCTTCATTTGTACCCTCATTCCTCTTTCATTTGCACTATCTCAAGAGCCCCTTAACTGATTTTTCCTACTGCTAGGCTCTTCTTTGAGTGACCCTTGTCACTATAGGGGAGGGAAGATGGGTGGGAGGTAATTAACGAAGGACATATTTGCATGGCCCAAGGACACAGACAATGGGGTGATGAGGGCCTGGGGCAGGAGGTGGGGGTGGGCTGGAGGGGATTAATGGGGAATAAAAGGAGACATGTACTACTTTGAACATAAAGAATTATTTTTTTAAAAAAATAACAGAGGCTAGTTTTTGCTCATCTTTACATTTCTAGTGCTGGTAGTGTTACTAATGTGGAGTTATGTGTACATTAGTCAACTCAAATGTCTGCTAAATAAATTTTAAAATGGACAAAAATAAATAAATAAATATAAAAAGGTGTATTATCAGGAAGGAAAACTGGAAAAATAGGTGAATAGGGGTGTGTGTGTGTGTGTGTGTGTGTGTGTGCGCGTGTGTGCACAAAGGGGGTGGGGAACTAAGCAGAGCAGTATACAGAAAGCAGGAATATCTTATTTACATGCTCATAATGTTTACAGGTAATAAACACTAGTAGTAGGGAATGAATATAGACCAGCATGTTCTACCACTGTTCTATCAATGTATCAACATCACTCTAATTAAGAGAAAATAACCATCTCTACACTTTTATTATTACCACGAGAGGCCTGATGCATGAAATTCTTGCAAGAGTAGCCTTTCCTTCCCCTGGCTGCAGGTATTGGCTTCCCTTTGGCACCCAGGACCCTGGCTTTCCTCACAGCCTGGCTTTGTCTAAAACACCGTAAGGTCTAATTAGTATATTATTATTATAGATCATCATTATGATCATCATCATCATCATCATCATCACTCTAAAGTATATAGAGTCAAGTCTAAAATTTTTTAAAAAGAATAGTGACTGTAACAGTTTATAACTTGGATTTCATGGAAACTGTTGCTTAATGGTATACTTAATAGAAAAAAAAATTAAGTATTCATCACAGGCTTACCCAAATAAATTACACCTAACTCTTATAATCTTCTTAGAATTAGGCTGTCATGTTTCAGTTAAAAATATAAAATGTAATCCTGGCCAGTGTGCCTCAGTGGTTGAATGTCAATCTATGTATTAGGAGGTCACAGTTCAATTCCCAGTCAGGGCACATGAGTCAGTTGTTGGCTTGATTCCCAGTGTGGGGCATGCAGGAGGCAGCCAATCAGTGATTAACTCTCATCACTGATGTTTCCATTTCTGTCTCCCTCTCTCTTCCTCTCTGCAATCAATAAAAAATATATAAAAAAGAAAATGTAAAAGACAAAGTATCAGCACATTTGTTTCTAAATTAAAATGCTGTAAGATGTACATATTCCCTGTGTGACACTTTAAAGCACAGTGGGTAAAACCTGAACATTGCAATATTGAGATTCAAAGATTAATACAGCTACATAGGGAATTAAATCACATATAACGAAGGTACAGTGCTCTCCTATATGATCTGCTGAGTGTGATGACAAGGTTGGGGGAATGCTTATAAACTGATAGTTTTTCATATCTTGAAAAATATTCTGGTTAAAACAAATTTTGCTGTAGACACTGGAAGAAAATGGGGATTTTCCTGATATTATTTTACAATTCCATATATTAACATCATCCCTACATGTATTAATAATACCTGTCATAGTAGCCTTTTAAAGTACAGAAAATTACTGTGTGGAACTATAAAGTGTTCTGAAGGCAATAGATTTCATTTGGTCCAGAAACTTAAAATAAATTTTGCAGCAAATGAGTAGAGGTAATTATTACTCATACAACTTTACTTGTTTGATTTCATCTGTCTGTATTCCATGGAATGGTGACGTTAGAGTGATCTTACTTAGGATACAATTGTCAATTGGCAAAGTTTTAAAAAACAAGTGGCAGATAGAGACAGATGCAAAATAGAGAAGGAAAGATTCTTCCCAAAATTGTGATAGTATAGTATAGTATAAATAGAATCAGACGGACATGGGGTTGAATCTTGGCTCCACCAATTAATAGACCTAGGTTTGGAAACGATACTAAAGCTCTTTGAGTCTAAGTTTCCTGATCTACACTAATAAAAGAGAAACATGCAAATTAACTACAACTCTGCTACACCCACAAGCCAATTATGAGTGGCTATGCAAATTAACCCAACTAAGATGGCGGCCACCATGGAGCTAGAGTGAGTAAGAGGCTTAAGTTTCACCTGGTGATGGAGGAAGCCAAGCTTACCACTCACCCTTGCCAGCCCTGGCCTCCCCTCAAGGCTACAAAGTTTCAATTATAGAAGATAAATAAATCCCAGATACCTGCTTCCAGCTTGCCCTGGCCTCTGCTCAAGGAGGCACTGAAAAAAAAAAGAAAAAGAAAAAGAGCCCCTTACCCAGGCTGGCCACACACCCATGGAGTGAGGGTCCCGCTAGGGGGCTTGGCCAGCCTGCGAACAGCCATTATCCCTCACCCAGGCTGGTCAGGCACCCCAGTGGGACACCCCATCCAGAAGGGGGTGTGGCCAGCCTGAAAACAGCCCTCAGCCCCTCACCCAAGCTGGCCACTCCCCTATGGCTTGATCCCTGTAAATAGGCAGTCAAACACCCCTCAAGGGGGTCCCAGATTAGAGTGGGTGCAGGCTGGGCTGAGGGACACTCCCCCTGCACAAATTTAATGCATCAGGCCTCTAGTATTTAATAACTCTCTCTATATAAAAAGGCTAATAAGCAAAGTGTCCCCTTGGGAATCCGACCAGGAGACTGAGAGTTTGATTACTCGCTATGACATGCTCTGACCACCAGGGGGAGGCATAGAAAGAAGGAAGGCCCAAGCAGGCTGCTGGGAAAGGAAGACCCACACTGGCAGAAAGCAGGTAGGGAAGGGAAGGCCTGGTCAGCAGCTGGAAGCTGGGAAGGAAGACCCTGGTCCACAGCTGGCAGCCAGGGAAGGAAGGCCCCCGCTGGCTCTGATAACCAGCCAGGCCTAGGGACCCTATCCATGCATGAATTTCATGCACTGGGCCTCTACTGGATATTATAATATCTACCTACTTTGTGGTTTCTGTAAAGATTAACTGAGAAAGAACATGTAAAACACTTAGCACAAAATTGGGCAATATTAAGCACTAAAATATAATTTAAGTTATTTGGAATATAAAAGACAAAATAAATATTTTAGCTATTCACATCATTAACTTGTCTATAGAATATATTATTTTAATAATACTACCACAAGTGACCCAAGTAATTAAGTAAATAGCCTACAATGGTAAAAATCCATTATTTTTGCAGGTAGTACATTTATTTGTATGGCCATATATATTTTAACATAGTATCATTAAGACATATAATCAGGTATGTACTAAAAAGCAAGAATGCCAATTGTGACTTTACTGGGCTACTTCCAACAATATAGCAAGTGATTCAGCAGAGGTAATTACTGCCAAGCCTTGCCAAGAATTTGAAATATGCCCATTAATTCAGCAATTCCCAATCTGTACATCAGTCAGTCACACTTAAAAATATGCCTGTCACTGTCTGGGTCAATGAATTTATTGATAATTCTATCTAATAAAGAGGGAATATGCAAATTGGCCATCACATCATAACATAATGGCTGCACCTACAGCGAAGGCAGGAATTCTGTAACACAAGATGTCTGTGTCCACAGCAGAGGTGGGGATCCTATAACATAAGATGGCTGTGCTCAGAGAGAAGGCCAAGTTCCCGTAACAATCCTTAATAGCAATCAACAGGGACCTGAGGCTTCTTGGTGCTGTGCTGGGTCAGGGGACCTGAGGCTGTGCCCCCCACCTGGTGGGGCTTGACAGGGTACCTCAGGCTGCACCCCACCCCACCCTGGTGCCAGGCCCTGGGACCTCAGTCCATGCCCCCTGCCCCGGAGCAAGGCTGGGGGACCTAAGGCAGGGCTCACCCACCCAGCAGGGCTTGAGGGGGGACCTCAGGCCATGCCCCCCTCCTGATGGGGCTTGACAGTGACCTAAAAGCATGCTTCCTGCCCCAGCCGGGCCATGGGATCTCAGGCTATGCACCCCGCCCCAGCACCAGGCTGAAGGAACTGAGGCTGTGCCCCACACCTGGAGGGGCTTAACAGGGGTGGGGTTGTCTGGGTCTGGATCTATCCCAATGAGGGTGAGGCCAGCTGGGTATGGGTTCATGCCATTTCAAGGCACACGTGGGTGCAGAGGTGGGGCTATTGCATCTACAGGAGAAAGGGCAAAACAGGTCATTAATCATTGCTTAGCTGCTTTTGCCATCATGGGAATTACAAAAATTATTAAAACTGATAATGGGCCTGCTTACATAAGCTGTCAATTCCAGGAATTTTGTAAAAGGTGGAAAATTCAGCACATTACAGGAATGCTATATAATTCCCAAGGACAGGCCATGATTGAATGACAACATCAGTGGCTCAAATCCCAACTTGAAAAACAAAAAGGGATGATGGAAAAATCACCTGCAGGTAGACTGCACCAAGCCTTAATTACTTTAAATTTTTTTCACTTGTAATGATGAAGGTAGGACACCTATGGAACTATATTGGCATCACAATAAAACAAAAGAAAATTGTCTAGTTAGATGGAAGGATCCCGAATCTGGTTTATGGAAGGGATTTGATCCATTATTAACCTTTGGCAGAGCGTATGCTTGTATATTCCCAGAGAATTTTTCCAAACCAGTGTGGATTCCTGCTAGAACTATTAAACTGCAACAGGGATACAAGAGAGAAACTAGCCAGACTAATGAGGACCTTGTACCTGGAGCCACACCATGCAGCTGCAGACAATCAACTATCAACCACAGAGAGCAGCAACTCCAATGAGTCCACTGAAGATGAGAAGCAAGAGGAGGATGAGCCAAACAATAAACAGCCCGGAGGTCTCCCGGTGCATGGTAAAGAAGACAGTACAGATGCCTGACGCCCAAGAACGTCTTTCTTGCCATGCTAACAGTAATTATTTGTATGGTAATACTACCTGGGGCAAATGTGGAGGTATTTCATACGTATGCTCCTGACCCTTCATGGGTAAGAACCCTTACATGGTTCTTACATACCCCACCTAATGTAGTATCCAGGAGGAACAAAGAAGCAGGGGACTATCACTACTTTCTCTTGGGTGAGGTGCAGAAAATGTAACTAAGACCTTATCTATTCGAAAAGAAATTGACAGCCAGTTTAAAATTGAATTTCCATGGCCTTGAGTAAATAATATCCTTACATGATATTATTCTATCTATAATGTCATTATAATTTTGATATTTTATGTCAGCATATACTAAACAAACTTACAAACTAATTATTTGAATGTTTGGCAACAATTTAAAAAGCATATGAAAGGATTTAATCTCTTCCACTGTGTGGAAAGCCCCCTGGGAAGGCACTTGAGCATTCTATATTGGCCCTTCTTGCTCTTTTGCCAAAAAGGGATCCACTTCTCACAATCTGATTACTCACAGCTGTTGCCTGAGTTTTCAATTTATGCTGATGTTGAAACCTCATGGTGGCTGGTACCATGGATCTGTCTCTTGACCAATGGCGTGAGTTGGGACCTCCCTGGAGAATAAACCTGGGTTCTCCAAGATATATGATCAATGCCAGGGCCCCGCAAGCAGGCAAGGGGATCCCAAGGCAGGTATTGGGCATGGAGGCCATAGGGGCATAAGCTACCAAGGAAACAGAACTCAACCTCACATCACCCTTCTTGGCCCCGGAGGATAACTGGTTAGCCAATGACAGGTAAGATTCCTCAGGGGAGGAACAACCTAAGACAGGCACAGTTGCAGAGGGGCTGTCAGGAGAGAACTTGGGGGTCAACAGAGGCGGGGCACAGATCCTCACCCCAACATTGCAGGGGCTTGAACCTTCACCCCTTCTGAGGGAGGTCTCCTGCCCCATGGCTGCTTCGTGCTTCCCATTTCCAGTTCAGATCAGGAACCAGGCAACAAATGGAAACTTGTCCAGCTCAGATCAGGACCCAGGCAACGGAGACTTGGCCGACAACAGCTGCCCTATATCTAAATCCAGTCTAATACCAAGAATACTTAGAGCCTTCTCAATGATGCAAATAATCCTTTGCATTAATATTTACAGGGTAAACTAAAATTGTTGTTAGAGTATTAAATTTTACAGTAAAATAGTAGTCAAGTTTTCAGATTAATTTAAATTGGCTAATTGAATTAAGTAAATATTCAAGAAAATTTCATTGTACAAAAAGCTGTTTCTAAAGTCTTAACTAAAATTTCTATTGGTAGTTCATTTTGTGGTAAAATTGCTTAATATGTAATGAATCCAAAAGTGGTCATATTTTTCTACAAAAAAGTAAAATTTGAAAACTGCATTATAAAAATTTTCCAAAAGCCTCCTGATAATTAAATCAAAAGGCAGGGATAGTGGAAAAATATTGTGTAAGGAAACATATTCAGAAAATTTTTTCTTTAAAAAACTAATTTTTATATGTAATGCTAACAGCAGGATGAAAAATACACATGATGTCAAAATAAGCCAAAAGAAAATCGTTTGGGCAAAAATAAAAAGGATCCTAAGTAAAATTTATAGAAAAAGATTCTATTATTAACTTTTGGTCGAGAATGTGTTTGTATATTTTCAGAAAACAACTCCAAGACCATGTGGATTCCTGCAACAGAGAGGAATTGACAGGAATACTCCAGTCATAAAGACAAGAGGAGAAACAGTCCAGAGATGGAAGATACTAATTATGCCTTGCCATACTAGCAGTCAGCAGATGTGAGTCGCTGCAGGTTTCCCAGGACCAAAGCAGAGGTTGGACATGCATTGCCACCATTTGTCCACCATCAGTATACCATTGCTGACATGGACTCAGAACTGTTGGACATTAAAATTTGAACTTGGAACTTTTGGACATTGACATTTGGGCTCAAAAAACCTATTGTACATTGAATCTGGAATTCAAAAACTGTTGGTCCAGAAAGAAACTTACTGCAGACTGATTTCATTTGACTCTCAGCATAGCCATTTTTGCTTGTTTCATTTTTTGTTTATTTCTAGTCTGCATATGCAAATTTTTTAAGGAAAGAAACGGGGAAGATGCTGCAAAACAAATAAGTTTAACTAAAAAGAGATGTTGAAAGGAAGCCAGGAAGGCTGGTCAACAAACTTAATTGCTCTAACCCAGGCATGGGCCAATTTTTTGACTCGAGGGCCACAATGGGTTCTTAAACTGGACTGGAGGGCCAGAACAAAAGCAACCTGACCATGCTGGCACTCTCATCTTGGGCTTCTGGTGAAGGAGCAGAGGGGAGAGCAAGAGAACCCTCTGCTCTTTTGGCTCTGCGGGCTGGATAGAACAGCTGAATGGACCGCGAGCTGTAGTTTGCCCATGGCTGCTCTAACCTTTAGTTGAGACATTGTTAGCTGAAGCAGCCTCCATCTTGTTTGTCCCGTGTAAGTTTCTGTTATTCCCTGCCTAAGGGATACATGTAAATTTCTGTTTATGTTGCCTAAGATGTTTTCCCCAAAGCCTCAATAAAAGGGGATGGCAGGGCCAGAGCAGTGAGTGGTTCTCCCACTAGAGTTGGACTACTGCCTGGCCCCCCATATCGCCAAGTTGAATTTCTTCAAGTCTCAAGTCTTTTCATTTGTGTGCAGCCCTCCTCCAAAGCCTGAACCCTGAATTGAAAGTCTTTCCACGTGGGCAGTGAAAGAGATTTCTACAGGCGGGGACTTAACTCTGGTTCCCATGGTGCACCCCAGATTCTGATAGGAGGCAGATTTTTATATACATTTTATTCATTTTATTAATTTTATTTCATCTCTGACACTTCTATCATAGAGAAAGGGCAAATGGAAATATTAAAATATTTCCTCTAATTAATTCCCTTTTATGTGCACAAATTTTGTGCTACGGGTCACTAGTTACAAATAAAATCTGACTATTGAATGCATACTCTAATTTTTTTCATAAAAAAATCCTGTCATATTAGCTAAATAAACTTTGTCTCAGAATCACATATAAGAAGATACTGAAAATATCAGGCATTTCACTGGCACAGAAACTGACCAATCAAAACCAAATCTGAGTCAACTGTGAGGAGCCATTGGCTGCCTAGGAGGCAGAGCGTTTGACACTAACTGACATAGAATCCAATCAATCAGAACACAATTGGCTGGCAGAGGAGGGCAGTTGGAGGCGAGATCAGACCTGCAGGGGAAGGCAATTGGAGGCAAGATAAGGCAGGCAGGAGAAAGCAGTTGGGGGCAAGATCAGGCAGGCAGAGGCAGTTGGGGGTGATATCAGGCTGGAAGTGAGAGCAGTTGGGGGCAAAAATAAGGCCAGCAGGGGAGGGAAGTTAGGGGCGATCAGGAAGGCAGGAAGGGGGGTTAGGGGCAATCAAGGCAGGCAGGCAGAGGCAGTTAGGGGTGATCAGGCAGATGGGCAGGTTAGTGGTTAGAAGCCAGCAGTCCTCCTGCCAGTTTAGGGGGTCCCTGATTGGAGAGGGTGCAAGCTAGGCTAAGGGAGCTCCCCTCTCCATGCACAAATGTCGTGGACTGGGCCACTAGTATAATAATTACTCTGGTCTATTTGTATATATGTATATATATATATATATATATATATATATATATATATATTTTTTTTTTTTTTATTAAAATGGATGTTCTAAAAATTTCAATCTTCTCTAGGAAGGAACTTACAAAGATTCAAAGCCAAGTTCAAACAAGGAGCTCTCAGAGGTAGTGGGTGTCTGGTCAGTGACACTGAGCAAGCCAAGAGTGATGGTTCCTTGTAGGGGCAATAGTATTTAGAGCATTTGTGGTTCACACATTGTGGCATTTATGTATTTTTTCTAGTGCTCAATGCACACTTCTAATGAGCCATGTACAGCATTTTAAAATCTTGCATATTATTTGATCTTATATATGGAAATTGTTTATCAAATCTAAAAAAAATCATTTTGCATTATTGTTATTTGTTATCTTATAATTATTATTTAGCAGGAAATTGTTATCTCATAATGTTGTATTTCACAGAAAAGCAAAATTTTCTTATCAATTACACTGTAATCATGTGAATAATCATGTCATTTTAAGTTTTGTTCTGTATAGACAGTCATTGTTTTACTATGATGCATTTGAAAATATGTTACATCTTTGGAAAGGTTCTTGAAAAGGACTTTGACAATCTAAATTACAGGTTTCAAAACAGGTCATTTTTTGAAATATATAATTATTTATAGAGCTCTAATGAATAACAGGATTTATGGAAATATTTGTGAATAATCAGGACAAAAATTGGTACTATGAGACTGAATGAACTTATAAAATTATTATTCTTATAACTTTGTTCAAAATATTGCTGATTTAAAAAATATTTTTGTTTTTCAGATGTAAGGATACTTTTTTCCCTAAAGCAATTTGGTAAACCATACCTTCATAAGCAATACTGAAGCATTTAAATTTTTCTTCCTACTTAATTGCTCCAGAATTGGGAACATAACTATATATTTGCATAAATCTAGTAAGAATCTGTTCTTTTTATAATAGGACAAATTAGACCAGTTTCAAATTGTGGTCTTTGATTGGACTTTCATGGTCTGGAGAGAAATTCCTAACCTCTGAATGTCACTAGAAAGACTTAAGGAATAAAGATTGACTTTGAAGCTAAAAGCCCCTTGTAAAAGTGGCCTGATACCTTGTTTATTCATTCGTAGTTCATGGCAATCTTTCCAGGTAAGGAGTGAAGGTTACTTCCCTGGAAAATGACAAAGTATCTCAAGGCTTTTGGGGAATCTCAAGAAGTTGAGGAATTCATCCAAACCTATAGATATTGTAAACAAAGCCAGATGGCCACTGTGTGGCTTGGCTTCTATGCCCCGAGATCTAACTAAAGCTCAATTTGAAGATAACCTTGTAAGTGAAATTACAACAAAGCATAATTTATAAAAATTTATCTTTATTGTTGAAATTATTACAGATGTCTCCTTCCCTCTTCCCCAATTGATATCTTCTACTCTGTTCCCTTCCCCTCCACATGCCTTCCCATGGGCTATGCATATTTACATAAATTCATTGGTTTATGTCTTCCCACTCACCCCCCACTTCCCTCTGAAATACACTGAGTAGCCAGATATTATGATCTCTTGACATATAATAATCTGGCCACTCAGTGTATCTATATCCTATATAATAAAAGGCTAATATGCAAATTGTCCTCTGGACCAGGAGTTCAACTAGCAGGAAGGCTAGCCAACTGCCCATGTTCCCTCCTGCTGGCCAAGCTGGCTGGATCCCACCCATGCACCCACACAATAATCTGAATACCCAGATTATTATGTATTCAGAGATCATAATAATCTGGCCACTCAATATATATCAGACTTTTGCATGCTTCAATGTATATGTATCTTTTTATTTCATCAGTTTATTTTGTTCATTAGATTACACGTATAAGTGAAATCATGTGATACTTATCTTTCTCTGACTGGCTTATTTCATTTAGCGCAATACTCTTTAGGTCCCTCCATGCTGCTCAAAAGATAATAGATACTTCTTTTATAAAAGTTCTGGCAAGGATATGGAGGGAAAGTAATCATAGTACACTGTTGGTGGGAGTACACACTGATATAACCACTATGGAAAAGTGTGGAGCTTCCTCAAATAGCAATCAGAAAAAATACTAGTATATACACCACTATGTTCATAATAGTGTTTTTACAATAGCTAAGATCTGGAAACAATACAAGTGCCCATATGTAGATGAATAGATTAAAATATAATGGTGCATTTACACAATGGAATACTATGCAGCCAGCAAAACAGATTTGAAAGAGCCTATATAACCAATTGTTATTTTGTTGTATTTATGAAAATAATCAGGCCAAATTAAAACCTGACATAATAAAGTCCCTTTAATAAAAATGATGGTAATTTTAGAGAGAAAAGACTGTGTTTCAATGAAAATCACAATGCTCAATTTTGGATATTAGACTCTAATTCAGTTGATTATTTTCAAAGTTTAAAGTTTTGTTCTTACCTGTAAACTTAACTAGTTCCTGAATTCTTCTAGTTGTCTTCAACCTTCCAAGCTAATGTTTCATTTTTTCTTCCCATCTTTGGACTAAGAGTTATTGGGAACTATTTTTTTCCTAAGGCTATGTCTGTGTATGCTATATACTATAGAATTTACCTTAGCACCTGATGACATCATCATAGATTTTCAAACTACAGACAAAAAGGATCCATCAAATTGTCACTGCTTAGTCTCATCCCACCAAAAGCCTTATAATCTAGAAGTCTCAATTGACAGGCCTCTGATTTTCTGTGTTTATTAACCTTTGTGTACTTCTTTCTGTTTTCATAGGGTGCATACCTATGACTTTATTAATTACCCAATTGCTTCTTTACACAACATAGGTCTCACTTTGGAAGCTCATCTGCATCACTGCCACCTTAATTGAGACTCAACAATTTCACTGAACTGACTTAATTTCAGGACTAAATGATTTAGTAAATAAAATATGAGGCATCTTCCAACTTCACTTCTAGGATGATATAATTCCACTAGAGGCCCGTTGCACAAAATTCATGTACTCGGGGCAGGGGGTCCCTCAGCCCAGTTTGCAAGAGGGTGAAGGCTAGGCTGAAGGAATCCATCAATGCATGATCAGGGCCAGGAAAAGATGCAGGAGGTTGTACAGCCAGGGAGGGACCCCAAGAGGGCTCCAGGATGTGTCTAGCCCATCTCACTCAGTCCTGATCTGCCAGACCCCAGCAGCAAGCTAACCTACCAGTTAGAGCGTCTGTCCCCTGGTGGTCAGTGCACATCATAGTGAGTGGTTGAGCAGCCTTAGCATATCATTAACATATTAAGCTTTGATTGGTTGAATAGCAGACTAGACACAGCATATTAGGATTTTATTATATAGGATGTCAAGATTCTTATGCTTCAAGGATTCTAGATTATCTCTACTTTGGAAGAATCAGCTAACAACCTCTCTACTTCAGTCTCTGATCCCATTCCCTTGACCCCCTTTGATCAGGCAGGGAGAAAAATCCATGCCCTGTATAGGCAGGGACCATAGCCCTTATCAGAAGGAAGCAGTCACTAGAGACAGACCATCCTTCCACATTACACTTAAAAGATTTCAAGGATTGAAGTATCTGAGGGTGTAATGAGATAGGCCACTAAGCCAGGACTAGTGGAATAGAGAATGAGGCAGATAGATAAATAAAGTTTGCAGCCATCTAGTACATCCCTAAACCAAGGACATTTGTGATTAAATGGGTTGTACTTCTCCCCAACCAGAGGGTAAATAGCTTAAATCACCCTACTCATGGAGACAAAATAGAAGAAATCTAATTAGTGCCATTTCCCAAACACATCATCAAAACCCATTTTCAATGGAAAAAGAGAGAATGTAGTGGAACATAGGTTTAAAAAATGAAAATAAATAGAAAGAGGGAAATGAAGTAGGAGAAGGGAAATCAGTAATTATAAAATCAAATTAACAATAACAATATATGGCAATTATGAATTGAATAAGAAACATTTAGGAGGAAAAAAAGATGGTGGCTGGCAGGACAGAGGTGAGGGACAGGAAGCAAGTGAGTGAGGGTACAAAAGGAGAGTGTGTGGTTGTGTGGAGTGTGTGTGTGTGAGAGTAAGTAAGGGATGGTTCAATCCCACAGGAGCAGCAGAGGCTGGCTGACCAGGCTCTCTTTGACAAGGAGAGACTACTAGCGCTGCAGCGCTGCCTGGGCAGTGGAATTCCAGCAAGGAGTCCACATCATCTTGAAGGGGGAAATGACCTTTTTAGGAACTCATCAGCACCACCACCCAGACAGGCCTTGGAACTGCCCCACAACCCAGCAGACACTCCATCCAAAATCCTGCTGCCCCAGCTGCAGATCCCTGGACCCTGGGACCTCCACCTCCAAAGGTGAACTGCTTGGCAGCAGTAAGTGCAACCTCCCCCTCCCCATCGGAAGAACTCTGGCAAAACATTGGTGCATTTCCAGTGCCAGCGGGCAACCAGGGCACACCACTCTCTAGGCAGCACCTGGGAGCCACTGAGAACCCACATGGGTGTGATTTTATACAGACAAGGCACATGGCCCAGCAGTAGAAATTCTGAGCTCCCTCTTCCCGAATAGCTGCCCACATTCACCCCTGATGTGCAACTTCAGTGCCAGGACCTGGCACCTCCACAAAGGAACAGGAACTCTGAGCCCATCTATCCACAGCGTGCTCTGAGAGCAGCTGTGAGACTGCTGAGTGTGATTCTGCACAGACAAGGGCACACTGCCCCACAGTAGAAATTCAGAATTCCCTCTTCCTGAATAACTGCCCACATTCACTCCAGCAGCTCAACCTCAGTGCCAGGACCCCTTCGAGTGCATCAGAGCTCTGCACCTGCAAATGCACTTCCACAGATGTGACGTTCCAACAGGCAGGCACCCTGAGCCCATCAACCTACAGGGCACTAGTGAGAGCCACTGTGAGCTCTTCCTCTGAGCAATCTTGAACAAACAGGAGAGCACTCCCCCCAGCAGTAGAAATTTTTAATTCACTTATCCTGAATTAAATTATGTAGCTCCACTATCAGAGCCCTTCAGAGTGCTTCAGTGTACCTCGTTGGCAAACTTACCACGGGTGCTCCTGTGAGCTGCCCCTGGGAGTAAGAACCTATCCACCACAGGTGCAGCAGCAAAAGCTGAGTCTGCCCAACCCACAACTACAGAACTCTGGGCACCACAGTCATGCCTTTCCAGAATGCAGGCCCACTGAGCAACATCACCCTGACAGACAGTTCCTGGTACCACTGTGAGTCCCTGCTGGGCAAGCATGATTTCAAGTAAGGGTGCAAGACAGAAAAAAATTAGGACACTCCCCTCCATGGTTGCTGATTTCTAGACAACACAGTTGTGTCTCACAAGCTCGCAGGCCTACATCAAGATAACCCAAATAGCTCAAGTAGGGAGCTACACTAGATTACCAAACTCAGGAGAACTGAGAGATTGTGGATAAATAATTAAAACAAATTTACTCGTTGAAAAGCCACTATTTTTTAAACAAAGTATGATTAAGTGTAGTTAAGATGTACAGTAAATTTTCAAGTGATCAAGGAGAAGCATTACTAATTTGCTTCCCAAATGGCCATTTAATGCACCATAGAAATATAGTAACAAAACAAAAAAAGATCTGCTAGTTAGTTCTGATTACAGTTCATTCCTTTGAATGTATTTTTCAAAGAAGGAAATAAAACATTACCTAAAAATGCTTAATATATAAAAAGTTTAGCTTCAATTTTAAAATAAACATACACATATATAACAGGCAGATGTTTCAAAATATAATGATATATTCCTCACTAATGGCTAAATATTCCTTAGTTATCTTTAGTAAGTTTTAGTTTCTCAGGAGCAGTGTAATTGTTTTAGAATCATTCAATTATGGTTCAATAATCATCTTTAAAGTTCAGCAAGATTTAGAGAAGTTAAATTGACCTTAAAATAGAAATAATACAATGATATATTTGGAGCTTTTAAACTTAAAAAAAATTACTTTATCTTAATTAAATTGTTTAAATGGACTCTACATGGTATGTGTGGTATGCTCAAAAGAGAGTGAGTAAAAGTTAAACAAATGATTTTATTTTGCCTAAATATCTATTTTTAATGTTATGGATTATTAATAGACTACATATTCTTTGGCATACAAGCCCTGATTCAGTTGTATAATATAATTTATTTTGAGACTATCTATTCACTGGTATTGTCTATAGGTTACTAAATCCAAACATATAACCATCATTAAGCTTAGACTCATTCACGTAAGGGTGAAAGATCAATATGCACTGGCACACCACACAGGATCAGCTAATTATGGCTGTCAGTGCAGCAAAAGTAGCAGACTTATAGCCAAAGATTATCTTGTGCTTTTGGCCAATTTGAAGACTTTCATTTCCAAGGCTGAAAATCTGGCATGGCGAATGCATTTGAAAAGTGGGGAACACATCCTGGCATTAAAAGCAGAGTCGTATTTAAAATTTTAAAACTAGTCTTTTGATGTTTTCAAAAATAATGTCAGCTTCAAAATTATTGACATTATAAAGCTATAGACACCATAAAAGTTTTAATTTGCTTACAATTTTTAGCATTAAGTCATCAATAGGTATAATGTATAATTTTCCCGCTTTTTAGAATAGAAAACAGCAGAGACCAGGGTTCTAAATAAAAAGTGGAATTAGCCGAAACCGGTTTGGCTCAGTGGATGGAGCGTCGGTCTGTGGACTGAAGGGTCCTGGGTTCAATTTCGGTCAAGGGCATGTACATTGGTTGTGGGCACATCCCCGGTATGGGGTGTGCAAGAGGCAGCTGGTCGATGTTTCTCTCTCATCGATGTTTCTAACTCTCTGTCCCTCTACCTTCCTCTCTGTGAAAACTCAATAAAATATATATTTTTTAAAAGTGGAATTAACCCTTGATAGATCTGTATGGGAAATGTCCTTATGCATATACACAAATTTCCTAGCCTTCCAATCTAGCACTGGACAATACAAGTGGCCTTGGAAATTGCTTTCAAATCAAGGAGCCTCAAGAGCAAGTTTGAAAAGGAGACTAGAGGTTATGTTTCATGTTCAATTAGCAACTCAATTTATGTAAGTTCATTTCGTACAGTCAAGTTCAGACATATTTTCAAAAGTTTAAAAATCTAAATTTATGTGGAAACTGAGATGAAAAGCAACATTTCTGAGATATAACTTAGCTAGGACTATGCAGGAAATGGATAATAATGTAAGATTAAATAGTCCAGGAGTAGCCCAAGAAGAGAAAAAGGACATGGAGATCTGGAACTTGGAAAGCAATGGAATAGATATCTCCATAGTTTTGTCCGCTTTCTCCCTTCTCTGTCTCTGACCAAAGGCATGTAATTTGCACTCATTCAATTGAAATTCAGCATTTAGTATACAGGTAACAAAGGTGAAAGAGAAACCCACTCCTTAAGCAGTGCTTTATTATATAAGAGGTCAAAGATAAATCTATTCAGCAATGGAAGAGAACAGAGAAGCCAGAAATCAACTCAAGCCATTATGTTCAATTAATATTTGACAAAATACGCAATAGCATACAATGGAATCATGACAGTCTCTTCACTAAATAGTGTTGGGGAAATTGGACAGGTTCATGCAAAAAAAAATAAAACCACACCACTAACTTACACCTTACACAAGAATAAACTCAAAATGGATGAAAGACTTAAATATAAATTGTGAGACCATAAAAATAATAGAAGAAAACATAGGCAGCAAAATCTCAGACATCTCTCATAGCAATATGATTACTGATACATGTTGTAAGGCAAGGGAAATTAAGGAGAAAATTAAAAGATGTGACTACATCAAAATATAAAATTTCTGTACAGAAAGAGGAACAATCAACAAAATGAAACGGGAACCTACTGCATGGAAGAATATATTTACCAATGATTTATTTGATAATATTTTTATTTCATATACAAAACAAAAAAAGGAACTCATACAATTTAATGAAAGGATGGCAAACAATGAAATTAAAAAGTGGGCAATGGATGTAGACACTTCTTCAAAGTAGACATACAGATGGCCAAGAGACATAAGAAAAAATGCTTATAGTCAGACAGATGCCAATTAAAAGACAAGAAGACATCAATCCTCACACCTGTCAGAATGTCCATCACTAACAAATTAACAAATGACAAGTGCTGGTGAGGATGTGAAGGAAAAGGAACCCTAGTACAATGTTGGTGGGAGTGCAGACTGTTGAAGCCACTATGGAAAACAGTGTGGGGTTTCCTCAAAAGATTAAAAATGGAACTGGCATTTGACCCAATGACCCCACTTCTAGGAATATATCCTAAGGAACCCGAAACACCAATCAGCAAGTATGTATGCAAATCTATTTTCATGGCAGCTCAATTTACAACAGCTAAGATCTGGAATCACCCCAAATGCCTATCTGCAGATGAGTGGATTAAAAAAAACTGGTACATTTTTACCATAGAATACTATGCAGCAGTAAAAAAGAAGGGTATCTTACCCTTTTAGACAGTGTGGTGGGACCTGGAAAATATTGTGCTAAGTGAAATAAGCCATACAATGAACAACAAGTATCACATAATCTCACTCATATGTGGAATTGGCAAAAAATAAAAATAAATAAACTGGTGAACAAAATAGATCCAGAAACAGAAACATGGGACAGATTGATGAATCTCAGAGGGGAGGCAGGTTGGGTGGGTTTAAGAGATTAAGCAAATAACTTATATGCATATATGGGTAACTCATGAACACAGAAAACAGTGTGGTGAAGAGCTGGAATAGGGGGCAGGTGAGGGATAGAAGGGGTTAATGTGGAAAAATAGTATATCTGTATTACCTTCAACTGTAAAGATAAATTGAAAAAAAAAAGTAAAGTCCACCCAGTCTTGTAAAAAATATATTTGACCAGATAATAAAATATACTAAGGTGTCCTATTTTGTTATTTTCCATTTCATTTCAAAGGTCACTCTTATGTATTTACTTATTTAGCCGGCTACATCTATGTAAAAATGCCTGCAGATCTTATGCTTCTGAAAGTTAAATTCATAAAAATATACTTGTTATGTAATTATTCCTACAAATAAACAAGTTTATTGATCAAATGAAAATAAATCATTTACATTTCTCCTACTGATATTTGTAAATAGCACAAAAAATATTATTCATACATTTTTCCAAGTAAAGAAGTAAATATTTTCAAACATTGTTTTTTTACTAATCTGTTTTTCTTTTTTGATGTTTAGTTTGTTTTCCAATTTTGAAGCATATTTTCAATTTGGCAGTAGACAAAATAAATATTGTACAGTCTGTTGATTGGGAAGAAAAATAAATGAGATTTTGTCGGATACATAATGTGTGTACCTTGCTCCAAATGAAAATATTTCATTTATTGTCATAAAATATAATGCCCTAAAAAGATTTCAAGGCTACAGTACTTGTTAGGAATATACCATCTAAAAATGTATTAATATTTTGATATGTTAACACCTCCACCTTTGTATTTTTTCTTTAAAATATGTTTCAGCCTAGCCACTGTAGCTCAGAGGTTGAGCAGTGACCCAGGAGCTTGTGGATCTATTCCAGGTCAGGGCACATGCCCGGGTTGCAAGCTTGATCCCCAGTGTGGGTCATGCAGAAGGCAGCCGATCAATGATTCTTTCTCATAATTGATGCTTCTATCTCTCTCTCTTCCTCTCTGAAATAAAGAAATATATTTTAAAGATAAAATAAAATATGGGTTTCATTTTTACCATGTGCCACCTTGATTATCTTAAAAAAATATTAACAGCTTGCATCTTCATATCAATGCCCAGCTACAAATTCCAAATGTTTTGTCACATTTCTTGTAAACAATGCCATCTGCCAGAGGTGGCATTTCATGGCTGTTTACCCTGACTCCCTCCAAGAATTCATCTGCCACTCTCTGATGCTGCCTGAATAAAGGGGATTAAGACTCTGATGCAACAGAGACTATTGATAATTTGATATAATTGGGAAGAAATGAAGATAAATGAGGTTGAGGATGGAGAGGCAATTAGTTGAGCTGCCTGTACAGCTGTGTTCTCAGCCTAGTTCCCCTGGCCTTTTCTTTAGTGAGGTGTGTTCAAATTAACCATAATGACAAACACACTTGTCCCAAAGCTCTTGTACTCTATAAAACTTGAGAATTCACTCTTTACTCTTGATAACTGAGTTAGTTGTTTGATGAAGTTATTTCAACATGGTCTCCTAATGCCTTATCACATAGGACTACTGCACCTGGAATAATCAGGAAAAATCCCCCTCACTCACACACACACACACACACACACATACACACACACACACACACACACACACCATTTCCACGTTTTCAGTTACTATAGGGCTACTATTTACAACATGAGTATATGGAAAGCCTCTTTTACCTTAATTATGGCACAGTGTTTAGGACAGTTTGGCCATGCTTTCAGTTTTGCATGATTAGAAGCCAAGCAAACTCTTCAGAATCAATGAAAAGAAGCTCTATTTTAATTTTATGAAAACAATCTGCAAACGGCATTCTTTTTGATAGTTTTCCATGAAATGTCAGGGCTGACTTTGGAAACAAGTTGTAAGAAGTCTTTAGACATTGGCAAAACCAGTATTTTCAAGGATGAAATTTACATATTTATATAAGGTCCTTATTGTAGTCATAATTATGGTTTCTAAATGAAAATGGAAATTCAGTAAAATTTTAACTACTAAAATATTTAGGCACTGATTAACTTAATCTCTCAGATGCCTTTTTCTACCACAGAAATGGTTATGCTGGGTATTTAGTTAAGAATGCTATCACAGGAACTAAAATATTTTAAGGTCCAGTATTTCTATTGGTAGCTTTTCCTCTATTTGTAATTAAAATTACTATTATTATGCCTATGTTTAATGAAAATCATGTCACTGTTTGCCTCTCTGTTGTTACTCCTTATGAGAAAACAGAAAATCTACACTAATAAATTTAAAATATATTACTGAAGTAATAAAGTGTGGAATGGTAGATGTCTTTCACAGTTCTATAGAAATGATGTGTCAAGAAGATACAAACTTTTTTCATTTTTTCACTCACAAAAGAAACTAGGTTAAAACTGGTTATTTCAAAACAAACAATATACTGATTACAAATGCAGGTAAATGTGTTCAGTATGATGACTCTATGGTTTCATCCTTATTTATTGAAAAGCAGAAAATTAAACTTTTATTATTTGTGTGAGCCGTCCATTAGAAACATGTTGCTATATAAATTATTTAAATAAATAAAATTAAAAATTAAATTCCTCAAGCATAGCAGCCACATTTCAAGTGATATGTGATCACATATGGCTAGAGGCTATCATATTGAATAGCATGAAAAAACATATCCGTAGTCACAGAAAGTTCTATTAGTCATTGTTAGTCCATATTTCAGACTTACTATCTCCCCATTAATACAAATTAGTAAGATTGAACTGTGGGCAAAACTATGAATTGAAGAACAAATAAATAAAATACTGAGTTTTCAATTTACAAGAGAGTTGATTCCGGATTCCTTCAATTTTCTGAGTAGGGGGGCAAGATGCTCCAGTTTAAAGAGCCTCAGATGATAGACAATTAGAAATACATTGTGGTGTGTTTACAAAGCACCCGTGTCTTTTTAAAATTTTGGGAAACTTTAGTGCAGGTTATTCTTTAGATAAATTAGTACCATTTTGCCCAAATTGCCCCTTACACAAACCCAGTAGCCAAAAAATGAAGTGTAAGCATGAGAAGCTATCAAAAAGAAATCTCAGGTTATCAATTATATAAGGAGATGACTGTGATAGCAAAGGACTAATATGATACAATTTCTAGGGACTGTTTTCAAAATTAATACTGTACTTAGTTGGTCTGAAAATACATACAAACTTGAACTTATCACATTAGTTGACTAGTTCCACATACTAGTTTAATTTGTGCAACAAGCTAAATAATAAAGAGGTAATATGCAAATTAACCACCATGACCTCGCACAAGATGGCCACCCCTGTGTGGTAACAAGATGGCCACCACAAGATGTCTGGCAAGGGAGGACAGTTCAGGGAGACCATGCCTACAGGGGAGGACAGCTAGGGGCAATCAAGCTAGCAGGGCAGCAGTTAGGTGTTGATCAGGTTAGCAAGGGAGTAGTTAGGGGGCGATCGGCCTGGCAAGCAGAAGCAAGTAGGGGTAATCAGGCAGGCAGGCAGGAAACCTAACAGTTGGGTGCACACAGTTCTAGATTATGAGAGGGTCTATACTGGCAGTCAGACATCTCCCGAGGGGTCCCAGATTGGAGAGGGTACAGAGACTAGGCTGAGGGACACTTTCCCCCAGTGCCTATAGTATAATTTTAAAAAATTGTAGCAGATTAATATTTCCATCAAAAATAATTTTTCATTGAGTTGTTTTCTTTTTAAAGAATTTACTCCCCATTTTTAAAGTTTGTTACTTTCTAATGGTACTGATAACTCTGGATTTATAATGTCATTCAGATACTACTAATATATAATACATATAATTTTTATCTATAAGCAACTTTTCTGTAAGTACTTACACACACACACACACACACACACACACACACACACACACACATTTCATTGATTTTTTTTACAGAGAGGAAGGGAGAGGGATAGAAAGTTAGAAACATGGATGAGAGAGAAACATTGATCAGCTGCCTCCTACACACCCCCTACTGGGGATATGCCCTCAACCAAGGTACATGGCCTTCATGGGAATCAAAGCTGGGACCCTTTAGTCTGCAGGCCAAAGCTCTATCCACTGAGCCAAGCTGGTTAGGGCTATATATAATATTTTTAAAGGGGGGAAAAAGCATCATTTTATTTTGAAATAAAACTATTAAGAAAAATAGCAATGTGACATCCTAACATTTTTAAAGAAATCAAAAACATTACATCTCTAGAGGAATGCAATTTAAGGGTCTGGGCTTCTTGCTTAGCTTTCATGAATTCAACCCTATACAATTACACTTCAAAGTACCCTGATTTATTTTTCTTCTTTAAAATTTTAAGTTATAAATAACCTTAATTTGAGAAGTATAGCACCAGATTTTCTTAAGTATTTTAAAATCAATTATTATTATTGGAGTTATCAATAAACAAAGAGTAAATTCATAAAATTTTAGCATTTTTTTCAAACTTCCAAGGTATTAAATTTGCACTAAAAGGCTAGTGATCCTCATTCTGTCTTCTATGAGTTTCAGTTTCTTTTACATAAATGATTGAGTTGATCTAGATGATCTCAAAGGTGCATTCCAGTCTTGGCATTTAATGTTTCTGTAAATAAATATTTACCTTAAAACAAGTAATATAAAAATACTATGGAAAGCAAAACACAAAAATTTGGTGAGTTGTTACCTTGTATGGGGAGGTAGAAGAAAAGGAAAAAGGATATAAATTTTTAATTATGTTTAAGTTCTTGAGATGCATAGTGAGTTCACTGGCATTTACTAGTATATTATTATATTTTAACTAGAGGCCTGGTGCATGAAATTCATGCACAGGGGAGGGGGTATTCCTTAGCCCAGCTTGCACCCTCTACAATCTGGGACATCCCTCTCACAATCCAGGATTGCTGGCTCCCAACTGCTCTCCTGCCTACCTTCCTGATTGCCCCTAACTGCTTCTGCGTGCCAGAATGATCACCCCAAACCATTCCCCTGCCAGCCTGGTCACTCCTAACTGTCCTCCCCTGCAGGCTCGATCACCTCCAACTGCCCTCCACTGCTAGCTCAGTCAACCCTAACTTCCCTCCACTGCTAGCTCAGTCACCCCTAACTTCCCTCCCTTGCCAGCCTGGTTGCCCCTAAGTGCCCTCCCATGCTGACTTGATTGCCCATAACTGGTCTCCCCTGCCAAACTGGTTGCCCCTAACTGACCTGTCCTGCAGGCCTTGTACCTCCAAATTTTCCTCCCCTGCAGGCCTGATAACCACAAACTGCCCTCCTCTACCCGCCTAGTCAACCATAACTACCCTCCCCTGAAGTCCTGATCTCCCCCAACTGCCCTCCCTTGCAGGCCTTGTCCCTCCCAACAGCCATCCCCTGCCATCTTGGTCACTCCTAACTGCCCTCCCCTGCCATCCTGGTGGCCCCCAACTGCCCTCCCCTGCAGGCCTGGTCAACCCTAACTGCCCTACCCTGCTGGCCTTATCACCACCAACTGTCCACCCCTATAGGCCTGGTGCCCCCAATTGCTCTCCCCTGTAGGCCTGGTCCCCCCCAACTGCCCTCCCTTGCAAGCCTTGTCCCTCCCAACTATCCTCCTCTACTTGCCTGATTGCCCACAGCTGCCCTCCTCTGAGAGCCCAGTCACCCATAACTGCCATCTCCTGCTAGCCTGCTCACCCACAACTGCCCTCTCCTGCAGGCCATCTTGCAGTGGCCATCTTGTGTCCACATGGGGGCAGCCATCTTTGACCACATGGGAGCAACCATCTAGTGTGTTGTAGTGACAGTCAATTTTCATATTAGGCTTTTGTTCCATAGGATTTTTACATATATGTTACAAATGTTTTTTTTCAAACATTTAAAAATATATCACAAAGGGGAAATACCCACAATGAGCTCTACTCCGTTTGGGTCTAAGAATGAAGTTATTTAATATTAGCATGTGCTACATAAATGTACAGGTCAAAACTTCTTTTAAGCTAATACTGATAGGAGAGGAGTAGTTGATGTGTCCAGATTGTCTAGAGTGCACAAAACTAGCTTGAAATACCTCTCATTTCCTTATGAGGTAGAAATCTTGTATTTTTATCAGTTTTCAAATAAGGCTAACCAAAATGCACAAGATTACTGATTTGTAATTTGGGCAATAAATCATTTTAATCCAGAAAAGATAAGCACTGAATAATCCCAAAGTTTATATCTACAATAATGTTACTTATTCTTTTAAGTTAAATACTTTAATAAGCAGGTATTGATATATAGCAAACCAGTCTAATCTGAACTTTTGACCATTCAGTTGCAGAAGTTCAAACCCAGCTATAAGGATACTCCAATAATATGAAGAAACCAAGATGGTGGCATAGGTAAGCATCTAAACTGATGCCTTGCACAACAATTTCAAAACTATAACTAAAAGACAGAAGGGACATCATCCATAATCACAGGAAAGCTGGCTGAGTGGAAATTTTACAAGTAGAAGGGAAGAAAAAAGCTCACAGAGACTCAGAAGAGCTGAAAAGTGCTGAGGTATGGAGATATGAGCACAGAGGGGAAGGGGGGCTGAGAACCTGGATGGCATTCTCTGGAGAGAGGGAGAAGGAAGCACCCAACTGCACTCAACCCTAGTTCTAGGCGAGACCCTGTGGACCAAGGCTCATACTGGGAAAGTCTGGACTGTCAGGTACAGAGAAAGGCACACAGAGACTTGGGGGAGCTGCGAAGGGCAGGGGTCTGGAGGCACACACATGAGTGCATGCAGAGGACTGACTGCTGAGGTTGCCACTGGCTTTCCCTAGTGGGAGGGAATCGGAAGCTCCTGACTGCACTGAACCCCAGTTACAACTGCACTGAACCCCAGTTCTGGGCAAGCCCCTGGGGACCAAGGCTCTTATGGAGGGAATCTGGACTATCAAGCAAAAACTTAGGGGATCCATAAAAGGCAGAGGTCTGGAGACATGCATGCTAGTGTGTGCAGAGAGGACAGACTGCTGAGGGTATTGCTGGCTTTCTTTAGCTGAAGGGAACTGGAAGCTCCTGACTGCACTGAACTCCATTTCTAGGTGAGAATCTGGGAATCCAAATTCATTGGGGGAGAAAGTGGACTGTCTGGCAATGGGCAAAACTCAAGGGTGACTTTCTCTCATTAGTGGTTGCCATAATTACTGAGGGACACTGAGATCCAGGGGCCTCACAGGACAGGGATGACCAGAAGCCAAGACTGTCTTCTCATCCCTGAGATTCCACCTCATCCAACCTGAGAACAGAGGCTTTTGCAATTTTGCAAGTCTTGTCTCATAACGCTGTCTCCAGCACAGAAGTTCTCCTGGCACAAACACAGCTGACCCTCACAGCCATCTGGCCTGGAGGTCAATTCCTCCTAGTGATACAAACAATAATTGAGACTTAACTACAACAAGGCTTACACACAGTCCACAACAGGGTGAACCAAGAGTGTCCACCTCAGGTAATTGGGGAGGCTGATCCACTGAGTAATATAGGACACCTAGCACATAAAACTACACTACCAACTCATGGAAGCAGCAAAAATGAAGAGACAAAGAAACAGATCACAAAGGAAAGAAACAGAGGGGAAAAAATGACTGGATATAGAATTCAAAACCACAGTTATAAGGTTTTTCAAGAATTTCCTAGAAAAGGCTGATAAATTTAGTGAGAAACTCAAGGATATGAAAAAGGACCAACTAGAAATTAAACATTCACTGACTGAAATAAAAACTATTATACAGAGATCCAAGAGCAGACTTGAGGATTGCAAGAATCAAGTCAAAGCTTTGAAATACAAAAAAGCAAAAACTCAACTGGAAAAGCAAAAAGAAGAAAGAATACAAAAATTTGAAGATAATGTAAGAAGCCTCTTGGACAACTTCAAGCATACCAACATTAGAATAATGGGGGTGCCAGAAAAAGAGAGAGAAAAAAATACTAAAAACATATTTGAAGAAATAATGACTCAAAACTCCCCCCACCTGGTGAGAGAAACAGACTTACAAGTGCAGGAAGTGCAAAAAACCCCAAACAAAAGTAATCCAAAGAGGACCACACCAAGACACATCATAATTAAAATGCCAAGAGCAAAAGACAAAGAGAATATTAAAATTATCAAAAGAAAAACAGTTAATTACCTACAAGGGAGCACCCATACCACTGTCAGCTGATTTCTCAACAGAAACTATGCAAGCCAGAAGGGAGTGGCAAGAAATATTCAAAGTGATGAACAGAAAGAACCTATAACCAAGGTTACTCTACCCAGCAAAGCTAGCATTCAGAATTGAAGATCAGATAAAGAGCTTCACAGATAAGAAAAAGCTAAAGGAGTTCATTACCACCAAACCAGTATTATATTAAATGCTGAAAGGTATTCTTTAAGAAGAAGAAGAAGTAAAAGATAAAGAAAAAATTATGAACAACAAATACATATCTATCAACAAGTGAATCTAAAAATCAAGTGAATTAGTAAAAATCTGAGGAATAGAATAAACTGGTGAATATAATAGAATCAGGGCATATAAATTGACTGGACTGATAATTCTCAGGAGGAAAGGGGTATAGGGAGTGCAGAAAGAGATTGGACAAAATCTTACAATGTTGAAATTGGTTTGACTCAGTGTATAGAGCATCGGCCTGTGGACTGAAAGGTCCTAGGTTTGATTCCGGTCAAGGGCATGTACCTTGGTTGTGGTCGCATCTCCAGAAGGGGCTGTGCAAGAGGCAGCTGATCGATGATTCTCTCTCATCGATGTTTCTATCTCTCTATCCCTCTCTCTTCCTCTCTGTAAAAAATCAATAAAATATATATTTTTAAAAATCTTATACCTATGGATGAGGACAATTGGTTGGGGTAAGGGCAAAGGGTGTGGTGGGAACCAGGTGAAGGGAAGCTATGGGGGGGGGAGGAGAAACAATTGTAATAATCTGAACATTAAAGATTTAATAAATTTTAAAAAAAGGATACACCAATAAAATCAATTCAAGATAGAAAAAGCTCAACAGTGGAGCTTTTATAGTCTTCTTTTCTTTGATGATACTTGGACATTTATGGTTTCTAAATTTTCAATCACTACATATTTTCTGAGCCTAGTAAAGTACAATGAATTTTTACTTCCAAAGTTGTCTTGAAAGATGACTTGTAAATAAGAGTAATAAACAATACACTCTGAATGTACATGGGAAAATGAAACAATGATGAATTTGGCTCTAAATGACAGAACAAAGATAAGAGCAAAGGTTTGCAATAAGTCTTTAGAGTTAGGGAATTATATTGAGAACAAAAATATCAAAAGATTCCTCCTCTATAATATGTTGGTGTCAAAGTTAATATGCTAATACTAGTCTAAATATTACTAAATAATGCTTTTTTAGTACAATGCATGAATTTTAATAGATAACTTAATGTTGAATATAGCTGATCTTATTATCATTCACATATATATGTTTAGGATCACTGAGAACTGCACTACTAGAAAGTAATTCATTTCCAGCTTCATTTAATATGTTTTATTCTGATAGAGTAGATATTATTTACAGAGGTTTTTGTCTCTGTATCAAATAAAATGCAATTGTTATGGCATTACAATCAAGGGAACAGTTCAATGCAAGTGAATACACATTAAGAATTTGGACTATGAGGCCATTACTATTGACATCTATAATATATCTTTTTGAAAACACCCCATTGCCATTTATTTCTCTCACTAGTAACTCCATCTGCACCAAATGTCTACATAGTACTGACTATTCAGAAACAAAAATATATCTGAGGCACATTAAGGGGTAAATTATGTCTTGGTTAGCTTGGTCAGGATAACATTGTCCATATCCTATTCAATTTCATGTTATAAATAAGAAGAGAAACAACAAATTATTTTTTTATCCTCACCGGATTCAAATAAATAAATAAATAAACTATGGATAATCCTCAAAAAATTAAGAATAGAGTTACCATATGACCCAGCAGTCCCTCTTTTGTATATCTACCCTAAAAAATTGAAAACATTAATTGAGAAGGATATATGCACCCCCTTTGCTCATTGCAACATTATTCATGGAGGCCAACATGAAAACAACCAAAGCACCCTTCAATAGATGACTGGATAAAGAAGATATGGTACATATATGCAATGAAATACTATCTAGTCATATGAAAAGATGAAATACAGCCATTTTAGTAACATAGATGATCTTTAAAATATCACACCAAGCAGAATATCAGACAGAAAGAAAAGGACTATTATTTCCTTCATATCTGGGATATAAAATTGAATGCAACAAATAAATAAAACAAACAAACAAAACTCATAGACACAGGTAATAGTATGGAGGTTACCACAAGGAAGGTGGCAGGGTATAAGGAAAGGGTAAAGGGGGTCAAATACATGCTGACAAAAGAAGATTTGACTTTGGGTTGTGGGCATACAAAGCAAGATGATGTATTATAGAATTGTACACTTGTAACATATATAATCTTATTAATGAATGTCTCCCCAATAAATTTAATTTAAAAAATTGAAAAACTACTGAAGAGGGGAAAATAGTTTCTAGTGATATATCAATATGGGTTAATATCCAAAATATAAAAAAAAACTTATGCAACTGAACATCAAGAAATCAATGATGCATTTTTTTAAAAAAAGCAAGAGGACCTGAATACATATTTCTACAAAGAGTACACACAGATAGCCAACAGGCACATAAAAAATTCTAGAGATATTTAATTATCAGGGAAATCCAAATCAAAATCACAATGAGATATCACCTCACACCTGTCAGAATGGCTACCCTCAACAAACAGAATGTCAATTGTGGGGAGGGAGAAGACATATATACTACTATTTGTAATACTTTAAACAATTAAAAAAGAAGAAGAAACAACAAAGAACATGTATTGGCAAGGATGTTGAAGAAAGGGAAACGTGCACTGTTGATGGGATTGTAAACTAGTACAACCATAATATAAAACAGTATGAAGACTCCTCAAACCTTTTTAAAATAGAACTACTACATGACCCAGAATTTCCACTTCTGTGTATATAACCAAAAAATAGAAAGTGCAAATTTAAAAAGATATATGCCCTTCTATTTTTACTGCAGCATTGTTGGCAATAGACAAGATATGGAAGCAACCTAAGTGTTCATTGATAATGGCTAAAGATGCGGCATGCATATACAGGAATTAGCAAAAATAGGTTTACAGTCATGAGCACATGAAACACAGGGTTTATTAATTATTTATTATAGTATTTATGTATATTAATTAATTACATAATGATAATTATAATTATATAATATAAATTATTTATTATAGTATTTATTTATATTATTTCTCATATTATTGTTGTTGTTGTTATTATTATATCACATCCTTAATTATGATTTATCTTTTAAGTAATGGTGGTCAGTAATTTAACTTACTTTTGTCCACACCTGTACAATGGGATATTGCTCAGCCTTAAAAAAAAATGAATTCTTGACATTTACAACAACATGGATGGACCTCCCAGAGTGGGAATGGCTGTGGATGGGGGTCAATTGGGGAAAAAGGAGACATATGTAAAACTTTGGACAATGAAAAAAAAAATTCAAATTCCAACTTCAAGAAAAACCATAGATGGACCTACAGAGTATTATGTTAAGTGAAATTAGTTGGACAGAGAAAGACAAATACAGTATGATTTCACTTATATGTTGAATCTGTAAAACAAAACAAATGAACAATCAAAATAAAATAAAAACACACTCATAAATAGAATAAATTGATGGGGTTGAGGGAGGGGAATCAGAAAATCTAAAGAAGATTGAGAAGTACAAATTTTCAGATTAAAAATGTCACTGGAATGTAATATACAACATAAGAAATGTAGTCAATAATATCACAATAATTATGTAAGATGACAGATGGTTATTGGACTAATTGTGGTAATCACTTTGTAAGGAACATAAATGTTGATTCACTGTTTTTTATACCTGAAATTAACATAATGTTGTATGCCAACAATAATTGAAATTTTTAAAAAATGAATGTCAAATGTTTTAAGTAATTTAAAATATTTGGAAATGGGCTTATCAGTCATATAAAAATGATTAACAATTTTCCATTATATTACGAAATATTTTAAACTACTAAATGACATTCCAATAGCTAGTGGGTATTTAAGGCATATTATTGTTATTTCTGGCAATAACATGTGTCATGTTAAGAGATAGCTAAATTTTCCAACTACTCTGTGAATTCTTTTTATTCAAGACATTTTGTGTTTCTAACATCTCTAAGCACAGTAAGTAGCAAATATAAATGTAAATCAATATATTGGTAAAACAAATCAATAAAGAAAATTTTAATTTCTAAAAAAATAAGACAGCTAGATTTGCAGTATGTCCTATATTATAATAATCCATAGGACTCTCAATGTAAAATATAGAATACAATGGTACTTTACATAATCAGCATTCAGTAAATATTTATTGAGAACCTACTATGTGTCAGGAACACCCATTGAAGTTTATATAACTGATCTATTTTTTTAATATATTTTTCATGCCAACTTTATGTAAGACATTATTCTAGGCTAAGGAACATAAAAAAGGAAACTAGACAATTAGCATGTTGATGCATAATTATAAGGAAGTTTCTAATCCTATTTAATAAAATAGTAATATGCAAATTAACCATCACTGCACTACACCCACAAACCATACCCACCAACCAATCAGGAGCGAATATGCAAATAAACCCAAACAAGATGGCTACAGACACAGAGAGCAGGAGGGAGGCTTGGGTTTCCCCCGCAATGGAGGAAGCCAAGCTTTCCACCTGCCCTTGCTGGCCTAGGCCTCCACTCAAGGCTACAAAGTTTCAATGATAAAAGAGAAAAATCCAAACAGAAATGGCGGCAGCCACAGAGATGGAAGAGCAGGAGGCTAGGGTTGCCCCTGGTGATGGAAGAAGCCGTTTTCCACACACCCTGTCAGGCCCAGGCTTTCACCTAAGGCTACAAAGTTTCAATTATAGAAGCTACATAAATCCCAACAGAAATGGCTGCCACCACAGAGCCAGTAGAAGGCTTAGCTCAGCTCTAGGCTACAATGTTTCAATTGTACAGATAAATAAACCCCAGATAGCAGGGCCTCCACTTTGGTCACTAGGGGGTGTGGCCAGCTTGAAAACCACCACAGACCCCTGACTCAGGCTGCCCCATGCCCCAAAGGAACCCCCACTCTAATCTGGGACATCCTTCCAGGAAAACCAACTGGCTCCCACCAGCTCTATCCTATCTAATAAATGCCAACTTTATGTAAGTCAGTATTCTAGGCTAAGGAATAGATGGCCTCTATCCTATCTAATAAAAGAGTAATATACAGATTGACCATCACTCCAACACACAAGTTGGCTGCCCCATGTTGTCAAAGATCCTGCCCCCATGTGGACACAAGATGGCCACCACAAGATGGCCAGCAGGGGAGGGCAGTTGGGAGGGACCAGGCCTGCAAGGGAAGGAAGTTGTGGGTGATCAGGCCAGCAGGGGAGGGAAATTAGGGGTGACCAAGTTGGAAGAGGAGGGAAGTTGGGAGTAAACAGGCCTGCAGGGGAGGGCAGTTAGGGGCAAATGGGCTGGCAGGGGAGCAGTTAGGCATCATTCAGGCTAGCTGAGGAGCTGTTAAGGGTTGATCAGGCGGGCAACCAGAGGTAGTTAGGGGCAATCAGGAAGGAACGCAGGCAAGCATTTGGGAGCCAGCAGTCCTGGATTGTGAGAAGGATGTCTGACTGCCTGTTTACGTCTGATCCAGATGAAGGGTCCCAGATTGGTGAGGATGCAGGCTGGGCTGAGGGACACCCCCCATGCACGAATTTGGTGCACCAGGCCTCCAGTATTTCATAATGAAGCAGCTACAATCTCTTAGCTACTGATACACTGGAGCTTATGTAAGTCATTTTATTCACCCATATAGCTAACAGGTTATGTGTAAAAATAACAAAGACCTTAATTTTTAAAAGTAGGGAAATAAAATCTAATGGAAACCTGCAATACAAATATGGTGCTGTTTGCAACGTATTGTTACAGGGAAGGTAAAGTGCTTGATTTTAATCTTAAGAAACAAGGATTTAAAATTGTTGCTTTGTCACTGATATGGTGTTTGATTTATTTTGCAAGAAATAAAGTGACAGTCCTATGTTTAATGAAAAAATATTGTAGTAAGCATAGTAAATAAATTATCCTGTTCACCATCTCTGAATTGAAACCTACTCCATTGCTTTACAATGTGACCAAAGTCAGGAACCCAGAGTTTGGGAAAATTTCAATTCTAATTACATTGTGTTCTTAACCATTATGAAGTCAGCAATAATTATTAACCTGTGTATTGATGGAACCATATCCATTCTCTATTTAATTTTTTACAAAATGAGCTATATTGCCATGGAAGAATGTTGGTTTTGGAGTTAAAAGTAATATATTTGAACATATACTATCTCTTTGAACTTTACCAGATCTCTGAGCCTCTTTGAACTTTGGTTTCTTCAATTACCAGACAGGGATAATGATAGTGCCTGTGCTACTTAGTTTACAGGATTTTGTGATAATCAAAGGCAACAAATGGGTGTGAAGCTGCTTTACAAACTAAATTGCTAAACAGATTGGAGCTAACTAAGAAATTACTCATTTTTTTTCTCTTTTGCCAAGTCTTGGATCTACTAAAAAGAGAAGAATACATAAATTAGGAAGCAAAGAATTGTAGTAATACCCAAATTTATCATTATGTACTATTAATAAAAATCTCCAAGGAAGTGTCCAAGCATTCTTACTATCATAAATGACAATAATGCATGAGTTTTGAAAGGAATATGAAACCTAGCCATAATACATTTAATTTCTTTGCAAGTCTTTGTGTGGTTCTTAGGGTCCATTAGCATTATATTTAAAATACCTCATACCTGTAAACATTACTAAACTTTAGTGACAAAAATGATTTGTGACTAGAATTTAATGACAATGAAGAATATGATGTACTGAATAGCTCTTGCATTCAGTCTGTTCACCATTTAAATTGTTTGTTTGAATATAAAATTGTGCTTGTAACACAGTATTAATTATTTGGTATAATCAAACTAACATATAATGCAAGGTTCAATGATAGGATCTCCGTCACTTAATTAAACTTCTTTACCCAAACTTTGCAATAATATTCAAAAATCATTATCAGGAATAAATTAAAAAATCTAAAACACTTGTTTCCTAAAATTAAAAACAAAGTGCATGCACTTTCTCTCCCTCACTGCAATATATTGACAGTAACACTAAAGTACTGGAAATTTTTATTAGATATTACTTTTCTCCTTTTTAAAATTGATTTCTTTGTTCCTTGCACACATTTCCTGTCGATAATATGAAAAACTATATAGATTTAGAAAGACAGTGGTCTCAGTGTAGCATGTTTCATATTATTATTCCAGTATCATCTGTTACAAAGACCAATTCCCACATCTAATTACAAACAGGATTTCAGAGTCATTAAACAAAATACATATCCATTAGTGCTGCTGTAAGAAGATAGGGGGAAAATGAAGATTAGTTCATGTTGCATCTCTGTTTCTCAAGCTTTGAAGATTTGGATCTATGCACTTAGAGACTATAAACGTTAAAAGATCAGCAAGATGATAGATATGTGAAAATGCTCCACTCTAAACAGTTTGTCTGTGGCTCTTACATTTTGTCATGAGATTTGTTGCACCGTCTTTAATTCTTATAGTAAATATAGCACAAAACTGAAATGTCCCTTCATGATTACATGGCAGGTGCCTGGAGGTATTTACCTTGTGCTCTAAAAAGACATGTTCCTTATACTTTAGAGTAAATTTGGTACAGAAAAGCTTATATATGAAAATGGATTACTTGCAAGTAAGTAGGCAATGTTGATTCAATGAGACAAAATTCTTTTTTGTTATGAGAACACAGTACTAGTTCTTAGAATGGAAGGAAGATTATAGACTAGATAAATCAAGTAAAGTAGATCATGCAATATGCCTAAATGGCTGATATACAAACTATGAGGTGTATGTTTTCCTTTAATGATGAATTTCTGATTAATGCATCTAGGGAACACTATACCCTAAAGCACTGCTGAATGACTGAGGTATACAATATATTGTACTTTATTTAGTTACAACTTTTCTTATGGAAAGTCTGTTCAGGTAGACTGAAGAGAGCTTCAAAGAGTTTTTGTTCATAGTATATTGAGTCATGTAACTAAAGGAAACTGGAGCTATTCTAAACTGAAGGTAGATAAATATAATTTACCCAGTCGTACAGACAAAAAAGAGAGAATCCTTCTCATTTGAGTTTTAGCTTTTTCAAGAACAATGAATGAACCCAATTCTTCCAATATATATTAGATTATTACTTTTACCCTTTTATTATGGGTAGAGGTTTTTGGACAAGGGCCACTTTCAGTGTGTACTGTTGAGATGCATTACATAGCAATTCAGTATTATCCATACAAAGAAGATGTTACATTAGAAGTCCGGCACAGAGTGTAGAGTTGACAATAAAACCATATCTGGATTACTAGTCTCCTAAAATTCATTTATAGGCCATCTCTGAACTAACTAGCTACCTTTACCTATATATGAAACATGTGTCTCTCCCCCTTATAAAATTAGATTCCTATAACTAACCTCTTATCATGTGCACCAAGGTCAATTACCACAGCTGAAAATTTTCTTAAAAGTCAGCTGATTCCACTTCATATTTTTATACATCAAAAAGAGGTAGAAGAAGAGAATTGCTTAAGGTTTCACAGATAATTCTAGGCAGAAGTGGTTCTAGAAACTGGATTTCCTAGCATCTAACAATCAGCTGGCTTCCTCTGCAACTTTCCCATTAAATCTAAAATGCACCCTCTTATTTTACCTCATTCCCAAACAATCTTGACAGTTGTTGCTTTTTGTTTTTGTTTGTTTTTTTCACTTGAGGAAAGGATTTCAGCCTTATCAGTTATCTGTAATCAACATAACTATTTCATATAGTGCAGCATGTACCAAATTCATTTTCATAAATAACTATAACAGACAACGATAGAATCTAAAATAGAAAAATAATCAGTAATCCTTCCTAGGAGGTACATCTTTCTCATCTTCTCTTTTCTCTCTCTCTCTCTCACAGACCTTGAGAAACAATACTACAATATATGAAATGCCTTTGTTAATATATCTGGTAGATCATTAAAAAGGTAGACACAATCAGACTGGGAGTGAAAAAAAAAACTTTAGTAAAGTGGAAAATGAAGGGATAGAATTAGAAAACATCAAGGGACAAAAGAAGATGGGGAAAAGGGGAGGAAATGGAGACATGTGTGACAGTGTCAAAAATGAAAACATCTTTTCTATACATTACCCCTATTCATTATTTTTTAAAATATATTTTATTGATATTTTACAGAGAGGAAAGGAGAGAGATAGAGAGCTAGAAACGTTGATGAGAGAGAAACATTGACCAGCTGCCTCTTGCACACCCCCTACCGGGGATGTGCCCGCAACCAATGTACATGCCCTTAACCGGAATCGAACCCAGGACCTTCCAGTCCACAGACCGATGCTCTACCACTGAGCCAAACCGGTTTTGGCACCCCTATTCATTATTGCCAGAAGGATTATAATTTTCTAACAAAGTAATATGCAATTTTAAATTGGAACACTGCATTAGAAATACAACCCTAAAAGAGATCTGTACAGACTTTTCTAGAATACAAATGACAATAAAAATCTTAATTTCCAATTCTAGGTCATTACTCCTCTTCAATTAGTTATGTGCTTTTTCCTTCATTGACTATAAATTAGCTAATATGAAATAGAAGATATTTATTATTTTCTGTCATAAAAAAATTAAGCAGTTATAAATACATAGCTACTACCATGGTGGCTGGTACCATGGATCTGTCTCTCGTCCAGTGGAGTGAGCTAGGTCCTCCCTGGAGAAGAAACCTGGGTTCCTCAAGATATGTGATTAGTGCCAGGGAACTGTCAGAAGGATAGGGGATCTCTAGGCCGGTACTGGGATCACGGAGGCAGAGGCTACCAAGGAGATAGAACTGAACCTCACATCACCCTGCTTGGCCTCAGAGGATGGCTGGTTAGCCAGAGATGGGTAAGATTCCTCAGGGAAGGAATAACCTAAGACAGGCACAGTCACAGAGGTGCCATCATGAGAGAACTTGGGGGTCAACTGAGGTGGGGCACAGACCCTCAACCCCCCAACTTTGCAAGGGCCTGAACCCTCACCCCCGCTGAAGGAAGTCTCCTGCCCCCATGGCTGCTTCGTTTCCATGCCCAGCTCAAATCAGGACCCAGGTAACAGACAGAGACTTGGCTGACAGCAGCTGCCCTCTCACTGCAACAAGGATTGTTTGAATTGTCTTTTACCCATGGTGTGGAGAAGTGGGTTTTTGATACCTAAATGCAACCTAGTACCAGCAATGCTCAGGGCATACTCAAGAAGGCAAGTAATCATTCTCACTAATATTTACAGGGTAAAATAAGATTGTTGTTAGAGTATTAAATTTAACAGTAAAATAGTAGTCAAGTTTTCAGACTAATTTATGTTGGCTAATTGAAATAAACAAATATTCTAGAAAAAAAATTAATTGTACTGGACAAAAAGCTGGTCCTAAAGTGTTAACTAAAATTTTTATTGGTAGATTATCTCATGGTAAAATTATGTAACATGTAATGAACCTATAGCAGTCATATTTTAGTGCAAAAAATTAAAATTTAAAGGCTATAAACTACAATATAAAATTTCTAAAAGCCTCTTAATATTTAAATTAAAAAGGGGGGGTTGTAGAAGAATATTATGTAAGGAAAAATATCCTGTAAGTAAATTACATCTAGAAAATTTTTCTTTAGAAAATTAACTTTCATTTGTAATGCTAACAGCAAGACACCCATGGAAAAAAACAACCACCTGGTGTCAAAACAAGCCAAAGTAAAATCGTTTGGGCAAAAAAATGAAAAAAAAAAAGATCCCAAGTAAAATTTATAGAAAATATTCCTTTATTAACTTTTGGTCCAGAATTTGTTGGTATATTTTCATAAAACAACTCCAAGACCATGTGGATTCCTGCAACAGAGAGGAATTGACAGGACTGTTCCAGCCATGAAGACAGAAGAGCAATAGTCCAGAGATGGAAGATGCTGATGACACCTTGCCATATTAGCATACAGCAGCTATGCATCACTGCAGGTTGCTCAGGACCAAACCAGAGAGGATCGGACCTGAATTGCCACCATTTGTCCACCATCCAGAACTGAAATATCATTGCTGACATGTACACATAAGAAACTGTTTGACACTAAATTTGGACTCAAAAGAACATTGGCCCAGAATGAAACACACTACAGACTGATACATTTGCCTCCCAGCATAACCATTATTGCTTGTCTCATTTTTGGTTCTTATAAGTGTATTTCTTGTATCAAATAATCTCACTCATCTAGGGGAAATAATGAGCAACATAAACTGAAGAAGAAAAACAGACCCAGAGACAAGGAAGCATCAATCAGACTGTCAAACCGGAGAAGGAAGGTAGGGAAGGGTGGGGCGAAGGGTGAGAGATCAACCAAAGGACTTGTATACATGCATATAAGCCTAACCAGTGGTCACGGAAAATGGGGGGAGGGGGGAGGAGGGGCATGTGTGGGGAGGGGTTTAGGATGGGAATGGGGGGGGATGAGGACAAATATGTGATACCTTAATCAATAAAGAAATTTAAAATAATAAAATTTTAAAAAAATTAAAAGGTAGGGGTGTAAAGTAGTATAGAAAACACATTGGGCTCACTTGACTGAAAACATAAGGTTTTATCCCTATTACCAGTAGCTTTCTCTTGTTGTAAGACTGTGTAACCTTAAGGAAAGTACTGTATATGTTTGTGGCATTCTTTTCTTTTCTATGATAACAGAAAGAATATTAGTTTCTTACTTGCTTTATAGGAATAATATAAGGGCATGAGGAGGTCAAGTACAATATTTTGGCACTAAGATACTAGAGATAAAGCCATTGTGTACTTAATAGAATTATTTTAAATTCTGATATGTATAGTCTGTATGCTCATTTTTATATTAGTAAAAAATAAAACTTTTCATGTTTTTAAATAATGTGGTAAAAGCACCACTAAAAAATCATTTCCTCCTGTTTGTTGAAAGCAAAATGGGTCAGAAATTATTTATGTGATAAATGTATAAATATAATACCTACCTTAACAACCCAAAACACTCCTAGAAAACTTGCGCAGCACTCACGGAGAAGAAAAAGCTGTCTTTCTTTGGTCTTGTCATCTTTATTCTAACACTAAAATAAAACTCTAGACATTTTACTTTTTTAGAATAAAATACCTATGTCTTTTGCCTTTTGAAGCACTTGAAAATTTAAAAGAGAAAAACTAAAAAATGCTGACCGGGTAATAGCTGACTATTCATGGTGGGTGTAGAACATGAAAGGTTACAATATGGATCTGTGCCTATGCGTTTCTTTTCAACTTGAGAAGCATCCTTCTGCTTCTGCTAACTCGACAATCATACAGCTGACAGATTTCTGGTTTTCTAAATAATGCATGGGCTTTTCTTTTAACGTGTCAGTGCAAAAGTATCAATTCAGCCCCAGTGTTGTTCATGATGCTGATTTGACTTGACAGCATTCCATTAAACCAATGAGTTTTCTCCCCTCCTGATGGTTCCTTAAATATTCCTTTGAGTGATGTATTTGTTGTGTTTTAAACAGATTGTGAAGGATGTTTGCATTTCTGAGAAAACTCCATGGCAGGTACATTTAGAAAAAAGAAGGTACAATAAAACTTTACAACAGAACACTGTTCCCCATTCTCTTAATTCCTCAAACATCAACCTTTTTCCACCACCACCCCCCCCCACACACAAAGGTCTATACTCAAAACATTTGAACTACCTAAGGAAATATCATTGACATATTTAGTACTCTTTGATATCTATCTTGGGAAAGCAAAACCCCTTTCTATTAAATTATGCGTGTTAACTTCAGAACCTACACAAAGAAAACAAATGCTTTGTTCCATTGTCAATTCTTTATGGAAGCAGATATAGGCTCCAGCAGAATGCACTGATGTTCTATTGATTAGGTCCCAGCAGGACAAAACTGGCTAAAAGCCAGGAAGTTTGAAGAAAAGAACACTTGTGCTCTATTTTTATAAATCATACATTTTTCATAGAAGCTGCTGCTCCATAAAATGCAAAAGTTGAGCATTTGGAAAAAAAAGGATTTTTGCCTCCTGGTTAAAACTGATTTAGATGCAAATAAGTCCTATAGGTTTCTTTGATAATTTCTGCCAGCTATTTAAGATAAATATTGGGATCTTATAATGATCACTTACAGGAGGTACTTGTAAACATTTATGACCCAGCTAGAGAGGTCTGACAATTAGATTCATATAGAAAAAAAATCTGGTCTAGGAATGCATGAGGTTATGTACACATGAACTCTAATTGCAAATGGAGAATAATCCTTGTGAAGTGACTTTCACTTTTTTTCCCTTTTGACAAGAGAAGTGTCTTAAACAAAATTTATGAAAAAAAACCTTCTTTGTGAAGTGTGCATTCAGAAAAGAATGAGGTAAGCTGTGAATCAGCAGAGTAAGTGTTTGGGCACCTAACCTTCAATTCTCTTTATTCCTGTTTGTACATTAAGCTTTGTCCAGAGAACACCTACCTCTCATCAGCACCAACTTTCAAACTTTCATTTACACTGAGATATAAACAATTGACAGGAGTGAAAATTATAATACCCTGGGGAACTTTGAAATTAACTTTATACTTCAAATTATACAGGTACTAGGAGAGTTGGAAATGGCAGAAACACTGAATTCTCAGAATATATGAAATCATATTACTTACGATAAGGCCAGTTCTGATGAAGTGCCTTATATTACTTGATGAATTGAATCCAATTTTGTTAAATGAAACATGCCCATCAATAATCTATGTCCAATCAATGTCCCTTATGTAGTCAGAAACTAAAACTCTCACAAAGTAAAATAAATATTTGCTACACAGTGGATGCTTAGATCAAGTTACTATATACAGTTTCTAACCTGAGAGCTAGTGATCTTAACTGAGATTTCTAGAACATTTATCCAACTATACTCTTCTTTTATTTCTGGAGAACTACTGATTTTCATTGTGTGTACTCAGGTTTTGTTTGTTCATTTGCTCTATATTTTACCGCTTAACTATCTATCATCTATCTATATCTATCTATCTATCTATCTATCTATCTATCTATCTATCATCTATCTATCTATCTATCTATCATCTATCAACGCATAAGTGACCTTTCAACCATTTGAACATTGACCAGTAGCCATGACACACACTGACCACCAGAGGGCAGATGCTTAATGCACAGGCATGGAATATTGGAACAGACTGATGAATCTCAGAAGGAAGGGAGGAGGGTGGGAAGAGATTAATCAAAGATCTTGTATGGCCTGTGGGGATCGGGCCAAACCTCAGATTGTGAGATGGCACAGGCCAGGCTGAGGGACCCCACTGGTGCATGAATCCATGAACTGAGCCTCCAGTTTATTAATGCAATTTAAATAGAAATACATTGAGGATATTCTGAAATTAGTCATCTTATATATAAGCATTATCCATTTATCATATATATATATATAATTATATACAGATAAAGACTATATGTGTGTGTGATACACAAATATGAATGTGTGTTTAGTTTTTGGAAGGATAATTTCCTTGATAGAGCTCTTTGTAACTGTTATATGTTTTAATATTCAGGCTTAATTTTCCACAATAGGCCAGTAGAGAAAGGAAAAGTCCTAAACGAATATAATAGCTATCTTGAGAATATACTCAAATCCATGAATAATGAATATTAAGATATTTCAGTCAGTGATAAACACCCCAATATATTATTTATTCTCACCTGGTGTTCATGTTCATGTTATTTTGGCAAGAATTTTTTTCACAAACATTCCCCAATCCCTGGAGTCAAATACACAGGCCTATATCCCTGCTAACAATGCTCTTCTCATTATTTAACCTTGTTATCTCGAAATAATTTTACCTCCATCTTTGACCAGTAGCCAAAGTTTAAAATGCCAGGCTACTTTGAGAAAGATTGCATCTACAAGAACATTGCTTTTAATGAAAGTACTGTTATGATGAGCCTTTTGTGGTACCATTTATTTTCCTGTTGTGTATTGTTATACCATATTCTTTAGAGAAGTTATAGGTTAATCCCTCTACATCAACTAAAATATCATATTTCACTTCTTAAATTTATTTAAAGTCACAACCTTTGCTCTTATTAACATTTTTGGGACACTGGAGTTTTGGCTACTTAGCAAGATCAACTAGCCTCTGAAAAGGAGATTTCTAATATTTGGAATGTCATGAAATATATATAACAAAACTATAGAGTGCAGAGTACCCAGGAAATGTATGACAAATTAAAACTTAATTTTGTAATCCAATCTGTGGTTATGTAATCCATAATGTTCATATTGGAAATATAAAATGTTGCAACCACTTTGTAAACACAGTTACCGGTTAACCCAAAATTTCCACTTCCAGGCATGTATCCAAGAGAAATAAAAACATATGTTCACGTAACAATCTGTACATAGAACATTGATAGCAGAATTATTTATAATAGCCAAAAAGCATCAAAAACCCAAGTGTCTATCAACAGATGAATGGGAAAACAAAATGTAGTATATTTATAAAGTTATATTCATATGATGGAACATTATTTGGGCATTAAAAGGAACAAAGTACTGATGAATGCTACAATACGGATGAACCTTGAAAACATGTCAAATTACAGAAGCCAGCTATGAAAGGTCACTTTTTGTATAATTCCATTTATATGAAACATCTAAAATAAGTACATCCATAGAAACCACATAAAGCATTAGCAGATTAGTGATTACCAGGGAATTGGGAGGAAACGGGGAGTTACCCCTAATGGATAGAGTTTCTTTTAGGTGTAATGAACAATTTCTGAAATAAGGTAATGGTGATAGCTGCACAAATGTATCAATATACTAAAACCACTGAATTACACACTTTAAATAAGTAAATTTTTTATGTAAATTATACTTTAGTAAAACTCATGACAAATTCATTTTGTACCAATATGGATGAAACTTGATGGCATTATGCTAAGTGAAGTAAGACGTAGATAAGACAAATACCATATGATCTCAACTTTATGTAGATTTTAAAAACAGGAAACAAAAAAATATAAGCTAATAAATATTGAGCACAGATTGGTGGTTTCCAGAGTCAGAGGAGAGGGGCAAAATGGGTGAAAGGAGTCAAAAGGAGTACAAACATTCTTTATACAATAAATCAGTCATGAAGATGCAATGCACTGCATAGTGATTATGGTTAATTAGAGGTCTGCTTTACGAATTCGTGCATGGGTGGGTCTGGCCCAGTTAGGGGCCAATTGGGCTTGGCCAGCCATGGGGAGGGCACATGGGAGGTTTGCCGGCTGGCCCCACCCCCAATCAGGGTGGGGGGTTAATAATGGGTGGAACCAGCTATGGGAGGAGCCATGGGCAGTTGGCTATCCCACCCCACCCCCTGGTTGAACTCCTGGTTGAGGGGACAATTTGTATATTAGCCTTTTATTATACATTGAATAAGAAAATAAATCTTAAAAGTTCTCATCATGCTTGGCTGACATGGCTCACTGGTTGTGCACAGACCTATGAACCAGGAGGTCAGTTTGATTCCTGGTCTTTGGGCTCAATCCCCTGTGGGGGAAGAGGGGCATGCAGGAGGCAGCCAATCAATGATTCTCTCTAAATATTGATATTTCTATCTCTCTCTCCCCCTTCCTCTCTGAAATCAATACTATATATATATATATATATATATATATATATATATATATATATTAATTTTTTCTCATCATAAAAAAAACAATGTTGTAAATATGTATGCTGATGAATATTGACTAGATTTATTGTGGTGATCATTTTGCAATGCACACAAATATTACATCATTATGTTATACACTTGAAATCAATATGATGTTACATATCAATTATACTTCAACTAAAAAGGTTAGATTATTCTGTTTTCTAGTAAAAAAAAGTGCATAAAAGAGTATTTATGGGTGATAGACTAACACTAAATTGTGCTACAAAGTGAAAGAAACCTTCTAAATAATTGCTTTCAAAATCGTGTCTGTATACTAAAAACTTTGCTTGAAAGACTAAAAAATAATAAAAGAACAAGAAAATCACTGTGGCCCAGCCAGTGTGGCTCAGTGCTTGAGTGTCATGGTTCAATTCCCAGTCAGGGCATATGCCTGTGTTGCTGGCTGGATTCCCAGTGTAGGGCATGCAAGAGGCAGCCAATCAATTATTCTCTCTCATCATGGATGTTTTTCTCTATATATCCATCTCCCTTTCTCCCTGAAAGCAATAAAAAAATATATATATATTTTAAAATCACTTTGGATTCTAGAAAACTTTAAAATGTTCCAATAAAGACACATACATTGATTGAATTTGGGTTCAATACATGCAATAGGTTCACTATATACACTAGTCATGTTATTACTGCAATAATGTTAATATCCAATTGTCATAGAACCATAGAGAGAGTTTTAAAAAAAAAGTAGTGATTATTTCCAATCCAATTCCCTTACACTAATATCCTCACTAAATATGAAAATTATTTAAATGTGGAAAATGCTTAATATGCCCAACTCTATAATAACTGTATTTTATAAAGGAAATAGGAACAATCATGATAGTGCATAATGAATATTACTTTAACTTTTATATATACAAATACTCATAAAAGGCAGATATATGCTTTAAATCAGCTTTTGAAATCTGGCACTGTAATTTTCTTAAATTACTATTGAGTTTTTTGTTATGTTCTACTTAATTCACAAATGACCTTTTCTAGAATGATAAAATATAGTAATAGTCAGCTATTATAAACTCTATTTGTGAATACAACCTCCTAAGTAACATATATAATTCATTTGTGATAATTTCTCCAAAAGTTTTATAGAATGGAATTAAAATTCTATTTTTCTAGGTCCAGTTTAAGAATCTTTGCTCACATTTTTCTTTTCTATTATTTTCAATTGTTTTCATTTAATCTCTAAGGAAAACATGTGTTTCCTAGAAGATACTACAAATCAATTTGTAAACACCTTGAAGAGAGCGATATACTGGGTAAAACTCAACATGGCTTCCTAAAGATCAAGTCTTGTCAGACCAATCTAATCTCCTTCTGTGACAGAATGACAGCTTGAGAGATAGAGGGAAGCAATAGATGTAATTTATTTTGACTTTATCAAGGTTTTTGAGACCAGTCTAAACAATGGTTCATCAATAAACTGTGAAAATCCAGGCAGTTATCTATAGAGATTTTCCAAGAGGCAGGAAAAAAGCACCCAGCGTAGTCACTCTTGGATAAATGTCTATGTTCAAGAATCATAGAAATGAAGATAAGAATTCAAAGGCTATACTGATTATCATAAACCCCTTCATTGTAAGTAAAGCACAAAGAGAGTAGGAAATTTATTCAAAATCATAGAATAAAACTGCAGCAGAGATAGTTAGTTAGCATTAATACACAAAACACAGAAACACTTAAGGAATGTAACATGTAGGGACCAAGACAGGTCCAATAATGGTTAGATACTTCCTCAGAAGTAGAGTTCTGCTGTTTGATTTAATGATAGCCTAGTTGGAGGCAGGAAGAAGGTGAAGGATTAAGAAAAAGACTCACAATGATTTTACATTGGCTATAAGATCTATAAGGAACTATCACATCATCTCAAAGTATTTATTGTGAAGAAAAAGAAGAGGTAATACTTAGTATTAATTTGGAGGTGTTTTTATACAAATTACTTTAACACTGGTAAAACAAGAAATTCTTATTTCACCAGATGAGTTATCAAGGGTAGACCTAGTAAATAATTTCCCAATAGTGAAGTTTGCTTACTAATGGGTTTCCTGACTTACACTCCTTTTTAAGGAAGAAAGATGAAAGGAGTGCTAAAAAATTTACAATTCTATGAGAAAAGCCATTTAAAAAGAGTTCTTGGTATCAGGTTCTAATAAAAACAAGCATGCCTCATTTAATTCTCTAGATTAGAAACATCTTGCTCCATATCTAATGAGTTATTTGAATAGCATAAAGAAAGAAGTTAGCATTGAAATTTCCTAATTCAATTTTGCAAGGTAATCAACCACATATACCTTGATCTTTTTCGCTAAGAACTGTATTTTCTAAAAAGTAAAACACTCAACATCTGCTCAGAAGTCAAACTAACACTAAAGTCAGAATAAGCAGAGATGCTGAGGATAAAGATCTACATGGTTACCATCTTGGATTCTTCAGAGGAAGTCACTATGGACAGTAATGCGATTTTTAAAAATAATACATTTACTTCTATAAATAAAAAGACTACCCTCAAAGTCTTTGTTGTATTTTAAAAAGGGGGCAGTGGCTGCTGTATAACTGTATTTCTGACCTGGCAGCTACAATTGTAATTGTTAGACATCTATTTCCCACAAACCTTCCACAGCCATAACCTTTAGTGATTAATTGTAAAGCTCCAGGAGCAATGGTACACAAACTAATTTCCTAAAACAATAAAAGACAGAATTTCTCATTTGAAGCTAAATGAAACATGGACAAGTTGTTATTCATGCTGAAATCTTGATGCAGAGTCATGGTATAGCCATTATAGAAGCTATTAAAGAAAACATCAAATCAAAGAAACTATAGGTCTGTCTTCGAAAAAGAAAATGCTGTTCTTAAGAATCTTCTAACTTCTATGTTTGTGTTTCTTTTTTAAGTCTAATGTTATTAATTCTATTTTCTTTCTTGCCTTTAGCTTTACAGTCATAAAAAATACATCAGTTTTAACCAAACTGGAAGATACATAAGAATTCATAGAAGGAGAATTCCTACTCACTATCATTCAAACATCTCAACTAAATACAAGCTTCCTGTCTTGCTTATTCCACAATATCTCAAAAGATTTAGAAATTATCTTCAGTCATATAATATATTAGTGTTCCAGTGCATGGATTCATGCACATTGAAATAAAATTAAATAGAAGGTGGCCAGCAAGGTGGGACTGGGTGAGACGGGCCAGACATACCTTGGAGCCAACCTCCTGTGGTTACTTCCCAGTGTCTGTGTAGTGAGTGGAGCCCCTCTAACAGGTGGGGTCACTTGACCTGGCCTGCAGGGATCAGGTCAAAACTAGCTCTCCGACATCCCCCGAGGGGTCCTGGAGTGTGAGAGTGGAGAGTGGAGTGTGAACTCTGCAAAGTTGTTGTCATACAGGGTGTGGAACACAAACAGCAAGTGTGCAATAAACCAGATTCAGGGCCAACAGTGCCCCAGCAACAATATAACTCATGGCCAAAGGTGGAATCTCATGACCCTGTGAGGAATCAGGCTCCCTCCTCTCTGGTTTGGGGCCTGTCACTGTAGTAGGGCCAATGCCAAGTCACTGCAGCTGGGCAGCTCCTGAATTGAGTGACTTCCCCCTGCTGGTCAGTGCATGCTATAGCGACTGGTCAGATGGTTGGATACTTAGCATATCAACCTATTATATATATATATATATATATATATATATATATATATATATATGGACAAGATGATGTTTCACTCTGTATATAAATAAAGCCTATCAAAACAAATAAAAGCTAGAACTTCCACAATTAAGTAAAAATAGTCAAGAAAATAATGGAAGATAGAAAAAGTTATGAGACATGTTCATAGAAAATAAAATATGATTCTTTTTAAAATAGCAAGATAAATATATTCAGACCAACACAAAATTTTAATTTAATATTTGATATGTTTTTTAAGCTGCCATACGTTGACTTCTGGGAATTTAGCAACTAATAACAATGATGAAATTGAATAACAATTCTGCCACAATATGACATTTAAAATAGAGTAAGCTTCTCCTAAAATTAAAGAAAGAAAAAAAACACCTCTTCTCTGAGTTTTCTGGTTGTATAGTTCATTGTGAAATGGCTTGTAACAGCCAAAAAACATTCTCTAAGGTAAAATGGTCACATGGCCACAAATAAACAGGATAGAGATATATTATCCATTTCTATTTATAATTTTCTTTTTAGAAACAAATGTTGCCCTTGAGGAAAAATTAAGAAACATTAACTCAGATTAATTTGTGACCTGGGATCAAAGTCATTGAGTTTATACTTAAAGATAATGAAAAATCTTAAATCCCTTTTCATCATTTGGATATTTGTGGAGCTTGAATATTTTTAAGGTTTGATTAATTGGATCCAATTTCAGAATTTCAAGCATTTTTTCCCATACAACACTTAATTTAGGGGAAGGAATAGGGTATCAAGAAAAAAAATCGATCACTCATAATAGTAATGCCCACATTAGTTTCTGAGGTCTAGGTAAGTCTAACATGAAGTCTGATATCTATTTTATAAACAGAAAGAACCTTAGGCAGGACAAATTAAGAACAGTCTCACTATCAACTGCACCTCCATCTTTAGGATTATTCATTGAGACTCAATAATAAGAAAATAAATTTCATTATGAACTTTAGATTATAGTGGAAAATCAATGCAAATATCAGAGACATAATTTTATAGCAGAAAGATTAGTGCCAGTGCTTTTATTACCCGTGTGACCAAAAATAAGAAAAGTTCTCAACCTCCAAGTATCATCTGTAGTATGAAGGGTTGTACATAACTATTTAAGTTACTTAGACCTCTAAATTTTAATTTTAGAAATACTTGCCAGTATGATTGTAAACAACAGAAGCTTTACAGTTACCGGTACTTAACCAAAGAATGCAATTAAGCTTTTCTAGTTATCAAACATAATATTTCTTCAAGCCAAATTCTCAACTCTTACTCAATTTTAAGACATAGGCTGAAGGCTCTGAGAACCACTATTTGAAAATAACTGCCCTGGAAAATCAATTGTACAGTCTCCTTAACACATCATTCAATGCCATCCATATTTTCACTTTCACATTCTTCAAAGACTAGTTCCAATGTCACATCCTACACTTGAAATTCCTTCCTGGTTTTCTTATTCAGAAGAAAATCCTTCTTTCTCTAAATTCTCACAGTACTTTGTTCCTCTCTTTGATTTTTATCACATTCCATGTAAGAGTATAGTAATTTATATATTGATTGATTTTTTAAAATGTCTTCTCTTACATCATAAGCATTTGAAATCAAGTAATTTTTGTATTTTTTCCCATACCTTTTTCACTATTAGAATAGTGTGCATTGTGGACACAAATTCAATTTATTTAAGAATCATATTCAAGAATTACTCTAATCCCTTATAGAATGACTTATTAATGATCACTAGTCACACTGCTGATTTCATTCACCTACCGGAAGTTTAGGGAATCTCTATTATTTGCTACTCACTTCAATTCTACCATAGGAATTCTGTGTAACCAAAGCTGAAAATGACTACATTAGATCGTAATTTAATGCTCAGCCTCTAGGTCACCACACAAATTATATGAAATATTCAATATATTTTCCACATATAATACCCCATAACCCACTTGATAGAATATTATTACTGCATTGACTGATTTTCCTTTGGCTGATTGAATGTAACATGTATCTTGCAAATGGAACCTGAGTGATTCTCCAATAACAAGTTTTCCTTTGGTTAGAATGTCTGATTTACAATTTCTACGAACCATAAGCATTCAGGAAGACCATGTCCATAAATATTAATCAGACCATACACATTGTTAACTAACATCTCCCTTGTCCATCCACTTGCTTTCTTTTTTCTCTTCTTGGAAAGCACTAAAATAAATCAAAGATTAAAGTCATGAACATTAAAAAAGAGAGAGAGAAAAATCAATCAGTCTTTAATTTCAAACAAGTTAAAGACCATAAACAATTCAAATCCTGAAGTAGGATACCCAAAAGGGATCAAAGACATACCAGTCCCTGGGTTATTAAAAATTAATATTTAACGTTATTGATATGAATCTCTATTTGCAAGTGATCACTTGAGGAACTGTAGCTTAATTTCCAGTGAGCAGATATTCCATTTACCCAGACTTTTCCCCACATTTATTGAAGTGTAATTCACAAATAAAAATTGTAAATACTTAAGTTATAAATTTAATTATTTAATATAAGTATATATTGTGACATAATCACAATATCAAGTGAATTAACATCCATCACCTCACATAGTTAGTATTTTTTCATTTTTTGTGTTGAGAACACTTTAAATATTTAATACAGTGCTGTCAACTGTAATCATATTATCATACATTAAATTCCCCAAACTTACTCATTTTGTATAACTGAAACTTTGTACACCTTGACCAACATCTCCCCATTTTTACCCACCCTCTAGCCCCTGGTAAACAACAATTTATTCTCTGCATTTTTATACCAAAGTGGTGGTTCTATTTCTAATATTTTGAAGACCCTCCAACTTACATTACTGCCAAAAGTATACAACTATTCTATCCTCTCCACATCCATGCCAATATTTATCTTTTTTTGTCTTTCTTATAATAGCAATTCTAACAGGTGATATCTCATGGTTTTAATTTGCATTTCCATAATAATTGGTGTAGTAGAGCACCATTTTATTTTTTATTTTTTTATTTTTTAAATATATTTTATTGATTTTTTACAGAGAAGAAGAGAGATAGAGAGTTAGAAACATGGATGAGAGAAAATCATCAATCAGCTGCCTATTGCACACCCCCTACTGGGGATGTGCCCACAACCAAGGTACATGCCCTTGACAGGAATCGAACCTGGGACCTTTCAGTCTGCAGGCCAACGCTCTACCCACTGAGCCAAACCGGTTTCGGTAATAGAGCACCATTTTAAATAAATGCTGGCTATTTGTATGTCTTAATTTGAGAAGTGCCTATTCAGGTCCATTGCTAATAAAAAAAAAAGCTTTTTTGTTGTTGTTGTTTTGTTTTGTTAATCCTCATCCAAGGATATTTTTCCATTGATTTTTAGAGAGAGTGGAAAGCAAGGAGAGAGATACAGAAAGAGAAACATCGATGCGAGACACATAGAATGGTTGCCTCCCACATGCTATCAGGGCTGGTGATTGAGGCTGCAACTGAGGTATGTGCCCTTGACCTGAATCTAACCCAGACCAGTTTGTGGCCCAATGCTCTATCCACTGAACAAAACAGGCTAGGACTTTAAATATATATTTTTTAAATTTATTTTACATAATTGCTCTGGTGAGAACCTTGAGTAGTATGTTGAACAGATGTAGAAGATGGTGGGGGGAAGAGTAAGAGATCAACCAAATTATTTGCATGCATGCATATAAGCATAGCCAATGGACACAGACCCTACTAGGGGGGTGAGGGCACGAGCGGGGGTGGGGGACAATGTGAGGATAAGGACACTTATGCAATACCTTAATCAATAAAGAATTATAAAAATAAGAGTGGGCATCCTTGCTTTGTACCAGAAAGTAGATGGAAAGATTTATTTTCCCTTCATGGGTTATGATGTTGGCTGTGGGCTTTTCACATATGGCCCTTATGTTGTGAGTTAAGTTTCTTTTCTACCTAATTTGTTCAGAAAATTAATTATAAATGAATGTTTATTTAATTGTATGCTTCAATTACATTTTACAATCCATATTATTTTGTAATAGTTTCAGGTGTATAGCATAGTGATTATACAATCATATATTTTACTTGGGGTGTCTGCCTTCTGACCTCTATCTCTCTAGTCCCCGGTCATGGCTTCTGTTCCCACAGCTGCAGTCCACTTCACCCTCGCTTTGTCAGAGCTCAGGGTGGGTAGCTCCACAGGGAATTTTGTGAGTTGGCCTTTTAAGAGGGTGCCTGAATTTTTACCTGTTACTCCCTGGCAGACAGCACCCCACTGCTTTTCGCAGATGTTATGTGGGTACCCTCCACAGTTTTGGTGCTCTCTGCTGGGGGGTCCAGCTAGGGGATTAGGTCCCAGATTTCTCAGTGGCACCCCCAACAGTTAAGATATCTCTCTGGGACTTCAGCTGCTGTCTGTGGCCCGACTGGTAATGGAAATAGAAACCTTATAGTGTTTCCCAAACTTTTGACATATGTGTACCCCTTCTATAATTTTCGTAACGCCGAGTACCCCTCATCAAAAAAAAGGATGTATTTTAATAACAATCAAAATATTTTTATTTTTTGTTTTTTTGGTACATACACAAAATAATAATAAACAAAAAATAAAATTATTCATAATAAAATATAAATAAAAGTTATATTATAAATAACATTTATTTGCACACCGGACCATCTCACGCCTCACAAGACTGTCTTGACTTGACTCATGAGAATTTAGGATTAGGTGAAGCTAAGCATGGTGCAGTGCATATCCCCACCAAATTCCAGTACAACGCATACCCCCACCAAACTCTTCCCGTACCCCTACGGGTATGCATATCACACTTTGGGAAACACTGGATGGGACAATGCTCAGCCAACTGAGCCACACCAGCCACTCAGAACATTTTCATTAATGACTTTAATCTACTTATACTTAAAGAAACTAATGATAAGTAAACTAATGATATATTGTTGCCATTTTGTGAATTGTTTTCTATTTTGAAGTTAATTTGCCCTTCTTCTCTTGCTTTCTTCCTTTTTTATTGGTTTATTTTGGTACAGATTTGCTTTCCTTCTTTTTTTGTGTATCTATCATAGTTTTCTTTTTACCTTTTGTTTCACTCAAGACTTATAGAAAACATATACTTTAAACCTTAATTTTAAACTTATAACTTAACTTCTATTGCATATAAAAACTACAATTTTACTTTCCCCTACTCATTTTGTATTACTATATTCAGAGTTTTCATCTTTTTATACTTAGTATCAATTAATATTTTACCTCAACTTTTATATTAGGGTTAAATTAATTTATGTACAACATTGCATTCCATTAAGCTGTATTTATCTATATATTTACATTTTCCAATAAGATTTATGCTACATCCATTTGCTTCTGCCAAATATTTAAATGTCTTGGTCCAGTATCTCCTATTCTGCAAATCTACTGCTGAGAAATCTGCTTATAGTCATATGATGGCTTCTTCATATATAACAAATCACTTTTATCATGATGCTTTCAAATTTCTCTCTGTCATTAACTTTTGATAATTTGATTATACAATCATGTGCTACATAATGATATGTCAGTCAATTATGGACCACATATACATATGACTGTGACCCCAAATTTATAAAAGAGCTGAAAAACTACCATCTAGTGACATCATAGCCTTTGTGATGCCCTAGGATGATGTATCACAATACAGTAATATTTCAGGTCTTCACATTCATTCATCACTCTCTCAGACTCATCTAAAGCATCTTCTAGTCCTACAAGCTTCACTCATGGTATGTGCCCTAAACAGGTATACTATTTTTTATCTGTTAAACTTTATTTTTAATGTACATTTTCTATGTTTAGAAATTTTTAGATACATACATATCATTACTTAACAACTGTCTACAGTATTCTGTAAAGTAACATGCTGCACAGGTTTGTAACCTAGGAGTAATAGGCTATACCATAAAGCCTAGGTGTAGTAGGATATCCTATTTAAGTTTTTGCTAAGTGATTTGAACAATAAAAAAATCACCTAAAGATGCAATTCTCAAAACTTAGCTCTATATTTAAATAATATATTACTGTAATGTTTCTAGGTGTAGTCTTATTTGGGTTGATTCTATTTGGACATTTTTAAACTTTATTAATGTGAATGTCAATTTTTCTCCCTAGATTTTGGAAACTTTCAACCATTATTTAAATGAGCTTTTTTTTCTCCCTTTCTCTCTCTTTTCTCCTTCTGAGTTTCCCAAAATACATATACTATTCCTTTGAAGGTATCCTATATATCTTCAAACTGTTCTTTCTACTTTTCCATTCTTTCTCCTCTGACTAGAATATTTCAAATGACCTATATTCAAGTTTGTAGATTCTTCCTTCTGATTAAATAAGTTGTTATTGAAGCTCTCTACTGTGCTTTTGATTTTTGTCACTATTTACTTCAGCTCCAAAATTTCTGCTTGGTTATTTTTTATGATTTCTATCTTTCTGTGAAACTTCTCATTTGTTCATGTACTATTTTCCTGATTTCATTGAATTATTTGTATTCTCTTGTAGTTTTCTGAGTTTCCTTTAAACAATTGTTTGAATTCATTGTCAGGAAATTTATAGACCTCTATTTATTTGGGGTCAATTAGAGTGTTCATTTAGTGGTAATATTTTTCTTGACTTGTCATGTCCAATACCTTGCATTGCTATCAGCACATTGGAAGCAGCAGGCAGCTATTACACCCTTTATGGGCTTACATCAGTGGGGAAATATCTCCATCTGTGAGTGGGTATAAGTACTAGTACATTGGCTGGTGGGGTGCAGTGGCTCTGGCTCTAGCTGTTACAATGGAAGACCCATATCTGGGGGCTGGGGAAGAAACAGAATTGTTGCCTTTGAACTTCTCCATAAGCTGAAGTAACCATTGGCAAAGACTCTGAGGATATTTAGTAGGCAAAACTCTGGGTACCCATGGTGGCCATGATGGCTGCTGGAGTCCTCAGTGGCAAAGGCTGCTAAGGTCTACTTGCTCTCCTCTTCCTTCACAAGATAAAGTTATAGCTTAGAGAATCCCTCTTGGTAACAGGACCTGGTTTACAGGTGTGGTCATGGCAGCAGTGTTCATTTATAAACTATAAAAATCTCAAAGACTTCATCTATTTATTATTAGTATTATTATTATTACCATCATTATTTTATATCTGCTTACCTTCATTACATCAAGATGAGGATAATCTGTAATTGTTTGCAGTTACTACTCTAATTCCATTTCTATAACATCAAGTATAACATTATCATATATGGAAACCTAATGCTTTCTTTTATCACAGTGATGTATATCTTCGGCTAAGCCAGATTATATGTAGCTAAGAAAATTAAATATTTACTATGTTAGAAATTATGTTACCAGTATAGATTTCAAAATGTTTAATGCTATCTTATTGTAAGGTAACAACATAAACATTTGTAAAGTCTTTTTTAGAAACTGGTATATCTGAGAAAATAATGACAGTTACTTCTTAAGCTCACACTAATATTTATTGGTTTGAAAATATTTTCATTTACAAGAGAATTCCTGTCAACTGTTAGTTACTTTCAAGACAACAAGATTTAAACCCAGTATGAGTTAAGAGATGTTAAGTTGTGGAAACTGATCATCAGTTCATCACTGTATCTTCATCATAGAAAACAACTTTTATCCAAGAGGGTTGATAAAATTAAAATTGTGTTACAAAACAGTGCCGAAGAGAAGGAAGAACATGGAAAGGGAAAATACTTTGCACGTATCCAGACATGGAATTGAAACATCTCTGCTAATTACTAACTTTGTGTCTCTGTTTCCTGATTTGCAAAATGTGAGTATTGAAAATGCTTTCCCATCCTGGGAATATGGTACGAATTAACTGAGTTAACACAGGAGGTAGAAGATGAATAAGTTCTCAATATCTAATGTATGGTATTGTGATTATAGTTAGCAATACCTTTATTATATACTAAAAGTGATTAAGACATTAGATCTTAAGTGTTCACAAAAAAAGAAACAATGATGTGATATTTTAGATAACACTATTACACTAATAAAATAATAAAATGCAAATTGACTGTACCTTTATGAAGCCCACCAGTCAATCATGTATGAGTATGCAAATTAACCCACCATCTTTGTTAATTTGCAAAAGCTGAGTGACCAGGGGCAGGGCAGAATGCCTGCGTCATCACCTTGGTGACAACTCAGGCATTCCACACTTCCCCAGCTGCTCCAGGCCTCTGGGCAGCTTGGGAAGGCAGAAAGGCAGCTCTGAGCCAGAGAAAAGTCAGTGCTGGCAGCCAAGAGAAGGAAGGCCCATTCCTGCATGAATCTTCATGCATCGAGCCTCTAGTGGTGGTAATAATATTATAATATTACAATATATAAGTATATCAAATCAACACATTGTGCACCTTAAACTTATATAATCTTATATGTCAATAATATCTACATTTTTAATTTTAAACTAAAGGAAAAATCATGGGTGATAGTACATAATAACAGGTAATTTTTTACTATTATTATTCTTTTGCTTGATATTAATCTTAATCTTATCTATGTCTTGCTTCTAGTTACATGAATCCACAAAAGTATGCATATTTCCATTATTACCTACTGTGAGCACCTATTAAAGGCTAATTTTCATAAATCACCATGAACTTTTCAATTTTAGATGAGGAAAATGAGGAGAGCTACACTGCATTAAATTCAGATTAAGTTTATCATACTGATTTAATTCAAGAATTCCCCCCTTTGCTTTTTCCTCCAAGATAAGGACCCACAATACTTGAACATCAAGGAACCTAAAAGAAGAGAGAAGAGGCTGCTACCAATCTGCCTATCATATTATGTTGAATTTGCCTGAAGTGTTAGTTTGGAAACCTATGGCCTCTCAGACCATCTTTTGTTGCCCCCTTTATTCCCATTTAAAATTAAGCTGTATTTATTTATTTATTTATTTATTTATTTATTTATTAATGTAGACATTCATAAATGTTGAGAGTTATAATCCCACTGATTCCAAAAGAGATGTGAGGGGTAGTGTTGTGATCAAAATAAGGAATAATTACCACAGTAAAGGAGAGAAAACTAGTACATAAAGGAAGGGGTTTCAATCTACAGGCATCTTTCTCTTCCTTTCATCTTTTTTTTTCCTTGCCGACTCTTTGTTCTTCCTCTTTTCTTTAGCCACTGCTGACAATAGGAGGAGTGTGCCAGCACCTTCACTTAGCTAAGAAGGTGGTACTCAAACTAAAGAGATTGAAGCCCACCCAAGGTGAATTCACAGAACTACCATTCAGTGGTAAATTACTTAAAGAAAGTTGAAGTAAAAAAGCATGATATGAAGCTGAAGGGGTCAGCTTTTAGCAGACAAAAGATAAAATAGCTAGCAAGATAAAAATTAGTATTTAAAACAATTGGATAATTCAATGCTTCCTCAAATGGGATTCTGACCTGTAATGGTTTCCTAGTTTCAATGTACAAGTTACAGATAAGATTAAGCATATTTCTTTAGTAACTGCTTAAAATTGAAGTGTACATATTATTGCCTTGCTCCCCTCAGCCCTCCTCTCTCCCATCGCAGAATAAATCAATGAGTCACCCGCCTTGGATACCTGAAGACACTTACCTGTATTACAATTAAGATCATCAGGTTCTGATTCTGCCCCATTTTGACTTCCATTTCCCTGAAGAGTGTTCACTGCTATAAGCTTCATGTTCTGTAGCTTCATTGCCTCAGCCATTGCTGCAGCTGTTATGCCTAAAACCAGAATTATCCCTTTTAAAATTAGGACAACTTAATGTAATGGAAAGCTTATATGTTTCTTTATCAGGTCTATGCTATACAGCATAAACAAAGGTAAGTCCACCTCTAATCTACACTAATAAAAGAGAAACAGGCAAATTGACTATCTCTTTTATGTGTTCTGGTGTCTGTTAAGATCTCTGGACAGTTTTTTGTTTTTGTTTTTTGGTTTGTTTTTTGACAGAAATCATCTTAAACTACATTCCAACTAAAACAATATTATCAGATGCACACTTAAATGTTATTAGAAACCACTTTCTAATGAATAGACTGTTGATGCCCATGAATGAAAGGGGAGAAGGGTGGAAAAAAATATTTCGAGTAGTCTTTCTCCCAGTTTATCCTCCTCATCCTTATACACTGAGGGTTAAAATAAATATAAACATATCATGCCATTCTGAAAGTTTTCCAGCCCCTGTAGTATAAAGCAATTCCATTGTTTTGAATTAATATAAGGAAATTAGAGATCCAGTGTATGTATTCGTGCACAGGTGGGGGTTCCTTGGCCTGGCCTACTGATTGCAAGAGTGTGCAAGAATTATCAGTCAAGATCCAGTCCTGGATTGTTAGTCAGAGGAACCTGTCCCTTCCTTTCTGAAATCAATAAAAATATATTTAAAAACAAAAATAAAGCTCAGCTGAAGTGAATGGCACCCCCCTTTTTTATTTTTACTATTTTAATTTTTTTATCTTTTAAAATTTGTATTTTATTTTATTTTTATCACCTCTTTCTGTCTCATTTATCTTTTCTTCCTCATGTTTTTTTTTCTCCTTTCCCCATTTTAGTTTTTCTTGTTTTTCTTCTTTTCAAAAATGGATCTTCTTTATATCCTTTATTGATGTGTTATTATTCTAGTCTTTGATGTCTTATTCATATATCTAATTTCCCCTTCTCTTTTATTTTCTTAGTTTTAACTCTCTTCTCTTGCTCTTTTCTCCTAATTTTTTAACTTGTTTTACTTCCTAAATTTATCCCTCTCTGCTCTTGCCACTGTTCTTGTTTTCTCATTTCTTTTCTCCCTCCTCTATTCTAAACTGTGATCCTTCCCCTATTCATATAATTCCTTAACCTTATTTTGTCTACTTAAGCTCTGTTTCTACAGATTCTGTCCTGCCGCTGCTTTTTTACTGGGTATCTTTAATTTGTGATTTTTTTGTTCGTTTGTTGATTTTGCTGTGTTTTCTCCCCATATTCTTTACTTTCTTTTTCTTTTTATCATTCTTGCTCTCTTTTCTCTTTCCTAATTCACTTTTCTCTGATGGTCACTTTTATTGGAGTTATAGGTATCTTGTGTATATTTATGCTCTGTCCCTTCTGTGTTGTGTCTTATAATATTGTATTTACTTCTGTTTGGTCAGACCTCCACAGTAGTTGTCATGACATAGCACAGAGTGAGCAACATAATCAGACACCCTGAAAGGATACTCCATCCATGAACAGGACAATAACTTTTAAGACACAACTACATCAATAGAATCTAAATATTTCAAATACTTTGCCTCCCTAGAACACCCAGCACAGAAGAGCTGATAGAATGCACCACTGGGTCCCACAAAACATCTACTACATAAGACCAATTTTAAAAATCTGGGTGATGTAAGACACTGTCTTATTTTCGGGAAAACAGGGTAGGATACCAGCCTTACGATGACCCAGACTGGCCTCAGACACCATACCAGATCCTATAGCCACTACAATCTAAAATCTGATACCTCATCTGCAGACCCACAGATACTGGGACTTGAGTCTCCCCAGAGTGGTCTCCCCTCCCACCAACCCACGACTTCTGCCACAGGTCTGGCGCTACTTGGTGCCTGGACCATCTTGTGAATATCCTAGTGCATGACACTCCAGCCAATCCCACAACTTCAGCCACAGGCCCTGTGTGACCTGGTGCTTGGGCTGTCCAGTGACTCTCAGAGTGCGCTACCTTCCCATCAAACCCCCTGCTTCAGCCATAGGCTTTATGGAACCCAGCATCTCGTCCATCCAGTGAGAGCGAAAATGGGAAGACAAAGAAACAATCTTCAAAGGAAAGAAAAGGAGGCATTGCCAAAAAAAGGAATGAAGTGAAATGGAGGCTGCAATATGTCAGAAAAAAGAATTCAGAGTAAGGGTCATACACTTCCTAAAATGTCTGGATGAGATACTCAACAACTTATTTAAGAATCAAGAGGAAATTAAGGATGATATACCTATGATAAAAACCAAATGAAAAGTTTCAACAGTAGACTAGAAGAAGCAGAAGACTGAATTAGCAAGTCAGGGTGGAAAAATACAATCTGAACAGCAACTAGAGAAAAAAAATTAGAAAGTATGATGAGAGCCTAAGGGAGTCTTGGGACAACATAAAACAGAGTAACATCTGTATGATAGGGGTGCCAGAAGGACAAGAATTAGAGCAATGTTTAGAAAACCTAATTGAAAAAATAATGACAAAATTACTCTTATTTGGGGAAGAAAAAATCCACACAAGTAGAGATGGTCCTAAGCAAGATGAACCTAAAAAGACATGCACCAAGACAAGTCATAATTACAGTGGCAAATGTTAACGACAAATAGAGAATCTTAAAGGATGCAAGAGAGAGACAGAGAGTTACCTACAAGGGATCTCCCATTAGATTACCAAATGATTAATCAACAGAAACACATAAGGCCAGAAAGGAATGGAATGAAGTATACAAAATGATTCAAAGCAAGGGGTTGAATCCAAGAATACTGCATCCAGCAAGGTCATCATTCAAAATTGAAGGGGGAATCAGAACATTTTCAGACAAAAAAGGGATAAGGGAGTTTATCACTACCCAGCCAGCAATGCAAGAAATGCTAAAGGGACTGTTGTAAAAAGAAGAAATGGAAAGGGAAGAAGGAACACAGGCATAAAACATAAAAATGGCAACAAAGAAGTACCTATCAATAATAACTTTAAATGTAAGTGGATTACATGTTCCAATCAAAAGTCAAAAAGTGGCTGAATGGATAAGAAAACATGACCCATATATTTGTTGTATACAAGAGATCCACCTCAGAAAAAGGGGGACTCACAGAGACTGATAGTGAAAGGATGGAAAAACAAATTTTCAGGCAAATGGAAATTAAAAAAGCTGGGGTAGCAATACTTATATCTGACTAAATAGACCTCAAAATGAAGGCCATAACAAGAGATAAAGAAGGCCTCTTCATAATCCTACAGGGATCAATACAACAAGAGTTTATAACTCTGGAAAACATATTTGCACCAGATAATAGGAACATCTAAATACATAGAAATACCATATTTGCCGGCGTATAAGACGACTTTTTGGCCCTGAAAAATATGCCTCCAAGTGGGGGGTAGTCTTATACGGCGAGTATATAACAAACTCTGTATTTTTTAGTGGAAATTTTAGGGGGTCGTCTTATACGCCCAGTCGTCTTATACGCCGGCAAATACGTATTTTTCAGGGCCAAAAAATCATCTTATACGCCGGCAAATACGGTACTTCTGGAGGATATCAAAGGAGAAATTGACAGCAATACAATCATAGTATGGGGACTTAATGCCCCACTGACACCAGTGGATAAATATTCTAGACCAGAAAAAAAATCAACAGGGAAGCAGCAGTACTAAATTATACTTTAGAACAGATGGAACTACTGATATTGTCAGAACAGTCCAACCCAAAGCTACAGAATATGCATGCTTCTCAAGTGCACATGGGACATTTTCAAATACAGACCACATGTTAGGACACAAGCTAAATCTCTACAAATTAAAAAAGTTTGAAATCACATCAAGCATCATCTCAGATGACAATGGCATGAAATTAGAAGCCAGCTACAATAAAAAACACTCCAAAACAATCAAATACATGGAGGCTAAACAGCATTACATAAAAAAAATGAATGGGCTACAAAAGAGATCAAAGATTAAATAAAAATAAAAATAAAAATATCATGAAAATGAACACACAACAACCCAAAATCAATAGGACACAGTGAAAGCAGTTCTGAGAGGGAAGTTCATAGTACTACAGGCTTACTTCAGAAAATAAGAGAAACTCATAAAAAGTTATCTAACACTAAAACATAGACTTGAAAGAGAACAAGAAGAAAACAGAACAAGTAGAAGGAAATAAATAATAAAGATTATGGCAGAAATAAATGACATAAAGACCAAAAAAATAATACATATGATCAATAAAACCAAGAGCTGGTTATTTGACAGGATAAACAAGATTGATGGACCTCTAGCAAGGCTCACAAGAAAACAAAAAGAGGAGACCCAAATAAAGAAAATCAGAAATGAAAGAGGCGATATAATAATTAACTCCAGAGAAATACAAAGATTGTAACAAAATACTATGAACTACTTTATTCTGACAAATTTGACAACCTGGATGAAATGGACATATTCCTCGAAAAACACAGCATTCTAATAGTCAGGAAGAATCAGAATACCTGAATAGGCCAATAACTACTGATGAAATTGGAGCAGTAATAGAAAAATTCCCAGCAAACAAAATCTCTGGTTCAGATGGATTCACAGGAGAGTTTTACCAAATATTCAGAGAAGATCTAACACCTCTACTCCTCAAACTATTTAAAAAAATCCAAGAAGAAGGAACACTTCCAAACTCTTTTATGAGAATTACCCTAATTCTAAAATCAGATAAATAAACCTCAAAGAGATTTCCAGGCCAATATCCCTGATGAACAAATATGCTAAAATCCTCCAAAAAATATAAGCAAATAGAATCCAACAATATATTAAAAAGATCATACACCATGACCAAGTTGGATTTATTCTAGGGATGCAAGACTGGTACAATATTCACAAATCAATAATCATGATACATCACATAAACAAATTGAAAGACAAAAATCTCATGATCATATCAATACATGCAGAAAAAGAATTTGACAACTTTCAACACCTATTTTTGATAAAAACTCTAAGCAATGTGGGAATAGATGGAGCATATCTCAATATGATAAAGGCCATATATAACAAACCTATAACCAATATCATACTCAAAGGGCACAAACCTAACACCATTACCCCTAAGAATAGGAACAAGATAGGGATGTCCACTCTCAACACTCCTGCTCAACATAGTTCTGGAAGTCCTGGTCATAGTGGTTAGATAAGAAGAAAAATAAGAGGCATCCAAATTGGAAAGGAGAAAGTAAAATTCTCATTATCCACAGATGACATGATGCTGTGCAACCCCAAAGACTCCATCAAAAACTACTAGTTTTAATAAATGAATTTGGAAAATTAGCAGAATACAAAATTAATACCCCAAAATCCACAGCCATTTTATATATCAATAAGAGGCCTATTGCACGAAATCCTTGTATGTGGGTGGGTGTCTCTCAGCCCAGGCTGAACCCTCTACAATCTGGGACCCCTTAAGGGAAGTCGGACATTCCTCTCACAATCCAGGACTGCTGGCTCCCAACTGCTTGCCTGCCTGCTTTCCTGATTGCCCTTAACTGCTTCTTACAGCTAGCCTGATCAGCCCCTCACCACACCCCTGCCAGCATGATTGATGCCTAACTGCTCCTCTGCCAGCCCGATTGCCCCTAACTGCCCTCCCTTACAGGTCTGGTCATCCCTAATTGCCCTTCCCTGCAGGCCTTGTCCCCCCAGCTGCTCTTCCCTGCAGGCCTAGGTCTCCCCCAGCTACCCTCCCCTGAAGGCCTTATCCTCCACAACTGCTCTCCCTTGCAAGCCTGGTCCCTCCCCACTGCCCTCCCCTTCTGGCCTTCTTGTAGCAAACATCTTTTGTCCAATAGGGGCATCCATCTTTGACCACATTGGGGCAGCTATCTTGTGTGTTGGAGTGATGGTAAATTTGCATATTATTATGTTATTATATAGGATTAGATAGGATAGAGGCCTGGTGCATGAATGGGCGTCAGCTGGATTGCCCTGAATGGTGCCCCGGATCAGGGTGGGGGTTCCCTTGGGGTATGGGGCAACCTGGGGAAGGTGCCTATGCTGGTTTGAAAGCTGGTCATATCCTCTGGCAACCCAAGTGGAGGCCCTTGTGTCTGGGATTTATTTATCTTTTATAATTGAAACATTGTAGCCTTGAGTGGAGCCAAGCCTCCTGCTTGCTTAGTGGCCACAGCCATTTTTGTTGGGATTTATCTTCTTATAATTGAAACTTTGTAGCCTTGAGGGGAGGCCTGGGCCAGCCAGGGCAGGCAGAAAGCTTGGCTTCCTCCATTACCTGGGAAATCCAAGCCTCCTGCTCACTCCATGGCCACAGCCATTTTGGTTGGGTTAATTTGCATATTTGCTCCTGATTGGCTGATGGGTGTGCTGGTGGGTATAGCAGGGTCATGGTTAATTTGCATATTACTTCTTAATTAGATAGGACTAGAGGCCCAGTGCACAAAATTCTTCATTGTGGGGGGTTCCTCAGTCCGGCCTTGCCCTCTCACAGTCTGGGACCCTTCACTCCTTACTGCCTGCCTGCTCACTGCTCCTTGTCACTTGTCTCACTGCTCCTTAGTGCTGCGACAGAGGCAGAGAGGCTCCTGCCATAGCCACTATGATCACCAGCTGAGTGGCACTCCCCCTGTGGGAGCGCACTGTCTACCAGGGGCAGCTCATCATAGAGACCCATCATTCTGGTCATTCTGCTGCATTGGTTGCTTGGGTTTTTATTATACAGTGAACTCTCAGAAAGAGAAACTGGAAAAAAAAAAAACAATCCCATTTACCATTGCAACAGAAAAAACAATAAGGTACTTAGGAATAAACTTCACCAAGGAGGGAAAAGACCTGTATTCTGAAGACTACAGGACATTGAAAAAAGAGATAGAGGAATATATAAACAAGTGGAAGAAAATACCATGTTCATGGATTGGTAGAGTCAACATCATTGAAATGTCCATACTACCCAAAGCAATTTATAGATTCAATACAATGGCATATTTCATAGACCTAGAACAAACTCTCCAAAAATTTATTTCAAATAAAAAAGACCTTGAATGTCCACATAAATACTGAGAAAAAAGGACAAAATAATAGGGATCACAATACCAGACATCAAGTTATATTACAAAGTCATTATCCTCAAAACAGCATGGTACTAGCACAAGAATAGGTAGACCAATATAACAGAACAGAGAACCCAGAAGTCAACCAAAACTATTATGTTCAATTAATATTTGACAAAGGAGGCAAGTTCCTACAATGGAGTCAAGACAATTTGTTCAATAAATGGTGTTGGGAAAATTGGACAGATACTTGGGGGGAATTTACACCATACACAAAAACAAACTAAAAATGGACAAAGACTTAAACATAAGACATGAAACCATAAAAATCTTAGGAAAATACATAAGCAGCAACATATCAGATATAGCTCCTTGCAATATATTTGCTGACACATTTCCTAGGACAATGGAAACAAAGGAAAAAATAACAAATGAAAATACATCAAAATAAAAGCTTCTGCACAGGAAAAGAAGCCACCAACAAAACAATAAGAAAGCCCACTGCATGGGAGAACATATTTGTCAATGATACATCTGATAAGGGATTAATCTCCATAATATATAGGGAACTAATAAAACTTAACAAAAGGAAGACAATTAGTCCAGTTAAAAAATGGGCAAAGGACCTAAATGAACACTTCTACAAAGTGGACATAAAAATCACTTGTCATCTGAGAGATGCAAATAAAAATGACTATGGAATAGCATCTTACACCTGTCAGAATGGGTAGCATAAACAAATCAAATAACCACAAGTGTTAGAGAGGTTGTGGAGAAAAGGGAACTCTCATACACTCTTGGTGAGAATGCACAATAGTGCAGCCTTTGTGGAAAACAGTATGGAGTTTCCTCAAGAAATTAAAACTGGAACTCCCATTTGACTCAGTTATCCCATTTCTAGGAATAGATCTTAAGAAACCCAAAACACACCTGAGGAAAAAAAATAAAATAAACGCCCCTATGTTCATAGCAGTGCAATTTATAATAGCTAGGTATTAGAAAAAACCTAAGTGCCCATCAGCAGATGAGTAGGTAAAAAACCATCATACATTTACACAATGAAATACTACATAGCAATAAAAAGAAAGAAATCTTATCATTTGAAATAGCATGGATGGACCTGGAGAGTATTATTCTGAGTGAAATAAGCCAATCAGAGGAAGATAAGTATCACATGAACTCACTCATATGTGGAATCTAATGAACCAAATAAACTGATGATAAAAACTGGACCCAGAGTCATGGAAGCATGAACAGATTGTTGAGCCTCAGAGGGAGGGCAGGGGAAGGTGGTGGGAAGAGATCAACCAATGAACTTGTATGCATATATGCATAACCCATGGACACAGACAATGTGAGGGCATGGAGGGGGAGGATGGGATCAGGCTGGAAGTGGTTAGTAATCAGGGATAAAGGAGAACCTATGTAATATTTTCAAAAAGATGAAGGAAGGAAGGAAGGAAGGAAGGAAGGAAGGAAGGAAGGAAGGAAGGAAGGAAGGAAGGAAGGAAGGAAGAAAAGAAGGAAGGAAGGAAGGGCATGATGATTTAGAAATGCCTGAGTTAAATTTAATTGGAAATGAGAATTTCAGCTTGCATCAGACAAGTAGAAAATGGTAAGTTAAAATGAGAATGAAAAATGCCTTTAAAAGTGAGTGTTATAATTACAGATAAATATCTACATAAACATCTAGAAAGATAAATGCTATTTTTTTCCAGTCACTGAATCTGAAAGTGGAAACTTTTACATCATGTTTAATTTGACTGAAATAAATTTGGAAAATGTGAATTTGGGTTAATAACAGTTATCTGAGCAAAAATTAAGGCAATTTTACAGTTTCTTAACTGCTTATACTATGCTTATTTTTTATATTAGTTTGAAAACTTTTTGTGTTACTGGGAAAGCATTCACTTTTTGTACTTTCTGATATCTGAGCATTTATTTCTGTAACCTGAGCACCTTCTGTTCTTATTCACCTAATATCATGATTAGCTCAATGTTTAACCAACTCCTAATGTACATCCATAATGTAATCTAAACTCATTTCATAACTTAAAATTTAATATAACAATATGAACATGCCCAACATATCATATTTTATGTGTGCATATACACACACACACATATATATATATATATATATATATATATATATATATATATGTGGTTTACTATTATTATTGTAAATATACACGTTTCAACTTAGAACTTAGAGTGATGGGGAAAGTTCTTTAGAGGTACAAGAAGCATAATGAATAGCTAACCACCTCTCCATTTTGTAAATGAAAAACTGAGACCCAGAGAGGAAAAGTGAGAGGCTTACATAACACAGCCAATAAATGGTAGGGCTAGTTTGAAAATGCATATCTCCTGACTTTAACCCTGAGTACTTTTCCCACGAATTCCCACATTTTTAATTTCATTTTTTAAAATTCTATAAAATGTATCAGCAGAGATGCATTATAGGTCACTGAACAGAACAAGGAAGAAATCGAGTCAAATAAATTCTCAGGTCTTCAGTTAATTTGTGTGTGAAATAAAGGAATTGGACCTATATAATTTTTACCATCTTTATGAAACAATAATTGTGACTAGATTTACATTGTACTATATAGTTTTCTGAAACCACTATGGTTTTGTATTACCCATCTATGGGTAATTGCGCTAAAGTCAAATTTTTCTTGAAGCCTTTCTCATTCGTAAACAAGTATCAGACTTACAAAGTTTTTGTGACCTATAGTCCTCAAACACAAAGTGCAGGGGGAGAAATCCATGGTTTGTTGATAAAATTTACAAGAAAAAATAATAGTGAATTTGGGTTCACAACAGTGATCTGAGCAATAATGTAAACAATTTTATAGTTCCTTAATTGGTAATACTCTATCCCTTGTGAACGAAAAGAGGAAAAGAGCCACCTGCTAACCTGATAAGCTCAGGGAAGGCCTGCGTGGCAGTCTTGCAAACTCAGAGACCTAAAGTAACCACAAAGAATGGTTTGAAAATTAAATATGGTATCTTACTACCAACAGGTTATAGTGGACAGTCATTTTCTAGGCCAATGTTTTCCCAGACAAAGATCAACTTTGATCTTTACAGAGCCCCTTTGCCTTCCCGCCTCTAAGATAATCTATCTGTGAGATGTCTGAGTAACTTGTAGCTTCCTTTTTACTGACCCCTGAGGGCACAGCAAATGGCCCTGAGACATTCCCTCATTGTTATTGTTATCAAGTTAATTGTCAACTGTTGATTGCGTTGGAGTGTCCTGTGTCTATCTCTGTAAAAGAAGCTCACGTCCATCATTTCACCTTTTACCCTATCCCAGAGGTTTCCCACCGGCTTGTTTTCTCCCGCCTCCTTACTCCATCACCAATGAATTTCATGTAACCCACCTATGTCCCTCCTTTGATTGCAATGTATAAATACACAAGTGTAACCAGCCATTCTCCAGAGCATTATCTCAATCCATTGAGGTTCTGCTTCCCGGCAATTGTGGACAGTTTGGCTCAAATAAACTCACAAAAATTCTTTACAGGTTTCAATGGTCTTTTTGTTAACACCCTTTATATCAGTTTGAAAGCTTCTCTATAAAAACTGAACAAATAAATTAACTAGAGGAGACCTAAGAGTGATAAATATTGAGGTTTATAATTCATTAAATAAAATCATTAGTTCACTAACTATATGGTTTTATGTTTTTAAAAAATAACCGTTAATTAAATTAACAAAGTATTACATTAATAACTGTTGGAAGCTGCCCATTGCCTTCACTAGCAGAAAGAGGTGGACAAGGAGTACAAAAGGCTCCTAAACCTTGAGGCTCTGGCAAGGGTCAGAGCCAAACACCCACTGTTTAGTTGAGACAAAAGGAGCTGAAGCAATTTCCACCTTTTAGTCTTATGTAAATCCTTGCTGATGGGCTATCTTCATCAAGCTATTATTGGAATTGCCTGCCTAAGGGCTATGGGTGTATTCCAAAACCTGAATAAAAGGAATAGCAAGGCCAGAGCAAAACTAGTCCTCTCCTGGGCTTCTGCTTGGCCCCCAATTCCCAAATTAATATTTTCTTGTCTAGTCTCTTTCATTTGTGTGCGGCCTCTTCCAGAGCCCAAACCCTGAACCATGCGGGATCGGGGGGGGGGGGGGGGGGGGGCGCACAGGCAAATAACATCCTCGAAAAATGAAAAGCAGTTCAGATTTGCCATGTGATTTCTTTCTTCCTTCCTTCCTTCCTTCCTTCCTTCCTTCCTTCCTTCCTTCCTTCCTTCCTTCCTTTCTTTCTTTCTTTCTTTCTTTCTTTCTTTCTTTCTTTCTGTCTGTCTTTCTTTCTTTCTTTCTTTCTTTCTTCCTCTTTCTCTCTCTCTCTCTCTCTCTTTTTTTTTAATATTCATCCAAGGAGTATATTTTTTTCCATTGACTTTTGGAGAGTGGAAGTGAGAGAGAGAGGAGAAAGAGGAGAAAGAGAACCAATCATGTGAAAGAGACACATTGATTGGTTGCTTCCTGCACATGCCCCAATCAGGGCCAGGGATGGAACCTGTAACCGAGGTACCTGCCTTTGATGGGGAATCTGACTAGTGACCCTCCTGTGCACAGGCTGATGCTCTAACCACTGAACAATGCTGTCCAGGGCTTGATATTTCACTCTGTCAGTCAAGTGTCTTGAGTTATTTGCATTCAAAGCTATTTTGGGTCAAGTTACAAGTATGATGTACTAAAAAATGAATAATGAAACATCTCATAATATGAAATGTTAACACAATATCCCACATTGGATGTAGTGGAAATTGTTTGGAAATTCCTTACTGATCAACTGGGAAGATATAAATCCAAAGAAAGGTTGTTATTAGGTTCATTTTTTAGGAGCTGCTTATGCTCTGAACTCTGTTGTTTAGAAAAAAATACTTTGACACTAAAAGATTCCAAAAGTAATGAAGCGGAAAGCCCTCTCTTTATATAAAACCTAATATGTAAATAGACTGAATGGCAGAACAACCAAACAACTGGTCACTATGATGTGCACTGACTACCAGGGGGTATGCAGGGAACATGGAGGGCGTCCTCAGCAGATGGCAGAGCATGGAACATGACGGGCATAGGCTGCAGTGGAATGGTGGAGCAGGTGAGCAGGGGCACCAGACCAAGGCAGGGCACCCATCACTGTCATTGAGGCAAACCTTTGGTGGTTACTGAAAATTATTTGGTTCCCATACACCATGGTCCTGCCCAGAACTAGCACCCACTGCTGGCACTGGAGCCACAGCTTGCACCCATTGCTGGCCCTGATCACTCAGTGCTATCAGCGGGTGTGAGTAGCAACTGCCATCCCCAATCATCCCCTAGTGCTTCTCCACTTCCCTGTGCTTCTCCACTTCCCTGTGCTCCTGAGGGGCGTTTGGGGCAGCAGCCACTGCTCATACCCACTGCTGGCACCAGCCCCATTCACACCCACTTCTGGGCACTGGCCCCAATTGCAGCAGGAGTGGGGCTGAAGGCAGAAAGGGGACCTGGGGTTGTGGTGGGAGGGGCCAGGCAGGAGCATGGAGGATGGGCTGAGACCCGCCCATGTGGCCACCATAGCCTCACCACCCACAGTTCCTTTCAAGGTGCACAGATTTGTGCACTGGGTCCTAGAAAGAATATAAGGATAAAGAATGAAGAACAGACAAGTTGCATTCAAGTAGTTACAAGCCATCCACATAACTAGCAAATATTACAGTGATTCTAATGAATCACCTTTCAGGGATAAAAACATTTAAAATTATTCTGCTCAGCTCAGTGGCTCAGAGGTAAAAGTTGAGAAAACATACCTATGGTAAGTTTTCAAAACAGTAGACAGCTGCTGCATTGGGCTAGACATCAACAAATCTATTAAATCATATAGACATTAGAAATCTACTATATTGCCATAGATATTTAGCACACATTGTTGAATTATAGCTAAACATGCAGAGAGGATATACTTGATCTTTGCTATAAAGTTCAATTTGCCTGACAAAAACAAAAGATTAGAAGATATACAATGAGCTGGTGAATTTGCCATTCAGAATGGAGCCAGATAGGAAAAATGTTAATTAGTAAGGGTGACAGGCCTAGCAGCACAGCATAGTAGAGAGTGCAATAAAACTTGAAAACTAAGAGAAGGCTAGATGCTGCTCTGACCAAACTGCTGTCCTATATCCCAAAGAACCTAACAAATTCCAAGTTGCCAAGCAACTGTTTATTTTCCTATAGACTTTTCTGAAAATGAAAAAAAAAAGGCATTTAAAACTTTTAAGGCTCAATGGTTGAGGATTGACCTATGAACTAGTAGGTCACAGTTCAATTCCTGGTCAGGGCACATGCTTGATCCCCAGTAGAGGGCATGTAGGAGGCAGCCAATCAATGATTCTTTCTCATCATTGCTGTTTCTACCTCTCTTTCCCTCTCCTTTAATCAAAATTAAAAGCAAGAGAGAAACACCATATTGAACTTGTCTTGTATTAATATTTTCCAAATTATGTTACATTTGACTATTTGTTCCAAAAAATGTCGCAAGAAGGTATGGTTAGGTAAAAAATGGAAAGAGTGTAAGGGAGTTCTATGACCAATTTAGCCAATACTGAGTTGAAAATAGCATACCTTAGATAGCACATATAATATGCCACACATTATTGTAAGTTCTTTACATATCTATTTAATATGCATGAAAATATTAAGAGGAATATCACTATTACTATTACTATTTCCATTTATCAGATAAAGAAACTGAGCCACAAATACTGAATAAACTGTTTAATGACACATATTTAACATGGAAGTTGGGTTTTAAACCCAGGTACTTTGGTTACAGGTTTCTGGACTACAGATTTGTTCAAAACTTAAAATATGCTTACATGTATTATGATATTTCATAAAAGGCATAGGGTATACTGCATTTTCTAATCTTACTGGATAATGGAACTCTTTTTCATAAATGTTTTATTAATGGGTCTAAATACACTAATACTCCATGGAGTATTTGAGAAATGTTGCTCTAAGTAATTTTTAACTTGGATGCCAGGTTAATTTCAACTACTGAGACATTATATTTTCTGTATTTAAATTTAAGCTACAGAGATAGATAGGTAGATATCAGGAATTCTTACAAGTTTACACAAATTTAGCCAATCTCTCATTGAGTAATAATCAATTATACTTGTCTTTGTTGTTTTCATTTTTAAATTGAAAATGCCCCAGCTTTTAAAACATAATCAATGAGAGAATTCTAATTGTATCGCTGGTATCTCTCAATAAACCATTTCTTAATTGTGAAAATTTGAGATATAGATAATCTTCTAATAGTACGTAAACCTTCTAATAAGTTATAACCCTCCCTAGGTACAATTTCCAGTATTTTTATAGAGTGTTACTAAATGTGCCAAGATAATTTCTAAAGACTCTCAGCCCTGACCTTCTATTGGTCTATGATTTTTAAACTAGCAGTGACACATCCAGCAAATGTAAGTCTGAGATGGAGTGTGCATTAGATATAGATTATGGGTGACAAAACACCTCAAATTCCTGACATTAAGTCAAACATAACTGTTGCAATACAAATTTAGCCCAGTAATATAGGATTATAAGACCTGTAACCACAGTCTCCTTCCATAGCCCTTCCACCTCAAGTGCAGGATGGCTTCAAAGAAACCAGCCCACCAGATAAGATACCTACCTTATGGTCTATAAATTGTGGCCTCTTAGACACAAGTATGAAAATCAATAAGCCAGAGAAAATTTTATTTATTTATTTACTTTTTTAAATTAAATTATGATATGTGTACATATCTTACCATTGCCCCCCTCCCATATATGCCCTCCCTCCCCAGAGTTTTGTGTCCATTGGTTATACTTATATGCATGCATAAAAGTCCTTCAGGTGATCTCTAATCTCCCCCATATCTCCCTACCCTCCCCGCTGTAATTTGAAAGTCTGCTTGTTGCTTTACTGTCTCTATATCTATCTTTTGGTTCATCAGTTTATAATGTTCTTTATTATTCCATAAATGAGTGAGATCATGTAGTATTTCTCTTTCATTGACTGGCTTATTTCACTCAGCACGATGTTCTCTAATTCCATCCAGGTTGCTGCAAATGATAAGAATTCCTTCTTTTTCATGGCAGCATAGTATACCATTGTGTAGATGTACCATAATTTTTTGATCCAATCATCTGCTGAAGAGCACCTAGGCTGTTTCCAAATCCTAGCTAGAGAAAATTTTAAAGGCTACAGTTTACCTACTAAAGTGAGTATGAATATTATCCTACTAATCAATTTTATTTTTTTCTATTCTTACTCTCAAAGAGATTCTGAATACTTCAAAAAACATATTTAGGTGTTTGCTTTAATGACACATATACTAACATTAGAACAATATAGAGAAAATTGTCAAGGATCCTATGTAACGATAAAATGCAAATTTGTAAAGCATTCCATATATTTTAAATGTTTTTATTGATTTCAGAAAGGAAAGGAGGAGAGATAGAAACATGAATTATGAGCAGATGCCTCCTTCATACCCTCTACTGAGGATTGTTCCTGCAACCCAGGCATATGCCCTGATGGTGAAATAGAAGGCCTCTTGGCACATGGGTTGGCACTCAACCACTGAGCCACACTGGCTAGCTGCATTCCATATATTTTATGATGGTTGTGTACAACAATAAGCATGGGCTTAGTGTCACTGAACTTTATACTAAAATGGTTAAAATGGCAAATTTTATGCTATGCATATTTTATCACAACAAAAGGAAACATAATTGGTCAAGTCAGTAATCACCTATAATCAAACACTGATAATAAGAATATAAAAGAAGAAAAAGATAATTAGCTTCTAATATACTGCCAGGTTAATGGCTTTTTTCTTCCACAGCTGTTCATAGAAAGTATTTAAGTTTCAGTTCAAACATGTTGTCTGTGTCTATGAGTTTTTTTTTTTCCTGTTTGCTCATTCATTGCTTTTGGTTTTATGTTCCAAATATGGGTGAAATTATAGGATTCTTAACTTTTTCTGTCTGTCCACATGGTGGTTACCAGAGGAAAGAGGTGTGGGGGTAGTAAAAGGTAATGGGGTCAATTATATGGTGTCAGAATATGATTTGACTTTGGATGGTGGGCACACAATGCCTTATACAAATGACATATCATATAAATGTACACCTGAAACCTATTTTATTTTATTATCATAGAAATGTACACTTGAAACCTACATAATGTCACCCCAATAAGTTTAATTTAAAAACATGTTAAATAAAAATTATACTTTGAAATGTGCTTGACTGTAGCAATGGTGTCAATAAGCATCCTATCCTATCCTATCCTATCCTATCCTATCCTATCCTATATAATAAAAAACTAATATGCAAATTGTCCCCTGGGGAGTTCAACAGACCAGGAGTTTGACTGCCTGCTATGATGTGTGCTGATCACCAGGGGGCGGCACAGAACAAAGGAAGGCCCCAGCTGGCAGCTGGAAGGCCCCAATTGGCCCTGATTGCTGGCCAGGCCTGGGGACCTGACCCATGCACAAATGTCGTGAACTGGGCCTCTAGTACATATAATAAAATATATATCACCTGCACTACAACTTTATATAAACAAATGCCCACAGAAAACAGTCTCATTCTTAGAAGAAAGCTTAAAAAAATATCAATTCATTAACTGAATTCACTTTTGACTTAAAAATCAATAACAGTAATTGATCAAACTTAAGCCTATATTTGGATGATTTGGCATTGCTATGCATTAAATATAGACAATAAATAAAAAAAAGAGTGATAGAGTACATAAGCATTAGCAGCATTAATAAGAGATAAAGACAGACAAACTTAGCTAAATTCAAATACATAAGGAAAAATTAAAAAAGCTTTCAGATTAAAAAGGAAATTGAATTTACTAAATATATTTTTAAATATGCATTTTATACAATCAAATATTTAAGAGGATATACTTTAAGACTTCTCACCAAGGATATTAATATTAAAAAGTGATCAATGATTTCTGTCTTCACTGTCTGTTCTGCTTACTGTAGCTATCAAACTTGTATTTCTTCTGTGTTTTGGAAAGCCGGTTCTTTGAAGCCTTTGTGGAAAACCAGAAATGCATCTTGAAATCAGTTCAAATAAAAATATATTTGGTTTAGAGGCAAATTCAAGAGGAAAATTTCCTTTCCATTTTATGTTTAAAATAGAATAAATGGGAGATTGTTCTCAAATTAAAATATATTGTGCTCTAAAATTAAGCTATACTGTTAATTTTTATGTAACAGCTAATGAAAATTTAAATGAATTTTGTGCTTGTTCAAATGTATCAAACTGCCCCTAAGAGAATATTAAATATTGATAATAAACCTCCTTTCAGAAATGTAATTGGCTTCCTGAAGATCACTGACACTCAACTCTCATAGATTTTAAGTAGCTGGTCTTCCCTTAGATATGCCATATAAGTGCCAGAGATTCAACTGTGCAATCAATTCTCCACTCTTATGGATAATAGGTTTCAAACGATGCCATTTTTTTGTTGCCCCAGAGAACTCCTACAATTATACTGTGTGTTTTTTTCATTAAACATTATGACATTTTGCATTCTAAATATTTATATAGTACTACATAAATAAAGCCTTAGCTGTTTTGGCTCAGTGGATAGAGCATCATCCTGTGGACCAAAGGGTCTCATGTTCAATTCCGTTCAAGGGTTTGATTCTTGTCAAGGGTACGCATCTGGGTTGTAAGGTCCTCCCTGGCCTGGACCCTGGTTGGGGCATGTGCAGGAAGCTACCAATCAATGTGTTTCTCTCACATTGATGTTTCTCTCTGTCTTTTTTATTTTTCTTTATTGATTAAGATATTATATAAACCTCAGAGGGAAGGCAGGAGAGGGTGAGGGGAAGGGGAAGAGATTAACCAAAGGACTTGTATGATTGCATATAAGCATAACCAATGGATATAGACACTGGGGAGGTGAAGGCATGAGCAGGGGGTGTGGGAGCAATGGGGGAATAAGAACACATATGTATTACTCTTCAATTTTGCATTCATTGGTGCCTACCACAGTAGTGGGTGGTGGTGCCCAGGGAATGACTATAGAATAACCAAATGGGTGCTGTAAATGGATGTCACCAGGGTGAATAAAAAAGGCTACTTCCCCAATACTAGTAATTGTGCATGACTTTCTAGTAGTAGATATGTTATGCATTATCTTCACAGTCACATTCTGCTTGAACTTCTTGCCACAATATAACATCAAATGTAAGAACTGGGCAAAGACGGAGATGGTTCACTAAAACAATCATGGCACCAATAGTTGTATATTTGTTATACTCTTTCACTGTGATGGTTTATCAACTGTTTAGGCTTACAGTATTCATTAAGCATCTGTTTTAGAAAGCAAACCAATATGTTATGTTGAACATAATTATGTGAAAATTTTTGCAACAGAGCTTATCTTTTCAGTTTAAGAAACACATGAAGTTACCTATACTTGTATTGATATGAAAATAGGACTTAACTTATGGCCACTTATCTGAGGCTTCCATTTGTATAATATTTAAGGAAATGGGATTTATTATTCTATTACATTTAAAACTTTTAAGAGATTAATTCTAAATCTTCAGAAAACAAGAGATAAGGTAGAAAGTCTTAATTATGCCTACAGATAATAATTATATTAAACTTTATGCTTTGAAATATAAATAGTGATAACTATGTCTCTATTAGCTATCTGTATGTATAATCACTTAAAGATACCTGAAGCAACCATCAACATGAATATTTATTATATAAGTTATAGGGAGAGTAAATAAATATTATGAGAACATGGCTCTTATCCTTGAATCTTCAACAGACAAGGTATTGGCAAGATTATTTTTCAAAACTTACATTACTTTCCTCATAAAATACAGTGTGATAACACTTTCATCATTTTTTAAACTCACCAGTCTATTGCATTTTTAATAATCAAATGTAATTAAAGTTTGTTGGTATCATTTTCATATTAAAAATATACTAAATTTCTAGGACAAGAAAAACCTTATTGCCAGAGTGGCATAGCCAATAATTCTTTTACATCACATGTTGTTTTAGTTAAATAGTCTTTTTTTTTGAGAGAAGTATCAATACAAGGATGGACAGGGTTTAGGGAATTATGACATATTGATATGCAATACTAAATAAAATCAATGGCCATAGTTTTTTCCTAAAATTATGGTGAAAAATGTATCCTCATTAAATATACTAAGTTGACATGTTTGAACTATAGGCATAAAGCATTTTATTATGGCCCAGTAGAATAGAAAAGGAGAATTTTTACCTTATCCAGCATGCCCATGTTACTATCTGATATATACAAGTTAGTGCTTGGATAATATAAAAATAATTCTTTTAAAAAAATAATATATTTTACTGATTTTTTTTACAGAGAGAAGAGAGAGGGATAGAGAGAAACATCAATGAGAGAGAAACATTGATCAGCTGCCCCCTACTGGGGATGTGCCCACAATAAAGGTACATGCCCTTGACCAGAGCAGGCCAATGCTCTATCCACTGAGCTGAACTGGTTAGGGCTAAAAATAATTCTTAATTAAATAATTAGGCTATATTATTAATAGAGGAGATAAACACACACACACACACACACACACACACACACACAGTAAAAAGGATTTTGCATGAAGCTGGGGGAATGTTTTTTAAGATGGCATATTCTTTCTGATTTCCTGATCTCTTTCACAGTCCTTTTAATAATCATTCCTAAAAGAGTAATATACAAATTAACCATCACTCCACTACACCCACAAGCCACACCCACTAACCAATCAGAGAGAGTGTGCAAATTAACCCCAACCAAGATGGCTGTGGCCATAGAGATCAGGAGAGAGGCAATAGAGGAAGCCAAGCTTCTGCAGCCCTGGCCAGCCTAGGCCTCCACTCAAGGCTACAAAGTTTCAATTATAGAAGGTAAACAAATCCAAACAGAAATGGCAGCAGCCAGAGAGCTAGCAGGGACCCAGGCTACAAAGTTTCAATTGTAGAAAGTAAATATATCCCAGATACCTAGGCCTCCACGTGGGTCATCAGGGGAGCGTGGCTGGCCTGCAAACCACCACAGGTCCCTTGCCCAGGCCATTCTACACCTCAAGGGAACCCCTATCCTGATCCAGGACACCCTTCAGGGAAAACCAGCCGCCCCCCACCCGTGCACCAGGCCTCTATCCTATCTAATAAAAGAGTAATATGCAGCCAAGACCAGTTTGGATCAGTGAATAGAGCGTTGGCCTGCGGACTGAAAGGTCCAGGGTTCGATTCTGATAAGGGCATGTACCTTGGTTGTGGGCACATCCCCAGTATGGGGTGTGCAACAGGCAGCTGATCGATGACTCTCTCTCATCGATGTTTCTAACTCTCTATCCCTCTCTCTTCCTCTCTGTAAAAAATCAATAAAATATATATTTTCTAAAAAGAGTAATATGCAGATTGACCATCACTCCAACACATAATATGGCTACCACCATGTGGTTAAAAATCCTGCCCCCATGTAGACATAGAGGGCCACCACAAGATGTCCAGTAGGGGAGGGTAGCTGGGAGGCACCAGGCCTCCAAGGGAGGACAGTTCAGAGGGATCAAGTTTTCAAGAGAGGGCAGTTGGATGCCATCAAGCCTGCAGGGGAGGGAAGTTAGGGGTGACCAGGCCAGCAGAGGAGGGAAGTTGGGAGCAAACAGGCTAGCAGGGGAGCAGTTAGACATCAATCAGGCTGGCATGGGAGTGATTAGGGGGTGATCAGGCTGCCAGGCAGAAGAGGTTAGGGGCAATCAGGAAGGCAGGAAGGCGAGCAGTTGGGAGCCAGCAGTCCTGGATTGTGAGAGGGATCCCAGATTGGAGAGGGTACAGGCTGGGCTGAGTGATACTCTCCCCCACCCCATGCATGAATTTCCTGCACCTCTAGTAAATTCATAAAGGGTTACATAACATTTTTTTTTCTATTTGCAACCATTGAGGTTGCTAAAGGGAGACACTAACTCAAATGGATCAAATGACACAGGGGCCACAATGACAATTATATATTTCTTAATCTTTTTTTCCCACTCAGAATTGCAAATATTTTGATCATATTATGTGTGATCTCAAAACTGTCAAAGCTAGAGATAAACAAACACAAACAGCTGGGTCATAGATGAGGATGGAATAGCCCAGCACAATGTTAGGAACGTTATACCATATTTTTAAATATATATATATATATATATATATATATATGTATATATTATTGATATTTTACAGAGAGGAAGGGAGAGAGATAGAGAACCAGAAACGTCGATGAGAGAGAAACATCGACCAGCTGCCTCTTGCACATCCCCCACCGGGGATGTGCCCGCAACCAATGTACATGCCCTTGTCCGGAATTGAACCCGGGACCTTTCAGTCCGCAGACCAACACTCTACCACTGAGCCAAACCGACCTCGGCACATTATACTATCTGAATGATGACTCAAGGAAATAGATCTTTTGGGGCTTTGTAAATTTCAGTGGCTATTGCTTATATGAATAAGATAGTATGTACAAAACCAATAAAGTGAGAACAGAAACATCATCTCAGATTCTAGTTCAACTATAATCAAACTATGTTCTGATTATTCCCTTTTACTTCAATTGTTTTGTTCCTTTCCATTTGTTATTCTGCTAGGAATTTGATATTCCAGGAAGGCTGTGTTTTCATAAATACTCTTGCATTTGCACAAAACAATTGGGATAAATCATGGTCTTTCCCATTTCAAAGGTATAATTTCAAGGTGATACATATCATCATTCCTCATGTTGTTGATACTGGTAATAAAACCTCTTCAACTCTGTCAAATTCAACTTCTTCTTAACCAGTTATTACTCTAGTATTTTTTTTTAAGAAAAGAACACTGGATCTTAGTTTAGTTCTAGGTGATATATTTTTTTTAAATTATTGCCATGTATCTCAGATAGGATTGATACATTTTAAAACAACTGTTTGCTCTGGTTGGTGGCATTTTATTTTGGAGCACAGGAATTTTAGGAAGTTCCATACGAATTTTAAAAAAAATTATCTTTATTGTTGAAAGTATTACAGATGCCCTTTTTTCCCCACTGACCCCAAGCCCCTCCATCTCTTACCCCCCCTCCGACCTTCACCATACTATTGTCTATATCCATTGGCTATGCATATATGCATATAAATTCCCTGCTTAACCCCCCCCACACACACACACCCCTGCCTTCCCTCTAAGATTCCTCAATCTGTTCTATGTTCTGTGTCTGTATCTATTTTAAAAATACATAAAAGGGGTAGCTTAATGTAAAAAAGAAAGTTCCATAAGAAATAATCAGATTATACATAGATAAAATGAATTTTACTTTTTTAGTTTGAATTACTCTACCAATAATTTTGAATACAACAGCAATTTTCCATAGCAGATTTTAAGTTGTGTTACTTCTGAGTCATATATTATGAATCTAAAAGGGATATTTTGACTCTGTAAAATGAACTAAGAATTTCACAATCATTTTTTAAGAGGTTCTTCATTCACAGCTAGACTATTTGAAGGACTTCCTATGTTATTTTACTTCCCTTAATTCTGTACCTCTTTAGTCTATGCCATTCTCTGTTATAAGGGATATTTTGGTACAAAGTAGTATTTTCACATTCCTCACTCACACAAATATGGTTAGTGATTCACCACTGCCTATAGAATAAAACCGAGAACGCTTAAATATGATATCTATAAACTCCCACAATCTACACCCACCCATCTTTAGAGGCAAAACTCCTACTCTTTTCCATCATGTCCCTACTACTCTAACCAGACTGAATATTTTGTTACACAGGCACACTCAGAACTAGTTCATCTTCACACCTTTCAAGACTGTCCCTTTTGCCTGGAATTCTTTTATCCCGGTCTTGGCAATTGCTGCCTAACCAATCTTTAAAACACACCTTAAATGCCATCAACTCCAAAAGACCTTCTTTAATTCTCAAAACTGGAAATAATTATCTTCTTTAAAATTTCCTCAATATTCCATTTACATATGTTTATATGAACATATTTATCACTTTCTGCACTTTTCCTATGATTATGTCTAAGTGGGTCTCAGTTTCCCACTTAAAATGAAGGCTCTGAATGCTTCTATAGAGTACCAACTATGTCTTACTCATTTTTATTCTCAGAACAGGCTCTAAAATGTTATCTTGCAGGTATACAGTACTTAATAAATGTGTTACAATGAATTTACCATTTTATAGAATATTTATAAAATGAGATATCAAGATTTTCAATACTTAAAATATAACCATACATATGAGTAAACAGTAGTCTCATACCTATACATACACAGATATCAAATATAATTTTCTTTTTAATTCAACTAATAATCATGTTTTTTTCATGTTTCTTGTGTGTTTAATACATTATGACAATTTCCCTATAATTTATCCTATACAATATGCAAGTTGACCATCACACCCTCACACAAGATGGCAAGCCCCATGTGGTCACAAGATGGCCACCACAAGATGGCTGGCAGGGGTTGGTAATTGTGAGCTATTAGGCCAGCAGGGGAGTGCAGTTGGGTGATCAGGCTGGCAGGGGAGGCAGTTGGGGGCAACCAGGTCAGCAGGGAAGGATGGTTGGGGGAGACCAGGCCTGCAGGGGAAGGCAGTTAGGGGTGACCAGACCTGCAGAGGAGGGCAATTCTCAGGGATCGGGCCTGGAGGGGATGGCAGTTGGGGACAACTGGGCCAGCAGCGAAGGTAGTTGGGGACCATCAGGCCAGCAGGGGAACAGTTAGGTATTGATCAGGCTGGCAGGGAAGTGGTTGGGGGTTGATCAAGATGGAAGGCAGAAGTAGTTAGGGACAATCAGGTAGACATTCAGGCAAGTGGTTGGGAACCAGTAGTCCTGGATTATAAGAGGGATGTCCAACTGCTGGTTTAGGCCCAATTCTACAGGCAGTCTGTCATCCCCTGAGTGGTTCCAGATTGGAGAGGGTTCAGGCTGGGCTGAGGGACACAGCCCTGCACCTCCGCCATGCACAAATTTTGTGCATTGGGTCTCTAATTTAATATATAAGAAATAATAAAAATATATAATCCTTCTTAGTGGTTTCAAGATATTTTTAAAACAAAGTTTTAAATTTAAAAAAAAAATCAGTGGAGTAAAACAAGTTTGCCCCTAAATAATCATGGAATATTTATGACTGGTGAAGAGAAAATTACATTACAAATGATCAGCTACCTGTTATGAAATTACAAGGTACTTTCATCAAAGGACCTAAAAGGCAGTAGACTGACCAGTTAACATGTTTCCACTAACCTGGAGGGATTTTTTCCCAGTTAATAGCTTCTGAAGAATGCTTCCTTTTGATGCTTGTCTGTGACACAAAAAATGATGGTCTCATTTAACCAGTCTTCTATCACATATATCAGAGAATCCTATTTACTCAGACACTACCGGAACATTAAAACACAATAAAGTGATTGTGTCTAGAAGAAAAATTTAAGGTTTGACTTTTTTTTTTACCCCAAAAGAGGGTTGAGATCAAAAGCTGACTTTAATAGATGTTTGACTAAGGTCATACTCTTAGGAAATGGAACGCTGAAGATGAAAGAAAAGAAATAGGTTTGGCTTTTGATCTCAGCCAAATCCATTTGGCATTGTTTAGCTTTTATATATAATACTTTAGTTTTAGGGGATAGCATGACTTGAAATGAATTGGCTTTCTTCTTGAGGATCTATTAGCTCTGTATTACTTTGGTATTTAGCAAAGTTTGTGAAACATTCTTACTTTGTTAGCTGGAATTGCAATAGTATTTGTAAACAGCTTATTCTTAATCTATAAGTATATCTATTATATAATGTCTATGACATATTTTTTAAATGTGAAAGGGAGGTCAAAAAACAAATTTTCCTATAAAATTCTCTTCAAAGAAAGTCATCATTAAAACCACTACAGATTTTTAAATAGCAAAGGATCTTCTTAATTTTAAACTACACTATTTTTAATGTACATTTCCCATGAACTACAACTACTTACTACTTTATAGTTCATTATTGGACAAAGCTAATGTAAGAGGAAAGAAAAGAGCTATTATTGAATACCTACAGTAGTAGTATATTTCAAGCACCATCCAGATAAGATAATGTCATACACATTATCTCACTTAAAATGTTATCTTAATCATCAAAACTACTCTATGAAAATGCGGGGACTATTATGGCAATTATATAGATGAGAAAAGTGAGAGAGGAAGAGATTGATTAGCTCAGGCCAGATCACATAGTGAATAAATAAGAAGGAAGTGCTTTGAACCAGGCTTTATCTAACTTCAAAGTTCTATTTTTTTCCATGCTGCTTTTGAATTATGAAAATGCTAGAACCAACTAGAGGTTTTATTTTTATTTTAAGTTGTGTTAATTAAGTGATTCTCCAAACTATAGCAATGATTTAAATAGGTTTAAGCATACAATATGATCTCTGGTTGAGAGATCAACCAAAGGACTTTTATGCATGCATATAAGCCTGACCAGTGGTCATAGACAACAGGGGGGTGGAGGCATATGTGGGGAGGGGTTTAGGGTGGAATTGGAGGATGAGGACAATTATGTGATACCATAATCAATAAAAGAAAAGTATACACTATGGATCATTGTTTGAGATGTTGGGGATGAACTATACTACTAAATTTATTAAGCACTTATCTAGATAATAGGTGCTCTCCCTCTAGTTAACTTTTGTAAATACTTACAGATTATCACTGTGAAAGTTTAGGGTATTATGTTTTTATTTCTTGAATTATCCTAATAATTGTATCAATGTGCCACTTCTCTTAGCAGATGCAAGCTGTCTATAAGTATGTACATATTGAAATGTTTTCTTGGGGAAAAAATGTAACAAGAGCTTTCTAAGTGACAGCCTCTCATCATCTATCAAAAGACTTTACCAGTAGATTTTTTAAAGAGCATGACCACTATAAAGTTTAGTATTCTAATGATAAGCTTGAGTTTTCAAATTAATAGATTAGGAAATCATTTTAGACAGGAAAAATGGTCACAAAACATCATATATAACATCCCTGCTTAACAGATCTTAAACATTTCACCTTTATTAAAAGACTAGAGGTCCGTTGCATGAAGATTTATGCAATAGGCCTTCATTCCCCTGGCTGCCAGCACCATTTTTCCTCTGGCACCCAGAACACAGGCCTTCCCTCTGGTCATAGCAGAGAAACCAAGCCTCCAGGCTAAGCTTCTTCACTCTGGCCTCAGTGAGGCTTGGCTTCTAGGCTTCTCTGCTCTGGCCACAACAAGGCTTGGCTTCTCCACTCTGGCCACAACAGAGAAGCCAAGCCTCTTTAGTCTTCAGTCTTCACTCAGGCCAGAGCCTTCAGTCTTTGCTCTGTGCATGCATATGCAAATCAACCCAACAACTTTTGGGGTTAATTTGCATGCTCACTCCTGATTGGCTGGTGGGCATCATGGAGCTATGGTCAATTTGTATCTATTTTATTAGTGTAGATAGGCCCATAGTGTTCTTATGTCACACTGGCCTCTTAAATGGGGATGCCAATCAAAAAGATTAAGTGTCCTCTGTACTAAAAACTGATAGCTAGCCAGAATTGGAAATCTCCATCAAATCGACTTGTGTTTGAAAAGCATAGGGCAGATTAAGATATTCTCTTTCTCTAAGTTATGTTATTTTATGTCATGTTACGTTTGCATGTATGTATGAATGCATGTATTTATGTATTTATTTATTGCTTTCATGTCAAAAGATTGTGTGGTGGTATTTCTTACCCTCTTGGATTGCTGTCACTCCTCTGTCCTGCACCCTAGCTCTTTCACAGTTCATCTAAATCACAAACAGAAGGCACAGTGGAGGAAATAGAAAAAGAACTTTGTAACTGTTCTCTTGAAGAAATCAAAATTTAAATGTCTGAAGAGAGAAGGCTCAGATTAAAACACATTTGAGACTCATGATTTACAATATGTTTGGCATTCCAGTTTCAAAGGGAAAACTGTGTTTCTGTATAAAATGTAAACTATATATTTTCTGTATTTTAAAACTGCTGAGCCACACTGGCCAGGCCTGGAATCATTTTACTTTTATTGTCAAAGGTTGAAAGTAGAGGAAGGGAAATGGTACATTGCAATAACTAAAGGCCTAAATAAAATTCAACCACTTTAATTCTATGGATACTTGTAATAGAATAAGTTTTAAAAATCATCCTTTAACAAACTTGGCTATGTCTCCCCTACTAATCAGAGTTGATTTAATGTTCACAATTTATATAATATAATCAGTGAATAAAAGAAACATTTTAATTTTGCTGCATTTCCCCTATAAAATCTAGTCATGAGAAAGCTCCATAGCTATATATATCAAATATTGACATAAGTACATTTTTGTTTAAATTATTTATTAATATTAAAATCGTGGTTAAAATGTGACTATTAAAAGCATTTTTTAAATCTTTTGACCTTTTTATTGGAAAATTTTATATTTTAGCTACTAAAGCCTTACCAAATAGAATAAGATTTCTCCTCGTATCTACCCTCCAAATGCATTATAATTTCTTTATTAGTTTTTAAATATAGTTATTGATTTCAGAGAGAAAGAGAAAGAGAAAGAGAGAGAGGAACATTAATGATGAGAGAATCATTGATCAGCTGCCTCTTGCATGCTCCCTACTGAAGATCGAGCCTGTAACCCAGGCATGTGTCCTTGGCTGGAATCAAACTTGGGACCCTTCAGTCCACAGGGTGATGCTCTACCCACTAAGCCAGTGGTTGGAAACCTCATTAATCAACAGAGCCAAATATCAACAGTACAATGTTTGAAATTTCTTTTGAGAACCAATTTTTTAAACTTAAACTTCTTTTAATGCCACTTCTTCAAAATAGACTCTCCAAGACTGTGATATTTTGTGGAAGAGCCACACTCAAGGGGCCAAAAGGCTGCATGTGAATCACGACCTGCAGTTTGCTGACCACTGCACTAAGCCAAATCGACTAAGGCTGTAATTTATTAATTTATAATGAGTTGGTATTGTAAGTATTCAATGCATGTCTACATTAGCATACTCTAAGAATTTTCATTTTTTAAAATTTCTTTATTGATTAAGGTGTCACATATTTGTCCTCATCCCCCCATTCCCATCCCAAACCTCTCCCTACACATGCTCCCACCCCCTGTTGTCTATGACCATTGGTTAAGCTCATATGCAAAAGCATTTTCATTTTTTAAATGTTATTGAACTATCAGAATGATTATAATGCAACAGTTTATGGTAGAAATACTAAGGCAACATCCTAAAAAATAAAAAAATAATATGTAAATTAACCATCACTCCGCCCCACAAGCCATGCCCACAAGGCACGCCCACTAGCCAATCAGAGTGAGTATGCAAATTAACCCCAACCAAGATGGTTGCAGCCACAGAGACCAGGAGGGATGCTTGGGTTTCTCTGGCAACAGAAGAAGCCAATCTTTCCGCCTGCCCTAGCCTGTCTAAGCCTCCACTCAAGGATACAAAGTTTTAATTATAGAAGGTAAACAAATCCAAGCAGAAACGGCTTCCACCATGGAGCGAGCAGGAGGCTTGGCTCTGCTCCAAGCTACAAAGTTTCAATTGTAGGAAGTAAATATATCCCAGATACCAGGGCCTCCACTTGGGTCACTGGGGCGGGGCGGGGGGGGGGGGCAGGGCTGGCCTGCAAACCACCAGAGGCCCCTCACTCGGGCCACCCCACACTCCAAGGGAGCCCCCATCCTGATCCGGGACACCCTTCAGGGCAAACCAGCTGGCCGCCACCCATGCACCAGGCCTCTATCCTATCTAATAAAAGAGTAATATGCAGATTGACCATCACTCCAACACACAAGATGGCTGCCAAGCCAGAGCACCTTGATAAGAGTCCCTGCCCACCATATGGAGGTGGACAGGGACATAAACAATGACCCCTGAGAATTTAGGCAGTCTCCTGCAGCTTTCCAGTTTTGTTTATACAGTCTCTATCCCATTTGTTGCATCAAAAGTATTGCCGTGTAGATGGGACCTCTGTATATTCTTTATGTGCCAGATTGTGTTGGGAAGCCACTTGGAGTATAGCAGGCACTTGTGGTGCCTGAGGCACTTGCCTGCCTATGCCCTGAGCAACTCCTGGCAGAGAGGCAAGGTTGGTGTGGTTATTTTGTTGTTCCTGATTTCTCCTTTTGTTGGGAGGGAAAAGGTTCCAGGCTTTGTAGTTGTGAAAGCCTTGCTGTGATACTGCAGGTAAAAGCAAGCACCAGAATAGAGATACAGCCCACCCCATAAAACTTACTTGTTAGAGATACAGTTCAAGATTACCAGTCACTATAGAGTTTCAATTAAATTAATGAACCCTAGCATAATTATAGTTCAATAGTAATGAATATTCATCTAATCATCTAAACCCATGGTAGGTAAACTGCAGCTCCTGAGCCAGAGGCGGCTCTTTGGCCCCTTGAGTGTGGCTCTTCCACAAAATACCATGGCCTGGGAAAGTCTATTTTGATGAAGTGGCATTAGAAGAAGTTTTAAGTTTAAAAAATTTGGCTCTCAAAAAGAGATTTCAATCATTGTACTGTTAATATTTGGCTCTGTTGACTAATGAGTTTGCCAACCACTGATCTAAATCATATATTGTAGTTATTTGGTTAAGGATCCTAAAAATATATAATAATAATAATAATAATAATAATAATAATAGATTTTTACTTCAGCATCAAGTTTCTCATTTGAAAAAGTAAACAAGTTTCTTTAAGAAAATTACATTACTATATTGTAGTTTGTCTTTGAGTAGAATACTGTACTGTGTAATACAGTTACCTCATTTTAATATTTGAATGCACATGTGCACTGTAATGTTTGTCATAAGACATGTTAATTTATACCCAAAAGTATATTCTACACCTTTCCTTTATTAATTATATGATAATTTGGGAGAAATAGGCTGAGTAACATTTTATGAATTAGGTTTTAAGTATGAAAATAGAAGGATCTGCCCCAGATGGAACAGGCCATGTGACAGATTCATGCCATGGGTCCTAAATTATTGATACATATGCTTACATATTATATATTATAAGAGTTATCAAGAGACCACACCATCTGGCAAAAAGGAATCAATGATAATATATTATTGTCACTAAGCACTAGAATCCAGATCACTCAATAAGTAATCATTTTTTTTAATTATGAGGAACTGCCAAGGCAGATAAAACTAAAAACTGGAGATAATTTATTTCATCTTCAAAAATCCAAGAAGTTACCCACTGAGCAATTTTTATACTCTATTGGAAAGTCATTGCCTATGGAGTTTACCAAACAAGATGATATTTTATTCTTACATGAAAAAAAGTAATAATAGGTTTTATAGTAGATTATAATAGGATGATGATTTCAAGAGAAATGGGGTAAAGATGAGAGTATATATGTACATTCAAGCACTGAAATACAAAGATGGCAGAAGCAGTAGTCAATGCAGAATATATATAAGAGATAACCAGTTGAAGAGAAAAGAGAAAGCTGAGACTAATAGGAACATCAGCACTGACAAAAGCTGAAAAGTAGAAAAGACCTTCCTGAATGGAAGTCTTTCCACCTAAGTGGCTCATATTTTTACAAATAAAATACAGATTATGTAAAACAGAAAAGTACTAAAAAGATAAAGCTTATAATTTAGCTGATAAATGACCATGAAATATCTGTATTAAAAATTAAACAGCTTGCAAATTGGAAAGATTTTATATGACAAAATACATCACACCACTTAGTCATGTGAACATAGTGCTACATTCAAATCCCAATACATAAACCTAGATGTTTAGTAAGGAAAACAAATTGGAAAAAATGTATAACAGCTATAAAGTTGAATTTCCTGATTGTATTATGAATCTTTAAGAAACGTGTTCAAGTCCTAGAACAATGAGTAAAAATATGCCTATCTTTTAAAACTAACTGGGATAACATAAGCTCTAACACTGCTGCATAGAGACTGATAATAGAGCAAGTTCCAAATTAATAGTTTCTTTGTTTCTTCTATTCTTCCTTCAAAGGTAAAAGATATTTCTAAGGGGTAAGTTGGAGTATTTAAATAATATCTTAATTCTCCTATGTACCTATAGATCACTTAATAGTGAATTATTTCCAAAAGAAAAACAAAATCAAAGAACTTTGAGAAGTGTCTGAGAAATAATATGTACACTGGGAGAATTTGATTGGCCTTTACTTATGTATGAGGAAGTAATCTGCCCTGTGATCACTAATTTGAGAATTAGAATCTTGTGAACTACTAACATTTCCCCAGCAATAGCGCATGGAATGGTATAGAATAACATACATTTGCCTGCCAGTCAGTACACATGAATGCTAGTCCTGGCTTTGACACTGATTCTTTCTATAAACTTAGTCAAGTCACAATTCCACATATGTGCTTTGGTAGACTGATCTGAAATATAAGAGGGTTGAATTAAATAGTTTCCAAAATGGCCTTATAGTTCCAAGACATTGCAGGTAATACTATTTTACTTTTATTATAGAATCCAAGCACTGTTATCACAAATAGCTGACAAACGAATTCAACTTCAAATATTTCCAATAAAATCATTGAAAACGTGAGTAGTACACATTATAATTCGGGTGTCCATGAATATTCTTCTTAAAGGATTTAAATTGACTTTAAGCACAATTGGAATAAAATAATGCTTCTATAAATATTATTTTCTCAGTCATATTACTATCTGCCAAGGTAGTAAAATACTTGTAATCAGTGGTTCTATTATCAGAAATGGTTTATTTTCAGATAATCTTATAGCCTTCAGAATAAACTACAAACCTCCCTGACTTTCAAAATAATTAATCATGCCTTCAAGTTTTACCTCCATAATTCTTAATCCACTGTCCAAATTCAGTTCTTATACTTCTTCCAATGTGCCAGGCTCATTTCTGTATCTAAATTTTTACATTTTTGTTGGACTATATAAATCATACCCATCATTTAGTAACTGCTTCTGTTTTGTTCCATGAAGTTATTCCCAACAACTTCATCTTACATTCTTTTATGAATACCTTATGAACATTTTGCACAAAATAGCATTATTTTTTCCTTAACCTAGATGCAGGGAGAAAGACCTTATATTGTAAAGTTGGCTTTCCCACTATCTCATTATTTCTTTTTCACTGAGTCTCTGAAATTTTTTCATCTTAGTTAATTAAGCTGTCAGGAGTTTAGACCAGTTTTCAGGTTTAGAAATATATGTATTTTTACTTTACTAAATAAAGCATTAAATTGTTTGAACTTATTCATAAACTTTTCTAAAAATATAACACTCTGCTAATTATTTTGTGACCTTCAACATGCCATTAAATGAACAATAACTAATTAAAGAAAATGGAAATTATTAAAACAGAAATGCATTAGTTTTATATTGCTACTGTAACAAAATTGAACAGATTTAGCATCCTAAAATGACACTAATTTATTATTTCCCAGTTTCTGTAGGTCAAAAGTCTGACACCAGACATATCAGGCTATAATAAAGATGTCAGAGGATTTTATTTATTACTTAAGGCTCTGGGGAAGAATTAACATCCAAGATCATTTAGGTTATTTTTTAAAATTAAGGTTTTGCAGTTATAAGACTGAGTTCCCCTCCCCTTTATTTTTGTCTTGCTGTCAGTCAGTGGTTACACTTAGCTCCCAAAGGTTTCTCTTCAGACCTCATAAGGGTTCACTATATCTCAAAATCAGCACCAGAGTTTCCAAAACTTCTCATGCTTGGGATATCTCTGACTTTCCCTTCTGTGTTATCTCTTTTGTTTTTCACTTCCTCTATATCTCTCTGATAATTCTGCTTTACCAATATGTTTTTTTTTGTGTGTGTATGTGTGTGGGGGAGCATTTTATTTTATTTTATTTATTAAGTTATTACTTGTGTATAATATATATATATATATATATATATATATATATATATATATATATATATATTCCATTGCTGCCACTCTCCCATAGATACCCTCACCCCTCAGTGTTTTGCATCCTTTGGTTATTCTTTTTTTTCCCATTTTTTTATTAAGGTATTATATGTGTACATATCTTACCATTGCCCCCCCACTCCATTATATGCCCTCCCTCCCCAGAGTTTTTCATCCATTGGTTATGCTTATATGCATGCATACAAGTCCTTCGGTTGATCTCTTATCTCCCTCACCTCTCCCTAAAGTTCCCACTGAAATTTGACAGTCTAATGCTTTACTGGCTCTGTATCTATCTTTTTGTTCATTGGGTTATGTTATTTATTATCAACAAATGAGTGAGATCATGTGGTATTTTTCTTTCATTGATTGGCTTATTTCACTTATCATAATGCTTTTCAGTTCCATCCAGGTTGCTGCAAATGGTAAAAATCCCTTCTTTTTATGGCAGCTTAGTATTCCATTGTGTAGATGTACCATAGTTTTCTGATCCAATCATCTGCTGATGGGCACCTAGGCTGTTTCCAGATTTTAGCTATTCTAAATTGTGCTGCTATGAACATAGGGGTGCATATATCCTTTCTGATTGGTGTGTTTCTAGTTTCTTGGGATATATTCCAAAAGTGGGATTACTGGGTCAAATGGGAGTTCCATTTTCAGGTTTGTTTGTTTTTTTGTGTTTTTTGTTTGTTTGTTTGTTTGTTTGTTTGTTTTTGAGGAAACTCCATACTGTTCTCCACAGTGGCTGCACCAGTCTGCATTCCCATCAGCAGTGCACTAGTATTCCTTTTTCTCCGCATCCTCACCAACACTTGTCCTTTGTTGATTTGTTGATGATAGCCATTCTGACAGGTGTGAGATGGTATTGCATTATCGTTTTGATTTGCATCTCTCAGGTAATTAGTGACTTTGACCATGTTTTCATGTGTCTCTTGACCTTCCTTCTGTCATCTTTCAAGAAGATTCTATTTAAGTCTATTGCCCATTTTTTATTGGATCATTTATTTTCATTTTGTTAAGTTGTATAAGCTGCCTGTAAATGTTGGAGACTAAAAATTTATCAGTGATAACATTTGCAAATATGTTCTCCCATACAGTGGGCTTTCTCATTTTGTTGATGGTTTCTTTTGCTGCAAAAAAGCTTTTTATTGTGATGTAGTCCCATTTGATTATATTCTCTTTAGATTCCATTGTTCTAGGAGCAGTATCAGTGAAGAATTTTTTCTGCATATGTCTGAGATTTTACTGCCCGTGGTTCCTCTAGTATTTTTATGGTTTCCTGTCTTTATGTTTAAGTCCTGTATCTATTTTGAGTTTATTTTTTGTGTATGGTATAAGTTGGTGCTCTAGTTTCATTCTTTTGCATGTATCTGTCCAATTTTCCCAACACCATTTATTGAAGAGACTGTCTTGACTCCATTGTATGCTCGTGCCTCCTTTCTCAAATATTAATTGAGCATAATGGTTTGGGTCAATATATGGATTCTCTATTCTATTCCATTGATTTATATGTCTGTTCTTGTGTCAGTGCCAGGCTGTTTTGAGAACACTGGCTTTGTAATATAGCTTAAACTATTAATCCTCATATTTTATTCTTCTGTATGAGGATTGCTGTGGCTATTCGGGGTCTTTTTTTATTCCAGATGAATTTTTGGAGAGTTCTTTCTAGGTCAGTGGAATATGCCATTGATATTTTAAAGAGGAGTGCATTGAATCTATAGATTGCTTTGGGTAGTATGGATATTTTAATGATGGTGATTCTACCAATCCATGAACATGGTATGTTCTTCCATCTGTTTATTTTTTTCTCTAAGTGATGGTAAATGGGATTGCCTTTTTAGTCTCTCTTTCTGTAAGTTCACTATTGGTGTATAGAAATACCATAGATTTCTTGGCATTAATTTTGTATCCTGCTACATTGCTGAATTCATTTATTAAGTCTATTAGTTTTGTGATGGAGTCTTTTGATTTTTTAACGTATAATATCATGACATTTGCAAAAAAGCACAGCTTCACTTCCTCTTTTCCAACTTGGATGCCTTTTATTTCTGCTTCTTGTCTAATTGCATTAGCTAATACTTCCAGTACAATATCAAACAGGCATGGTGAGAGTGGGCATCCCTGTCTTGTTCCTGTCCTTAGGGGAAATAGTTTTAGTTTTTGCCCATTGAATATTATGTTAGCTGTGGGTTTATCATATATAGCTTTTATTATGTTGAGGTATGATCCTCCTATTCCCACCTTGTTGAGACTTTTTTATTAAGAAAGGGTGTTACATTTTGTCAAATGCTTTTTCTGCATCAATTGATATGACTATGTGATTTTTATCTCTCAATTTGTTTGTCATATGTCAAGTTTATTGATTTGCAGATATAGTACCCTCCTATATTCCTGGGATAAATCCTACTTGGTTATGTGTTATGATCTTCCTGACGTACTGCTGGATCTGATTTGCTAGAATTTTGTTGAGGATTTTGGCATCTATGTTCATGAGGAATATTGGCCTCTAATTCTCTTTTGTTGTATTGTCTTTATCTGGTTTTGGTATTAGGTTGATGCTGGCTTCATAGAAGGATCTTGGAAGTGTTCCTTCCTCTTGAATTTTTTGAATAGTCTGAGGAGTATAGGTTTTAGTTCTTCCTTAAAAGTCTGTAAAACTCCCCTGTGAAGCCATCAAGCCCTGGGCTTTTGTTTGTCGGAAGCTTTCTCATGGCTGCTTCAATTTCTTCCATAGTTAATGGCCTATTGAGCTCTTTAGATTTTTCCTGATTGAGTTTTGGAAGATTGAGGGGTTTTTTTTTGTTTCTTTGTTTGTTTTTCCATTCACCTGGACAACCTTTTCCATCCCTTCACACTCAGTTCATGTGCGTCTTTTGTTCTGAGGTAGGTTTCTTGTTGACAGTCAATATATGAGTCTTGTTTTCTTATCCAATCTGTTACATTTGAAGTTATTATTGATAGGTACTTATTTGTTGCCATTTTTATTCTTTACTCCTGTGTTCCTTCTTTTTTGTTTGTTTGTTTGGTTGGTTGGTTGGTTGGTTTTTTTTGTTGTTGTTTGTTTGTTTGTTGCTTTTGCAACAGACCCTTTATCATTTCTTGCATTGCTGGTTTGGTGGTAATAAATTCCTTTAGTACTTTTTTCTCTGTGAAGCTCCTGATTTCACCTTCAATTTTTATTTATAGCCTTGCTGTGTACAGTATTCTTGGATTCAGACCCTTCCTTTGTATGACTTTGTATATTTCATTCTATTCCCTTCTGGCCTGATGATTTTCTGGTGAGAAATAAGTTTCTAGTCTCATGGGGGCTACTTCGTATGTGACTTTCTGTCTCTCTCTGGCCCCTTTTAAGATTCTTACTTTTTCATTGGTGTTTGCCAATTTAATTATAATGTGCCTTGGTGTCAGTCTTTTGTGGTTCATTTTGCTTGGGGCTATATAAACTTCTTGGATTTGTGTGGGTTTTTCTTTCATATATCAGCGAAATTTTCTGTCATTATTTCTTCAAACAGGCTTTCTATTCCTTGCTCAGTTTTTGCTCCTTCTGGATCCATTGTTATATGGGAATTTCCTTAGGCTGTCCCCCTGCTTTTTATTTTTATTTTCCTAGAAGCAGATCTTCTTGGTTATTATTTCCCACCTTGTCTTCTAGCTCACTGATGTGGTCCTCTGCTTCTTTCAGTCTATTTTCGATGCTTTCTATTGAGTTCTTTACAGCAGCAATGTCATTTTTCATTTCTTCTTGGTTCTTTTTCATTTCCTCTTAGTTCTTACTCACACTGGGAATTTGTCTTCCATTCTTTTCAGCCTCCTTATGACCATTTATACGAATTATTTCTCTAATAGGTTGCTTGCCTCTATTTCATTTACTGCCTTTTCTGCTGATGCCTGTTTCTCTTTCATGTGTGGGCTATTTCTTTGTCTCCCTATGGTCTCTCTTCTCCGGATGTCTGGTTATGTAGTCCTCTCTCTTCTGTGTTGATTTAAAGTCACAAAATACAACACAACCAGGTACAACACACAAGACACTAAATAGAAATATATTTGTGATATTAATAACCTTCAATAAAGGTGATCACCAGAGAAAGTCATATTAGGGGATATTATAGAAACAAGAAGAAGAAAAAAGAGTGTTTAAATTAAATTGGGAAAAGGAAAAATAATATGAGAGACAAGAAAGAGACTAAGAAAGAAAAGAGGAACAAACTATATATATGGGGAGAAAACTCCCATAGAACAGCCACTAATCCCATCAAATGCCAGCAACAAATACCTGTAGATTAATACAAACTACAGCACCAACTAATATCAAGCGAGGCGAGGGAAAACAGAAGCAAAAAACAAACAAAAACAAAGCAAACAAAAAACCAACCAACTAAACAAAACAGAATAAGCAAAACAGCTTCACTAAAAAGCATAAACATTCAATGTAATCAACATTCAAGCAAACAACAACAAAAGGACAAATAGAAAAACAATTTTTTGGATAGTTAAGACAGCGAAGAGAGAGTATTATATGGACTTGGATCAGGGGATTGGAAATTGGATATATAAGTAGACATAAATTTAACAGGGGGCAAACAGAAATAATAGGGAAAAACCTATAGCAGGAAAGGAGTAAGGGAAACAGGACACCAAGAGTGGTAAGGTTAGGAATAGAGTGATGGCATAAAGGTAGAAATAAGCTAGAGTAAAAAGAGGTTAAAGAAAAGATAAAAATAGCATGTAGAACACTAATCCCAAACTATGGAAAAAATTGAAGCAGTCATTGAAAAGCTTCCAGCAAACAAAAGCCTGGGGCCAGACAGCATTACAGGGGAGTTTTATCAAACATTCAAGAAAGAACTAAAACCTATCCACCTCAGACTATTCAAAAAAATTCAAGAGGAAGGAACACTTCCAAGATCATTCTATGAAGCCAGCATTACTCTAATATCAAAACCATATAAACACCACACAATGAAAGAGAATTACAGGCCAATAACCCTCATGAACATAGATGCCAAAATCATCAACAAAATTCTAACAAATCAGATCCATCATTACATCAGGAAGATCACACACCATGACCAAGTAAGATTTATCCTGTGGATTCAAGGATGGTAAAATATCCACAAATCAATAAACATGATATATCACATAAACAAATTGAGAGATAAAAATCACAGTCATATCAATTAATGCAGGGGAAAAAAATTGACAAAAATCCAATACCCTTCCTTGATAAAAACCCTCAACAAAATGGGAATAGGGAGATCATACCTCAACATGATTAAAGTCCTATACTAAAAACCTACAGTCAACAACATACCCAATGGGAAAAAGCTAAAACCATGTCAACTAAGAACAGGAATGATACAGGAATTCCCACTTTCACCATGCCTGTTCACATAGTACTGGAAGTGCTAGCCATAACAATCAGACAAGAAGAAATAAATGGTATCCAAAGAAGAAGACACAAAACTCTCATTATTCACAGATGACATGATACTGTACATAGAAAACCCTAAGGGCACCATCAAAATATATTAGAATTAATAAATGAAATTGGTAATATACCAGGGTACAAAGTTAATGCCCAGAAATCTATGGCATTTTTATGCACCAATAGTGAACTTATAGAGAGACTTAAAAAGCAATCCCCTTTATCAGTGCAACCAAAAATTAAGATTCCTAGGAATAAACTTAACTACGAGGTAAAAGACCTGTACTCAGAAAACTATAGGGCATAGAAAAAAGAGGTAGAGCAAGATATAAAGAAATGGAAGAACATACCATGTTCATGGATTGGTAGAATCAACATCATTAAAATATCCAAACTATTGCCGAAACCGGTTTGGCTCAGTGGTAGAGTGTCGGTTCGATTCTGGTCAAGGGCATGTACATTGGTTGCAGGCACATCCCCGGTGTGGGGTGTGCAGGAGGCAGCTGGTCGATGTTTCTCTCTCATCGACGTTTCTAGCTCTCTATCTCTCTCCCTTCCTCTCTATAAAAAATATCAATAAAACATATTTTTAAAAATATCCAAACTATTCAAAGCAATCTATAGATTCAATACACTCCCCATTAAACTACCAACAGAATACTTCACAGAATACTTCACAGACCTTGAACAAACTCCACAAAAATTCATCTGGATTAAAAAAAAAAAATACCCCGAATAGCTGCAGCAATCCTGAGAAAGACGTACAAATTAGGAAGGATCTCAATACCAGATTTCAAGCTGTATTACAAAGCCACTGTTCTCAAAACTGCCTGGTACTGGCACAAGAACAGACATATAGACTGATGGAATAGAATAGAGAACCTAGAAATATACCCAAACCACTCTGCTCAATTAATATCTGAAAAAGGAGAAAAGAACATACAATGGAGACAAGTTAGTCTCTTCAATAATTGGTGTTGGGAAAATTGGACAGATACATGCAAAAAAATGAAACTAGACCACCAAATTACAGCATACACAAGAATAAACTCAAAATGGATGAAGGACTTAAGCATAAGATGGGAAACCATAAAAATAGTAGAGGAATCCACAGGCAGCAATATCTCAGAAATATGCTGAAGGAACTCTTCACTGATACAGCTTCTAGGGCAATGAAAACTAAAGAGAAATTAAGAAAATGGAATTACATCAATATAAAAAGTTTCTATACTGCCGAAACTGGTTTGTCTCAGTGGATAGAGCATCAGCCTGTGCACTGAAGGGCACATACACACCAAGAAAAGCCAGCAGCTCCCCATGCCGAGGCAGACGGCCCTGCATGAATGGTCCCTGAAAGGGATCTCATCCAAGTTAGCGGGATTAAAGCTGACAGAAATCTCTGAGACCATCTCAGCCAAAGTCCCTTAATTGATAAAGAAAACGAACCCAGGAGGGGAAGTGACTTACCTGAGGTCACAGAGCAAAACAGACACAGACAAGAACCTCGTCACTTAAAGGGATCACTAGATGCCCAAAAGGGCATGTACCTTGGTTGCAGACACATCCCCAGTGGAGGGTGTGCAGGAGGCAGCTGATAGATGTTTCTCACTCATCAATGTTTCTAATTATTACTCTCCCTTCCTCTCTGTAAAAAATCAATATATATATATATATATATATATATATATATATATATATATATATATTGAACCTCTAGCCAGGTTTCTGTGCAGTAAAAAAAAAAAAAAGCATCAACAAACTACAAAAAACCCACTGCATGGGAGAACATACTTGCCAATGTTATCACTGGTAAGGGTTTAATCTCCAACATTTACAGGGAACTCATACAACTTAACAAAAGGAAGAAAAACAACCTAATAATAAAATGGGCAATGGACCTAAATATATACTTTTTGAAAGAAGACATAAGAAATGGCATGAGAAGTATGAAAAGATACTCAAAGTCACTAATCATTTGACAGATTCTAATCAAAATTACAATGCAATAATACCATCTCCCACCTGTCAGAATGGCTATCATCAACAAATCACCAAACAACAAGAGCTGGTAAGGATGCGGAGAAAAAGGAATCCTCTTGCACTGCTGTTGGCAATGAAGACTGGTGCAGCCACCATGGAGTAGGGAGTTTCCTCAGAAAACTAAAAATGGAACTCCCATTTGACCCAGTGATGTCACTTCTAGGAATATATCCTAAGAAATGATAAGCACCATTCAGATATATTATAAGTACCCCTATGTTCATAGTGGCACACTTTACCATAAATAAGATTTGAAACAGCCTAACTGCCAATCAGCAAATGAATGTTTTAAAAAACTCTCGTACATCTACATAATAGAATACTACGCTGCAATAAAAAAGAAGGAGTTCTTATCATTTCCAAGAGCATGGATGGAACTGGAGAGCATTATGCTAAATGAAATAAGCCAGTCAGAAAAAGATAAATATCATATGATCTCACTCATTTGTGGAATATAATGAGCAACATAAACTGATGAAATAAAACAGATCCAGTGACAGAGAAATATTGATCAGACCATAAAACCTCAGAGGTAAGGTAGGGGATAGTAGGGGTAAAGGGGAAAGATCAACCAAAGGACTTGTATGCATTCATATAAGCCTAACAAATGGACAAAAACACTGGGGCCAGGGATGAAGGCATGAGTGGATGAGTGGGGTGGTGTGTGTGTGGGGGAGAGGGATAAGTACACATATGCAATACCTTAATCAATAAAAATAATAACTAATTGGTATGCTAAGGACAGTAATATAAAAATTAGACAACATAGAAGAAAAGGTGAATAATGTATGCAGAAAAATGAACACTAAGAAATACAAAAAAAATGAAATGCTAGAAAAAAATGGTAACAAACCAGTTGATTGCTGTTATATGATCATTTGTTAATAGACATTAACTATGAATCATTGAGCATGCAAAGGGGGCAATATGAGCTTTGAAAACTTAAACTAAAAGTTAAAAGTAATGAAAAAAATGCAACAGAATATCCAGGAACTCTGGGGAAATAACAAAAGACACAACGTAAGTTTAATGGGAATATCACAATAAAAAGAATGAAAGAAAGAGAAAAAAATATTTAAAGTAATAGTGAAATGCTTATTTCAAACATCAAACTAGATTTACAGGAACTCAGAAAACAACTAAGCAAGGTGACTATAATCGTATTTTTTTTCCTTTTTCCACCACAGCTTGGCATAGCATATTCAAACTGTATAAAATCACAAAGAGACATAGTATAGTTTTCAGTAATGACCAAGCTTTTGGTGGGGCGCTTACTGATAACTACAAAAGGAGAAATAAGCTATAAAAAAACATCTGTAGAGAATCAAGGAAAATATTTACAATAATCAGTCTTCTCAAAAAAAAAAAAACCACAAAAAAACAAACACAAAACAAAACAAAAACACACACACAAGAAAAGAGAGAGTGGAGTGCAATACATAATATGTTGAAAGAAAAAAATAAACATTCCTTCCAAAATTCTTTACTCAGAGACATTATGTTTCAAAGGTAAAAGAGAAAGAAAAAAATTTGTCACACAAACAAAAATTTAGGAAAGAATTTTACCAGCAGACCACTCAAGCATAATAAAAATATCAAAATGAGTTCTTCAGAAAGGAGAATTATATAGGTATTAAATTTGGATTTATAAAGAAAGGGGGAGTATTAGACTAAACATTTACCATCATACCAACAAAAATTAAGATACCTAGGAATAAACTTAACTAAGGAGGCAAAAGACCAATATGTGGAAAACTATAGGACACTGAAAAAGAGATAGAAGAAGACATAGAAAAGGAATAAATGAAGTTAAAATAAAATGTTTTCTTTTCCTTATTCTTAACTGATATAGCACTTACAGTATATTCAAAATAATAATAGCAACAATAAATTTGGCAGCTTAAAAAAAGAATAAACAAAATAAATGACAGCAAAATTATAAGGACCAACAGAGAGGAATCAGTAACACTGTTTTTAGTAACTGCACTAATCATAAGGTATTGGACATAATATTATTTGAAAACATAATTGGATTTGTCATAAATGTATGTTGCAAACTCTAGTTCAGCCACAAAAATGGCAAAATCTTATCTAATAAAAGGGAGATATGCAAATTAACTGTCATTCCATCACAAAGATGGCAACACCCATAGCAGCCGGGGTGCTGGATGCTGGTGGTGTAGCAGGCCTGGCTGAGGGACCCTCCCCACCCCTGTGCACCAGACCTTTAGTAAGAAGTATAATTGTAATGCTAAAAGATAAGGTAAAATGAAAGTATATACAATGCTTAGTTAAAACCAGAAAGGTAGTAATGGGGGGGAAGGGGCAGGGAAGAAAGTAGATACCAAGTACAGGGTATTGAACAGAAAATCAAATATGATAGATATTAATCCAACCATTTAAATAATTAGTTTAATGTCATGGTCTACATACATATAAATTAAAAGACAATTATCAGAGTGGATTAAACTACCCAATTATACCTAAGTTGTAAGAAACTATATTTAAATATAAAGAGAGATGGGTTAAAAGTAAAGGGATTGAAAAAGTCAGAGTATGCTAATACTAGCCAAAAGAAAGCTAGAGTTGTACTGATTTCAGACAAACCTAAATTCAGAGCAATAAAAATGCCCAGGGATAAAGAATGTCATTATCTATATATAAAAAACACTAATATGCAAATAGATTGACTGGCAGAACAACCTAACAACTGAACAATCAAACAACTGGTTTCTATGATGTGCACTAACAACAAGGGAGGCATACACGAAACATGGTGGGCGTTGGCAGAAGTCAGCAGAGTGTGGAACATGGCGGGTATCAGCTGCAGCAGGATGGTGAAGCAGGTGAGCGGGGAGGGTGCCAGATGAAGGTGGGGCAGCAGTCACTGTCATTGGGCAAGCCTTTGGTGGTTACTGAACATTCTTACTGTGAGCCACAGTCCTGCCTGGCGCTTGTACCTGCTGCTGATGCCAGCCCCATTCGCACCCCCTGCCAGCACCAAGCACTGGCCCTGATTGCTCTGTGCTGTCAGCGGATGCACATGGAGTCAACACTGTCAGAGTATGGGAGCAGGGATACCAACAGACAGAGGACAGGTGGCCATGGCAGAGAGGCCAGGTGGGGGCACAGAGGATTGGCTGAGACCCACCCTTGTGCCCACCATAGCCTTGCTGCTCATAGTTCCTTTTAAGGTGCACAAATTTGTACACTGGGCCTATAGTAAATAATAATAAAGGGGCCAATTCTCCAAAAAGACCTAGCATTACCTAAGGTGAATGTGCATAACAACAAGCCATCAATTTAAGAGAGGAACAAACTGATAGAACTACAGGCAGAAAAAAAAACTAATTCACTTTAGTATTTGGAGACTTCAACACCCATCTATCAGTAATTGACAGATCCAGCAAGCAGAAAATGAGTAAGTACAGAGTAAAACTGAATAGCACCATCAATCAACTGGTTATAATTGACATTTATAAATTCTTTATTCAATAACAACAGAATACACATTCTTCTAAAACTACTTTTATCATTCTCCAAATTTAAAAGAATAGAAATCATATAAAATATACTCTCAAATCCCAATGGAACTAAACTAGAAATCAATAACAGATAGACACCTATCACAATACATACAGAATAAATAGTATACTTCTACAGAACACATAGGTCACAAAGATGTGCTAGACAAATTTAACTAAATTAAAATGAATATAACGTTTATCAAAATTAATGGAATGTGATTAATGAAGGCTTAGAAGAAAGTCTATAGAATTGCATGTATATATATTACAAAGAAGAATGATATCAAATGACTTATCGAAGACCAATAATATGTATGAACTTCTAACCAGATTGACTAGAGAAAAGAAAGAAGACATAAATTGCTAATATTGGAAATGAAATAGAAGTAATCACAACATATGCTATAAAAATTAATAGAAGAATACCAGAAAAAATTTTTCACACAAATCTGATAATATAGATGAATTGGAAAAATTCCTAAAAAATTAATGACTAAAACCCACACAAAAACAACAAATAATCTTAATAGGCCCATATCTACTAAATAAATAAATCAATATTAATAAACTCCCAAAACAGAAAAACCCAGACCCTAATGGGTCCACTGATGAATAATACCAAACTTTTAAGGAAGATATTATACCAATTTTCTACAAGTAACTAAAGAAAATACAAGCAGAGGGAATTCTTTCTCACTCGTTTTATAAAACTAGAATTATACTAATATTAAAACCAGGCAAAACATTGAAAGAAATAAAAAAAAACTAAAGATGCATATATACCATAAAGCTAGATGCAAAAATCCTTAGTAAAGTATTAGTAAATGGAATCCAACAATGTATTAAAAACATTATATATTACAATCAAGTAAGACTTATTCTGGATATTCAAGTTTGGTTAAACATATGAAAATCACTTATTATAATCTGTCACATTAAGAGGATAAGCAATAAAATTATATAATCCTATATAATAAAAGGCTAATATGAAAATCAACTGAATAGCAAAATGACGGGTCACTATGATGCACACTGACCACCAGGGGGCAGATATTCAGTGCAGTAGTTGCCTCCTGGTGGTCAGTGCTCTCCCACAGGGGGAGCTCCACTTAGCCAGAAGTCAGGCTCATGGCTGGCATGTGCAGTGGTGGTGGCAGGAGCCTCTCCAGCCTCTGCAGCAGCACTAAGGATGTCCAATTACTCTCAGTCAGATATCCCCAAGGGCTCCTGGACTGCAAGAGGGCGTAGGCTAGGCTGAGGGACTCCTCCCCCGAGCACACAAATTTTGCACACTAGGCCTCTAGTCATATAAATAAATGCAAAAGGCATTTGGCAAAATTCAAAATACATTTATAGTAGAAATGTTCAATAACTTGAGATAGAAACTTCCTCAACTTGATAAAGAACATCCATAAAAATCCTACAGCTGACATTATACTTAATGATGACAAACTCAATATTTCTCATCTGAAATAAAGACTAAGATAATTATGTCTCCTATTACCACTCCCATTCAACATCATACTGGAAGTCCTAACGAATGCAAAAAGACAAGGAAAGGAAATACAAAGTACACATACTGGGAAGAAAGAAATAAAACTGTCTTTGCTTGTAGATAATATAATTCTATGTGAAAAATCCCAAATTACCAATAGAAGAATGCCTTGTACTAATAAGTGATTATAGCAAGTTTGTAGAAAAACCAAAGTTAGTATACAAAAGTAAATTGCTTTTCCACATACCAGCAATGAACAATTGTAATTTTAAATTTAAAAAAAATCTAGCACCAAAAAATAAAATATTTAGTATAAACCTAACGAAGTATGTATAAGAAATATAGGAGACAGGTCAAGGGCATGCACCTTGGTTGTGGGCACATCCCCAGTAGGAGATGTGCAAGAGGCAGCTGATCGATGATTCTCTCTCATCGATGTTTCTAACTCTCTATCCCGCTCTCTTTCTCTCTGTAAATAAACCAATAAAATATATTTAAAAAGAAATATAGGAGAAACACTATAAATCTTTGAAGATACAAATCAAAGTAAATATAAATAAATGAAGATCTATTCCATGTTGATAGATCTTAAAACTCAATAATATTAAAATGTTAGTTCTCCCAGCTTTATACAATCAACACAATCCCAATCAAATACTTACAAATTGACAAACTTACTCTAAAGATTATTTAAAAAATGCAAAATCCCCAGAATAGGTAACAGGTTTATTGGAAAAGTAGAAGAAAGTCAAAGAAGTTCCACTAATTAAAGACTTAATAAAAAGCTACAGTAATCTGGAGAGTATGAGATTGGTGAAAGAATAAATAAATAGATCAATGGAACAGAGTTGAGAGCCTAGAAATAGACTCACACATATATAGTCAACTAATCTTTGATGAAGGAGCAAATGTTATTAAATGGAAAAATCATAGTGTTTTCAACAAGTGGCATTGGAACAGTTGGACATCCACATGCAAAGTAAATTACTCTAGGTACAGACCTTACACCACTCACAAAAATTTCACTAGACATAGATAGTAGACTAAAGGGCAAAATATGAACTTATAAAATTCCTAGAAGGTAACATTGCAGAAAATCTAGGTTACCTCAGATTTGGTGGTGACATTTTAGACACAACCTACAAAAGAAAAAAACGATAATTTGTACTTTAAGTTAAAAACTTATCATCTGACTAAGTCAAATACTCAGATTTCTTTCAGATTTTGGGGGGAAATCTTGCAAAGGACTTGTTCCAAAATACACAAAGAATTCTTAAAATTCAATAAAAAGGAAACACATAAACCAATTAAATTTTAGCTAAAGACCTGAGCAGACAACTAACCAAAGATACACAGATGGCAAATAGCATATGAAAACATGTTGAACATTATATATTATTAAGGAACTGAAAATTAAAACTACAATTATATACCTGCAATATCTGTTAGAATGGCCTAATCTAAAACACAACACCAAACAGTGGCAAGGATGTGAAGAAACAGGAACTCATATTCACTGCTGGTGGGAATCCAAATGGTATAGCCACTTTGGAAGACTGATTGGTAGTTGCTTACAAAACTAAACATACTCTTACTATATGATCCAACAATTATATTCCTTACATAAGAATATCTTTAAGGACAAAGACTATTTTGTTAATCTATTAGTGCCCCATATTCAGTACCATGCTTAGTCCATAAAAGGCATGAAATACTTGTTGAATAAATAAACAATTGGATGAATAAATGAATAATTATAAATTAATGGCATCATGTTTCTTTTGACCATTATACTTAAAAAAAGTAAGACTGTGCAGGTTCATTGTGCCTCTGTATGCACATATGTGCAAATAGTATATGGTTTTCCATAGAAACAAAGATAGGTTTTAATTGTTCCATTTATAGCTTATAAACCCATTTTATGTGACCATTACCAGATATTTGCAAAATAGCTAGTTGAAAGGGGTACAATCTATGAGCATGTAACTAACTGCCCTAAAAGTCTTACAACCTAAGCCATAGTTTTATTCAGTGAAACTTAGATTAACTGAATAGCCATACCCTAATGTCAAAGTACACAGGAATGTCTCTCTAATATTGCAACTCAATCAACAATTACTTATTGTGCATTACTTTTGTGAGTAGCCTTGTATTTCTAATGTGGTTTTCTTTTCTTACCTCAATAATTACCCATCCCTTTCTAGGCATAAGGAAAATGCAGGATTTAGCAAATTCTGTTATAATGAAATAAAATATCAGAGTGGAGTTAAAGAAAAGGCTAAGATCATCACATAACATGTGTTTGAAAATTAGGTAGAGTCCTCCTCAAGATTACTAGTACATCTCATTCTTAGGCTACTCTGTTAAATAGTACATACAATCTAACTAAAATTTAAGATCAATGTGTCTCCCTACCGGTTTGGCTCTAGTAGTTAGAGCACTCATATCCAAAAAGCTCACCCCATGAATCCTTCAACCAATTCCATTTATAAGTATTCCTAATACATGAGAGGGCCCCAAAGGATTAATGATAATAGAAGCTTTTTCCCCCAAAAGAATTATGCTTCCAGTTTCAGATATGAGTGTTTAGAAGTGAATCAGATCCAGGCATTTTCTAGGGATTGCTTGTTTCCAATTAAAACCACTATTGAAAACATCCCTATCTGTTGCCCTTCATTATTCTCTTCTTTTCCCCCTCTCTTATTCCCTTTTATCTTCCTTCCCAATTCATGCTTTCCTCACCTTATTTTGTTCAAATGATAGTTGAGCCCTTCTATGTGCCTGACTGAAAATAAAAAAGACAGATAAAACAAGTTCTCTGACCCCAATAACCCAATTTTAATAAGAAAAAAGGAAAAGGTAATTATCACATATAAGAAGGGCTACACATGGTATTCAATGAGGATGAAGGCAGAACATTTAGGACAGCTGGCAGTGAGGCATGAAAAGATGCATGGGAAAAATAAACATTAGGTGAAATCACTAAAGCTTTCTCTGAAAGAGGAGCTTCCTGGGGTGAGCACTAAATAATTTATAATTATCTATGTGAAGCTAGGCGTACTATATTTAAAACAAAAGATCAATTTATGTAAAGGAAAGGAGGGTTGAAGAAGTATGGAACATTCAGGAGAACCACAAGCATAGAATAGTGAAGAAGACATATGAAAGATAAGAATAAAAATGACGTACACTGCTGGTGAGAATGCAGACTGGTGCAGCCTCTGTGGAAAACAGTATGGATTTTCCTCAAAAAAATTAAAAATGGAACTCCCATTTGAACTAGCAATCCCACTTCTAAGAATATATCCCAAGAAGCTAGAAACACCCATCAGAATGGATATATGCACCCCTATGTTCATAGCAGCACAATTTACCATAGCTAAGATTTGGAAACAGCCTAAATGCCCATCAGCAGATGAATGGATTAAAAAACTGTGGTACATCTACTAGTATACAATGGAATGCTATCCTACCTAAAAAAAAAAGAGTAATATGTAAATTAACCATCACTCTGTTCCACAGACCCACCGACAAGCCAATCAGAGTGAGTATGCAAATAAACATAACCAAGATGGCTACAGCCACAAAGAGCAGGAGGGAGGTATTTCTCCTCTGTAGCTGCTGGAATTTCTGTTTGGATTTGTTTTCCTTCTATAATTGAAACTTTGTAGCCATGTGTGGAGGCTTAGGCCAGCTATGGCAGGTGGAAAGCTTGCCTTCTTCTGTTGCCTGGGAAACACAAGCCTCCCTCCTGATCTCTGTGGCTATAGCCATCTTGGTTAAGTTTATTTGCATACTCACTCTGATTGGCTGATGAGCATGGCTCATGGGTGGAGCAGAGTGATGGTTAATTTGCATATTACTATTTTATTAGGTAGGATTATTGGACTCATGATTTTGGTCTATTGGTTTTTTTCTGTATTAATAGATTGGTTCTGTTATAAATTTGTGATACCTTTTTTTAAAAAAAAATCATGAAATCAGATCAAGGAGGACCTTAATTAACCTAAGAAGAAAGAGAAAGGCTCAGCTGGCAAGGCTCAGTAGTTGAGCATTGACCTATGAACCAGGAGGTCAGGATTTGAATCCAGATCATGGCACCCAAATGGGTTGAGGGCTTGATCCCCAATGGGGGTCATGCAAGAGGCAGCTGATCAATGATTATGTCTTATCATTGGTGTTTCTATCTCTCACTCCCTTTCCCTTCTTCTCTGAAATCAATAAAAATATATTTGAAAAAGAAATAATGTTATTGGTTAAAAAAAAGAAAAGAAAAGAAAGAAAACTAAGTTAAATTAGAATTTAAAACTTAATAAAAATGCCAAGCAACCACCACGGTGGCAGAGACAAAAGTGTGCTCGCTGGGACCATGAAAATCTGTGTCCACAAATGCCCCCAGCTGTTGGGTCTGGCGTGATCCGAGAGAGTCGACAGGAATCCTCAAGGATGCTAATAGTGGGGTTCTCTAGGAAGCAACCCATTCTGATCAGACTCGGAGGGAGAACATAGGAGTTGGAAAGGTACACAGTCTGCTTGTAAGTGCGTGCAGACTGGCCCATCATGCACCTAGGCTGGTTCCCCTTTGATTCCGATTACAAAGTAGAGACCACCCAGATTGGCTGGCCCCGAGAGACAGGGGGAAACTGCTTTTCTGGAAAATGAGTAGCAGAGGAGAAACCATCCAGGATTCAACTCCAAGACAAAATCCATATTGAGTGCCATAGAGAAAGAAGGCTAGAACAGCCAAAAAGACTGGGACATCAATCCAGAAACACTGCCACCTAGGGGCTGGAGTACAAACTGACTGTGTTTATTACTAGTTTTGCTTAATCAAAAACCAAGAAACTAAGAAATCACCACCTTAAAATTAAGGACTAGCTTACAGCACTGAGGTGCAGCGGAACGCAGGGAACTGCAAAACTGTCTGGACTGAGAAATAGGCATGCCAAACAGAATAATGGAAGAAGTGAATGGCCTTCACAACTGCACACTTTTTTTTGCTAATTTTTAAATTTTATTTTCATTTTTTGCATCTTTTACTTAAGAAACAATTTTTTTCCTTTTTTCCTTACTCAATTTTACCTTTTTAATTATTATATTTTTAGGTTCAATCAGCATTATTACTACTGCTATTTTAACTGTTTTCTTCCCTTTTTCTTTTTTTAAAGTGCCATTTTATTTTCTCTTTATTTTACATTGGAATTAGTGTTCTTCATTCTATTTTCATTTCTCCTTTAGCATTGTTTAACCCTATCTCAACACAACTTTTATACCGTAACTCTCTTCCTAACCTTTCCCCTTTTGCTATCCTGTTTATCTTAACCCTATCATGCTTTAGATTTTCCCTACTCTTTCTGTCTCCCCCCCTGCTAAAATTTCTTCTCTACTTACATATCTAATTTCCAATCTATTGTGCCAAGTGCATACACACCCCTCTCTGAGCTATATTAACTAGCAAAAAAAAAATTGTTTTCCTCTCTGTCCTTTTAATGCTGTTTGTGAGAGTGTTGATTATATTGTATTTTTATGCTTTTTAGGGAGATTATTTTACTTATTTTGTTGTTGCAGTTGCTTGGTATTTTTATGTGCTTTTTTTTTTTACTTCTGTTTTCCTTTCCTTTGCTGGATATTAGTGGGTATTGTAGTTTCTATTATTCTCCAGGTACTGTTGCCAGCATTTGCTGGGATTAATGGTTGTTATATTAAAATTCTCTCCCCATATATACAGTTTGTTCCCCACTTCCCTCTTAGTCTCTCTATCTCTTCTCCCTGTTTCCCAATTTCATTTTGACAATCCTTTTTTTTTCTATTTTTCTATCTTTTTTATTTTTCTCCCTCCCTCTTCTCTTTTTACTCTTCTTCTTTCTCTCCTATCCCCTAATTTGCCTTTCCCTAGTGGTCACCTTTATTCGAGGTTATTAATATTGCAAATACATTTCTGTTCAGTGCCTTGTGAGTTGTACCTAGCTGTGTTGTATTTTGTGCCTTTAAATCAATGCAGGAGAGAGAGAGAACTACATAACCAGACATCCTGAAGAGAGAGAACATGGGTAGACAAAGAAACAGCCCACAAATGAAAGAAAAGCAGGCATCACCAGAAAAGGAATTAAATGAGTTAGAGGCAAGCAACCTACCAGAGCAAGAATTCAGAGTAATGATCATGAGATGGTTAAAAAGAATGGAAGACAAATTTGACAATATGAGTAAGAACCAAGAGGAAATAAAGATGAACCAAGAAGAAATTAAAAAGACATCGCTACTATGAAGAACTCAATAGAAAGCATCAAGAGAAGACTAGAAGAAACATAGGACCACATTAGTGAGCTAGAAGACAAGATGGAAAAATATACCCAGTTAGAGCAGCTCTAGAAGAAAAAAAAAATTAAAAAGCAGGAGGAGATCCTACAGGAGTTTTGAGACAATACAAAACAAAACAATATTACAATAATAGGGGTTCCAGAAGTAAAGGAAACTGAGGAAGACATGGAAAACATATTTCAAGAAATAATGACAAAAAACTTTCCTGAGATAGAGAAGAAAAAACCCACACAAACCCAAGATGCTCGCAGAGTCCCAAGCAAAATGAATTCCAAAAGACTGAACCAAGGCACATTATATTTAAATTGGTAAACACCAAGGACAAAGAAAAAAATCTTAAAAGCAGCCAGAGAGAGGCAGAAATTTACATATAAAGGAACCCCCATGAGACTAGCAACTGATTTCTCAACAGAAACTCATCAAACCAGAAGGGAATGGGATGAAATATACAAAGTCATGCAAAGGAAGGGTCTGAATCCAAGAATACTGTACCCAGCAAGGCTATCAATCAAAATTGAAGGTGAAATCAGGAGCTTCACAGACAAAAAAAGACTAAAGGAATTTATCTCCAACAAACCAACAATGCAAGAACTGTTAAAGGGTCTACTGTAAAAATAAGGAAATAGGAAGTGAAGAAGGAACACAAGGGTATAGAATAAAAATGGCGTCAAATAAGTACATATCAATAATAACTATAAATGTAAATGGATTAAATGCTCCAATCAAAAGACATAGGGTAACAGATTGGATAAGAAAGCAAAACCCATTTATCTGTTGTCTACAAGAAACCCATTTCACAAAAAAAAGATGCACACAGACTGAGGGTGAAGGGATGGAAAAAGGTTTTCCAGGAAAAAGGAAATGAAAAAAAAAGCTGGGGTAGCAATACTTATATCTGAAAATTAGATTTCAAAGTGAAGGACATAACAAGAGATAATGAAGGACATTTCATAATACTAAAGGGAGCAATCCAACAAAAAGAAGTAACCCTGGTAAACATATATGCACCCAATACTGGAGCACCCAAATACATAAAAAATCCGCTTGAGGACATTAAGGGAGAGATTAATAGCAATACAATCATAATAGGAGATTTTAATACCCCACTGTCACCTTTGCACAAATCATCTAAATAAAAAAATCTGCAAAGAAATATCAATCATAAATGACTCACTAGACCAGATGGAATTAATTGACAACTTCAGAACATTCCACCCCAAAGCCACAGAATATACATTCTTCTCAAGTGCACATGGGTCATTTTCAAAGATAGACCACATGTTGGGACATAGGCAAACACCAAGAAATCTACGGCATTTCTATACACCAATAGTGAACTTACAGAAACAGAGACTAAAAAAAAAATCCCATTTACCATCGCACCAAAAAAAATTAAGATACCTAGGAATAAACTTAACTAAGGAGGTAAAAGACCTATACACAAAAAACTACACGGCACTGAAAAAAGAGATAGAGGAAGATTTAAACAGATGGAAGAACATACCATGATCATGGATTGGTAGAATAAATATCATTAAAATTTCCATACTTCCCAAAGCAATTTGTAGGTTCAATGTATTCCCCATTAAAATACCAATGGCATATTCCACTGACCTAGAAAGAACTTTCCAAAAATTCATTTGGAAAAATAAAAGACCCAGAATAGTCACAGCAATCCTGAGAAAGAATAATAAAGTAGGAGGGATATCAATACCAGATTTCAAGCTGTATTACAGAGCCACTGTTCTCAAAACAGCCCGGTACTGGCATGAGAACAGACATAGATCAATGGAATAGAATAGAGAATCTAGATAGCAACCCAAATCACTATGCTCAGTTAATATTTGACAAATGAGTCACAAATATACAATAGAGTTAAGATAGCCTCTCCAATAAATAGTGTTGGGAAAAATGGATAGATACATGCAAAAGAATAAAACTAGATCACCAATTTACACCATACACAAAAATAAACTCAAAATGTATACAGGACTTAAACATAAGACGGGAAACCATAAAAATACTAGAGGCATCCACAGGCAGCAAAATCTCAGACATATGCCAAAAGACCTTCTTCACTGATACTGCACCTAGGGCAATGGAAGCTAAGGAAAAAATAAACAAATGGGACCATATCAAACTAAAAAGCTTTTTTACAGCAAAAGGAACCATCAACAAAATAACAAGAAAGCCCACTGTATGGGAGAACATATTTGCAAATGTTATAGCTGCTAAAGTTTTAATCTCCAACATCTATAGACAGCTTATACAACTTAATAAAAGGAAGATAAATGATCCAATTAATAAATGGGCAATGGACCTAAATGGAATCTTCTCAAAAGAAGACAGAAGGAAAGCCAAGAGGCACATGAAAACATGCTCAAAGTCACTAATATCTGAGAGATGCAAATCAAAACAACAATGCGGTACCATCTCACACCTGTCAGAATGGCCAACATCAACAAAGCAACAAATGACAAGTGTTGGCGAGATTGCAGAGAAAAAGTAACCCTCATGTACTGCTGGTGGGAAAGCAGACTGGTGCAACCACTATGGAGAAGAGTATGGAGTTTCCTCAAAATCTGAAAATGAAACTCCCATTTGACCCAGTAATCCCACTCCTAGGAATATATCCCAACAAACTAAAAACACCAATTAGAAAGGATATATGTACCCCTATGTTCATAGCAGCACAATTTACAATAGCTAGGATTTGGAAACAGCCTACATGCCCATCAGCAGATGATTGGATGAAACAAAACTATGATACATCTACACAATGGAATACTATGCTGCCATAAAAAGAAGGGATTCTTATCATTTGCAGCAACCTGGATTGAATTGGAGAACATCATGCTAAGTGAAATAAGCCAGTCATTGAAAGAGAAACATCACGTGACCTTACTAATTTATACATAACAAAGAACATTATAAACTGATGAATAAAAAGATATATACAGAGACAGTAAAGCAACAGACTGTCAAATTACAGCGGGGAGGATAGGGAGATATGGGGGAGATAAGAGATCAACCGAAAGACTTGTATGCATGCAAAACCAATGGACAAAAATTCTCTGGGGAGGGAGGGCATGTATGGGAGTTGGGGGCAATGGAAAAATATGCACACATATAATACCTTAACAACAATAAAAGAAAAAAAGAAAAGAAAAGTATAATCAGGCAGTTTGGGACATTTCCATATCATTTTCTGAGGATTGTTATGTCAAGTAGACAATCTGACCTCAATCCTACACTATCAATTGTTAAAAACTACTGCTCTGATTTTACCATTAACATTTTAATAAATTATTCACTAATATCTTGTTATAAAAAAATTAAAAAATAAATGCCATTATAACCTCATATACTTTAAATACCATGAACATTTCAGATAGTTGGCCAGTTAACAATATCTATCAGGTACCTAAAATAATGAATGCACTTTATCTGCCAAGCTCTGTGGGAGAAATTTTTAAAACTGCACATAGGAAATACCAAGGATCTTATAAACAAGGCAGAGGGTCAGTATTCCATTTATATACAGATGAGGAATGCATACATCACACCTTTTTAAAAATCCTCACCTGAGGATACGTTTTTGTTGATTCTAGACAGAAAGAGAGAGAGAGAGAGAGAGAGAGAGAGAGAGAGAGAGAGAGAGAGAGAGAGAGAATAAATATCCATCAGTTACCTCCTGAACTCACCCTGACCAGGAATTAAAATATAACATTTTGGTGTATAGGATGACATTACAAACACCTATTTTATTGGGCTATTGGGGCAAGACACTCACATCCTTCTTTTTCATTGCTTATATTCTAGCTCAGGCCTTACCTTCTCAAACTTGGATCATGTCAAACTCTAATTAGAGCACAAATTCCATACACTCCTCTAACCCAACTCTCTGCTCCAATATAGCCACCTATTAGATGACATAAAAACCTGCTTAAAATTCATAATCCAATATAATTTGCTCAAAAATATTAATTGGCTTTCTACTGAGTAAAGTTCAAACTCCAGTCCTCTCCAAAGTGAATTATTCATTCATTACACATTCTTCAATATGCTTTGGCTTAAAACATATGTTTTTGTTATGTTACCACTCTATCCTAGATTTGTTTGCTTTTTACTTAACAATTATCCAAATAATGCCAATCCATCAATACACTGTCATACCCAAATAGACCCAAGCAAACAGTAGCTAGTCCATACATGTTTAGTGAATGGAATTGAATCTGTTCAAATGTGGAAGAATTATAATAAAGTGGAATGAGGACTTGGCTCATATCCAGGCAACCTGAATTCTAATTCTGGCTTTATCAACTTCTTTATATGGGTTTTGGTTTCTTTATCTGTAAATAAGAATAACATCTGCTTTGACTGCCTTACAAGGTAATGTGAGAATTATATAAGAAATAAAATATAAAACTATTTTGAAACACATAAATATTTTATTATGACATTAGTAGCCCATCACATGATATTGTGCACAGTAGGCTGCCCGCTGTTTCTGCAGGAGCTGGCAGAAATAGCAGCATACTGCCAGGAGCCCTGTTGCTTCCACGGGAGCCATGTAGCTTCTGCGGGACGCAGAAGTGAACTGTGCTAATTCTACGGGAGACTGGAGGGACCCATGAAAATTCCACAGGAGGCAGGAGGGAGCTGCACAGCTTCTGTGGGATGCAGGCCCGCCATCTCCTCTCCGGGCCTGTGCTTTGCTGTGGAGGCTGTGGGACAACCCCCCTGTCCCTGTCCATGTCTGCTCTGGCTCCAGAGGGGGCAGACTGAGCTGGGGCATGGAGAGTCACCAGCACCCCTGTCTCTGTCTCTGCTCAGAGTTTCACCTGTGCTTGCAACCTCCTCCTGTCCAGTCATGACCCGTTATGGCATCCTGGCCTAATTTGAATATTTCATAATCATCACATACATATATAGAGTTGTCTATTTTTAAATGACTCCCATTAAAAGTCACAGAAAATGTAACCTTATGGTATAGACATGAACATATATTTATATCCACAAAATACATCATACATCATATTGATCATATACAAAATTGCTAACACATTTTTATCTCACAAGGCTTATTTTATACTCCCGTAAAGAACATACAGGGGTGGGCAAAAGTAGGCATACAGTTGTGAGTATGTGAAACATAGTTTATTCTTGTATTATCCTATATAATAAAAGGCTAATATGCAAATTGACCGAATTGCAGAACAACTGGTTGCTATGATGCACACTGACCACCAGGGGACAGATGCTGAATGCAGGAGCTTCCCTATAATGGTCAGTGTATTCTCACAGGGGAAGCACCACTCAGCCAGAAACCGGGCTCATAGCTGGTGAGTGCAGCAGTGGTGGTGGGAGCCTCTCCCACCTCTGCAGCAGCACTAAGGATGTCCAACTGCCAGCTTAGGCAGGCCTAAGCCATCAGTTGGACATCCCCTGAGGGCTCTCAGACTGCAAGAAGGTGCAGGCAAGGCTGAGGGATTCCCCCCACCCTGAAGTGCACAGATTCCCTGCACCAGAACTCTAGTTACTTATAATAATAAAGCTATTGTAATAATCATAACTTGCATTTATTTTTCCATATGAAGAACTGTAAACCTACTTTTGCTCACCTCGGTACATTCTGTAGATGAAATAACAAAAAGTTTGCATTACAATATCATTTGAGGAAAATTACAAAATGGCAGTGGGGCAATTGGAATCTACATTGACATGCTCCTAGGACCAAACTAGAAAACAAAATTCAGAAAAATTATCCTGAATAATCAACTAAAGACTAGCTGGAGAGAACCCTGATAACCAAGGACATAAAGTGCAGACTGTATAGACTATTTAGAGACTGATAGGAAGAGCATAGGTGTGAAAAGGCTGGTTGGGTTTCCACACAAAGCAGCTTAGGTACCAGAGGGATATCTCAGTTGGAGGTGTTTCCACTGAGAAGTCTGCGGTCTAAATCCCAAACTGGGCTCCCCATCCCAGTGCACCAGACTTATGATGATTAACACAGAACATCTGACTGTGAAAAGCAGTGGGGTTGATGTCTGTTGGGGAGAGATGACTAGAAAAGCAGGCACCTTCATTAAAAGACAAGACAAAAATTTCACATGCAGCCACTAACCTTGAATTCTGGCAGAGTGGACTGGAATTATTTGAGAAGAAGCCAGGGTTGGTGGTTCTGGGGTTAGAGCTCCAAAGGCAGCCACCCTGGGTTCCTGTGCTGAGTCATTCATTCATACATCAGAGGATATCTTTATCCAGCATACCTTTACAATCCAGGCAACTTTTGCATGGTGTGGAAAGCAATTGCCCCACCCTATTGGAAAAAACCCTTGTCCCCCACCCCCATGGAGTTTCTGAGGCCTATTAAGAAATTGAGAATAACAGTCAGCCTGCAGGCAGAAGGGATTGCTGAGCCATGTTAGTAAAACTATCTATAGCCTGATACTAGTCAAGACTGAATAACAATCTGACGTAGGCATAGGTGGGTCTTTTGAGGTTATGAGTCTTTGCATGATCTAATTCTAGGCCTAGGGCTAGGAAAAGAAGACCCCTACTACTGCCATAGGCACTCCCCAGGTGCTGCTATGGCTCAGAGACCACACCATATTGAAATATTTACAAGGTCATCCTTGGGAGGAGGCTGCAAGAAGCAACAACTGCTAGACACCCAGACTCACCATCACCTGGACTAGCCACAAATATGGCCCGAACCCAGGGGCACCCTGCTGCAGACTTTTCCCAAGCAAGTGTTTACCTCAAGGACACAACCCAGATATTGTGTGTACTCATTACAGATACTTCCTGGATCATTGGGACCTGTGCACCTGCAGACGACATCTGTGTGACTCCATCATATCGCTACAAGGAACTTTTGCTACAGCTCTAGCCACTCTTTGGGCACAGCTACATTCTGAAGGACATAGCATCTTTTGGGTTTATAAAGACCTCCTTGTGAGGAGGCTGTGGGGAGAGGAATAAGCTAGATGCCAAGCCTTGCCACCATCCAAACTCACTAAAGCTTGTGCCCCACACACCTGCAGAAGACGCGGTCAAGACCTCCGTGAGCCTAGCAGACATCCAGCCTGATCACGTGTACCTGATGGGGGACTCAACCTGGCCTCTGTGCCACCATTGTGGGACCACTACTAACCCAGCAGGACTATTGTCACTGCTGTGTACTCATCCACTGCCACTGCTACTGTGCTGCCACTGCCACCCTAGAGCCCAGCTGCTCCATTATATTGCTAGGTCCAGTGGACAGGTGGTATGCTGAAAGCACAGAGGTGAATGTAGCATCCTCTGACATGGACCTATTATAACCAAAGTTCTGTGGAGACTGAAGAGGCTACAGGTATGTAGGTAAGATGGGAGTGCCTGGGTATGAGATAGGAGGTCCTGAGGGCACTTGCTATGGAGACTGGGGAGTGATTGAAGCAGCATAATACTTGGGCTGGAGACCTTGGACAGAGTATCACTAGCACCCAACCATTGTGCAGCCTGAGAAGCTCCCTGTGACCAATGAGAAGGGCCATGTAACTGAGCTCAGGGCCAGACTGCACTGGAGGGGCCTAAAGGACACACCTAACATTGAATCTGGGGAACCTCTATTTCTTAGAGGAACTCATGCTGGTGAGAAGAAAGAAGACTTGTGAGTAACTCCAGGAAGGAGGATCAGCCCTGCCCACCTGGAACACAAGGGAGGTCCCCTCTTTCCCACTTGAAAAACAGCTGCCCCAACCTGGGGTGACTTTAGGCACAGGGAAACAGCCCAGGGCAGGAAATCCGTGCCCCTGCAGGTAACAGAGAGGAGGTGGTAGCAAACCAGGCAGAGCTGAGGATTAGAAGAAGAAGGGCCCAATGCCCTCTCATACATGCTACTGACTACACTTCCAACATGAGTCTGATCAAACCATCCATGCCAAGACCAGGATACCCCCAAAGAAGGCTAGAAGGGGTCAATTAGGAGGAAAAAAGGACATATGTAATCCTTTAAACAATAAAGATCTAAAAAAAATAATTATTATAATATCATTTGAATTTGTACTTTTTTTTCTGATAGAGCTGTTCCCCAAATATATTCTATTTCTAAGATATATGTTCAAAGTCCATGAAGAGTTTATTCAGGTTTATTTGTGTTTTAAACAAATATTATCCTATCAAATAAAGAGGGAATATGCTAATTGACCCTCATGCCATAGTGAAGATGGTGGAGCCCATAGCCAATAAGGAAGGAGGATGCTAATGGCTTCCACTCCCTCAAAGATAGCAGCGCTCACAGCCACAAGATGGTGGCGCCCAGTCCCCTCTGTGCACCTGCCTCCTGAGTCCTCCAGTTCCCTTAGCCCCCCAGGCACCCAGGGCTGGCCCGAGGCACTGGCAAGCCTTGGATGAAAGCTACCCATCTGCCCAGGGCCACCTGAGGCTCAGGTAACCAGGGCCAGCCAAAGCTTGTGCTGTCGGCAATGGTGGGATGGGGCATCACCTTCCCCTGATTGCCAGGTTGCCTCCCACCCCTGAAGACTCCCAGACTATAGGAGGGGGAAGGCTGCACTGAGGGAAACCCCCTCCAGTGCATGAGTTTTCATGCATTGGGCTTCTAGTATAAAATAATTGGGAATAAAAAAAACAACCTTAGTTGATATCTAATGTAGTGGGATAATAACATAAATTACTTATTTGTACAGTTGAGATTCATGTATTTTTAAGAGAAAATGTACTTTTCAATGACTTCATTGTAGTTTGATCATGCCTATTATTTGTACTAGTCCTATTTATCTATACATTACTCATATATATTAATGAATTAACAATATCATATAAATTATATAGAAGCTTAGCACTCACAGCCAAAATTCAATGAACATACAATATCTATGATTGCATGTAATGGTCATATCACCAAAAATAGTAGTAAAAATGAGTATTAATTTTAATATTTAAAAGTTAGACTATCGTGATTGCATAAGATAGTCAAAGATTTTATGACCTAAAACTTTATTTCCAAAGAGAAAATAAACTATATTAATCTTTGAGTATTATAGTAATCATATAAGCATACTTATGTGGGATTTAACTTTTGTTGCACAGAAGGAATTGACATTAATAATTTATGATATTTGACTTTCACTATTTAATGTAAAGAAACTACTCAATTGACAAAACATATTTCGCATTTTAGTTGGATAAAATGAAACTTGAAAGTTATGTTCATTTTCTCTAAGATTTGCTATTTTTGCATACAATTTATGCCATTTTCCCCATAACACTTTCATTCAAAAATACAATTCAGTATTTACTGTGCTGTGATGTCATGTGAAGATTTTTTTTAATTATTAAGCTTTTGCTTATGCCTCAAGATGCCCACAATCTATTTGTTTCTCAAAGTTTACTGTCCATCTGAATAGTAACATGGCTTGTTAAGATACAAATTGCTGGGCCTCACCCCTGGAGTTTCTGATTCAGTAGATATAGTGAGAAGCTTGAGAATTCGCATTTCTAACAAGTCCCCAGTTGATGCTGATACTTTGAAAACTGATGGTAGAGACAAACATGCGAACAAAAATAAAAGGCAACACAACAAGTGAAATGATTGAGGAATCTAAAGCAGTGTTTCCCAAAGTGTGGTACGTGTACCCCCAGGGGTACAGGAAGAGTTTGGTGGGGGTACGTGTTGCACAGGAGTTTGGTGGGGATATGCACTGCACCATGCTCAGCTGCGCCTAATTCTACGTTCTCATGAGTACGAGGGGTACTCAGCATTACAAAAATTATAGAAGGGGTACACATATGTCAAAAGTTTGGGAAACACAGATCTAAAGTGTAATATAATAGGAAAAAAGGAGTAACTAATTTTTTATGGGCGATATCAAAGAGAACTTAACATAGGATGTGGTAGATAAGCAAGGAAGGGGTTGATAAATCAGAAAAAAAGGTACTACAGGCTGTAGCAGAATTTTCCATCTTCATTTATATTCTAAGTTGATAAAGTTTGAACCATAGATTAGAGCCAGAACATGAAAGAAGTTTTATGTCATGCTAGGGAGTTTCAACTTCATCTTGTGGACAATAGTTAGTGTAAATGAAGGTTTACTAGTATATCCAAGGAACTTAAAAGATGAGATTTGTGCAGGTGGCTACAGAGAGGATGGGCTATAGTGGGGGAGAGTAGAGAAACTACATCTATTTATGCAATAGTCCAAGTAGAAAGCGATGGTAGTTTTAGTAAGTCAGTGGCAGTAGGATGGATTCATCACCTATCTTCCCTAAGCTTCCCGATATGAAGCCAATAAAATGCATGCTTTTCACACAGCACACCTGTTTTCTAGAACTAGGTGGAACAATTAAAGGCAGTTTAAAACTAAACTGCAACCCCTGCTTGTGTGACAATATACATGGTTACCGCTGCTGTAAGATTTCATATTACATCTTTAATTGTGGGCATTTAGCAGGCAGGCTTTTATTACTAAGGTACTGCTGACTTTGTCAATGTGGCCACAGGACAAAGCTAATAATTACCCGCACTAGAAGCAGCTTGCAGTTTTATATTACATTGAGGTAAATTACACTGGAATTAGAGTGGATTACTTTTATCATATGGGGAATAAGTTGTTAATTAACTCCCCGCTGTAGCAATCTTTTTCTGAGCTCGCAACTGTTATTAGGTCTAGATTAAACTGTTGAATTAATTTCCCACTTACTTACTATTTCAAGAGTTTTTAATTTACCTGGCAGCAGTTTTAATGGGAAATTGTATTAGTGAGCATAAATTGTTTTGGGGAAGAGTAAACAGTTTGTGATAATGTTTATTAAGTCGTTCTGTTTGAGCAAAAATATAATTGCAGTTTTAATTAGTGCAGGGTTGTTGGAGTATTAATTTTGAGATTACATTATGGCTTTCTGAGAAAACAATCACTTAGGTAATCCCAGCATTTATAACTGATGGCAAATAGAAAACCTATGTCAATATAGCATTGACTTGGATTTTGTACCATAGTTCAGGAAGGAAAAGGTAAAAGTATCTAAATGTTCTTCCTTCAATTATCTTAAGGTTTACTGACTGCTCCTGAATATTACTGTCTGCTGTTACCAGTACGTAAAATGTAATGCTTGTGAAGTACTAACTGATAAAATTGGAAACTACAAGGAGCAGATTCCTTTAAGGTAAAACAAATATGTGAAAATTAAAAAAAAAACAAAAAAACAACCACACACACATTTACTTAGATAATCAATATAGTTTTCATAATTTGTTTTTGGTTATAATGCTGGTAATACAATTTGTCTTATAACACCAGTAATAATCATCATATATTACATTTTCATGATGTTTTAAGAAGTGGACCGCCCTGGCTGGTTTGGCTCAGTGGATAGAGCATCAGTCTGCAGATTGAAGGGTCCCAGGTTCAATTCCGGTCAAGGGCACATGCCTAGGTTGCAAGCTTGATCCCCATTAGAGGACTTGAAGGAGGCAGCCAATCAATGATTCTCTTTCATCATTGATGTTTCTATCTCTTTCCCTCTCCCTTCCTTTCCGAAATCAATAAAGATATATTAAAAAAAAAGAAGTGGACCAATGGAAAAATGAACTTAGGAGAGACTTGAGACATAGCAGTGCATATTGTAAACTGAGTTCTAAAGGAAATAAAAGACTTGCCCAAGGAGCTAGTGACTGAAATAATACAAACTATGGGGCTTTTTACATGACCACATATGGCCCCATGGTCCTAAATTGGTATTTCACTTCACTTCTTTCCCAATTAGTATTGGCCTTTTTTGTGATTTATCGTATGTGGAATTTTATTCCCCAAAATAAATGTGAAATATTTTACTGTGATACTTGTATTTTTATACTCCCAAATTAATATTACACTTGTTATCAATAATACAGTTTTCTTATTCATACACAACTGTTATTTTATAGCCAAGCACATTAGTAGTAGAACTTTCAAAATGAAAATATTTACTGAAATGATCAAGACTGTAAAATTAATACAGTATGTTTCTAAAATATTTATTTTTAATCCAGAAATAATTGTGGTGCTATTTTTAAATTGGCACAGTGAGCATATATGGAATATTAAAATTTCCATAAAATTAGGTCACTGACTTCGGCTACATAAAATTATCTAGTATTTTGCAGTAATCTAATGTGCAGTTACTCTGCTAAATAAAGCAGACATGGAACAACTCTATATTTTTTTATCTAGATGAAAATACCTAGATTAATCAAAACTTTGTACAATAAATATAGTTTTAAATTCTAAAGTTTGCATATGCCTTTCAAATTATTACTTGACCATTTATTTCTATCTTTGGATATTTACAAATGAGAATACAATCATAACTTTGTTACTAAATTCTTTTTTTCCCTTTTTATTAAATTTATTGGGGTGATGCTGGATAATAAAATTAAACAGGTTTCATGTTAAAACTCTTAAGACTCATCTGTACACTGTATTGTATGTTCATCACTCCAAGTCAAGTCTCTTTCCATCACATTTTATCACACCTATACCAGCCTCCAAATCCCATCACCTTCCTCCCTCTACTGTTGTCAGTGTCCACTAGTTTCCCCCCCCCCTTTCTGTTCAATTCATCCACCCACTCCCACCTAGCCTCCCAACACCCCTATCCACAGATGTCAGGCTGCTGTCTATCAATGGGTCTCTCTTCTTTGCTTGTTAGTCCATTTTGTTCATTAGATTTCACATATAAGTGAAATCATATGGTATGTATGATTTCTCTGAATGGCTTGTTTTACTTAGTAAATGCTCTCCAGGTCCATCCATGCTGTCACAAAGGGTAAAATTTCCTTTCGTTAAAGGACAAGCAGTATTCCATTGTGTAAATGTGTCACCCTTTTTTTATCCAGTCATCTACTTATGGGTATTTGGGTTGCTTCCAAATCTTAGTTATTATAAATAATACTGCAATGAACATAGGGGTGCATATATTATTTTGAATTAATATTTTGGGTTTCTTTGAGTAAATTCCCAGAAGTGGAATCTCTGGGTCATAAGGAAGTCAAGTGTGAAGCAGTACCTCATTGTGGTTATAATTTGCACTTCTCTGTTGATTAGTTATGATGCATATATTTTCATATGTCTATTGTCCATTTATATGCCCTCTTTGGAAAAATGTCTATTCAGGTCTTTTGCCCATTTCTTAAAGTTGGATTGATGTTTCTTTCGATTGAGATGTATGAGTTATTTCTAAATTATGGATATTAAACCCATGGGAGATGTATTGGTGAATATGTTCTCCCATTCAGAGGGTTGCATTTTCATTTCATTGGTGATTTCCTTTGCTGTGCAAAAACTTTTTAGTTTAAAGTATTCCCATTTGTTTACTTTTTTCATGGTTTCCTTGTCAGAAAAAAATATTGAAAAAAATATTGCTATGGGAAATGTTCAAGATTTTACTATATTTTATTCTAGAATTTATATGGGTTGGAGTCTAACATGTAATTATTTAATCAATGTTGATTTTATTCTATTGTATGGTATAAAAAGGTAGTCTAGTTTTATTTTTTTACATGTATCTGTCCCACTTTTCATGACCATTTATTGAAGATGCCATATTTGTCCTATTGAATATTCTTACATTCTCTGTTATCTATTAATTGACCATATGGGTGTTTTATTCTGGGCTCTCTAGTCTTTTCCATTGATCTATATGTCTGTTTTTATACCAGGACCATGCTGTTGTGTTTACTATGGAATCATAGTATAGCTTGATACAGGTAGCATGATTTCTTTAACTTTGTTCTTCTTTTGCACGATTGCTGTAACTATTCAGGTTCTTTTGTGGTTCCATATAAAGTTTTGGCATATTTTTTTCTAGTTCTGTGAAATATGCCATTGGTATCTTGATAGGAATTGTTTTGAATCTATATATTGCTTTGGGTAGTATGGACATTGTAAAGGTGCTAATTATTCTAATCAATGAACACGCTATATGCTTCCATTTATTTGCATCTTCTCCAGTGACTTAGATTTTCTAAATAAATGCCTATTATATCATTGGTTAAATTTATTCCTAGGTATTTTAATATTTTTGAAGCAATTATGAATGGGAATGTTTTCTCAGTTTCCTTTTGGGGTAGTTGATTATTGCTGTATAAAAAGGCAACTGATTTTTGGATATTTATTTTGTATCTACTGAATTCATTTATCAGGGCTAGTAGTTTTTTATGGAATGGTCAGTGCTCTCTGTGTTTAGTATCATGTCATTTGCAAATAATGATGGCCTTATTTCCTCCTTTCCAATTTGGATGTCTTTTATTTCTTATTCTTATCTGATTGCTATAGCTAGGATTTCCAGTAGTATGTTAAATTAGAGTGGTAAAAACGAACATAGCTTTCTTATTCTCAATGTTAAGGAAAATATTTATAGCTTTTGCCCTTTGACTATGATGCTGGTGTGGGTTTATCATATAAGGCTTTTATTACGTTGAAATATGTTCCCTCTATTCCGACTTTGCTGTTTGTTTTTTTTTATCATAAATGGGCACTGGATTTTATCAAATGCTTTTTATGCATCTATTGATATGATTCTTTGATTTTATCCTTCATTTTGATTATGTGGTATATCACATTTATTGTACCAACATTGCATCCCTGGAATAAATTCCACTTGCTTATTGTGCAAGCTTTTTTTTAAAACATATGACTGGATCCAATTTGCTAGTAATTTTTTTTTTTTTTTAGAATTTTACCATCTATGTTCATAGGGTATTTTGACCTATAATTTTCTTTCTTTGTAGTGTCTTCACCTGGTTTTGGAATTAGGATAATGCTGGTAAAGTTCTCTTGTACAGTCTTATAATCCAGGCCTTTGTTTGTTGGGAGTTTCTTTTTTTCTTTTATTACTGCTTCAATTTTAATAATTGTAATCTGTCTATTCAGATTTTATGATTCTTCCTGATTCAGTTTTGGAAAATTGTACATTTCTAGGAATTTATCCATTTCTTTTAGATGGCTCAATTTGTTGATATATAGTTGTTCATAATACTTTCTTACAATCCTTTGTATTTATTTGCTGTTAGTTATTACTTCTCTTTCCTTTCTCATTTTATTTGTTTGGATCCTCTCTTTTTTTCTTTAAGAGTCTGGATAAGGTTTCTGAATCTTTTTTATCTTTTCAAAGACTCAGCACTTATTTTCATTTATCTTTTGCATTATTATTATTACTAGAGACCTGGCGCACAAAATTGTGCATGGGGGGAGTGGGGGGTGGATATCTAATCGCTCACCAGCTTGCCTACCTAGTCATCCCTAACTGCCCCTCCCTACCAGCCTGGTCACTCTTGACTGACCCCCTGCCTGCCTGGTCACCTCTTACTGCCCCCTACTGGCCTGGTTGCCCCTCACTGCCCCTATATGCTGGCCTGATTGCCCCTAACTACCCCCCCCCTTGCCAGCCTGGCCTCCCCTAACTGCCCCCCTGCTGTCAGCCAGGTTGCCTCCAACTGCCCCCTCCCTGCTGGCCTTGCCACTCCAAACTGCCCACTCTCCAGCCTGGTCACTCTGTACAGCCCTCCTCACTATCCTGGTTGTCCCTAAATGCCTCTCTAAGCTGGCCTGGTTGACCCCAATTTCCCCCTTCCAGCCTAATCACCCCAAACTGGCCTCCTGTTGGACTGGTCACCCCTAACTGCCCCCCTCTGCCAGCCTGGTTTCCCCTAACTGCCCCCTTTACTGGCCTGGTTTTCCTTAACTGCCCCCCCCCCACTTGTCTGGTTGCCTCTTACTACCCTCTCTGCTGGCCTGGTCACTCCCAACTGCCCCCCTGCCAGCCTGGTCACCCCATTCAGCCTGTGGTTCAGTCCCTCATTAATTCCCCTGCTGCCCTGGTCTCTCCATACAGCCCACTTGTTTAGTTGTTTGGTTATCCCTCACTAACACCCCCACCAGCCTGGTTGTAGGCATCCATCTTTTGAGGGTGTGAGGGTCAATTTGAATATTACCTCTTTATTATATAGGATTACTAGGAGCCCAGTGCATGAACTCATGCACCTTGAAAGGAACTCTGGGCTGCTAGGCTATGGTAGGCACAGGGGTGGGTATTGATTGGCCCATCTTCTATGCCGCCGCCACTCCACCACAATGATGGCACCTACCCCACTCACACCTGCTGTCAGCACAGAGAGATAGAGAGAATGGGGCCAGTGCCAGCGGCAGGTGTGAGTGGCAACTGCTGCCCCATCACCCCTCAGGAGCAGGGGTGCTGAGAAACTCTCAGCGGCTATCAGGGACAGTATCTGCCACTTGTATCTGCTGATGGTGCTGAGTGATTGGGACCGATGCGAGGCATCGGCAGCAGGTGTGAGCAGTGGCTCTGCCACTGAATGCAGGTGTGAGTGAGGCCAGCATTGGCAGTAGGTGGGAGCGCTGGGGGAACTGGCACATGGGAGCAAACAATTTTCATTAACTGATCAGAGGCTGCTCGTGCCCCTGATTACCTGCTCCACAATCTTGCTACAGCCAACACCCGCCATGTTCTGTACTTGCTTCCTGGTGGTCAGCACACGTCATAGTGATCAGTTGTTCGGTGTATCAGTTGTTCCAGTTATTCTGCTGTTTGGTCTATTTGCATATAAGCCTTTTATTATATAGGATTTTTTATATTATGTTTATTTCTGCTTTGACCTTTATTATTTTCTCTATTCTACTCAATTTGGGCTTTGTTGCTCTTTTTTCAAGTTCCTTTAAGTGTAAAATTAGGTTGTTTATTTGACCTTTTTCTTCTTTCTTGAGATAGGCCTATAATGCGTTGAATTTCTGTCTTAGGACTTCTTTCACTGGGTCCCATAGATTTTGGATAGTTGTTTTCTCATTTTCATTTGTTTAAAGGTATCTTTTTATTTCTTCCTTGATCTCATTGTTGACACATTAATTGTTTAGTAGCATATTATTTAGCCTCTATCTCTTTGAGTATAATTCGGGTGTGTTTTTTCCCCTTGTGTTTGATTTTTAATATTATACCATATTGCCAGGGGAAAATTCTTGATGTAATTTCAATCTTCTTAACTTTATTGAGACTTGATTTGTATCCTGACATTTTCTATTCTAAAAAATGTTCCATGTGCTCTTGAAAAGAATATACTTTCTGCTGTTTTATGGTGACATTTTCTAAAGATATCAACTAAATTAATCTGATCTTATGTGTCATTTTTTAAATCCTCATCTGCAGCCATGACTCTATAACTTTCATTCTCTCCCTTTGTGCTCTTCAATATTTCATTTACATATTTAGGTGATCTTATGTTGGGTGCATAAATGTTCATAAAGGTTATATCTTCTTGTGGAATTGCTCCCTTTATCATTACATAATGCCGTTATTTGAATCTTACTATAGCCTTTATTTTAGAGTCTATTTTGTCAGAGATAAGTACTGCTATCCCATTTTTATTTCTTTCCATTTTCATAAAATAATTTTTTCATTCCCTTAATTTTTGTCTGTGTGTATCTTTTGTTCTGAGGTGCATTTCTGGAAGACAGAATATATATATATATATATATATATATATATATATATATATATATATCTTATTTCTTAAGCATTCAGCTACCCTATGGGTTTTGACTGGAACATTTAAGCCATTTACATTTTAAATGATTATTGATAGATATTCTGTATATTGCCATTTTATCCTTTTAACTATGTTTTTCTGGGTGTGTGTTTCCCCCCTCTTGTTCTTTCCTTCTTAAAGCATGCTCTTCAACATTTCTTGTAACACTGTTTTGGTGGTAATAATTCCTTTAGCTTAGTCTTGTCTGGGAAGCTCATTATGTCTCCTTTAATTTTAAATGATAGCCTTTCTGGGTAAAATAGTCCTAGTTTTAGGCCCTTACTTTTCATCACTTTGAATATTCCATGCTAATCCTCTCTAGATTGAGAAATCGGATGACAATCTCATGGGATATTTCTTGTAGGTAACTGTCTATCTCTTGTGGTTTTTAATATTTTTTCTTTGTCTTGAAACTTTTCCATTTAATTAGGATGTGTTTTGGTATAAGTCTCATTGGGTTTGTCTTGTTTGGGATACTCCACACTTCCTGGATTTGTGTACCTTTTTCTTTCGTCAAGTTAGGAAAAATTTTGGTCATTACTTCTTCAAATAAATTCTCTATCCCTTGTGCTCTCTCTGTTCTTCTTCTGGTACCCTCATGATATGAATGTTGTTATGCTTTAGGTTATCCCAAAGATATCTTAAATAATCTTCATTCTTTCGTTATTTCAGAGAGGAAGGGAAAGAGAGAGATAGAAACATCAATGATGAGAGAATTATTGATTGGCTGGTTCCTACACACCCCACAATAAGGATCAGGCCTGCAACTTGGGCATATGCCCTGATCAGGAATAGAACTGTGACCTCCTCATTCATAGGTTGATGTCAACAACTGAGCCACACCAGCTGGGTGTATCTTCATTCTTTTTTATTCTTTTTCCTTTTGGCTGTTCTGGGTGTTTTATTCAACCTTGTCTTCCAAACCACTGATGCAATCCTCTGCTTCATCCATCCTGCTGTGTATTCCTCCCAATGTATCCTTCATTACTGTTTGTCCTTTTTTTTTAATGATTTCTATTTTTCATGCTGCTGAGCATTCTTATAACCATTACTTTAAAATCTATAACTGGAAAAATTGCCTGCCTCCATTTCATTTAATTTTTTTTCAAAAGATTTCTCTTCTTTCATTTGGAGAATATTTCTTTTTCTCCCAATTTTGGGAGACTGCCCCTTTTTGTTTGTGTCTCTGTATTAGATATATCTACAATGACTCTCAGTCTTCATGGAATGGCTTTATGCAATAAGTGTCCTGTGGGGTGCAGTGGTGCCATCTCCTTAATCAGTTGAACTGTGTGCTCTAGGAATGTCCCTTGTGTGATTTATGTGGGTCTCCTTATTTTAATTAAGTTTTGCTTGGTATAAACCTGATCATGCATCGGGTCAACCCTCAGGTTGACTGACTGTGAGGTTCAACCCTGACCATAGTGTGCTAATTGCTGTGCTAGTGCTAGTTAAACAGTATGAAATTTGCCTCAGCAGGGCTTGGTGCTTGCCAAAATATTTATTTTGATATGATGTTTGTGAAGCTTACTGGATCCTGCTCTAATTTTTTCTGATGCTGGCCACTTGTTGTATTAGTCCTTTTGGGAGAGACTCTGGTGCAGGCCAATATTAGATGTTGCCTGTGACTGTCTTTTTTGAGCTACAAAATTATTCACAGTTTGTGGCTGTCTCTGTTCGGCCTGGATGTGTGCAGGAAGGACCAAACTTCATATCAAGTCTTGGTATTTCCAGCACCAGGACCAGAGGCTGGTCAGCAAAAGTCCTAAGTGAGCCCTAGTTTTACCTCAGCCTATTGATGCCTATTGGCTCCCTGTTAGGGTTAGTCACTGAAAGAGTCTTTGGTTATACTCAAGTTTTATAAGGTATTCTCAGTGAATTACCAGTTAGAGGCCAATGGTGTTCACCATATTGATACAGATTCAAATTTGGTATCAGTACTGTGTCTGAGGCCACTCAGCAAAAGTCCCCAGATATATCAAAGCTAGCTTTCACCTGCTGTGTGCTCACATACCTCAGGAAGTTGTCAGGGTGAGTCCAGCAGAGTTTATCAAACCCAAATAGAACAAGATTTGGCTATGTGAAGGGAGGACTCTTCACCGTTCAGGCATGCAAGGGCAAAATGGCCTCTGTTCTAGAGGCACACAGGTTAGTCTGTCCATATTTCTCCAGCAGGAGCCAGAACTCAGTAATTGGGAGGATGGATCTAGTGGATCTCCTGTGATGGGGAGATGCCAGTCAGGCTTTGGGGAAAGTGAAGTTGTGGCACCCACCATAGTGCCACAAAACACAGTTATGCCTTGAATTTTGCCTAGCCCTAAGCAAGGCAGAGCCAATAAGAGTCAGGCAGTAAGGGTTGCAGGGTGTCTAGAGGGTGGGTCCACTGGGAGCCTGGAGGATAGGGCTAGTGGGTCTTACATGAGGGTGAAACACCAATTAGGAAATTACAGGGAATTGCTCCCATCCCAAAACCACTCAGTTACTGACACACCCTGAGTTTTCTCAGACCTCTAGACCCCAGCCAAGGTAAGTGACTTCTCTGTAGGATGTAAGCTCCGCAATGGTGGGTAAGAGGTTGTCCAGAGGTGTGGTAATTGCTTTCTCCCAGGCTGATGCCTTATGAAGGGGTGTGCTCCACTTATAAGAGATGTCATCTCTGGTAGGAAGAATGACTCCACAGAGGTCCCGGTGGCTGTCCCTTAAGCTTTCTCTCCAGAGCCACAAAGTCAGAATCTCCTCATGCAATTCTAGTTTGTCCCACCATTCATCTGCTGGGGCCCAAGGAGAGTAACTGCAACTGCAATTTTGTGTATTGGCCCTTTAAGAGGGCACCCCTGTATCTATCAGACTCATGTTTCTTCCTAATGGACATTTCACCCTGCTTATATTAACAGCCACATGTTATGTGGGAACCTTTTCTCAGTTCTGTTACTCTGGGCTGGGGAGCCAACCTTTGGGTTGAGACACCACGTTTCTCAGGAGGAACCCCCACAGCTTAGATATCCCTTCAGAATCTCAGCTGCTGCCCATGAGAGGGACCACCCTTTTGGCATCTCTGCCCTTTCTACCAGTCTTAATGCGGCTTTTATATATACTTGGTTATAAAACTTCTATTTCTATTTAACTAGTCTTCAGTTGGTTATTCAAAATGACTGTTCTATAACTTATTTATAATTCCAGTCTGGTCCTGGGAGGAGGTGAGTGTAGCTTCCACTTACTCCACTACCATCTTAGATCTCTCTTAATGAATTTATGTACTTATTTTTCTAATAAACATTGTGTTTTGAGTAAGAAAATTAAAAATGAGAAAAAATGCATTAATCATGCAATACAGTATGATATCACAAAAATCCTGTAGTAATTAAGAACAATAGCTTATAAAAAATGTTCTGGAAAACATGTGTCTTTTATTACTGCATATTAATGACCTTTGATCAAAGAAAAGCCTCTTAGCTATCAGGGTACTGTTCAAACTTGGGTTTAACTATGGATTAAAAATTAAAAAACAAGTGACAGATGATATATAGCACCAAATTAATACAATAGGCTTCCAAGTTAATACAATGGAAGCCCTTATATATATTATATAGTGAGTGGCCAGATTATTATGATCTCTGAAGGCATAATAACATGGCCACTCAGCGTATATCCTATATAATAAAAGGCTAATATGCAAATTGTCCCCTCCACGAGGAGTTTGACCAGCAGGCAGAGTGGCCAACCACCCATATCTCCTCCCCCTGGCCAGGCTGGCCAGACCCCACCCATGCATGAATTCATGCACCAGGCCTCTAATATATATACTGAGTGGCCAGATTAAGATAATAATAATATGACCACTCAGTATATCTAATAAAAGATATCACAGTGCACAAAATTTGTGCATGGAGGGGGGTGTCCCTTAGCTCAGCCTACTCTCCAATCTAGGACCCCTTGAGAGATTTCCAACCTCCCATTTAGACCTGATCCCTCTCACAATCCAGGACTGCTGGCTCCCAACTGATTGCCTGCCTAACTTCCTAATTGCCCCTAACTGCTTCTGCCTGCCAGCCTGATCACCCCCTAACTACTCCCTTGCCAGCCTGATTGCCCCCAACTTCCCTCCTCTGCTGGCCTAGCCACTCCTAACTGCCCTTTCCTAAAGGATTTACCATCCCCAACTGCCCTCCCCTGCTGGCCTGACCACCCACATCTGCCCTCCCTTGCAGGCCTGGTCCCTCTCAACTGCCTTCCCCTGCTGGCCATCTTGTGGTGATCATCTTGTGTCCACATGGGAGCAGGCTCTTTGACCACATGGGGGCAGCCATATTGTTTGTTGGAGTGATGGTCAATCTGCATATTATTCTTTTATTAGATAGGCAAGAGGCCTGGTACATGGGTGGGGGCCAGCTGCTTTGCCCTGAAGGATGTCCTGTATCAGGGTGGGGATTCCCTTGGGGCATGGGGCAGTCTGTATGAGGGGCCTGTGGTGGTTTGCAGGCAGGCCATGCCCCCTGGTGACCCAAGTGGAGGCCCTGTGAGGTCTGGGCCTTCCAGGGTCTGCAGAAAGCTTGGCTTCCTCCATTGCCGGTTGCAACTCTAGCCTCCTGCTCTTTCCAGCTCCATGGCTGCCACCATTTCTGTTTGGATTTATGTATCTTCTATCATTGAAACTTTGTAGCATTGAGTGGAGGCCTAAGCCAGCAAGGGCAGGCAGAAAGCTTGACTTCCTCCATCACCAATGAAACCTAAGCCTTCCTCCTGCTCCCTTTTTTAGTAGCCATCTTGGTTGGGTTTATTTGCATATGTGTTCCTGATTGGCTGGTGGGTATTACTGGTGGGCATGGCTTGTGGGTGAAGCGGATTGAGGATTGATGGTTAATTTGCATATTACTTGTTTATTAGATAGAATATATATATATATATATATATATATATACACACACATATATACATATATATCTCAGTATAGATTTGTATTATTTGTATTTATAATTTTTACTAATCATATATGAAATGGAAGCCATTTATGTTAAGAAAAACATTGATATAATTAGATAAGCTGTTTGGCTATAATGAGAAAAGGTAAAGTACTTCACTGTTTCAATCTTCCTAACCCTTCTTTTAACACCAATCAGCATTCATAAGAACCACATAACTAGGAAAAGCACCCTAAATTGTTTCAAACAAATTAAGATTGTGTCATCCTTTCACAGTGAAACAGTTTCATTTGTCCAGATAAATTAAGAGAAGAAAAGAGCCAAAACCAGTTTGGCTCAGTGGTAGAGCGTCGGTCTGCAGACTGGGGGGTCCTGGGTTCGATTCTGGTCAAGGGCATGTACATTGGTTGCGGGCACATCCCCAGTGGGGGGTGTGCAGGAGGCGGCTGGTCGATGTTTCTCTCTCATTGACATTTCTGGCTCTCTATCTCTCTCCCTTACTCTCTGTAAAATATCAATAAAAATATTTTTTTTAAAAAAAGAGAAGAAAATAACCAAAATATTACAGTTAAAGAAATGTTTCTTCTTCTTGAATAATATTTTACATTTAATATAGTCAAACCCCAAAATTTAAGAGAAGAAGCAATATAATAGTTACTTTAACCACTTGGGCTTCCCCAATAACAGAAAAGTAATAAAATACCACATCACTTTTAAGTATTGAAAAAAGAAAAATAAGGGAAGTGTGTGCTTCTGTGAAGGCTTGCCTTTTGAATATAATTTCATTTATCTAGTGTCTTAAAAATATTTTTTCAAAGTCCACTGACATCTATCACCTAATTTTGTTTTCCCAATGACCTATATAAAGACTATCATTCCTATTTGATAGATGAGAAATGAGACACAATGATGTTAAGCAATATTCTTCCAATTCAAAATCTGGCTGTAGGTACAGCATTGACTAGAGATAGTCCATACTCTTTCTGCTATTTCAATATTATATACTGACTAGCAGATACCATACTTGGCTTGGGAATAAGACCCCATTCCTGAGACTTAGAACTTGAGAAAGGTAACCCTACCCAACAGTTATGGACATGTTCTTAGAAAAGTCCGCTATACTTGGCACTGGTTCACTAGCAAGTTGAATTATCTAAATCTCTGTATCCTCATCTATAAAATAAACAAATGCTCACCTTATAAAGTTCCCATGCAAGTTAAATAAGATAATGGACATAAAGTACACTGTAAAATTCATGACATAGAGTGAGCACTTGTGAAGTGCTTTCTATTATTAATAGATGACTGCTATGGACTGAATATTTGTACCCCTGTCCCACCAAAGTGCATGTGCTGAAGCCCTAATGTGATAGTATTTGGAGATGGGGTTTTGGGGAGTTAATTATATGATGAAGGTGGAGCCATATGATGAGATTAATTTAATTTTAAGAATATAAGAAGAGAAAAAGATCCACCTCTTTCTTTCTAGTTTTCATTCCTCTCTCTCTTTCTCTCTCACTCTCCATTGCCATCTCTCCATCTCCCTCAGCCATACAAGAATACAAAGAGAAAACAGCTGTCTGTAAGCTATGGAATCCTCACCAATAACTGGATCTGCTGGAACTTTGATCTTTGACTTCCATCCTCCAGAACTGTGGATAATAGATGCTTGTTGTTTAAACCAGCCAGTCTATGATATTTTTGTTATAGCAGTCCAAACTAAGAGAATGACTATGTCAATATATTTTTAATTAAAAAGAATTGTTCCACTACTGAGCAGGCAAAAAATTTCTATTAAGCCATTTATGTGTGCTCTTTCCATACCCTTACCTGCCCATTGTGAGAAAAACAGGAGCACTTCCTTTATTGTGAGTGTCCATTCCCCCATCATCCACTGATGGATTTTGACATTGTGTACCACATAAGTGATTGAAAACTCTTGACTTCTACTCTTCTGTAAGAGTTCTATTATTGAATAGAAGCATACTTAGCATGTAGAAATGATACCTTAAATTGGCCAATGCCTCAATTTTACTTATTCTCATATAAGTTATTTGGGGGATCTGTGAGATGAAATAGCTACTGCACAAATAATAGTTTCTGTATTGATTGGGAAATCATGCCAATCAAATCTAATTTAGATATCATAATTGCTAAATTTAAAGTGTATATTAATTTAGTAAATATATTATATTTGAAAACTGAAAATAAGTGGTGCTTCAAATGATATTGGCATTATTTTCTTTTGCACTACATTAATTTTGGGATGGGTGGCCATGTTAGCCACTGTCACCAACTCTGAATAATATATAATGCATTTTTAAAAATACATATAAAAGCACAAAAACATTTCACTAGAATTTATTCAATTAATTTTAGTTTTTAATTTATGAAGTTTTTATTATTTATGCAAAGGAAAATGGGAATTAAAATGTGTTTGAGGCCATTACAGGTTTGGTTCAGTGGATAGAGCATTGGCCTGTGGACTGAATGGTCCCAGATTCGATTCTGATCAAGGGCATGTACCTTGGTTGCAGGCACATCCCCAGTGGGGGGTGTGCAGGAGGCAGCTGATCGATGTTTCAATGTTGATGTTTCTAACTCTTTATCGCTCTCATTTCCTCTCAATAAAATATATCTTTAAAATTAAAATAAAATGTGTTTGAGGACACTATATGCTGATATCCAGCACAATTTTATAGCCTTTCAATATGAAAGCAATTTTTTAAAACAATAGTCTTATAATTGTATTAAATATTTAAAAATGACCAATAGTTTTGTTAAATTGTGCTTTTATAGCATGGCTTCAATTAGTGTTTTTATTCTCAAACATACAAATTATGCTTTAATTTTTATTGGAGTAAATTATAGCATGATAGAAATAAAAGTAAGACATTTTCCAAATGGTGGCTGATTGCCCAGAATTCATATAGCACTTACAGTTTTCAGAAATTATTTACTCTTGTAAATATTGAAAGCATTAACCCCTGAGAGCATATCTGAACTTCAAAATATCTTTCTCACATATGGAAAGGCATATCTTTCTATAAAGTTCATTTATTTTACATTTAATATAGTCAAACCACAAAATTATAAATAATAAAATGTTTTCAGCATGAATGTGATTTTGGATAGCTTTGAAGTCATTAGAAGTATTCTGTGATATTACTTAAGGTATTATTCTATAGCATAAGGGACCTGTTACATGGCAGGTGTGCAGGAAATTTATTCCATATGTTGTTAGCCATCTGGGCTATAAACAGTAATTGAATAATATGTTTTTGGTAGTAATCAAATATTTTTGTAGATCAGGGAAATATCATTCAGCTCATGAGTTAGTCTATAAACACAAAATCAAAAAAAAATTCCTTAAGGTTATAAGAATCCTCTGTCCTAATTCCATTTTATAACATATATTAATATTAAAACATTGACGAAAAATGAAGAAAACAAAAGTACAAAAAAATAGTCTCAAACACAATATTTTAAATCATTTAAGTACCCTCACATTCAATTTACACATTCATTTGCACCTTCTAATAACCTAAGCAAGAAACAGGGCTATAATAACCTTCCACATATTACAGATAAGAAAAATGTTTATTGGAGAAAATATGATGTACTAAAATTACATTTAATTGGTCAATAGCTAAGGCACAGTCAAGCCTCATCCTATAACATCAGATTGCCTAACAAAGACAGAACAAAACAAATATTATGAGACTGTCTAAGTTGTAATAGAAACTACCATAACTATTTCTTCTTGTTCAGTTCCATCCCAATCTATAATTTATAAGAAAATAATATATGCCATAATTTCTTTTTTGTTTTCTTTTTTAATGCTCACCTGAAGATATTTTTCCCCATTAATTTTTAGTGAGAGTGGAAAGGAGAGACAGATAGAAACACCAATATTAAAGAGTTACATCGATTGTTTGCCTCCCACATGCCTCTGACCAGGGCCGGGAGCCTGCAACTGAGATATGTGCCCTTGACCAGAATCAAACCTGGGACCCTTCAGTCCACATACTGACACTCTATCCACTGAACAAAATAGGCTCGGGCTATGCTACAATCCTATGTAATAAAAGAATAATATGCAAATTGAACATTACCCCAACACACAATATAGCTGCCCCCATGTGGCCAAAGATGGCTGCCCCCATGTAGACAGGAGATGGCCAGCAGGGGAGAAAAGTTGGGAAGGACCAGGCCTACAAGAGATGGCAGTTGTGGGCAATCAGGCCAGCAGGTGAGGGCAGTTGGGAGGGACCAAGCCTGCAAGGGAGGGCAGTTGGGGAGGACCAGGCCTGCAGGGGAGGGCAGTTAGGGGCAATCAGGCTGGCAGGGGAGCAGTTAGGCATCAATCTGGCTGGCAGGGGAGTGGTTAGGAGGTGATCAGGCTGGCAGGCAGAAGCAGGTAGGGGCAATCAGGAAGGCAGGCAGGCACCAGGCAAGCAGTTGGGAGCCAGCAGTCCTGGATTGTTAGAGGGATGTCTCACTGCTCATTTAGGCCAGTAAGGCCTAAATAGGAAGTCAGATATCCCTCTAGGTGTCCCAGATTGGAGAGAGTGTAGGCTGTGCTGAGGGACATCCCCCATGCACGAATTTTGTGCACTGGGCCTCTAGTCCTATATAATAAAAGGCTAATATGAAAATAGACAGAATGGCAGAACAATCAAACTGCTGGTCTCTATGATGTGCACTTATCACCAGGAGGTGCATGGCACATGGCAGGACAGTGGAGCTGATGACTGGGGGTGCCACACCAAGGTGGGTCACTGTTCTCTGTCATTGGGGCAAGCTCCTGGTGGTTACTGAAAATTCTTTGCTCCATGGTCCCACCTGGAATTCACACGCACTACCAGTTCCAGAGCCACCACTTGCACCCATTGCTGGCACCTGCCACTGGCCCCAATTCCCCTCAGGGATTCTCCAGCTCTCCTTTTCTTGAGGGGTTATTGGGCCAGCAGCCACCTCTCATTCCCACTGTTGGCACCAGAGCTGCTGCTCGCAGGTCTTGACTGTTGGAGTTGTCAGTGGGTATGAGCGGCACTGCCAGTGCTGATTGCCCCTGAGGGATTCTCTACCTCGCCTGCTCCTGAGTGGCAAGTGGGGCACCAGCCACCATTTACACCCACTGATGGTGCCAGCCCTGCTCGTACCCACTGCTGGCACCAGCCCCAATTGCTCCACGCTGTCAGTGGGTATGAGCGGGGCCAGCACCTTCAGCACATGGGAGTGGTGGCAGTGGAAGCAGGGCTGCCAACAGACAGGGGATTCAGGGCTGTGGGAGGAGGGGCCGTGATCTCTCCCTGTGACTACTGCTGCCTAGTGGCCCACAGTTTCTTTAGAGGTGCACAAATTTTTGCACTGGGCCCCTAGTATTATTATAATTATTATCATCATTATCATTACTACACACAGACTACCTCTGGGTGATACTGTTAAACCATTCTACTTGATACTTATGAAAACAATAATATACCCAACTAAATTATAAAAAATATCATTAATTTCTCATTAAACATTCTTATAAAAATGTTATGATATATCAATCATCAAATGTTTCTAAATTTGCTGCATTTGAAAAATCAAATATTATAACACACACACAGTCCCGACTCTTGCATACATAATGAAACCTGTGTCATCAAACCTTGTTAAACAAAAATAATTGTCCTGAGTTGTCACTGAATAAAGTATTCTAGCCTCATTACTGAGACATGTATTTTTGTTTTGTTCTATTGTTATCCATGAGTCATGAGTCATTTATACTTGGAAAATATGATTAGAAGAGTTTCTTAAATATGTTTTTATTCATTTTGAGAGAGAGAGAGAGAGAGAGAGAGAGAGAGAGAGAGAGAGAGAGAGAGGAAGGGAGAAGGCTATAGAGAAACATCTATGGGAGAGAAATATCCATCAGCTGCCTCTTCCATGCCCCCTTCTGGGGATCTAGCCCTAAACCTGGGCAACTGAACTTGTGACCTCATGGGTAGACACTCAACCACTGAGCCACTCTGGCAGTCTATACTTCTTTTTTAATTGATGGTCAAAAAAGGCTATTTGCCACTACAGATATGTAACCAATTTGAAATTAGTAATCAGTGTAATCAGTGGTTCATTGATTTTGGCCTTTACAATGGATTGTATGAAATAAATCATTTCAAATTAATTTGAATTTTAAACTTACCTACCTATTATACTTTCCTTTCTATCTACTAAATGCTTATATTCACCTATTTATTTATAATTGCTATATATATTTATTTTTTCTCTCTTTTAAGTAAACTCTTCCCTAAATGTTTCTATTGCTTGATCCCTGGTTATATACTATACAGTCTATCATATGATGTATATTTAGTTGTTAAAATGTACTACATAAATCACAAAAAAATCATTATTTTAGGAACATTTTGTTTTTCTACTGGAATTTCAATGCTGTCAAACTAATACTATATACTGAATATAGAAGCCAGGGAAGTCTATTGTGTACAAAAAGAATTAACAGCCATTGGATTAGATTAGATTCACATTAGCTTTAGATTCTGTGTGTAACAAATCTTGCTATAAAATTAATGAAGGCATTTCTCAATGAAATTATAGTACATTTTACTTCATATGTAACTATAATCAAGCATACCGTGAATTTTCATAGCATGAATTGCATTGTTACTTGTCATTTTTTAAATATTCAAAATTTCTGATTAAAGCAATTTAAAGTTGCTTTGCATTTTAATCTTTCCTAAGAAGAGACTTATCCTTAGCTCCCTCATTAGTTGTGCTGCCTGGGGTGTTTTGCAATAATGCCAATGCCTAATACAGTGAATAGGGACATATCATTAAATTGTCTTAGTGCTTCACATTATGAAGATACAGAGAAAAAATGGGCCACTTAAAGTGCTAGTTTACCATGGAAAGGGTGAAGATCAATGGTGGGTACAACAATTTCAAACTTTTTAAACCCAATTTAGCATTCCAATTGTCTCCATAGAAGAGCATTTGAAATGAGATAGTCTGTTATGCACCATATGCCTCTTTAATTTCTTCTACTCAAAGAGTGTTAAGTGAGAGATTTTTGGCTATGGAAGGGAACATAACAACAAATAATGTTAGATTTCATTTCTATATATGTTAAACTACAATAAACATTAAGATAAACTTACCTAAACATTAGATGCTTTAATAACTAAGGCAAGTATATAATTAATCTTTCAAACAAAGACATTTTTGAGAGTGATGAAATGCTAAACTGGTCAGGGCACCAGAATAAGTATAGACCAAGAATATTCCAGGGAAATGAATTAGTTTTAGCTCATAGATATTAGATATCTTACTAAAATTAAATTGAAAAGGAATCAGAAGCACTTGAAACCAGGCCTGTAAAAGTTGAAAGCCTTAAGATGTTGCAACCTGGAAAAACATAAGTAACCACATTTTCTACCAAGTACTTATCTAAGTCATTTTGAAAAGATAAGAAATACTAAATTGATTGCATTTGTGTTATCAGAGGGAAAAACAAAACTTGTATACTGATGTGTGGAGGAATATCATCACAAAACACAAGTTACTTATTTGCTGAAACAATAAATTTGCTCTACAGGGAAAAAAAGAAAATGAATTTAGAATTGTCTGTAAGGAGGCTTGGCTTCTACTATCTTGTCTTTCTAATGTAGCTCCTAAGAGCAAAAGTAAATTTTAATATAGTTAGATAAAAAATTATTGACAAACTCTCCCTGGTGACATTAAGTAATGCTAGAAATCCTCAAGGGACAAAGCCATCTCTTTTTATTCTTTTCCTTACTTTAAAATTATCTATCAACTCAATTGATGATGTGTAATCAGTTTCCTAAGTTAGTTAGAGCGTGATATTTGAGATCGTGGGGCAAAGATCTATGAATATAACTCAGAATCAGCAATATTCTGTGTGAGTCAGGTATGCTGTAACATTTCAATGATGCCTTTAAATTCTAACGGTTCCAAGCTGCTCCAAACTCCTGTAGCAATCAAAGATAATCTGTCATGGGCCCAAGGGCTATGAACATCATGTCATAGTCACTTAGCTATTAGATTTATTGGAGGGTAAAGGATGTCATTTATGCATCAACTCACAGGAGAAAAAGGCAATCCCTATGAAGTTAATCTAATAATAGACTGGAAGGTAATGATTACTATTTCATGTACACTGGCTATTTGTAGCAGTGGTTGGCCTAATTCTGCAGGCCTCACTTGTCAAAGCTTCGGGATTAACAAGTGTTCGGCTCAAAATCTATTGGGAAACATCAAGAAATGTTTTAATGAGAGACAAATCTTTCATTTGTTGCCACCGGGAGGATGTTGAAACCATACTTCCACCTCCCAATTCACCCCTTCACTTTTTGAAAGCTTGTAGCAAGAGTCGTGTTTTCCATTTAAAACAAACCTCTGGAAATTAATTTTCGCAGATACGCAATAACTACATAATTTTTCCCAACCTAGTACTTAATAGTTTCCACAACAGTGGTCTACATTTTAATTAGTTGTTGAGTGGCAAAACCCAAACACTTTATGAGAGTATTCACTATTGACCTCCTCATGATGCACTTTCTTCTTGTAATTTTGATAAGTGAAAGCAAATATCATTGTCCACAGCCTGCTTTATACCAACAGAAATCTCTGCATCAAGGATTTCTTTTCTCTCCCAAAAAGCCATCCTCGGGCTGTTGGAACCTGAGAAGGGCACAGGGACATCACAATGTGGCTCTGGTTTGAAGAAGAAAAATGACAGACTTTTAATTTTTTTCCTTTGAATTCAATCAAGGTTTTCATTGATTAGTTACACTGTGAAATAAGTACCAACATGCTACAGAATACTTTATTTCATCTATCTAATAGGTTACTATTAGAAGCTTTTAGTCTACATTTATGCTACACAAACATTTTTCACACCTTGCTATGGAGAAAAAAATATTCATTTGAAATAAAATTATTTTGTAGATTAAATTTAATTTTCTTCTACAAAATATTTAAAAATTTCAAAAATTTAGTATCAAATCATTCAAACAGGTATAAGGTGATATCTCATTGTGGTTCTGATCTTCATTTCACTGAAGATTAGTGATGCTGAGAATCTTATAATGTGTCTGTTAGCTGTTTGTATATCTTCTTTGAAAAAGAAAGCCTAGCTGAAACCGGTTTGGCTCAGTGGTAGAGCGTTGGTCTGCGGACTGGAAGGTCCCAGGTTCAATTCCGGTCAAGGGCATGTACATTGGTTGGGGGCACATCCCCAGGAGGGGGTGTGCAGGAGGCAGATGATCAATGTCTCTCTCTCATTAATGTTTCTAACTCTATCCCTCTCCCTTCCTCTCAGTAAAAAAATCAATGAAATATATATTTTTAAAAATAAAAAAAGAAAGCCTATTCATGTCCGATGCCTATTTTTAAAAAAATATTTTATTGATATTTTACTGAGAGGAAGAGAGAGATAGAGAGCTAGAAACGACGATGAGAGAGAAACATCGACCAGCTGCCTCTTGCACACCCCCCACCGGGGATGTGCTCGCAACCAATGTACATGCCCTTGACCGGAATTGAACCTGGGACCTTCCAGTCCGCAGACCAACGCTCTACCACTGAGCCAAACCGGTTTCGGCAGCGATGCCTATTTTTTATTCAGGTTAATCTTTTTTAATGTTGATTTGTCTGAATTTTTATATATTTTAAATATTATATATATATATATATACATATATATATATATATATATATATATATATATATAACTTGTGAATATTTTCACCCATTTAATAGGTTGCCTTTTAATTTTATTGCTGGTTTTCTTCTCAGTACCAAAACATTTTAGTTTGATGTAGTACTATTTGTTTGCTTTTGCTGTCTTTGCCCTAGAAGACATATCCAGAATAATACTGCTAAAACCAGTATCAAAGAGTTTATTGCCTGTTTTCTCCTAGGAGTTTTATTTTTTCAGGCTTACATTTTACTCTTTATGGTAATCTATTTTGAGTTTATTTTGGTAGATGATATAAAAAAAGTGTTAGTTTCATTTTTTGCATTTATCTGTCCAGTTTTCTAAACATCATTTTTTTCAGAGAATGTATTTACCCCATTGTATATTCTTGATTGATTTGGCATAGATTTATTAACCATACAATCATGTGTTTATTTCTGGGTTTTCTATTCTATTATTTTTACCTATATGTCTGCTTTTTCCCCAGTATCATACTGTCTTGATTATTATCCTTGTTGTATTGTTTGTAATCAGTGAATTTAATACCTCCAACTGTGTTCTGTCAAAATGACTATTATAAAAAATAAAACAAAGAATAGAGTTGGCAAGGATGTGGTGAGAATGAAACCCTCAGGTACTCTTGATGAGAATGTAAATTGGTGCAACCACTGTGGAAAACAATTATTGGAGGCTCCTCAGAAAATTAAAAATAGAACTACAAAATTATCCATCAATTCCACTTCTGAGTATTTATCGAAAGAAAATGAAAACAATAATTCAAAGATATATGTGTACCCTTATGCTCACTGCAGCATTATTTATGATAGCTAAAGTATAGAAACAACCTAAATATCCACTGATGGAAGAAGGATAAAGAAAATGTGGTATATGTATACAATGGAATACTACTAAGCTAGTATATATGAAAAGAAATATATATGAAATATATATGAAAAGAAATATCACCCTTTGCAACAACAGGTGTGGACCTTGAGGATATTATGTTAAGTAAAATAAGTCTGACACAATAAGACTAATATCATTCAATTTCACGTATATGTAGAATCTAAAATAATAATAATATTGATAATAAATGAACAAAACAAAACTCGTAGACTCAAGAAACAGACTGGTGGTTGCCAGAGGGAGAGGATGGGGAATATGTAAAAAGTTGAAGGGAATTAAGAAATAAAAACTTCTTATAAAATTAGTCATAAGGTTGTAACATACAATATAGAGAACATAGTCAACAACATCATAATTATGTATTGTGGCAGATGGGTGGCAGATAAATACATAATTATGTATGGTGGCAGATCACACAATAATTATAGTTATGAAAACTTCATAATTTTTATAAATGTCTAATCATTATTTTATACACCTGAAACTAATATAATGTTTTATGTCACCTATAATTTTAAAAAATAAAAATAAATTTACATAAATAATCATTCTTAGGCCTCCCTCCTTTACACACACACACACACACACACACACACACAGACACATGCACACAAACCAATTAACTCAAAATTATAGCTTCTATCATGTTTTGAATTATTTTCAGTAGTCTTCATATGGTTCATTTAAGTTTAAAAAAGATCCAGATACATATTTTAATATGAGTTTCTCATTATCATTAAGAAATTTGCAACACTATACTTTTAATCTCACTAAGGTATATAATTTTTCACTCAAAAGTGACCTCCATTTGACACCAGAGATTTCAAGCTTCAGTATAAATATTACTGTAATTGTTCATAGATCTAAACTTTTATGAGTCAAAAATCAAGACTTATCTTTTATTTATTTATGTTACAATATTTAAAGAAACTAATGATTGAGGACTATTTATACTGTCAGTAAAAATCTAGTCACTTACTAAAGGTAAATGCTGACTAAAAAGCAATCGTATCTAATAAAATAGTAATATGCAAATTAACTATCACTCAGCTACACCCACAAGCCATACTCATAAGCCAATCAAGAGCAAATATGCAAATAAACCCAGCCAAGATGGCTATGGCCACAGAGAGCAGGAGGGAGGATGGGTTTTCCCAGCGATAGAGGAGGCCAAGCTTTCCACCTGCCCTTGCCAGCCTTGGCCTCCATTCAAGGCTACAAAGTTTCAATGATAGAAGATTCATAAAATCAAACAGAAATGAAGGCAGCCAGGGAGTTGGGAAGAGCAGGATGCTAGGGTTGCCCCTGGCGATCAAGGAAACCAAGCTTTCCACACACTCTGGCTGGCCCAGGCCTCTGCATAAGGCTATAAAGTTTCCATTATAGAAGGTAAATAAATTCCAACAGAAATGGCTGAGGCCAGGGAGTGAGCAGATGGTTTGGCTCTGCTCTAAGCTACAAAGTTTCAATTGTAGAATATATATAAACCCCAGATACCAGGGCCTCTGTTTGGGTTGCCAGGGGTCATGGCAAGCCTGCAAAAACACCACAGGCTTCCCCATGCTCCATGTCCCACGCTCCAAAGGAACCCCCACCCTGATCTGGAACATCCCCTCAGGGCAAACCAGCCAGCCCCCACCTCTGCACCAGGCCTCTATCCTATCTAATAAAAGAGTAATATGCAGATTAATCATCATTCCAATACACAAGATCGCTGCCCCCATGTGGTCAAAGATCCTGCCTCCATGTGGACACAAGATGGCCACCACAAGATGGCCAGCAGGGGAGGGCAGTTGAGAGGGACCAGGCCTGCAAGGGAGGGCAGTTGGGGGTGATCAAGCCTGCAGGGGAGGGATGTTAGGGGTGACCAAGCCAGCAGAGGAGGTAAATTGTGGGCAACCACGTCTGCAGAGAATTCCATACAGTTGGGAGGGACTCAGGCCTGCAGGGGAGAGCAGTTGGGGGAGACCAGGCCTGCAGGGAGGGCAGTTAGGGGCATCCAGGCCTGCAGGGGAGCACTTAGGTTTTGATCAGGCTGGCAGGGGAGTGGTTAGGGATGATCAGGCTGGCAGGCAGAGCAGTTAGGAGCAATCAGAAAGCAGGCAGGTGAGCAGTTGGGAGCCAGTAGTCCTGGATTGTGAGAGGGATGTCCAACTGCCCAGTTTGGATATCCCTTGAGGGGGCCCAAATTGGAGAGGGTGCAGGATGGGCTGAGGGACATGTGTCCCCCTCCTCACAAGCACAAATTTCGTGCACAGGGCCTCTAGTTTTAAATAATGTAATCCTTTAACTTCAAAAGTTATTCATGTAAATTAAGTTCAAACATGGAAAGTTAAAAAATATTACAGTTGAACATCAGACAACACAGAGGTTAGTGGCATTGTGATCCTCTGTGCAATCAAAATTCCATGTATAACTTCTGATTCCCCAAAAATTTAACTATTAATAGCCTACTGTTAACAGGAAGCCTTATTAATAACATTAAGAGTTGATTTGCACATATTTTATATTTATTATTTTCTTACAATGAAATAGGTTAAAGAAATGAAAATGCAAAAAAAAACTCATAAGATATAATATATTTATAGTATTTATTGAAAAAATCATCATATAAATGGATCCACAAAACTCAAAACTGTTCAAGGACCAACTATAATATACAAATATACCGTATTTGCCGGCGTATAAGACGATTTTTTTGGCCCTGAAAAATATGCCTCCAAGTGGGGGGTAGTCTTATACGGTGAGTATATAACAAACTCTGTATTTTTAGTGGAAATGTTAAGGGGTCGTCTTATACTCCCAGTCGTCTTATATGCCGGCAAATACGTATTTCTCAGGGCCAAAAAATCGTCTTATACGCCGGCAAATACAGTATTTTACTCCAACTGACTGTTCTTAAGAATATACCGGTAATGTCATATTTAAAGTTAATAAAACTTAAGTGGTAGTTCTGAATATACTTTTAGAGTTTTCTAAGTTATAAAAGCCTTCATAACCCCAAAATTGTTTGAAACAAAAATTTAGTGTTTTCAACTTAATCCTGAAAGAATATAAAGGACAAAAAAATATCTTGACTTCTGATTTTTTTTTACATATTAATAAAATTTTAATTAATTCACTGTAAATCTAAAGAAGTCAATTAAAATTTAAGTGGTTTTTAATTCAGGACATTCTGTAAACAGTATTCATACATTTTAAATGGGATTCCAAATATGCCTTTTGCATGTTATTAGAATTCCATAAAACTATAATTCTAATTTTTGGGAAACACTATTAAAGATGTTACAGATTTTTTCCTAGTATTAGCCTTTAATAAATTTAATTTTTTTCCAGGAACAATACATACATTATGGATTTTAACTGTAATACCTCAAAGAAAAAAATTGGGATCATTATTATTATAAAAATTTCATGTATAATTTGGATACAGTGTTTACCCCAAAGCACACAAACACCTCTTGAGATGTCAAATAAAATATGTAGAACATGGGATTTTGGTTCCCAGCTACCAATCTAAAGAAATCCATATGTTGGACATCTAATATCCTACACTATAGCTCATTCACTTCTGCAAATACAATCTAATCTCATTAGATGAATAAGTGAAGGCAGAAAATCCTCAATAGTTCAATTGACATTTACCAACAAATTTTTAGGAGAACAAATCTTCAGAATTTACCAGGTCACTAAAAAAATACTTAAGAGTTTGAGAAATATATGCGAATAGAGTACTGGCTATTCTTTAAAACTTTGGTCTCATGTTCAGGTTTTTGACTGCTAGAAAAAAAATACATTTTACTATTATGTACAAGCAACAATCAATAATGGACAGAAAACTGTGTATTATGCAAATTCTTTGTTAAACACTTTAAGATGGTACAAATATTTGTCCTATTCTAATGACAAATTGAAGAAGTTGATATCCATATAATGGTTCTATTGTGCACTTCAATTTTCTTCAAATATCCACAATGGTGATTCTGTTAATAACAGTTAAATCTGATCCAGAAATTCACAAGTGTGTAAACAACTGCATGAAGTTTTGCTTCAGAGATGGGAAAAAGGGGACATTTTTTTAAACCAAGAGTAAATTATCTCTCATTTAAGAATCTATATTTAACCAACAGTATGTGCCTTTTTCTAAAACTCAAGTATCTGTGCTTCTATTTAAAAATTATAGTAGGAGTGAAGTTTCATTAAAGCTCATTTTATTTAATCTTTTCTTCCCCGTTGTGTCTCATTTTCAAATCATAAGCATTGCTTTTTATCTGCTAAATATATGAGTCATAATAAATATTTGAATGCTTCCTAAATGGCTTAGAACTCTAACGTATTTCAGCACTACCTGATCAGGAGGTCGCATATCTAAACCTGCCCAAGCACACTGGCTGATTCACATTCACTAAATAAGTTAGCTTAAATAAGCATAATAAATGAAAGAGAATAAAATAAAAAACAATTTCACACTAAGTGAAAGCTTGACTTAAATAAAGTGGCAGCTCTTGATGGCCCAAGGCATAGAATTAGTTTTGCCACTTGATAATTTGACTGATGCACTTGAGTGGCCAGAAGAGGATATTTTCTGCCCGATTTCAGTGTAATCAAGTCACCTGCTCAGCGATTGCTGAGGCCTGGTCAATTGCACTCCACTGAGCACAGAGTGAATGTCAGGTGTAACAAGAACAGCTTTCTGCATATATGTCAGAACTAGTGAGCCCTTTTGATAGTGGGAATTAACTGCTCCTAATGCATTATTGTGCTTTCCTCTCCATGTAGTATGTAGTGTGAAAGGTAGTTAGCCACCTTACTTCCTCAAGGAATGACCCATTCTAATCAGTGCTAATGGCATATTCATTCTTTTACTAATACATTTTAAAATACATATTTAAAATCAATCACAAAAAGGTATAAAGGAAAAGATTAAAAGTGACACCTTGAAATTGAACCATGTCAATAATGTGTTTTACTGTAGGCAGCTGGTGTGTGTGTGTGTGTGTGTGTGTGTGTGTGTGTGTGTGTGTGTGTGTTATGCAGCACTTTCTGTTTCATTTATTGTAAAAGATGACCCTAGCCAGTTTGGCTCAGTGGATAGAGCATCAGCCTGTGGACTGAAGGGTCCCAGGTTTGATTTCCGCCAAGGGCACATGCCTAGGTTGCAGGCTCGATCCCCAGTAGGGGGAATGCAGGAGGCAGCCGATCAATGATTCTCTCTCATCATTGATGTTTCTATCTCCCTCTCCCTTCCTTTCCAAAATTAATGAAGATGTATTTTTCAAAAAATGACTGAGGCAGAACCATCGCAACATACAGCAAAACAATACAGTACATCAAATGAGAGAATTGAAATTGTCTTAGATTCTAAGACTTAGAAATAAGTAATAAAACTAAATATAAATACAAACTTTGATTCATAACTAGTGACCTTTGCAAAATTTATTTCCATTTATTATAAACTAGAGGCCTGGTGCTTGAAATTCATGCGAGAATAGGCCTTCCTTCCTCCGGCTGCTTGCACCAGCTTCTATCTGGCACCCAGGACAAGGGCTTCCCTTGCAGTCCCGGATTAGTCCAGAAGGTGTTCTGGAAGGACATCTGTTCTAATTATCATATTAAGCTTTTATTATTATAGATGGATAATAGACAGCCCCACTGACTAATGAAATTACAAATACCATCTAAGGAAACTCCCATGGTTAATTTTAATTACACACGCTTCTTAGTTGTTCAATAAAGTGTTATTAAATGAATACACATTTACTTCCACAAATTAACTTCTTTCTTTTGCATAAAGGAAATTATCTCTGGCATGTCAATGGAGCATCAGGCAAAGCAACTAAATGGACACATTGGAGAATTTTACATTTCTTTCACCCCTTTATCAAAACAGATGCATCTAAACCACAGGCACATTAGCCAAATTTTTCTATACTTTATAAATCAATGTCCAGTTAAAGGGGCTTCAAGAATGAGGTTGAAACAAGGGCAAAGGAACACATGGCCAAGTCCCACAGTGCTAATCTTTTTTTTTTAATATTTTTTAATTGATATTTTACAGAGAGGAAGGAAGAGAGACAGAGAGCTAGAAACGTAGAGGAGAGAGAAACATCAACCAGCTGCCTCCTGCACACCCCCCACCGGGGATGTGCCCGCAACCAATGTACATGCCCTTGACCGGAATCAAACCAGGGACCTTTCAGTCCTCAGACCGACGCTCTACCACTGAGCCAAACCGGTTTCGGCAGTGCTAATCTTAATGAAAGCAAAAGTAGACACAGTTCAATTGGTTTATAAACTGCAAAAAAAGTAGGTAAGTAGATATTGGCCCAAAAAAAGTAACCTAGAGACATCAGATTCCATAAGCCACAGTTGGAAAGGGAGATGTTATGGAGGCTCCAAATGCAAGAGGAGAAACTCACCAAACCAAACATTGAATTTGGACTGTTTTACTTTGAATCCACTTAATGGTGGAATTTTGGAAATAGTGCCTTTGAAAGGCATAGCCATACTGTTGTCTGTGTCAATGAGATTTTTTTTCTTATTCCCTGAACACTTGATACTTATATAATTTTTTTATGTAATGTCACTCCAATAAATTCAATAAAAAGGCATAGCCAATCAATCTGAACTCAAACTATTCCCTCATTAACTGAGCCATTCAAGGAAAAATCCTGTTATAAACTAAATTGAAAAATAAAAAATACTATTAAATTCCATCTAAATTATTCATATTTAGCCATGTTTTATTTTATATTCTGTGATATGATTCATCCATTTTATCCATAAGGTTGAACACAACCTTACAAATAATCTGTATTAGTAAAATCAAAAGGTGACCTAGCTCAATTTTAAAAGAAAGTGTATAAATACTATTTTTTTAATCTTTATTTTTGAGAGTACTATAGTTTCAATGTATAGCATAGTGATATTAGGTGATATTATTTTCAGGTGATATGTATACTAGTTGCCCAATGCACAAATAAAGATTTGTGAAAGAGTGGACCTTTATTCCAATGGCTGCCTGCACCACCTTCGCTCTGGCCAGAGCTGCCTTTTTGCTTTTCCATCCTTCCTGAGGAGCTGCTGGGGTGATGTGAAACACCTGTGCTGTCGCCATGACAAACACACAAGCGACCTGCCCTGTCCCTGGCCACTGGTAGCCTGTGTATGCAAATTATCCCAACAAATTTGTTGGGCTAATTTGCATACTCACTTCTGATTGGCTGGTGGGCATCTTGAAGGTGCATTCAATTAGCATGTTACTCTTTTATTAGGTAGAATAGTGGCCTGCTGGTTCCTAACCGCTCACCTGCCTTCCTGCCTGATTGCCCCTAACCACTCAGCCTACAGGCCTGATTACCCCCAAATGCCCCCCCCCAAGTGATCCCACTTCTAGGAATACATCCCAAGAAAACTGAAATGCCAATCAGAAAGAATGTATGTACTCCTATGTTCATAGCAATGCGATTTACAATAGCTAAGATATGGAAACAGCCCAAGTGCCTATCCCTTCCATTTTGAATGATAGCCTCGCTGGATAGAGTATTCTTGGATTCAGTACCTTGCTTTGCATCACTTTGTAAATTTCCTTCCATTATTTTCTGGCCTGATGTGTTTCTATTGAGAAATAATTTGATAATCTAATGGGAGTTCCCTTATTCATAACTTTGTGTCTCTCTTGAAGTCTTTAAGATTCTCTCTCTGTCCTGAACATTTGCCATCATAATTATGACATGTATTGGTGTCAGTCTTTTCAGGTTCATCTTTTTTTTGACTCTCTGTGCTTGTATCACTTTTTATTCCACTTATCAGGGAAGTTTTCTGATATTATTTCTTCAAATAGGTTTTCTAACCCATGTTCCTTTTCCTGTCATTCTGGTAACCCCATTATCTGTGTGTCTCTTCCTTTCATGTTGTCCCATAGCTCCCCTTGGCTCTTCTTGTATCTTTTAATTTTTTCTCCAATTGTAGTTGAGTGTGGGTGTGTTTGGCTTCCCTGTCTTCTAATTCAATAATTTGGTCCTCTGCTTCTCCTAGTCTACTATTGACACTTTCCATGTTTTTTGTTTGTTTGTTTGTTTTTGTTTTTTCGGGTTTTTTTTTAGCTATATCACTCTTCATTACTTCTTGATTCTTACATAAGTTGTTGATTTTTCCTCCATTCATTTTATGAACTGTAGGATCCTTATTCTGAATTATTTTTCTCATATATTGCATGCCTCTGTTTCAGTTAGGTGCTTCTCTGAAGATTCCTCCTTTTCTTTTCTTTTTGGATTTCTTTGTCTATCCATTTCTGTTCTCTGTTCTCAAACTGAAGGACCTAGGTTTCAAGTCGTGCAGGGGCTGCTCCTTGTGTGGCAGTGTCTCCTCAGGCCACAGCTGCTCCTCATGTGGTGGCAGCATTAGCTGTTCCTCAGTTGGTAGCGGCTCCCCCTGGTAGGTGCTGTTTGCAGCAGTGGTGGTTCCTCCGGCTTGTGGTGGGAGGCTGTTCATGCAGCTGCTGCTCCTCAGATGAGGGTGGGCTACTCACAAGGCTACTGCTCAATAGTTATGCTTTTTTAAGACTGAAGGGATTATATTAAATTCTAGGTTATCTGTCATACTGAGTGGAAGGGTAATTGAAATGCCAACATAAATCTGGCACCTTATTTTTGCTCCAGGTGATTTCACTTTCTTTTACTGTCTTTAGCTGTTTGGTAGATAACCAAACAAGCAGAAAAATAGACAAAGAACTGTTAAATAAGAGGGAAAATAACAGTGACAGAATGGTCTACATTTTTGCATCACTGCCTCTGTAAACAAACAAATTGTTCAAAGTGAAATAATGGATCAAGTATTGGTTGGAAATGGGGATTTTATTCTAAAGTGTAAATACTTCAAATTTTTCAGTTATTAATTGTCCCTTAATGTTCACTTAAAGAAATAACTACTTATGAATTAAGAAATACAAGATCCGGATCAGGACACTTGGGCTCAAACCATATGGCCAACATTTATGGGAGGTTGATTCTTGGAAAAGTCACATCACCCATACCCCAGTCCCATGGCACAATTTCTTTATAACATCAGACTAATAAGGATTACTATCACATATAGTTGTTGTTAAGATTAAATGAGATAATGTGTCTGCAACCCAATTCTGAACATACAGAATATTCAATAAATATTATCTATTACTTATTTCTCTTTTATACAATTGCAAATATTATTGATCTCTTATTGCTACTTTTTAATAACTCAAACTGAAATCATATTTTCATTTTTCCATTTTTCAAACTGAGGTATACAAATGTTAATCAAAAAGGTCTGGATTCTCTTTCTATCAAGGACAAAGAGTAACAAAGTGTTCTCTTTCTCTCTCTCTCTCTCTCTCTCTCTCTCTCTCTCTCTTGTAGTTTGGCCTATTGAATGACTTATCTGTATATGTTAAATTGTTAGATTTCAGCACCTATACAGTGCTACGTGCTGGAGGAAAGGGGGTATTGGGAGGGAATAAAACAGATTCCAAACACAATGATCCTATAAGAGGATAGCAAACATTATTCAGTATACGTATAAAAAAAAAGCACTATCATCAAGGACACAACTATGTGGTATGGGGCACATATTGTAACACCATCAATTATCTTAGATTTTGCAAATTAAATTCAATAAAAATGAGAACCTGATATGTCTTCAGTCAAAACTTAATTTTAAAGCAACAAAGAAAGTCTATTTTGCAGACCAAAGTGTTTCTGATATATAGGTTTAACCAAACACTGGTATCATTATGTTATCACCCACATTTTTGCAATACATGGCTTTTCACAGGTAAGCATTTGGTCATAGATATTTCAGTCTCTTAGCTCCTAAGCACTAAAGAGTGATGATATTCATTTTTGGATGGAAACTTAGTTTAGTCCATTTAAACTTTGTTTAGATGCCAAGCAGGCATCCCATTAGCATTCATAAACATATGGACTATTATTTCTCAAGCACAGTAGTTTCCATTACTTTATTGTATTTTTGTAGTGAAGACACACATCTTTTTCACACCCTGTCAGAACAAAAAAAAAATATAGCAATCATAGCACTAAAATTATAACATAAAGCAAATATTTAGCTAATTATAAGTATTTAATTTAGAGACTGAGTAAATCAGCTCTATAATAAATAAATAAATAAATAAATAAATAAATAATCTTCCTAGATTTCAACTGAGGAACAGCTATCATTCTAGCAATTAAATTGATTTAATTTCCAAATCAGCATTCACAATTTGGATATTCCCCAAAAGATGTGATGCTACTGAATGTGCCAGCAGAAAAGATCATGACATATGTTGTCCTTTTTTTTTTCACATGTTGTCATTCTTCATTTGTGACAATGACTCTGCTGATTAGGCTACTTCTTATGCATGCAAATGCAGTTACAAAAATGGATTTGAAGCTAGTAATGTATCTCACATGGAGATGCATATTTTCATTGTATTATAGTTATAGCTTTGGACCTTAAGGTCTTTCATATTTAATATTCATTTCTGTTTGTGATCTTTATGACATTTTATTTTATTATTTTTATTGCTGATAAGTATTACAGGTGTCTTCTATCCTTCCCCTGCTACCCCCTTTCTTCCATCCCCTACCCACCCCTCATATCTTCACCACCCTACTGTCCACGTTCATGGGCTATGCATATATGTATATAAGTTCCTTGGTTTATCTCTTCTTATCTCCCCAACCCCGCATCAAGGTATGGCATTTTATTTTAGATAGTATGCCCTGTTCAGGCTTCTGAATATTGACATGTGCTGCCTGTTCTTGATTTTCAGCAAATTCGTAAAGACACAATTTAGAGGTATCTAAAAATGAGCTGATAGCAGAAAAATCATGAACCAAACACATTATCTAAAATGTTCAGATTTTAAAAAATCATTATGTTCAAACATAGATTTTTTTAAAAAAATGTATTGAATTCATCAAAGCTAACTATAACATTCTTTTATAACTTATTTTAGGTTGATAAATAGACTGCTTTATGACCATACTATTGCAATTGAACACCTTTTAAAAAATTAATTTCACTGATTTTTAAACCTCCTAAATCAACTGGCAGATGAAAAGTTCCCCTTTCATATGGGTCAAATTTAATATAGAATCTTAATGTCATAGCTACATTATTAGTTAGACATCCTCCTAAAATAGCAATTTATTTATTTTATTTGTGATATTAGATAGTAATAATTAACCATTATTGAATGTTCATTATGCAAAACACAACACTAAGTTATTTACATGCATAATGTTCTCTAACCTTTACAGCACACTTATATGGCCAACACTATTATTATCTTTATTTTTCACATGGAGAAAGTCAGGTACACATATATAACAAACCCATAGCTAACATCGTACTGAACAAAACCTAAAGACATTTTACTTACAAGACAAGATGTCCACATTCTCTGCTTTCATTTAACATAGTACTATATATATATATATATATATATATATATATATATATATATATCATATTTATAGCTATGCTGTTTCACAGCCATGCTGATTCATAATTGAGCCATAATAATATTGAGTTGTTTCACATCTCTGGTGTATCACAATTGAACTCTTTTTCATTGAATAAATTTTCTTCACCCCCCCCCCAAAAAAAACACACACACACACAACAAAACCCACAATGAGATATCACCTCAACCTGTCAGAATTGTTATCATCAATAAATAAGCAAATCAATTTTTCCAAGGATGTGAAGAAGAAAAAAAGAACCCTTCTGTACTGTTGGTGGGAATGCAGACTGGTGCAGCCACTTTAAGAAACACTATGGAGTTTTCTAAAAAAATTAAAAATGGAATTGCCTTTTGACCCAGTGATCCTATTTCTGCAACTATATCCTAAGAATCCCAAAACACCAATCAGAAAGAATATATGCACCGCTACGTTCACAGCAGTATTATCCTATATAATAAAAGCGTAATATGTTAAGTGTCTGACTGATTAGTTGACCATTTGGTCAAACCCTTGACCAGTTACTATGACGTACACTGATCACCAGGGAGCAGATGCTCTGATTATCTGATTCTCTGATTGGTAGGTTAGCTTGCTCCTGCGATCCAGCTGATCAGGACTGGGTGAGGGCTGGACACACCTTGGATCCCTCCTGCAGTCCCTCCCAAGCTGGATAACCTCCTTCTGTCCCTTCCCAGCTGCTGGCCCCCATAAGCCCTGATCAGGACTGGGCAACACTGTCCTGATTGGCCCTGATTACCAGCCAGGCCAAGGGACCCCACCCATGCACAAAGTTGTGCACCTTTGGTTTTTTAATAGTCAAGATCCGGAAACAGTCTAAGTGCCCATCAGTAAATGGAATACTATGTGGCTATTAAAAGGGAGGAACTCTTACCATTTGCAACAGTATGGACAGACTTGGAGATATTATTATACTAAGTGAAATAAACCAGTCAGAAAAAGACAAATACCATAGTATGTCATTATATAAGGAATATAAGGAATAAATTAAATGAACAAAAGAAACAGAAACAGACTCATAGACACACAGAATAAACTGATGGCTGCTAGAGGGGAGGGGGATAAGGGATGGGTAAAAATGGTGAAGGGATTAAAAAGAACAATTTGATAGCTACAAAATAGTTATGGGGATTCTTGGTTGGTTTTGATCATTGTTAGAGTGTTGGCCTATGCCCCCAAGGGTCTTAGGTTTGAATTCCAGTCAAGGGCACTTACCTGGGTTGCAGATTCTTTTCCAAGCCCTACTCAGAACAAGTGTGGGAGCCAACAAATTGATGTATTTATCTCACATTAATGTTTCTCTCAGTCTTTCTTTTCCCCTTCCTCCTTGCACTCTAGTAATCAATGGAAACATATCTTTGGGAAAGGATTAACATAAAACAGTCATGAGGAAGAAAACAAGATGGCGGCATAAGCTAAACACCTAGATGTAGCCTACCACAACAATTTTAAAACTACAACTGAAAAACAGAGCAGGCATCATCTAGAACCACCAAAAACTGGCTGAGTGGAAGCTCTATCCACTAGAAAAAAGGAGAAAAGGATGCTGAGCCTCAGGAGCTGTGGAGGTGCGGAGATCCTTGAGTGTGGAAAGGGTGGGTGGCTGAATAAACTGCTGGCTTACTCATGGGGCATGGAGAGGGAGGGCAGCTAACATGCAGCTAGCTTTCTCATTTGGGAGGAAAACAAAACCACCTGATTGCACTGAAATCCAGCTCCAGTCAGGGAGAAATTGGACTGTTAGGCAGCAGGCAGATTCGGGAGAGTTGTATATTTCATTGTGTGTACGATGGGGAAAACGGGGTTGGGGGATGGGCCTGGGAGATGCAAAAGTGTCTTTCTATAATTACTACAGTTGGCTTGAGAGTCTGTGATTTTTATGAGATCTCTCATTTGGGGATGGTTTGAGGATTGACCAGATGGAAATCAGGGCACTGTGGGATATATCATTTATCACAATGTCAGTGTGTAGTCATCAGTGATCCTCTCAACACAGGAGGAAGCTACAACTGTAAATGTGGAGCAGTATCACAGCCGGACTAGTGGAGTTTGGCAACATTCTATTTCTCATTAACTTAATCATATTAATTCATTAGTCACATATATCAAAGTGATTCACTCAAGACTTGGCACTTTTACCTTTCTCTACAGGAAAAGTAAGATTCAGTCACTCAGAAGATTGTTTTTAAACTTCTTAGAAAAAGTGTAGCCACATCTAATTGTACTATCTGCCACATACAGTAAACTCTCTAAGAATGATCGCAGAAGTAAAGGAAAAGTTCTACGTTTTTTTTTTTTAATCGTTATCACTAACAGTCAACTACATGAATTACTTCAAGAATTTCCTATTCCTGAAGCACCAGATATATTATGTCTCATATTTAACTTAAGCATATGCTCCTGGAGATTTCTAGCCCACATTTTTAATACTGAGTTTTTGCATGAAAGGTGTAGTACAAAGCATTTGCAAAAATATAGTATTGATGAACAAGAGACCTGAGTTTGGAAATTCTGCCTCTATCCTTTACTATTTCTGAGATTTGGCACTACTCAATTAACTTCTTGAAATCTCACATTCTTTATCTGTTAATCAGAAATATTAATACTAAATTGACAGGATTACTACCTTGCTACATTGTGAATTCATTTATTAAATCTAGCAGTTTTTTAAAATAGAATCTCCAGTGTTATATATGTGCAGTATCATGTCATCTGCAAGTAATGAGAGTTTTACATCCTCCTTTCCAATTTAGATGCATTTTATAATTTCTTCCTGTCCAACAGCAGTGGCTAGCACTTCCAGGACTATGTGGAATAAGAGTGGTAAAAGCAGACATCACTGTCTTATTCCTGTTTTTAGGGGAAATGGTTTTAGTTTTGGCACTTCAGTATGATGTGATCTGTAAGTCTGTCATATATGGCCTTTATTATGTTGAAGTATGATCCCTCTATTGCCACTTTAGTGAGCAGTTTTATAACAGTGTTTTGTTGAATGATCTCTCAGCATCTATTTATATAGTTTTGTTGCATGACCTCTCAGCATTTGATTTTTGTCTCTCACTTTGTTTATGTGATGTAACGTATTTATTAATTTGTGAATATTGTACCAGCCTTGCACCACCGGAATAAGTCCCACTTGATCATGCTGTATGATATTTCTCATGTATCACTGGATCCAATTTGTTAAGGATTTAGCATCTATGTTCATCAGGGTTAATGACCTCTAATTATCTTTCTTTGTAGGTTTTGGCATTGGGGTAATGCTGGAATCATAAAAAGAGGTTGAAAGTGTTTCTTCGTCTTAGATTTTTTTTGGAATAGCTTGAGAATATGCCTCAAAACAAGAAAAGTTCTATTGGAATAGTATCCATAAATTACCTGAAAGGTGGGGGAAATGTGTAGCTAGCAATGGGCATTATTCTGAATAAAGCACTTAAAATGTTTCTCTTGAAATTATAGTGTTTTCTTTGATTACAAAATCTGTATTATTAACCGGTACACCTGTAAGTGGTGGTGAGTATATACAGAAAAGAGAATCCTAGTACACTTGTAGTGGAAATGCAGACTGGTGCAGCCATAATAAAAAAAACAGTATGGAGTTTCCTCAAAAAAATAAAAATGGAAATGCCATTTGATCCAGTGATATCACCCTAGGAATACATCCTAAGAAACAAGAAACACCAATCAGAAAAAAATGTACGCACTCTTATGTCCAGAGTAATTCAAATTACAATAGCTAAGATCTGGCAACAGCCCAAGTGCCCATCATTTGATGAGTGGATAAAGAAACTGTGGTGTATTTCCAATGTGGAATACTATGCAGCTGTAAAAAAGGATGGTCTCTTACCCTTTGAGACGGCATGAGGGGACCTAGAGAGTATTATGCTAAGCAAAATAAGCCCACTATAGAAAGAGAAATATCACATGACTTCTTTCATATGAGCAATTTAACGGACAAAATTAACTGATGAACAAAATAGATCTGGAGACATTCAAGCATGCAACAGACTTTTGCATCTCAGACTCAAGGTTGGGTGGATGTTAGGGAGTGATCAACCAAAGTACCTGTTTGCATATATGCATAACCCATGGACACTGACAATGGGGTGATGAAGAGCTGGGGAGCCTAGAAGTGGTGAATGGGGGAGAAAAGTGTGACTTACGTAATAATTTCAATAATAAAGATTTTTTAATTAAGATCAGAAAAACAAAATACAAAAAAAATAAAATAAAAATATGGCATTTACTTACACTTTTTACTACTGTTAAATAGACATTTTACAACTCTGGTTTATATTTGTTTACCACCTTGGTAATTATTATTCTCATTTCTGACACTTGTTTATCTGAGAGAAATTTCAACACATTTTAGTATGTTTTCTTTTTTCTAACAGTTAAACTTGTTCTCAATAACATACTTAAAACCTTAATGCTATTTTTTGTAAAACTTTATTAAAATCATGGAGTATATTTACAAATGAGAATTTGCATAGTATAAGAATATACTCCATAGTAATTCCAAATAAATGTCCTATTATCTCACATTTGATTATGTATCTCATCTTCTATCACATTACTTTCATTTTAATGAACTATTTAAACACATGAATGAAAGTGGAATAATTTAACCTGTAGTGTGGATATTTCATCACTGCAATATTTTGATACTTAGATATGCCTGAATTAATTTTCATTTTTAAAAATTTATCTTTATTGTTTAAAGTATTAAAGATGTCCCTTTTCCTCCATTTATCCCCCCATCCTGCACCTGCACCCACCAGGCATTCACTGAACTTTTGTGTCCATGGATTATGCATGTATACATATAAATTCTTTGATTAATCTCTTCTCACCCCTCTATCCCACATTATCTTTATAATTTCATTCTGAACACAAGAATAGGTTAAAAATTAAATTTTTGTTTCCATGGCTCTCTTTGTGCTAAATCTAAGTTGTAGGAGGGAAAGCTATAATCCAAGGAAGAAGGTTCCACTATCTGTTAGGGGTTGAAGCACATATGGCCAAGTAAAGTAAGAGGAGATGAAAACCTCACACTGCATTTTTACATGCTCTATATGACATCATGATGATGACAAAATAGTATTGGCTCTGGAATTAAAAGACCTGGGTTTCAGACTCAGTTCTGCCACTCAATCATTTTGTGACCATAAACAATTAAATTCTCTGAGCCATAAATTTGTACTTGAATAATAAAGATACCATTCATAAAGCTACTATAAGATTCCATAAAATATGCACAAAACACTTAGCACCCATGCCTAGTACATAATAGGAACTCAATATAACTTAACAGGTTTTCTTCAACAAATAGGGTAATAAAGTTACTCAAAGATATATTAGCTTCAAGGCAATTTTTAATTTATTTTTTCTCTCATGTATGTACTCCCTCAAAATCTGGACACACTTATGATTATTTACAGGGTACTATTTCTAGGCTCCTTCAAGAAATAGATAATCATTTATTGAACACCAAGATACATTCTTGGCATGTTGTCCCCTCTATATTAATTTATATACACTTTATTCTTGTATTAGACTTTGTTTATAAATACTTGAAGTATAAAAAATCTAAACCCCCATTGTCTGAGTGTCTTTCTAAATTCTTTTATCTAATGTCACCATTATTCAGCTTTCCACCCAGACTAGACATGAATCATCCTAGATTTAATCTTCTCACCCTATATTTTAATCAATTACCAAGTGTGATTAATACTAATTACTAAAGCAACCTGAAACCTTTTTCCACTAAATTGAATTACCTTAGTTCAGGTCTTCAGTATTTCTGCCTTTAACTATAGCAACTAGTCCCCTTCCCATTATGGCCTTCATAGCAATTAACCCGCTATACTAATTTTTTTAAAAAAATATTTACTCAGTTACTTTAGCAGTGGTTCCTTTTACTTAGACCAACTTTTTTATTTATTTAAAGGAAATCCTATGTGAATTAGAACACACAAAATTTTAATTGAGGCAGAAGTGGGAAACCTGAAAAACAGTACTTCCCCAATTTCATGTCAGTGAGTAAAGAAAGTTCTTGAAAGACACTTCAGAAACCAGTGGTCTAAAGGAAAAATATTAGAAGGCTAACCATAATAAATAAAAGGCTAACTTCACAACTTGTCTTTTCCCACCCTTTCTATTCTAACCATATCACCAATCAGTCTCTAACCTCAAATCTCTGCTTCAGTGTCTTCAACTTAATTGTCATTTCCCCTAGCACAGTGGTCAGCAATCCGCAGCTCCTTAGCCACATGCGGCTCTTTGGCTCCTTGAGTGTGGCTCTTCCACAAAATACCATGTGCAGACACGCATGTACAGTGCGATTGAAACTTTGTGGCCCATGCGCAGAAGTAGGTTTTCGGCCTGGACTAGTCTATTTTGAAGAAGTGGTTCTAATACAGAGCCACACTCAAGGGGCCAAAGAGCCGCATGTGGCTCGTGAGCCACGGTTTGCCTACCACTGCCATGGCACATCAAGCTATTTCTCATTAATTTATATCTGTCTATATTATTCTCTCTGCTTAGAATGTTTCCCCCTGATTCTCCATTTGTCTAAAACTCATTCTATAAGACATAGCTCCAAAGTTCCTATACCTCTGAGTATTACCCAATTTACCAAATTGGTTTAGTTGCTCCCATTTCTGTGATCTTATAGTACCTTGTATATAGTAGTTGCATCATAGTCCCTACCACACTTTAAAGAAAATATTAGTTTAAATGTCCTTCTCCCTAATTTATTGTTTGAAAGACTGTTACTCATAGATGTGCATTATCTAGGGCCTAATACCCAAAATACAGTAAGTGCTTTATACGTTTTTATATCATTTAATTTACAAAGATATCATTGTTATTAAATTCAGTTTGTACCACACAACTTTAATAAATTTTAAAGTTTCAATTAAATAAATATTAAGCTTAAGTATTTTGTATACTTTTAGGTTATTGTCTAGAAAATCAAAAAGTTCAATGCTAATTTATGAGATATTTTTGGGGAGTGCTGTTTAGCGCAGAGTTCAATGAAAAACACTGGATTATGATTTAAGACAACGACAACTTGCAATTTCTTCTTTTCTAATCATAAGGTTTCTATATCAGAGATGCATTTCTTTCTTTTTAACCTGGAATAATATCTTGTACAAGAAAAACAGATGCTCAGAACCATTGAAAACAAGCAAACAAAGACTTTTACTGAGACATATAAGTAAGCATGTGTGCTACATCAAATCCTAAGAGGATTTGAGACAATACTAGTTTGGCCAGTATTCCTCCCCCAAACCCCTTCCCCAACATGTGTAATCACACATACATACAGGAAATGAAGTTTTAAAAGTGATTTTTTGCAATGAAATAATTAGTTTCTTTTAAAGTGACATTCATTTGATTTGAGTCACAAGAGTAACAAAGCTGTCTACATGATTACTCAAAGAATTCAATAACATAACCTTTAGTAAATCTTGAAAAGCTCTGAAGGACAAAGTGGTTAGATCAATATTAGTTTATTTCAAATGTTGAGCAGCATAAAGAGACAAGGCAGATCATAGGATGGATTTTATTACCTGTGGGACTGATAAGTCCTGGTGATAAGAGGCCTGGAACGGAATGTGGCAGAAGGCGAGCATTGTCCTGCAACACTCCCAAAGAGCGTTTAGGGGGCCTGCCAGGCCTTGAACTGTTGAAAAACAGACAAACAAACATCAGGTTTAAAATGCCCACTTTTTGAAAATACAATTGCTTACTACATTTGACTTCTAAATCTTAATTAGTGAGATTGATAGAATTTTATACTAAAGACTATGCTCTTTGATTACAAAAAGCCCAGTATTTTTCTTCTTACTAAATTTCCCAACATATGGCAGACATTGAAACTATAAAAGACCAATTTCTATTTTAGAATCCATTTATAAGCGAGCACTTTGCAATACAGTTTACCTGTTATGAGAAACCCAGTTACCCCCTTCTGTTAAAGCTACACTTGATCCCTGGTATTAATACATGGTACTGAGATCTGAGATAGTAACTCGCAGAATTAAAATTGTACGGAATGTGAAGTGATTCAGTCTCTGTCCAGCATGCCAGAGGTGAGGGGTAAAGCGTTGAGAGATATAGAATAAGAACTGATGTTTATTAGTATTTTCACAGCTGCCAGAGCACACAAAGAACAAAAGACTCCCACATTCTGTTGAGTTTTTTTCCCCTCAACTTTTTCAACCAGGCTGTATAACTAGCAGTGCATTCTCTGGGAGTGGCTGTTCTAAGCAAAAGCTACCACCTTTGCAATCTAGGCTGTCATCTTTCACAAATTGATCGGTGGTTTTAACTGGTGAGTTGAGGCAAAACTTATAACATTAACATAATCTATTCCATTTGCACATTCTTCACCCTTGTGTGAACAGATCAGGAATTGCAGTAGCAAATGTTAATCCATAAAATAACAAAATAGAAAATCAGGACCTGGCCTTCATCTTGTACCCTAAGTCAGTATACTGACTACATCATTTGGAAGCTGTCATTACAATGAAGAGACATATAACTCTCTTCATAGGATCCAGTCATTCTCAAGTCACCAATATATTTTGAATATTACTTTCTAAAGTTGCCTAAGATATTACTGTTGCTTTTTAATAGAAATTCAGTTTGCAAAACTGAATAAGAGGTCTTTTGATAAAATACCGCAAAACATTACATTAAATAACCCAAGTCACAAAATTGTATGAGGTTTAGATAGAGAACATTTCCAGAATTGACTTTTGATTCATAAAGAATTTTAATTTGAATCTCATTCTATCAATTTTTCAGTAGCAAAGCGCTCCATCAATGTAAGACAAACTCTGATTTTAAACGAAGACAACGTCTAACAACATTACACAGAGGTACTATTACCCACTTCATTTTTCATTTTTCATACACTGCTGGAGTTATTTCCTTTCATTGTACATCAATATTGTATACAAGTATAGCACAGAGTCTGTCTTTCTCATTTAATGTTTCAATTTTATAAACTGACTCTCTTCTCTCTCTTACTACTTGATTTTGGGCCATAATTTATTTTCTTTAATTCAGTGTTGTTATCTTGTTTGCCCTTGCTCTGTTTTACAGCTCCCTAACTCTTTTAGAGACTAATGATGAGAGGAATATACTATTTACTTCAAACACCCTAAAGAATTCCAAAATCATTGAAAGATATTAATCAGGGAACATCCAGTCATTAGAAGAAGGCAGGTTAGCTTTTTAAATAATCTTCACCAAATCTGTACTTTTTAAAGTTCTTCTTTGTGTCTTTCTACTTGTCAGAACTTGAGCCTAGTAACTTTATTCAAGTCCACCTGATTTCTCTTTCACTGTAAACATTTCAGTGCTATCTTTATGCTCATGATCACTTTCAGATGGGCTATATCCAGAAGTAAGCAGCCTGGAGCTCCCTCTCCGTCCACATTTTGAGCCAGCCATTGACAGTACACTTTGAAAGCTGTACGGTTTAAACTGCTCTCTTACAAATTTATTGGTCCACTCTTTGACATAACTCTTTTCCATTAAGCTGACAGGCTTGAGAAGCATTGGAGGTCCCTTAATTTGATGGTTCTACCTTACATATCAATATTTGAAAAACTTGGTCAAACTTTCTACCAGCAGATCTATATTGGAAAATCCATGGCTTAGGTCACACATAGCTTCATTGTATTTACTGCATATGCCATAAACCATATTCTCCATTCTAACATTCTTTTTCAAAAACAAACAAACAAACAAACAAACAACCCCCCCCAAGATGGCGGCATAGGTAAATGCCTAACTGCAGCCTCATTCAACAATTTCAAAAAATACAACTAAAATATAAAGTGGACATTATCCAGAACTACAGGAAAGGTTACTGACTGGAAATTATACAACTAGAAGGAAAGAAAAAAAATGAAGGAAAATCAGAGGAGCTATAAAAGCCTAAGGTACAGAGACATGGTGCGTGTGTGGGGAGAGGACGAAGCCGGAGAAGAGGCGGCAGCTGAGTGCCTGGCTGGCGTTCCCTAGCGGAAAGGAGATAAAAGCTCCAGACTGTGCTGAACCCCAACTCTGACTGCACTGAACCCCAGTTCTGGGCGAGACCCTGGGGTCACAGGCTCATACAGAGGGAATCTGGGATTTAAGGCAGAAGGTCAGGGGAGCGGCAAAAGGCAGAACCCTGGAGTCACGCAAACTGAGCACAGAGGACGGGCAGAGGAGCTGCTAGATTGCCCTAGCGGGAAGGAGACAAAAGCTCAGGAATGTGCTGAGCCCAGGTTCTGACTGCACTGAACCCCAGTTCTGGGCGAGACCCTTAGGCTCAAGCCTCATACAGAGGGAATCTGGGCTGTAAGGCGGAGGCTCAGGGGAGCACGAAAGGCAGAGCCCCTGAGTCCCACAGAGGACAGACGGTTAGTGTATAATTTTTTTTTATGTTGGTATGATTGTGAGCCTTCCAACTAGAATGTAAGTCCCATGAAGGCAGCACGTATTTCTGGTTTTGTCACTGTATCCTGAGTAATTTTCATGGTGCTAACACACAGTAGGATCCAGTAAATGGTTAATTAAATCAGTTCATTAAGGACAGGAAATATTATCTCACTGCTGCTACAAATATTTGTTGCATTGCTCTATTCTCCTTGAACACATGAATCTCAAGCTAGTTGCATTACATACTCATCAAATAACCACTTTTAAGTCTTAGACTCTAAAGCCATTATAAAACCTTCAAAATATGATTCAAATATAACTATATACAAGTTTAAAGGGTAGATGACACTATCTCATGTGTGAGAGGTCCCACAAGCTTCAACACCTGCTCAAGGACTAAAAATCCCTGGAGTTACACATATACAGTGATAATATTTCTACTTCAATCATCCAGTAAATGAATATGCACTAGGTACCCATTAAGTATGAGTTTGGTGTTAGGACTAGGTATGAGGGTCACAAAGTTTAAAATGAAAGCTTGACAAGGTTAAGGGATTTGATCTATTGTTTGATCTATTGTAAGGACATAGAATAGCTTTTTCTTCGAGGAGCTTATCATCCAGTGATAAAGATTTGTGTCTGACCTGCTCTTTAAAATGCATGATTAACTCTTTTTAAAAATATATATTTTATTGATTTTCACAGAGAGGAAGAGAGAGGGATAGAGAGTTAGAAACATCGATGAGAGAGAATCATCAATCAGCTGCCTCTTGCACACCCCCTAGTGGGGATGTGCCCTCAACCAAGGTACATGCCCTTGACCAGAATCGAACCCGGGTCCTTTCAGTCCTCAGGCCGACGCTCTATCCACTGAGCCAAACTGGTCCCGGCTGATTAACTAAGTGAGTGTGATTGTGTGATATCCACATCCAAACTTGTTTAAATTTATCAGTGAGTAAAATTCACATTCGGATACCTCCATTTTTACAAGACTCAGGGCCCTAGAATAAGTTAATTAGAATAAACTTTGTGAAAGAGCTCCATACTAATGTAAGATGGTTTTATTTTTACTTTTAGACATAATGATACTCTGTAGTAAAATATTCCTAGCACTATATTTCTTGCATTTCTTTTCAAAGAACACAAGCCTCGCGGCATGATGAAAGACTATAAAGAGCTTTATAGAATGTTGGTAAAGATCTTCTTGATTGATAATCCTGCCATACTTCCTAGCTTTAAGAGCTCTATTAACATTAGGCATATATTTACATATTAATCAAGACAAATAAACATGTGGTGATTTAACCAGAAAACTGCTTTTTAGATGACAATTTAATTAGCATGGGCTGAAAACTCCATCATTGCAGCATCCTGTTTCTGATAAAATATTGATTGCATTACTGATTTCAGTAATGCTTTATTTTATAGAGTATAAATAGCCATGTAATTACTCTTTAATTAAATGGTAATTGCTTGTTGGAAATTATTTGTTTTCAGTTTAATTACAAGGTTATTTGTACTCTGTAAAATAAAATAGGCCTCTTTTTAAAATTTGCCACCCAAATGGCTCAGTGGATGTATCACCCATAACACCACAAGCAAAACACCACTAACAACCCCATGAAATAGCAAAATTTTAATTAAATACTTCAGCTACATCTTTGAGACATTCAGCTTTATAGAATCAACATTGTGTGTAACACTTATGGGTAGTTTAGGAAAATGTTATTCCAAAGAATCATTATTTTCTCTGGGCCCAGGTTATTTTTTTAACAAAATTCACCTTGGTATGTATTTTACCTTTCTTTCTGCAAACTTCTTTAGAAGAAATGAAATAACAGCTCAGATTCCTAACATTAAAGAACAATTCAACTTGAAATATAGTATATCCACAGCATTTCATATTTCGCAGTTGAAGTGAATATACAAAGTGCTACCTTGCCATTTTTACCCTTTCTAGAGTTGGGAGTTCCCTAAGAGGGCAATTCAGTGGGTCTTCTATTGTCAACAGGATATGACACATTCTATAATGTATTTATTTTAAGTTATAATAGCTGATATTTTTCCCATTAATATTATAAAATTTCACTGTTGAAATTTTATTTCCTGTCATCAGTAATTTATATATATATCAAGGGGTGAATGATTTAGTACGGTGAGTGATTTTGTTGTTTCAAAGAAAAATATATTGTTAGTAAAATTCATTAATGATGTTATGAGGCTTCAAGATAGTTAATATAAACCATATGGTCACACATGATTTAGTGAGGAATCACAAGTTGTGCCATCCTCTTTAATGAAATATTGGCTTAAAATGTTTTAAAGAAATATTTGTAACATTCTGGGACAAACTAAACAAATTGCTGAAGGTATAGTGGCAGTTAAAGCGGGTATTAGCAACAACCTGTAAAGACCACTGCATTTGGATTCCTGAATTGGGCTGTTAATAATGATCTGGGGTTTACTTTTCAGAGCTATCACTAATATTTAAAATCCCTTGGGATGGTCCCTGAATGTGTCATTTTTGGATGACATTAGAAGCCATGAAAACAACAAACAACCCTTGCTTTGAAGGAATTGATAATAACCTCTTAGGTCTGGCATTTATTACAACATTTCAAGCATGCCAATGATAGTTAAACTCTACTTGACCTTTTAGTGTTTATGAAGTGAAACAATCTCTGACCTCACAGCAACCTGAATCCATCTTCTCTCAGTGTTGGCAAACCGATCACTTTTCTAACTATTGCACTGGATTGTATTCCCAACCAGATCAAAGGCAGTAGCAACCAATTCAGCAACCTAGAAGTCATCCATGCAAAATGGGCAATTAACATTAATCATATATGAAATTGTTCAAGCTGATAACTGGAACCTGGTCACTATGGAAACTCTCATAAAATGGTGCTTTATGTTAAACTGGGCGTCAATCAGCCCTTGGTTCATGGGAACTTAAAATGTGGTTCATCATGATTCTAGTAGCTATCAATACAAGGAACAAAAACCACACTGGAGGCAAGGTCATTTATATTCCATTATTATTTACTCCATACTTCAGTCCCTATATGCACAACCAAAACTTAAATTTGGATATATTAAAAGTATCAACACCAGTATTCACTTACAGCCAGGGAAGTTAAGGAAATAATGTTTAACATAGAGTGTTCAGAGGATGAAGGAAATCCTCTACTTATTAATAGGTCACACATTATAATGTCAAGGATCATGTAGAACAATTCAGATTTATGCATTAATATTATAATTGTAATGAATTGAATTATTTATAGCTTTTATTTTTTAAATATTTTATTAGTTTTATTTTATCATCTAGTGAACATATATTTAAAAGTTACATCTCTTTGAAAAATTGAAACTTTCTTGTGACATGTTAACTGATAATTTTAATATTTTCTTAGTGTGTATCTTATCACATATACAAATAATAGAGGTATTATTTTAAATTGTCATGTTTAATTTCCTTGCTAACACTGAATTTCTTTTTCCTTCAATAAAAAAGAAATCTGATATAATAAACAATTTAAGGGTTGACTACTCACTTGATAGAAAGTATAACTGTGAAGCAATTTTATACTTCATTTACTTGACTCTGTTCCCTATTTAAATTAAATGTGCTCTAGGCTGGTGTTAGGACCTTTAAACAAGATCTCTTCTTGTCATAAATTGAATTCTAATACAATTCTTAGTATAATTAACAAAGATTATATAAAAGACATGCTGACGAATGCCTGGGATTCTTAGCAGCCTCTTTTTGCTCTGCTTGTGTAATTTCTATTAGCATCAGTGGAATTAATGCACCTTAGTAAATCTTACAATAAATCAAATTAAATTAGTATTTGCTATTCTACGGTGTATCATGTCACTGTCAGACACATGTTTTAAAATAAAGGCATTCTTAAATTCAAAGAGTATATCACTGTGCGAAACTTCTAACATAAAGGAATGGATAAGAAGTTATCCATTCTTTTGTATATAGCCTACTGACATCTCAGATTCAACATATGCCTCTCCAAATCCCACTCTTCACACCTCCCATCTCTTGCTTTGTCAGCAATACAAGCATGCTTTCAGTTACCAAAACTATAAACTTGAGGATAATTTTGATTCTCCCTCATTCTCTCCTTTCATCTTCAATCTTTAATGTTTTTGTTCCTGTGATATATGTTATAAATTTCCATCTTTATCCTTATGTCTTGCACTCTAATCTAGGCCCTCATCACTTCATGTCCAAGTTATTTTAAACAGGTGGCTTCATTGTTCCAATCCATTCTATGTAAACTGTGCTATGAATTTTGGAGAAAATCTCTTTCATTATGTCATCTTTTGCTCTAGAACCTTCAATATTTCCTGACTGCATATTATAAAATAAAATCTAAATGCCTTAGTCAGAGGTGGGCAAACTTTTTGACTCTAGGGCCACAATGGGTTCTTAAACTAGACCGGAGGGCCGGAACAAAAGCAACCTGACCATGCTGGCACTCTCATCTTGGGCTGCTGGTGAAGGAGCGGAGGGGAGAGCAAGAGAACCCTCAGCTCTTTCGGCTCCACGGGCCGGATAGAATAGCCGAACGGGCCGGATCCGGCCCGCGGGCCATAGTTTGCCCCTCTAGATATCTGCCTTAATACATTTCTTTCCTTTTCTCCAATTATTTCTTAAATGAGTTTTCTACTCCAGCTAGGTGAGTCAATTCACTATCTGCTATCCATGACATTTGACCCTAGACCATTTACTTTATGAAATATCTTTAAGGTATTAGGGTTCCTGGGAAAGCATCTTGCTAAATTTTACTGCCTTAGGAAGGCTTCAGTATAACCTGCTGAAACTGCTGCTATTTTTCTGCAAGGCCACCGCCTTCTGCTTTGTATCATAGCAAAAGCTTTCTTGAGCACAAAGGGCATTTTAGTACAAACATTAGGAAACTTGTTACAACTAGCCTAAATACTGCTTTTTGTGTATGGCAAATGAAGTCCCCAGTGTGGGGCATACAGGAACAACCAATCAATGATTCTCTTTCATCATTGAATTTTTAAAAATTTTCTTTATTAAGGTATCACCTATTTGTCCTCACCCCCCCCCATTCTTATCCCAAACCTCTCCCACGCACGCCCCCATCCCCCTGTAGTCCATGACTACTGGTTAGGCTCATATGCCTGCATACAAGTCCTTTGGTTGATCTCTCCTCCTTATTGCCACCCTCCCCTACCTTCCCTCTGAGGTCTGACAGTCTAATCTATGCTTCTTTGTCTCCAGGTCTGTCTTGTTCATCAGTCTATGTTGTTCATCATTTCCCCTAGATGAGTGAGATCATGTGTTACTACAAATACACTTATAAGAACCATGAGACAAGCAATAATGGTTTGCTGAGAGACAAATTAGTCAGTCTGTAGTGAGTTTCTTTCTATCTCCCTCTACCTTCCTCGATGAAATAAATTAAAAAAATATTTTAAAAATAATAGATTCTAATTTTTTTAATTAATTGGGGTGACATTGGTTAATACAATCATATAGGTTTTAAATGGTAGATGATAAATTTTATTACATGTATTTTAACACAATTAAAAAATAAATTACCTAAATGGTTAAGATGGTACATTTTATATGTTTTACCACAATTCTATAAAAGTACTTCACAAATGTGAGAGAACATTGTTACTATGGTTATAGTTAAAAGAATTATAATTTCCACTAATATGATTTAAATTTTTAAAAATTTAATAAATCTTTATTGCTCAGATTATTACAATTGTTTCTTCTTTCCCCTCATAGCTTCCTTTGACCGGTTCCCACCCCACCCTCTGCTCTTACCCCCCATTATCTTTATCCATAGGTGTACGATTTTATTCCAGTCTCTTCCTGCATTCCCCACATCCCTTTTCCCCTGATAATTATCAATCCACTCCCTTTCTTTGCCTGTGATTCTATTTTATTCACTAATTTATTTTGCTCCTCAGATTTTTAATTCACTTGACTTTTAGATTCACTTGTTGATAGATATGTATTTGTTGTTCATAATTATTATCTTTACTTTTTTCTTCTTTTTCCTCTTTTTAAAGAACACCTTTTAGCATTTCATATAATTCTGGTTTGGTGGTGATGAACTCCTTTAACTTTTTCTTATCTGTGAAGCTCTTTATCTGCCTTTCAATTCTGAATGATAACTTGGTTGTAGGTTCTTGCTATTCATCACTTTGAATATTTCTTGCCACTCCAGTCTGGCCTGCATAGTTTCTGTTGAGAAATCAGCTGATAATCATATGGGTGCTCCCTTGTAGGTAACTGTTTTTCTCTTGCTGCTTGTAAGATTCTCTCTTTGTCTTTTGCTCTTGGCATTTTAATTATGATGTGTCTTGGTGTGGTCCTCTTTGGATTCCTTTTGTTTGGTGTTCTGTGTGCTTCCTGGACTTGTAAGTCTATTTCTTTCATTAGGTTGAGGAAGTTTTCTGACATTATTTCTTCAAACAGGTTTTAAGTATTTTGCTCTCTCTCTTCTTCTGGAACCCCCACAATTCTGATGTTGGTATGCTTGAAGTTGTCCCAGAGTTTCCTTACACTATCTTCAATTTCTGAATTCTCTTCTCTTCTTGTTTCTCTGGGGGAGTGTTATTTGCCTATTTGTATTCTAAATCTTTGACCTGATTCTTGTGTTCCTCTAGTCTGCTGTTGGGTCTCTGTATATTTTTTTATTTTATTTCAGTCACTGTATGTTTAATTTCTAATTGGTCCTTTTTCATATCCTCGAAGGTTTCATTAAATTTATTGGCCTTTTCTAGGAAATTCTTTAAAAAACCTTATAACCATGGTTTTGAACTCTATATCCAGTCTTTTTCTTTCGTTTGAGATCTGTTTCCTTGTCTCCTCATTTTCACTGCTTCCCTGAGTTGGTAGGGTGGCTTTGTGTGCTTGGTGTCCTATATGGTCCGGTGGGTCAGCCTCCCCAGTTACCTGAAGTAGACACTCTTGGTGCTCCCCTTTGCGTCCTGTGTGTATAGCCTTGTTGTAGTTAAGTCTTGATTGTTGTCGGTATTACTGGGAGGAATTGGATATGAGTATCAGCTGGTATCACTCAGGCCAATTGGATATGATTATCAGCTGTGTCTACACTGGAATACCTTTTGTATTGGAGATAGTCTTATAGTATCAGACTTGCAAAATTGCAAAAACCCTGCCCTTGTGCGCACCTCTCAGACCTCTGCCTTCCATGGATCCCCTGAGTTTCCATCTGACAATCCAGATTCTCCTTGTAAGAGTGTGGGTGCCCCAGGGTCTTGCCTGGAACTGGGTTTCAGTGCTCAGTGCAGTTGGAACTGGGACTCAGTGCAGTCAGGAGCTTCTGACTCCTTTGCTATCGGGAGGGTGTGGCAACCTCCACAGTCAGACCTTTCTGTGTGCACTCACCCATGCAGGACTCTAGATCCTGCTGTTGCAGCTCCTGGTTCCCCTAAGTCTCCCAGTCTCTGAGTCTCCAGGTGCCTTTCTCTACAGTCCAGACTTCACCTGTATGAACCTGGGTCCACAAGGTTTTGGCCGGGGCTGGGGTTAATTATAGTTGGAACTGGGGTTCAGTGCAGTCGGGAGCTTCCTTTCCTCTTCTTCCAGCCAGGAACTCAGCCACCCTTCTTCTCTGCACGTGTCTCCCTATTTCAACACTTTGCAGATCCCCTGATCCGTGAGCCTCTCTCCTTCTTTCTAGTTGTAGATTTCCCATTCAGCCTACTTTCCTGTGGTTTTGGGTGATGTCCATTCTGCCTTTTAGTTGTTATTTTGGGATTATTGTGCGAGGTGGCAATTTAAGCGCTTACCTAGGCTGCCATCTTTTATTTTTTATTTCAATTTTTAAAAATTTTTATTGAATTTATTGGGGTGATGTTGGTTAATAAAATTATATAGGTTTCAAGTGTACAGTTCCATAATACATCATCCATATATTGTATTGTATTCTCCACCCAAAGTCAAGTCTCCTTCCATCATCATATATTTACCCTCAACTACCTAACCCTACTGCCCCTTTTTTATGGTAATTACCATACTGTTGTCTATGTTAATGTTGTTTTTTCTTGCTTAGTTCCTTCACCTTTTTATACAGCCATGTAACACCACCACCACCCCCAGTCTGTTCTCTGTATCTATGAGTCTGTTTCTATTTTCTTTGAAACTATTTTGAATGTCACTATATGTGAGAGATATATTCTTAAGTTTATAAGTGCCTGGTTGCATTCACTTGAATGTTAGTATTAAAAGAATTATCTCCTACTATATACATTTACTTCTAAGGCTGAATTTAAGAGTTTAAACTTTACATTTTAATTTTAAAGTTCTATTTTTTCTTAACATAACCATATACAAACAATACATTTTTACACACAGATTTCTTTCTCATTTTCCCTTCTCCATTCCTTACTTTACCTGCAAAACAATTTTTAGACAACCCCCACAAAAACACACACAAAAAAAACAAACAACACACACACACACACACACGCAAAAAAAAAACCAAAAAAAAAAAACACTTTGCCCCACATTTCTTTCCTGCTTTGTAATAATAAAGATAATTTTCATCCAGATCAAACTAAATCATAGCAGTTGACTAGGAAATAGAGAACTAAATTCTAATGTTTTTGCCACTGATTGTGGCATAATCATGAATAAGTTGCTAGACTTTAACAAGTGAGCATGAATATCTTTAAGATTGTCATGGCAGTAGATATGTTTATGAGCAACTGGATAGTTTCACAAAGATCCCAGGTCTCCCTCACTTTCACTTTGAACTCAGGTAAATTTGGGTAGATTCAAATATCACAAGTAAAACTTGAGACACGAGCAAGCATGTCAAACTCAAAGGGTAACACAGGCTATATAAAATAGGTTTAAGTTTATGAAAAACAAAAGCTTTATTTTTCATAGAAATGTAGATTTATTTTTATAGAGACAAAGGGCTGAAATAAATGAGTCATCATTAACATATAATAATAGAAAAAATTAATAAATTCATATTTTTCTTGAACATTAACTTACAAGACACTGAATAATTACACAAATAAGTGTAACTCAGATAAACGGAGTTTTCTTTTTCTCTGAAAGTGAAATATTTCCTGCTGCACACACCAACCAAGTCAGTACAAGACTAATGATGTGGTAATCAGCTGCTAAAATATTTGCTGCTAGTATTAGTGGAGAGAAATTGTGCACCTACACATAAGGCTTGTAAGGGAAATGAATGTAACACAATTACAGTAACCAGTCATTAGCAAACATTGTAGTTCATTATTAATAATATTTATAACATGATATTGTAAAAATTAAGTTACAAAGTTATTAAGTTATTTTCCTGTTTTCCTCTATCTTCCCCTCACCCAATGTGAATAAACTTTTCCTATAAAATATAATATTTTCTAAAATAATGACACATTCTCCCATAACTATAAGATACTAGTATATTTTCTTTAATGGTAAAAAATAAAGTCAATGGAATTTGCATATCTCCTTTTTGAGACAAAATAATATTTAGCGAGGTCAAAATGACAGAGTATTTAAAGTTCTTAAACACTTTTGGCAATTTAACCCTAACGATGGAATGTACTGAGAGCAATGAGAAGTCCATGCCATGACAGAGCTAGGGATGATCATACTCTAACCCTTCCAGCTTCAAAGCAACAAGGTATTTTCCTCATTTGCACAGCACTTTCATCATTTTAGGTATTGAAAAATGTAAATGAAATCCATCTCAGCACCATGGTAAAGGAAGTAGTGTGTCCTATTCTGCCTATTGATAAAACTAAATGTAAATAGAATATAGCTATATGTCTAGACTCTCAATTTCTTGTTGGCAGGGACTATATCTTATTTACTGTGACTAACAGTTCTTGGTACAAACAAAACATCAAGAAGGGAGGGAGGGAAGGAGGGATGGAGGGAAGAAGGGAGGGAAGGGAGGGAAGGAAAGAGGGAGATGGAAGGGAGGGAGGAGAAAGGGAGGGAGGGAGAGATGGAGGGAGGGAGGGAGGGAGGGAGGAAAAAGGGAGGAAGGGGGAAGGGAGGGAGGGGGAAGGGATGGAGGGATGGTTAAGATAATTATTTTGAACATTTTTGCCAGGATACTCCATAAGGTGCACTTTTGTGAGATTCCTTTGGCATTTTAGAGGTAGAAAAAAGACCCAAATATATTGATTTTGTTGTGAAGTCTCCCAGAACTTTTTTAAAATACCAAAATTAACAGATGACAGGGTTACCAATTAGTGCAACAGGAAGGAAGGAAGCACACTGAATATTTATGCAACCTAAATTTAGAAATGAGACTTTTTTTGAAAATTAGGAAGATATAAAAACTGAAAAATATTTTCCTTTAGTTTCCTATTTAAATGAAAGGATTGATTCTAATTGAAATGCACTTGGTTAGGAAAGCTATCCACAAGTTTAGTTTGAAACCTGGGGAAGCGAGGTCAGCAAGGTAACACAGTTTCTATTTAATTCTCAATTTACATTAAACCACAGGAAAATTAATCATTCTAAATATGCTTCAAAGTAAGGAAGGAAGGGGTTTTGCATTTTTCTAAGCCCTTGCTGAGAGGCTATTGTATCCCTTCTCTTCCTGTCTTGTAGCAAGTTACTGATTGCATTTAACTTACACTATTCATTTACCCTTCAGATATAACATATTATGAGATGTTTTTCGATGAATATTAGCCTCTGACGAGTACAGACTCTCTGAAAGTTTCCCTTAAATTATGTGGATACATGAGCATTTTGCAAACCCATTTCACAACTGCACACATTACAATTTATACATTAAATACAACAAGGTTTCACCTTAGGCTTCCTGCCAAGAATAATCATATTAAGTCTTTTTTATCTTTTTGTAAGATGATAATTATAAATCTGAAAGTAGCAGCCAAAGAAATGTGTTAAAAATAATTTAGAATAATATCTTTCATTTGAACACAGGAAGGCTGATGAAGGACTGAAATTATTGAGGGTAAGGGGCAAATCATTTAGGGAAGGGGGTGAGAGCTAACATGCCAAGTACAAAGCATGACATTAAGTTGAAGGTGTGCTAGATCTGTCTAATCTTCCCAAGTACAAACAAGCCTTCCTCTGTGCTGAAAGACAGGAAAACTCACACATTCCCCATTGGAATTTATTGGGTAAAAGCCAGCAATGAAATATACATGCAAAATATTACTTATTGCTTGTACTTCCCAGTAGTTGGGGCTAACAATTTAGCAACTATATTTTCCCTGAAGATAAATGGTATGCTCACTTAATTTCTCTTTTGTTACAACCTGAATGTGTATAGTCTAATCTTGGAGTCTCTTCCTCCACACTACAGGTGCTTCCCTTTTGCTAATTAAACATTAACATTGTGCAATTGTTGGTGTTCTAAAATTGGTTGTTAATCACCTCTGACTAGGAAGATTTCAGAAAGTCTAAATTGTGTTCCAGAAAAAAATTTCAAGAAATACAAGATGTTTCCGTCCTCTAAAACATTACACCAGAAGTTTATAATTTATTTTTCAAGATTTTTACTTTAAATGGCATTGTTTTGCTACTACTTCATTCCTTGAAGGAGTGAGTAGGAGTATGATATATGGATAAAGGATGTCCCTAAAGGAAGTATGTCATATCATTTAGGGCCTAAAGACAAAGTTAAAGGCAGGCGATTTTACTCAAATCTTATACATGTTGTCAGAAAATTCCTTTTATTTTTCTCCTGAAATGCACTGGTTAATGTTAAGGTTTTTATCCTCCTATGAAAAATATCTATAACCAAGTAGTAATTTTTAATATATGGACAAAATGATATGGGTTTAAAGAAAATACTGACAAAAACATGAAATTTAGGAGTCAAATGTATGTATGAGTGTGTGTACAAGTACATAAAATGAAAATCAGGACCCAAGTGAGATAAAAATACTCTGAATTAGATCCCCAGTCTATCATTTAGTTAGTTTTAATAAATATTTTAATATATATTTTTGGCATCTGAAAAGAGTGATGTGCTTGAAATAACTTGTACCAGCTTCTAAGCATGAACTGTGTGTGTCAACTCCTAACTTCATATTGAGGATCTCAGGTTGGTGGCTTGAAATAGGCCATGGTGGGCGTGTTTACACTATGGAAGTCAGTAAAAGCTACAGATCAGAGATCCACTCCCATCCTAAGGCCCAGCCAGTTAAATATTTACCAGCACACAAGTGTCTGAAAAGAAAGCACTGTGGCCATGATTTCTAAATCAAATAATTCTTCATTTCACCTAGACAGTTTAATTGTTTATATAATTTAAAATAAAACCTTTTATCTGTAATGAAAAATCATGAAGGCTCTGATGAGGAAGGGAGGTGGGGATTGAGAAAAGAAAGAAAGAGAGGAGAGTGGGATCAGGAGGACCGCAGGTAGCCATTGACCAACTACAGCAGGTTTATTAACTACATAATGCCTTTTATACACAAACACTGAATAGGAGGTCTGTCAAGAGGAATGTACTCTTTGGTCCTGGATTGCGAGAGGGTGCAGACGAAGCTGAGGGACCCCACCCATGCATGAATCTGTGCATTGGGCCTCTAGTTTCTCTATATTTGTACACTGAAAATGTTAGCTTGAATGACTTCTTCTAGTCTTTATATTTGATAATATAGGATCTTTGTGATAATTCCATGGTAACTTCAATTTTCCCTTTTTATGGGAGAAAATAACAGTCAGGATGGCTTATGTGAAATTTATTTATTTAGTTAGTTTTAATATATATTTTTACAATATACTAAATAAATCTATTAACAGATTATAGATACAAAATAATTATATATTATCATGCAATAAACATTAACATTTCAAGAAAAATATTATAATAAAACCAGAAGTATACTAATATCTTATATCACAAAAATTATAGGAAACATTAAAAATCTGCAAATAACAGAGTAACTTCTATTATATTCTAAAATATTTTTTTACTTTGGCTCTATTTCTGTTCATCAGTTTATGTTGTTTATTATATTTCATATATAAGTGAGATCATGTGGTATTTATCTTTCGATGACTGGCTTATTTCACTTAGAATAATGCTCTGCAGTTTCATCCATGCTGTTGAGAATAGTAGGAGTCCCTTCATTTTTACAGCAGGGTAGTATTCCATTAAATAGATGTTCTACAGATGTTTTTTGTTTTTTTGTTTTAATCCACTCATCTGTTGATGAGCACTTAGGCAGTTTCCAAATCTAAGCTATTGTAAATTGTGCTGCTATGAACACAGGGGTTTATGTATCCTTTTTGATTGCCGTTTTTTATCACAATACCAGATATCAAGCTATATTACAAAGCCACTGTTCTCAATACAATACTGTCTGGCACTGGCACAAGAACAGACATATAGATGAAGGGAACAGAACAGAGAACCCAGAAATTAACCCAAGCCATTATTATCAATTAATATTTCACAAAGGAGGCAAAACATACAAGGAGTCAAGACAGTCTCTTCAATAAATGGAGTTGGGAAAATTGGACAGATATATGCAAACAAATGAAACTAGACCACCAACTTATACCATACAGAAAAGTAAACTCAAAAAGAATAAAGGACTTAAATGTAAGATGGGAAACCATCAAAATCTTAGAAGAAGCCATAGGTAAGAAAATAGCAGACAGATGTCATAGCAATATCTTTACAGGCACAGCTCCTAGGGCAATGGAAACTAAAGAGAAAATAAACAAATGGGACTACATCAAAATAAAAACCTTCTGCACCGCAAAAGAAACCATCAACAAAACAACAAGAAAGTCCACTGCATGGAAGACCATATTTGCCAATATTATCACAGAAAAGGGATTAATCTCCAACATTTATAGGGAACTCATACAACTTAACAAAAGGAAGATAAATAATCTAATAAAAAACTGGGCAAAGAACCTAAATAGACCATTTTCAAAAGAGGACATACAGAAGGCCAAAAGACATATAAAACATCTTCAAAGTGATTAATCATCAGAGAGATGCAAATCAAAATGACAATGAGATAGCATCTCACACCTGTCAGGATGGCTATCATAAACAAATCAACAAATGACAAGTGCTGCCAAGGTTGTGGAGAAAAAGTGAGGGAAAGCAGACTGGTGCAGCCACCGTGGAAGACAGTACAGAATTTCCTCAAGAATTTAAAAGTGAATCTACTATTTGACCCAGTGATTCCACTTCTAGGCTTATTTTGAATTTAAATCACCTCCCACCCCTTTGAAGTTTCAATGTCCTCCTTATTTGATCTTACCACATTAACAAGAATTTATATATATATATATATATATATATATATATATATATATATATATGAGAGAGAGAGAGAGAGAGCAGCTACAGCTTGGACCAATGAGAGGGAAGTCCTCTGGTGGCAAAGCTACATGCAAGTCCCAGCTTAGAGGAAAAAACCCTCCCAGCACAATTATAGCCAAAGGCTATAGTTGTAAGCTTGACCTTATGGTCTGAACCTGTGGTCCCAGGTGGCTAAGTGATATAGGCTGTAGGAGATGCAGGAGGTGCTGACAAAACAAAGCTTGATAGAGTTCAGGTGCATGTAATTGAGTAGATTTGAAACCCATAAGAATGTTGTAAACATCTTGACCACGCTCTTACTTTGCTTCCTGGAATCTGGCTATAAAATAAAGAGTCAATTTGGAAGCTGTGGCACTGTCTCTCCATCCAAAAACAGTGTCCCATCTAGGCTCAGCTTTACCCTCTTGTCTGTCTTCTTTAATCCTTCACTACTCTCCCCCCTCAGATTCACTCCTGGCTGTGCTGAGCACAGCATATATGGCGCCCAATGTGGGGAACTACAATTATAAAGTGAAAGGACACTCCAGTGAAGTGCACACAGAAAGCAGAAGTGAGGAAGGAGCAAAGTTTAGTAGTAGCTGGGTATAAAACATGGGAAATTCAGGATCTCAGGAAAGGGACCACTAAAACAATGTTGCTCAAAGAAGCATAGTCAAATTCATAATTTCTTAAGTTTTGGGAAGGACTGTAAAGCAAAAAAAAAAAAAATGGAAGTCCTGATTAGTGGAATGTTTAAAGCTAAGCCAGAGCATTTTGCTAAGGACTATAAAACTCGTGAAAGTGGAAGGCAAAAGAACTGAAATGTAAATAGCAAAGGTACTAACTGAGATATTGCTTAGCATTAATATTTTAATCTTTATAACAAAGAAACCTTATGTGACATAAGTAGAACATAATTATCATTTAAAGAAAATTAGAGATATTTAAACTATATATTAAGTGCCATATTCAAAAGAGGAAATTGAAATTTAAGAGAAGGCTTCAAATACATGGAGCAGGAAAGATTGTGTCATTTGAAGCCGAATTACTCCTAACGGCATTATTAGCTCAAGATGGGTAATTGTTAATTTAGAAGTCATAGGGTAAAATTTTAGAGAAAAATTAGAAACTAGAAGATAGAAATGAGACAATCACAAATAGAAAACTAGATGATAGAAAGTATAGAAGATAGAAAATAAAATATATAGGATAGAAAATAGGATAATAAGATAGGAAATAAGAGAAAGTATAAGAGAAAATAAGAGATAGAAAATAGGATATATAGAAAATAAGTAGAAAAGTGTAAGATAAAAATAAAATATAGAAGATAGAAAATAAGATATAGATTAAGTAGAAAATAGAAAATAAGAAACGCAAGCCATTGGTAGGATTGTGGCTGACCCTGAGGCTGTAATGAAACAGTTAACATGGGGAAGTGGTAATGTTTGTATCTTTCCAGAAGAAGCAGAGCAGCTGGTTTGGGTGTCAGAGCATTATGTGCATCCCCACAGTGGACCCAGAGAATCTCCTTGTCCCTCCGTTCAAAAGACTGAGAGTTGGGATGCAGAAGAAAATTAAGGCTAAGCAAGGAGCTGAGGTGCCAACATGAGGTCAGCTGAAGAAGTTAACGACTGAGGCCAAGCAGATGGTAAAAAAGCAAGAAGTGAAAACTACTCCCTCAACCATATTTCTGGCTATGCAAGCATTGGTTAGCTGCCAGTTTTCTGTAAAGTCTTGCACAGCCAAGTCCGAGGACTCTGAGTAGATATACACCAGCAGCAAAAGAAACTTTAACATATCTCTCGTTACTGTATTTGTTGTTTTGTTGATAGCCAGAGTTTTGTTCTTGATGTTTTGATTCTGCTGCATAATTTGCCGCAAAATTTTGATGATGTAAAATGGAAGTGTTTAAAAACAGAAAAAAAAATGGAGGGGGGATGTGGAAGGCAGCTACAGTGTTTGGACAGGTTTAAGTCTCCACTAATGAGAGGGCAGTCCTCTGGTGGCAAAGCCACATGCCAATGCCAGCTTAGAGGGCAAAGCTCTCCCAGCACAATTATAACCAAAGGCTATAGTTGTAAGCTTGACCTATGGTCTGAACCTGTGGTCCCAGATGGCTAAGTGATATAGGCTGTAGGAGGTGCATTAGGTGCTAACAAAACAAAGCTTGATAGAGTTCAGGTGCATGTAATTGAGTAGATTTGAAACCTGTGAGAACATTGTAAACATCTTAACCATGCTCTTATTTTGCCTACTGGAATCAGGGTATAAGATAGTCAGCTTGCAGGCTGTGCCACTGTCTCTCCATCCAAAACAGAGTCCCATCTAGGCTCAGCTTTATTCTCTTGTCTGTTTTCTTTAATGCTTCACCACCACCAGCCCTCAGGTTCACCCCTGGCCAGCTGAGCATGGCACATTTATACATTAACCATATCTACAATGGACAGCAAACTAAACCGGTTATATTCTGAGCAACAATATCCTTAACTTACAGTTAGGATGAGGTATTTAAAATTTGAAATAGTTTTTATAATTTAATTTGGGTATTTCAAAACAAATAATCAGCCTGTCACACACTGGTATTTAATGCACAATATTTCTGGATAAGATTTTTGATATGATGCAAACATTTAAAATGTTGACCAAGTTTTAAAGGTCTCTAAGTATACATTATTAAAGAAATACAAAGCAAGTAAGTTATCAGCCTCAATAACCAGAAACAAATATTTAAAAGCAATTTATCTATACTAATAAATATGCTAATTAGACTTGGAGACCTTCCAGGTGACCTTCCAGACAAAGCCATGGTGGCGGGGCCAAAGCAGAGGTGGTTAGGGGAGAACAGACAAGGAGAGGAGGGCAGTTGGAGGTGACCAGGTCAGTTGGGAGGGGGAACATTGGGAGTGAGAAGGCCATTAGACGGGGAATGGGACAGTGAGCAGGCTTGCATGCAGAGTGGTTAGGGGTGATCAGGCAGGCAGGTGAGCGGTTAGGAGCCAGAAGTCCTGGATTGCATGAGGGATGTCCAACTGCCAGTTTAGAGTGCCAAAATTCATGCATGGGACACTAGTGTGTGTGTGTGTGTGTGTGTGTGTGTGTGTGTACATATTGCCCAGCTACACTTACAGCAGAACAACTGAAACAACCAGAATAACTAGTCACTAAGATGCATACTGACTACCAGTGGGCAGATGTTCCATGCAGGATCTGTCCCTGGTGGTCAGTGCATTCCCTCAGCAGGAGTGCTGCTCTACCAGAAGCCAGGCTCACAGCTGGCCAGTGCAGTGGCACTGGTGGGAGCCTCTTCCACCTTGGCAGCAGCACTAAGGGGTGGTGCGCCAAGTGGTAAGAAGCCAGCAGGCAGGAAGTAAAGCGTTATCAGGTGAGAGGTTAGGAGAAAGAAGGTGGGTGGTAAGGAACAAGCAGGCAGACAGTTAGGAGCAAGCAGGCAGGTGGTAAGGAGTGAGAGGACCCAGATTGTGAGAGGGCACAGTCTGTGCTGAGGGTCACCCCCCTGTGCATGAATTTAATGCATCGGGCCTCTAGCATATTAAAAATTGGCTAGATTTGGAGTGACAACAAGAATTATTTGATTTAAATATTTCAGAATTTGAAATCATACAGTTGTAAGAAAAATGTTATTCATCAGGTATACAAAAAATTAAACATAGAAGTGCTAAAGTGAAAATATTGACATATGAATAAATTTTTTAAGTCATTTCTATAATTTGTTACAATTCATTAAAATTTATGGCAATTCATAACTGTAAAACATAAATTAAAAATCTAAAGTAAAATGTGAAGTAAAAAATAACTCCTAGGTAATTGCCAGTTTCCTAAGCAAGGACGATTCTGAGGAATGATTCATAGTATGCTTATTCCCATATTGGAAAATATAGATAATGTTATGTGCAGAAATAAAAAAAAACACTTCCAAAACATGAATATGCTAATACCATGTCTATGCCAATAACTTAGCTATTAATAATATTTAAAATAGACTTTTATTGTTTTCAGAGAGGAAGGAAGAGGAAGAGAGAGTTAGAACATCAATAATGAGTGAGAATCATTGATAAGAGCTGCCTTCTGAACACCCCCTACTTGGGATTGAGCCCATAACCTGGACATGTGCCCTTACTGGGAATTGAACCATGACCTCCTGGCTCATGATGCTCAACCACTGAGCAACATTAACTGAGCATTATATTATTGTAAATCAACTACCTGTGATTCAAATATATTTGCAATATTATTGTTCAGCCATATGCCAATACTGACATGACTCAATTTTTTTTTAAATATGGTTAGATTTAGGTACTAATAAGATAGTTTATCATATTTCTAACTTTGATAGGAATTCTACTTATTTCATTTAAACTTTACTTTTATTAAAGTCATAGTTTAATTGAAATATAAAAGTGTATTTATATATAAAAATATGCCATAACTTATATAATAGTCTGATATTCTTTTTTTTAACTATATATATTTTTTTATTTTTTTACATAGAGGAAGAGAGGGATAGAGATCCCCAGTGCGGGGTGTGCAAGAGGCAGCTGATCGATGATTCTCTCTCATTGATGTTTCTAACTCTCTATCCCTCTCTCTTCCTCTCTGTAAAAAATCAATAAAATATATATTTTTAAAAATTATGTAATAATCAAGAAGAAATTGATAAAAAATAGCTTATCAAGAAGTGAAGAGTGATATAGCTGCAATAGAAAACACCAAGGAAAGTTGCAACAGTAGACTAGGACAGTGGTCTGCAAACTCATTAGTCAACAGGGCCAAATATCAACAGTACGATTGAAATTTCTTTCAAACTATATAGGTAGGTACATTGTTATTAACTTAATTAAGGTACTCCTAAACTGGTCTTTGTTAAAAATGTCCTCAATCTGATTGAGGCATATGGCTCACAAGCAGCAGTTTGCTGACCACTGGACTAGGAAAAGCAGAGGGCCAAATTAGCGAATTAGAAGACAGGCAAGCAAAACACATTCAAACTGAACTGCAATTAGAGAAAATAATTAAAAGACAGGCAGAGAACCTAAGGGAGCTACGGGAAACATGAAACAAAGCAACATAAGAATAATAGGTATGCCAGAACAACAGGAAGAGGAACAAAATTTAAAAAACCTATTTGAAGAAATAATATAAGAAAACTTCCCCGATGTGGGGAAAAAAAAAAGTCGTACAAGCACAGAGGGTCCCAAACAAGTTGAACCCGAAAAGACCCACACCAAGACAAATCATAATTATGATGGCAAATGTTCAGGGAAAAGAGAGAATTTTAAAGGCTGCAAGAGAGAGAGAGAGTTACATACAAGGGAGCTCCCATTAGATTATCAAATGATTTCTCAACAGAAACACATCAGACCAGAAAAGAATGTAAGGAAATTTACAAAGAGATGTAAAGCAAGGGACTGAATCCAAAAATGCTCTATCCAGCAAGGATATCATTCAAAATTGAAGGGGAAATAAGGAGCTTCACTACTAAGCCAGTAATGCAAGAAATAATAAATGGACTGGTATAAAAGGAAGAAATAAAAGGTAATAAAGAACACAGGCACACAAACTAAAAATGGATAAAACAATTACCTTACAGCCATAACCTTAAATGTAATTGGACTTAATAATCTAATCAAAAGATATCGAGTGAGTGAATGCATAAAAAAAAAAACTTGACTCATATATATGCTGTTTATAAGAGATCCATGTAAGAAATAGAGACTCACACAGACTAAAAGTAAAGGGATGTAAAAATATCTTTCAGCCAAAACCGGTTTGGCTCAGTGGATAGAGCATTGGCCTGCAGACTGAAAGGTCCCGGGTTCAATTCCGGTAAAGGGCATATACCCTGGTTGAGGGCACATCCCCAGCAGGGGATGTGCAAGAGGCAGCTGATTGATGATTCTCTCCCATTGATGTTTCTAACTCTCTCTCCCTCTCTCTTCCTCTCTGTAAAAAAATAAAATATATATTTAAAAAAACCCACATGGTTTAAAAAAAATATCTTTCAGGCAAATGGAAATGGGGGGAAAAGCTGGTTTAGCAATACTTATATCTGACAAAATAGACATCAAAATGAAGGCCATAACAAGAGATATGAAAGGCCATTTTATAATAATAAAGGAATTGATGCAAGAGGATATAACCCTGATAAATATATATGCACCCAACGCAGGAGCACCCAAACACATAAAATAATTCCTGTAAGATATCAAGGGAAAGATTGACAACAATACAATCATAGTAGTGGAATTTAATGCACCACTGACAATACTGGATAAATTCTCTAGACAAAAATAAGCAAAGAAATAGCAATCCTATATGACTCAACTAGATCAGATGGGCTTAATTGATATCTTTAGGACACTTCACATGTGTGCATTGGAACTTTAAGAGTGTACCTGTATTTCCAATAGTCTCTTCCTGGTAGACAGCAATCTTGCTGCTTTTCATAGCCAGATGTTCTGTGGGCAACTTTCTCAAAGCTGATGCACTTGGAAGGGCTATCATGCTAGGGTTTAGAACCCAGACTTCTCAGTGGAAACTGCCCACAGTTGAGATATCCCTTCAGAAGTTCAGCTGCTGTCTGTGGGAACCTGGGCAGCCCTTTTGCGTCTCCGCACTTCCTACCAGTCTCTATGTGGTATCTGCTTTCAGACAGTCTCAGTGTAGGTTCCACATACTCCACCATAATTTTGGAACTTGACAAACTCATTTAAACTGGTTTTAGAGACAATTTTTTTGTACAGATAAAATTCAAATCAATCCATAACTGCTAAAAATTTAATACACTTTGCTGATAATAATTAATTCAGGTTTTAGAATACTGTTTGTTTCAATTATGTAGTTATCTTTATTTCTTTAAATAAAACACAAAGGTAAGAGAATTTGCTATTAGAAAAAATATGATGCAGGTAATTTTTATTTAACAATATAGAGGATATTTTGATGGTTAAAAGTACATGTGGTCAAGATTTTTTATTGCAATATAAAATGTGGATTAAATAACATTTAATAAAACTCCCTCAGGATAAACTGAAAATCAAGAGAGATAAGGTGATCAGTTAAGGACACCCAGCAAGTAAGCTACAGAGTCAAAATTAGGGCCTTGTTCTATCACTTCTGGTATCTTTTAAATGTACCACACTAACAATCATTTTTTGCTTAATCTTTCTTAAACTTTGAAAGCATCCTATTCACACTTATAAAGACAATATTTTCAAAATGTTTTCATGACCTAAATATATTTTCTAAATATTTCCATAGGATGATGGATGGGAATAAGAGAGACTCTCTCTGTGAAAATAAAAGGTGGAGACATTTTAAAAATGGTATGAAAACGTTTGGCTGCCTGAACGAAAACATTTATTTTGGCCACAATGACTAAAATATTTGCTTCCTTTGGAAATGTTTGCTGCCAAAATAAAGGTTTGTTTATTTTTCTATATATAAGAAAATATTTTGTCGAATAAATTACTTTTTTGTATAAATTGTTAATTGTGACTGATTATGGTCACTTTTAGTGATATCATGCATACAGACTGTTTTGCAAAAATAAAAATAAAAATATTAGGGATCCTTGTATTCCTAAACTCCCCTTGCAATACAGCTTTAACATTCTAAGGTGGCAATTGCAATTTAACAGATGACTGAAATGAGTAATGAAAAATTGCATCATCCTGTTAAGGGAAGGTTGTCCTGTACAATATAATACCCATCCAATTGAAACACCTAGGTTAAAAGGTACTGTATACACTCAAAGACCAGAAGACAAGCTGGGTGACTGGACTTCTCACATTTTAGGCTGCAGTTTTCTTTTTTTGTGGAATTATTCTAATAATTTCTATCTACTGTGTGAATAATACATACTAAGGAACTCAATTTTTGTCTACCTGGATTTTGTTTCTAATAATTAGTCTTGTTTTAATGTAGTTTATCTTACCATTTTGTTTAATGGTCCTCAACTCCAATCATCCAAATCCAGTCACATAAAATTAAACTCATGAATCCACACATGCATCAATTGAAAAGACCTTCTTATGTCTACAAGACATGGGCTACAATTCCCTACCTAAATAAAAATTCACCAATGCTTAAGACTCTAATGTTTACAACATACCATTGTTCACTAAATTTATAGTCATACTGGGAAAGCAATTCATCTTGAAAAAAAATGGAAAAAAAGGAGACAATTTTTATCATAGAAAAGAGTAACCTAGTGATTCTCAATTTTAGCAACACGAGAATTATCCGTGGGGCTTTTAATAATTGCAATTGTCAAAGCTTATTCCAGACCTACTGAATAAAGGAAGGTGGATTTTATCCCACATGGTATCACTGTAGGATGTAACTAACACATAGCGACCTCAAACTGAGACAATTCAAAGGAATTGAAGTTTCTGGGTTTTATCAGATTCTACTAGAAATAAGCAAACTTGACCAAAGTCAACTGCTGGTTGCCAGCATTACATTTCTTGGCATTATTATTTAGATGTTGTCAGACTATCATAATACTTCTATTTATGAGTACTATATTGATAACCCTAAAATCTACAACTGCCCCAACACGGAGGTCAGTAATTGAAATTTACCATTTTTCCTTCTTTATGATATTTTGCAGTATTAGCCTGAGTTTAGTTTCTTTTTGTAATGAGACATACAGTCAGTCTGGAGCAAAAGCAGGTTTGTAGTTGTTCAAATGAAAAATAATATAATATTTATTAAACAATAATACAAGAATAAATATTGTGTTCTGCCTAGTCACAATTATAAACCCACTTTTGCCCCGCCCTGTATAATATTTTGCTTGCAATGAGTTGGATATTGACCCAACAAGACAGGAGGAAGATGTATGTACTTGTTATTTTTTAGATTTAGGAAATAGGGGTAAAACAACTTGTATCACTTTTACTATGTACATAATATGGGTATTGTGAAATTAAAACAAATTGCAAAATGAACAAGTGGCTACATGGATGTACTCTACAACTATGTTCAAATGGTGGCAGGAAAAACAAGTGCAAGATTCTTTCTAAAGTATACTGTGACTTCCAGGGATGTATTACATAGTTTTTCTTAACTAAACATTAATTACAATATAACTATCCTTCTTGTTCAAGGAGGTTATTATTCAGTAATTTTCTAATCTAATTTCTTTAAGGCCTCATGCAAACCATACTAAGTAGACATTCCATAAATAATTATAAAAAGTATATTTTAAAAGACTTTCAAGTTCCATCAACAGAATAATTTTCTTTTTCTTTTTTTAATATATATTTTATTGATATTTTTATAGAGAGGAAGGGAGAGAGACAAAGAGCTAGAAACGTCGATGAGAGAGAAACATTGACCAGGTGCCTCCTGCACACCCCCTACCGGGGGGGGGGGGGTGCCTGCAACCAATGTACATGCCCTTGACCAGAATCGAACCCGGGACCTTTCAGTTCGCAGACCAACACTCTACCACTGAGCCAAACCGGTTTCGGCAGAATTTTCTTTTTCTAAGAAGGAAATATTTTCCCAACTTTGTTGTACAACAATAAGCATCTTATATCTAGAAAGTTAATACATAAGGATACATTACTTTGGGGGAGAAATCAGTAAAAAACATGACAGTGAAAGCAGGTTAGATTAAAATGTAATTTATGAAGTGAGGTCATATATAATCTTTATTACCCATATTGTCCAATATCATTATTTGCTCATTATGATTCAGGCTGAATTCTTCCATAAATATGTATCTAGAATCTTATTAAACTTAAAAATGAGAACTTTGGGGTTTTTTTAATGCAGCTACTCTGGTAAGAATTAAAATCTGTATCATCAATCAACTATTTATGAGCATCTACTGGAGGCAAAGTCCAATGTCAGGTGATCTGAATGAAGGACTATAAGAAGTATAAGACATGAATTCTGTCCTCTGCAGCTCTCTGTAATGATAATACGTAATTTGTAATTAATATTTACTGTTACTAGAAATTCTTCTAATTGTTTATATATGTTGAGTAATATTTTTAATAATATTATTAAGTATGTACTATTAATTTTATTATCATTTTAAATAGCACAAAAATGGCTCAAGAGACATAAGTGGCTTTCCAAAATCATACAGCTATTACTTTTTTGGGAGAGGGGGTGACTGAGATTAGAGCCCAGGCAATGCAAATCTAGGTCCAACACATGGAATCACTATACTAGGCTATCTCCAGAATCACAAAATCTAAGGAATCCTAGGAAGTTAAAGTTGTAAGGAACCTGAGAGTACAGTTAATGCAAATTTCCCCCTGTACACACAGGGTAACTAAAGCCTAAAGAGATGAAGTGGCTTGCCTATTTATGATCACACAGCTGGTTGTAGAGATACCATGATTGCAACCAATGTTTATTGATTTCTAACCATGGCTCCTTCCATAATGGTCATGATCCATTTAAAAATGTATTCTTTGCTTCAGTTTTCCAATAAAAACTATTGAAAATTATGTTGAATTTGTGTACAATCAAAAGTAAATGAAGACACTGAGGTATAAAGTGTGTTATATAGAGTGTGATAGATGACAGAGAGACAGATAGAGATATAGGTAAGTTATATGTATATATAACATATGTAATACCCACCAAAATGCTGAGAGTAATATTATTATTCTCAATATACAAAGAGTAATATGAGGTTCATGAAGATTGGATAAGTAGCCTGAAGTCACACAGCTAGCAACAAAATTTAAAATCATGTCTGCTAGGCTCAAATGTTACAATTTTAAAATATTTTATAACTTTTACATCAAGGAGAAATATTTTTGTGCTTTTTTAACAAAGACAATAATTTAATTTTTAAATTCATGGGTGGTTGGTGATAAATGTTATAGTTAAGAATTAATTTATCATTGAACATTTAATTATTTTTCAAAAGTATTTTTTTCACTAAAATGTAGTTCTGATACAAGGAACAAACTATTAAACTTAAACTCTCATAGAGTATTTTGCAACATAGGTCTGCTAATTTATTAAAATTTAGCTTGCCCCATGCTCAATGACCACACATGAACAGCCAAGCCTTATGCAGCAATACCAGGCACCCTGTCCACACATGAACAGCCAGACAAACATGCTAGATACCATTAAGCATGACACAGCAACCCCAGGTGCTTCACACAGTAACCCCAGAAGCAAGCAGCCACCAAGCCCAACATAGCAACTACAGACACTGCAACTGAGCATGAGCAGCCAAGCGATACACAGCAACACCATTGTCTCATGGAGCAATCCCAGGTGCCATGACCATGAAAATCACCACCAAGTCCTATGCATCAATCCCGGGCCTGCAGTCATAGATCCAGTGCTACTTGATACCTAGATCTAACTGTAAAAATGCACTAATCTTATGGGAAATGTTGATAAGGGAGGTTATGTATGTCCGGGGGCAACAGGTATATAAGACATCTCTGTATTTTTCTCTCAATTTTGCTGTGAACCTGAAACTGCTCTAATAAATAGTCTTAATTTTTTTAAAATGCCTGGTACTGGCACAAGAACAGGCATATAAACCAAAGGAACAGAACAGAAAACCCAGAAATCTACCCATGCCATTATGCTCAATTCAAGAGCATACAATGGAGTCAAGACAGTCTCTTCACTAAATGGTTTTGGGAAAATTGGACAGATACATGCAAACAAATGAAACTAGACCACCAACTTATACCATACACAAAAATAAACTAAAAATGGATAAAGGACTTAAAGGTAATGTGAGAAACCATAAAAATCTTAGAAGAAGCAATCTGCAACAAACTTGCAGACATTTGTCATAGCAATATCTTCATTGATACAGCTCCTAGGACAATGGAAACTAAGGAGAAAATAAAAAAAATGGACTACATAAAAAATAAAACAAACAAACAAACAAAAACACCTCTGCACAACAAAAGAAACCATCAACAAAACAACAAGAAATACCACTGTATGGGAGAACATATTTGCCAATGTTATTTCCGATAAGAGTTTAATCTCCCAAAATATATAGGAAACTCATACAACTTAACAAAAGGAAGATAAACAATCCAACCAAAAAATGGGCAAAAGACCTAAATAGACACTTTTTGAAATAGGACATTCTAGGAGCCAAGAGACATTTGAAAACAAGATCAAAGTCACTAATTATGGGAGAAATGCAAATCAAAACAACAATGAGGTGCTATCTCACACCTGTCAGAATAGCTATTATCAACAAATCAACAAATAACAAGTGCTGGTGAGGATGCAGAGAAAAAGGAACCCTCTTGCATTACTGGTGAGAATGCAGACTGGTGTAGCCATTGTGGAAAACAATATGGTGTTTCATCAAAAAATTAAAAATGTAACTTCCATTTGATACAGTAATCCAACTTCTAGGAATATATCCCAAGAAACTAGGAACACTAATCAGAAAGGATATATGTACCCTATGTTCATAACAACATAATTTACAATAGCTAATATTTGGAAACAGCCTAAGTGCCCATCAGCAGATGAGTAGATTAAAAAACTGTGGCATCTGCCAGAACTGGTTTGGGGTTCGATTCCGGTCAAGGGCATGTACCTTGGTTGCAAGCCCATCCCCAATAAGGGGTGTGCAGGAGGCAGCTGGTTGATGTTTCTCATCAATATTTCTAACTGTCTATCTCTCTCCCTTCCTCTCTGTTAAAAAAATCAACAAAATATATATTTTTTAAAAAAATGTGGTATCTTTCTGAGAGAGAGAGAAAGAGAGAGAGAGAGAGAGAGAGAGAGAGAGAGAGAGAGATGTAAATTGACTGCCACTTCACAACACCTACAGCCAATCAGGAATGAGTATGCAAATTAATCCAACAAAGATGGTGGCAGCTCCACCCTCGGTCACTCCAGGCCTCTGAGCAGCAAGCCTCCTCAGGATCTCCCTACCCTGCTCCACACCTGTCAACCATTCTTACAGCCTCCCTGTGGCCCAGCACCCTGCCTCAGAGGCAATCCTTGGTTCCTGAGGTTGTAGCTCCTGGTGTCTGGCATCTCCATCTATCCCACCCCTGCCCCACTGCTATGGTAAACAAAACCCTAGTAGAGTTGGAGTAGCCCCAGGTCGCGGACATAAGCAGTTGCTTGCTCGGTGCGCAGTTAGTTTATCCAGGAGTCTTGGGCCAGCCAAGGGGCGATAGTGGTGGCCATGGCAGCAGTGGCAGGTGGCTCAGCTTTGTTTTGAGTAGATAAAAGAGGCCACCTACACAGTAATTCAAATTATCAGACCTCCCTCCTCCCTATCTCACCAAATCAAGAGGGGGAGGGTGATGGGCATGGAAAGAGGGCAGGTCAGCAGCAGGCAGAGGGCTGAGGAAGAAAAGGAAGAGGAAGGGGGCCAGCTGCATCCCACTTTCACAATGGAAAAGTGAAAAGCACTATCACACCCAACCTCTCAGTCCTCCCTGCCTGTCTTGCTCTCCCCATTTCTTCCCCTCCACGCTTCCATGGGAGTGCCTGCACAGCACAGAGGAACTCTCAGGAGAAGGAGGGCCAGGAGGAAGAGGCACTGGAGTGTGCAGGGCTTGCCACCTCAGCAGCCGCTGCACAGGCTGCCTGTGAGAGCCTGCTACAGGGGAAGGAAGGCCTATTCTTGCACGAATATTCATGTATTGGGATTCTAGTATATGCATAATGGAATACTAAGCTGCAGTAAAAAATAAGGAATTGTTATCATTTGCAACAGCATGGATGGAAGCCAGTTAGAGACAAATATCACATGATCTCACTCATTTGTGAAATATAATGAACAGCATAAACTGATGAACAAAAATAGAACCAGAGTCATAGAAGTATTAAACAGACTGTCCTACCTATGAGGGAACACTGGGGGTGAGGGGGTCAGAGATCAACCAGAGGATTTGTATGCCTGCATATAAGCTTAACCAATGGACACAGACAGTGGGGGGAGTGGGGATGAGGGCAAGTGCTTGGGTTAGAGGAGGCCAGGGGGAGTGAGAATTATGTAATACTTTAAAAAAGAAATACTTTGAAAAAGTTTAGCTTGAAAAATGAATGCAAATAGTGTTACATGTATGCTCTATGAAAGACCTGTATTCTCTAGGCATTGAAAAATCAAATTAAATACATGTTTAGTGAGAACCTAGTTGTGCAAAGTGCTCTGCAAAATTTCCTTACCACATTGGGCTCATATGGCCCATTCTGGGTGGGACTTACCAAATTCATCCTTGACTCACCACAGTTCCTGACATATCCCTTCATCTCCAGTATAGGTTGAGTTAGGTTATAGAAAAAGTTAGACCCAGTTCACAAAGTCAAACAGGAACGTTTATATAATATGCCATTGCTAGAGTTGTTGGCTTTGAAATGGCTATAGTCAGAACAATTACATTTAAAGCGAGTCAAAACCCAATGAGCCCACAGTGAAACAGTTTGTCTTCTGTGAAAGCTGCAAAACCTTAAGTATTTATACTTAGCTAATGTCCATGTTATGATTGCAAAAAAAAAAACCACAAAAAAAAACAGATGCATCCTGATCTCAGTCCTTTTCATTTATTTTAAAACATAAGGTTGTGTTGAAATTACGTACCTATACATTCCAAGCTCTGCAGAAAATAAATTAGAAAATTTAGCCTCATATAGCTTGTTCCTGGACAAACTCTTCTGTTTCAGAGCTCAGTTAAGGAGGGCCTTTGATTCCATTGTACAGCACATTAGTATGAGTTTATTACTGTTTTGGATGATGAAAAGCAAAGAGAGTATTGTCAAATCAGTACCTACCATGTGTTGAGCATTACACTAAGGTTCACATTAACTTCATTTAATTCTCTAAATAATTTTATGAGTAGATACTATTATCCCTATGTTAAAATGAGAAATTAAGCCTGAGAGATTAATTTTCTGAAGACCCACCAGCAGATCCAGACTGTAGACCTCTTCTTTCTGATTCAAAATTCATTACACCTTAAGCATTTATTTATTAACCTAGTGTAAGACAAACTACTTTTCTTTCTTTAATTTCCAATAAATAGAAGAACATCTCCTCAGATTGGAATAAACAAACTTAACCATAACAGAACAGAATAAGCAGGGAGCTGAAGGAGGGAATTGTGCATGGGAATCTCACTTGGGATTTGAAACATCTTACGTCTCCATGATTCACCAAACTTGGATAAAGGCACGTCAGTTAAAGGGAGCTACGACTTCACGCTAGGAGTAAATTTTAAGCTACATGGCAGAAAGCAAATAAGTGGACTGTGAGTTTCAAAACAGTAAGACTGGTGTAAAGAAATAAGGAATGATTGAACAAATGACTTAAAGGTTGTAATAGAAAAAAATAAGGAGAAATAGATCTGGTTCCTAGGAAAGAGTTAGTGAATAGTTTATGGAGTAAAAGAACCAGGTTGCAAGGTCGAATGGTACCTGGGCAGGAAGAATATGCATGGTAGACACATTTCCGACTAAAGCATGGATATGGGAATGAAGCTGTCTTGTGGCCAGAGAGGAGACATGTCCATCAGGTAAATATGAGGGAATGATGGCAACAGTGGAAATAAGTAACAACAATGAATTGCATAGGGTTTATCAAGTGCTAAGCACACTTCTAGGTGCTTTTATATTGTCACCTCACTTTGGAAAAAACTCTGAAACTTAGGCATAGTAAATTATCTGCCCAAGGTCACAAAAAAAGTAGGGACAGAGCTGGGATTTAGAACTTATGAAGTACCATTCCAGGGTTGGTGCAACTGACAACTACAAGTTTTACATTAGAGGAAAAACATATCCAAGTGAAGAGGTAATAAAAAATTAAGCTTTTCAATTAAAATTAAAGGCAAATATGTAGGTAAAAAAATAAAAACTAGGAATAACCTCTAACTGGTCAAGATTTTAAAAAGATGTTTACTTATGGGGACTGTTATTTACTATAAATTATAAATAAATTGAATATATTTTAAGAATTAATATCAATTACAACACACTTTAAGTGGATCTATTAAATGTCTATCCTTTTAATTTTTAATGAAATCTCATAGGTAGATAAATAGAAAAAGTGTTCATAAAATTCAAAGATTTCAATTAGCCTCTACTTAATCTTAATCTGCACATTACATAAATTCAAAATACTAATATCAAAGAGAAGTTAAAACTATACAATGGGAAGGGTTGTAATGGGTAATAGGGGTCAAATATATGGTGAAGGAGATGTGATTTGGTCGGTAAACACACAATGCAAATATATACAAATGATATACTATAGAATTATATACTTGATACCTATATAATTGTATTAACCAATTTCACCACAATAAATTTAATTTTAAAAATTTTACATACACAGTTGTATCTGTGTACACTACATATTTGAGAGCAAAAAGAGTAGACTGCTCTATCTCCATTAACTGCTTATTTTTGCAATTTTAAAGATAATAATATATAGAAACTAATATGTAGTATTAATATTCCAGCAACCTATGCTTAGAAATGCCATCTACATTTACCATTGGTCAATTGGGCATACTAAAATATATGGTAGAACCTGAGGTATGTTCCAAAATTATGTTTGAACTTTAAGACATTAACTTTCAAACCACATGTATATTTCCTATATCTATCTGTTATATATGACAAACTGCACCCATTGTAATATGACAGTGTTTTTATAACTAAAGATAAATGGCTCTCTTCTTTAAATACCTTGAATTTTTTATGAAACAATGACCACTTAGTAGAAAAATGGCAGATACTATGTATAAATTATTATTTAAACCTTCCCCCACTTCTATCTAAAGAGAGCAGCCAAAAAACTGAATAAGTCAGGGTGCCTTTGAAAATGTTTAATTAAAATCTAATCCCACATTCTTAAAAGCTCACATAAATTAAGCTGTCATTCAGGAGATTTATGCATTCACATTTGCATATTACATACAATTCATCAATTACTCATGTTTGAAAGCAATGCCTTTCCCAGGGTGCAGAATTGCTGGCAGTGCCAACAGGCACATGCAACCCATAAAACCAGACCCACTGGTACCTTGGAGAAAGGCACTTCCATATGGTCCTTCGTTTGTACCACCACACAGCTCTAAGCACGCTTATTTAGAAAACTATGACAATAGTTTGGTGGATTTTACTCAGATGAGTTGTTTGACAGAAATGAACATTTTACTTTATCTTGGTGCAAATGTATAGTAGTGGCAATTTAACAGTCCTTCTATTCATGGCAAGTTTTAAAATTAGAGGGGGGGGGAGTGCCGGAGGCAGCTGGTCGATGTTTCTCCTTCATCGAGGTTTCTGGCTCTCTATCCCTCTCTCTTCCTCTCTGTGAAAAATCAATAAAATATATTTTAAAAAATTATAATATACAGAATCACTGCTGAGCTTTAGCATAGCCAGACAAAGCAATTAAGTTATATTATATATATATTAAAGTTGATAAAAGTCAACCATTTGTTTATTATGTCATATTTGAGAAAGGTTTTAAAAAAAAGGAAAAAGGTACCTGTAGAAATCTAAATAATACATATACACAAATACATATGCATACACACACACACACACACACACACACACACACACACGCAAAATACATAAACAAAGGAAAAGAAAGAGGTAAAAATATCAAAGTGTTCAATGGCTCATTTTCAACACTTGGAAAGCTTTAAATGTGGCAAATATAAGATAGCCATAACTTTTCCAGAGTGCATTTTTACTTTTATGTTTTTGTTGTTGTTGTTAATCCTCATTTGAGGATTTTTTTCCCCATTGATATTTATTTATTTATTTATTTATTTATTTATTTATTTATTTATTTTCTAAAGTTTTACATATGTCCCCTGCCCCGCTATTCCCATTCTGGGCAAGCCCCCACTGCCTCAGTGTGTCCATTGGTTATGCTAATATGCATTGGTTTTTAGAGAGAGTGGGAGGGGCAAGAAGAGGAAGGGAGGAAGAAAGAGAAACATCGATATGAAAGAGACACATCGATTGGATGCTTCCCACATGCATTTTTTCTGCAGACTATATTTTCGGGGGAAAGGCAAGTTTTTAATAGCAGCGTGTGTACAAGCAAGCAGATTTAAAGACACATTTTCTCCATGAGCTATTACAATCTTTAGTCTTTTATGCACCCTGAGAAGACAGGTCACTGCAGTCAACCCAAAGCACCACATATAACAAAAAGAAGCAATCCACATGATATAATGGGGTAAGCTATTTCCAACATATATCAACAAGTGGCATAATATTTTTCATAAGTCTCTATATTAATGTTCAATATATTTGTTTTAGAATTGAAAACAACCATTGGCTATAAAAAGCAAAGCTTGAACTGGGAACTTCTTGCATATCCTTTCCTCTATCTTTCTAAAATTTGTCATCAATTCTTTTATCATTTCGAGATCCAGAAAACACACACACAAAAAAAACTTAAACCAACTGGAAAATTGAAATTATATTCTCTCATTTATATTATATAAGGTACAAGCCTGTGTATTATTGTGAGTGTATACTGTAACAAATGTTCAGCAATGACTCATAGAAATACAACTCCATATGGAAGTTTTCAGTGCCCACTATGTACAAGACATTGTGTTCAGTGTTGTAGGGAAGATAAAGATGAATTATACATGGCCAGAGCTCACAATCTAATGAGAAATATGTAAACGTATACTAATGACTAAAATACTGACATAAACAATGCATGTGGGCATAAAAGAGAGTAATATTCAGCCTGAGAAGCTCAAAGGAGGTTGCATTTGATCTAGTTTTTAAGGATGAGTAGGATAAATATTAAAAAAAATTGTTTCATAAAGGTACAGGCCTTGTAAAGGGGCCATGCTAATCTTTCTCTGTATCATTCCAATTTTAGTACATGTGTTACTATTAAAAACACATAGAAACAACTTGAGAATTGATTCAAAGGAGAAAAAAACTATAAGACTGTGAGATAAGCATTGTATTTTCTAGATACCTACTGTTTCCCATGGTAAATAAAGATGATTTAGCATAAACTGTGCTTTGACATATATTAAATATTGACCATTAGCTGATCTTAAAGTCTACTGCCATTGGGTCATTGCTTTTAAAAATATATTTGTTGATTAAGGTATCTCATATTTGTCCTATTCAGGGTCGTTGCTTTTTTTGAACATTAGCTGGAATATAAAAATAGTAATAATAGTGGATTTTTTCTATCAGAAAACAATATGTGCCTTTTATTCTTACCATGCTTTTCAGTTTTTAAAATTCTGATTTCTCCCCAAAAGATAATAATAAGATGCATGTGTTATTTTTGTAATTAAATGCAATGTAAGAAATTCTTATAAGAAGCAGTATTTTTACTATCTGAAATGGGGGTGAATGGCAGTGTAGAACAAAATATAAGTATATATATATATATATATATATATATATATATATATATATATTATCATTCTCCTTCGCTATAATTTAACCATGGGAAAAATATTTGAGTATGGTTGTGAACAAAAGAATCTCTCACAGGATATCAGGTTCAGCTAACAAAGCTAACAATTGATATTTAATGTATCCTATGCTACAGCATTTAGCATTAGTTTTTGAAGCTTCCTTCAAATCCTACACTTCTAAAGCCTATTTAACCTACATGGGTTTTAATTATTCTCAAGAAGCTAATTGTAGTTGTATTGCAGTCAGAAAAATATCTATATGGACAGATTGTTAGAGTAATTATTCATTTAACAATTCAACTAATTAAATAATGTCTGAAGTAGTTTATTTTATATACCAGGGATATATATGTAAAATGTAAGGTTGTTATATTTGAAGAGTCAGTGATTATGTATCACTATAGTGTTTTTGTCTTATAGGAAACAGGTCTTTATTTAAATCATAACTGCTATTTATAATTAAACATTGTTTTATAATAATATGTCTCCCTAAATGAAGAGTAACATAGTATACCTGCCAACTGTCTCTTCAAGAAAGACATTTCCCCCTCTTTCAGGAAAACAAAGTTAAAAAGTTAAGCACTATACCTCTCCCATTACTTTTTTCCCCCTAGAAGCACACAACCCTAATGTTGAACAATGAATGATTAGAAAACAGTTCTTCATTTTCTATGCTTATTGTAGTAAATTAATAATTTCATAAAGGAAGGAGAATGTTTCCTAGGTGAAAAATCATAGCACAATACAAACCAAAGGGAATTCAAGTTCTAATAAATAAGACTGCTATAAATCCAAATAAGAAGACTGACATTTTACCAGATATAGACCAATTTATTGTAAATTACTCACTATCTTAAACATTAATTAAAATTAACTAGTGAATTAAAAGCTTAGGTAAGCCAGAGGTAAAAAGGAAAAAAAGTATTTTAAACATTTACTATAAATAAAATACAAGGCGAGCAAAAGTAGTTTTACAGTTATGAGTACATAAGACAGTTCATTCTTGCATGATTATTTATTAATTATTGCATTATTTTCTATATGAACAACTGTAAACCTACTTTCTCCCACCCCTGTATTAAGGTGATAAAATTCACAACATTATCTGCTTTCCAAGTTTATTTTTAAATGTATCTTAAGGACAGGGATAGTATAAAAATAGTTTCTGCTAGAAATCTGTGAACTGAACTGTTTAGAGGATATTTTTATCTACTACTTTTGTTTTAGTGCAATACTTATGGACAAATCTATAAATTAAACTCCATTTCTAACTGCATCATTGGATTAAAAATCTTTAAACCTAAGCTTGTGGTTTTCTAAAAATAATAATGATAATAATTTGGAAAGTTGGATTTTACAAATTAGGCTTACTGAATTTTTAGAAGGGATTAAACAAAAACAAAAAAAAATCATATACACAGACAACTGTATGGTGATTGCCAGAGGGAAAAGGGGGTTGGGGCAGGTGGAAGAGGACAAATGGGGGCATAAATGGTAACTGAAGGAGACTAGATTTTGGATGGTGGGGGCACAATAGGATGTGCAGATGATGTATCATAGAATTGTGTACTTGAAACCTATATAATTTTATTGACCACTGTAACTACAACCAATTCAATACAGAAGAAAAATAATTTGGCTTAGTTCAAATCCTTATTATAGATAACAGCAAAGAATTACACCAATCCATATATATATATATATATATATATATATATATATATATATATGCCAAGCTATGGCATGCACTGTGGCCGGCCAACCAGCCTGATTGGGGGCAGGTCCGGCCCGCCAACCTCCCATGGCCCCGCCCCCCAGGCAGCCCAGCCCTGATCAGCCCTAATCAGGTCAGGTCGGGCCAGCTGGACCCCATCTGTGCACAAATTCATGCAACCGGCCTCTAGTGACTAAATTATAGCACTGTGCAAAATATCTATAATGTGTATTTTAAATTAAACATAGCATCATCCTTCCACACTGTATTAATTTTCATTTTATTTCCTCTTTATATGTTATGTTTAACAAAAGTGCCTTAAAATTGACACATGCCATAATTATGCTTCATGATATTTGGCTTCAAGAATTTGATGACATTATTACTATAGTATATGACATGCAACTGGTTGTATAACTTATATGTTGAAAAAGGCAACACTGGAGAACTGGATGAAAAAGGTAAACACAGACAGCAGTATGGTGTTTACCAGAGGAAAAAGGGAGTGGAGAGAGTTAGAAAAGGGTAAAGTGAGGGATAAATGGTGACAGAAGGAGACTTGTCTTTGGGTAGAGAACAAACAGTACAACATACAGATGATATATTTTGGAAATGTGCACCTGAAATCTATGTAATATTATTTATTAACCAATGTCACCTCAATAAATTCAATAAAAAGGCAACATCTAACAAAAAAAAGATAAATGCTCTGTCCATTGTGAAATTCTGTTCTGTGTTGTTAAGGCAAGAAAATCATTGAAAACGACAAGAGGTATGTTGATCAAAATATAGATATTAAATGTGCTTAAATGCATAGATTAATAATCTATATTGTTCTAAAAGAAAAGCAGTAAGCCAAGTATTTTCTTAATTATAACTTTAAACGGCATTCAGCATTATTTGTCCCAGGAATACTAAATATGAAGCCTTTTTACCGCCTTTTGCAACAGTCTCACAATAGTCTTACCATAAAAATACATCAATTTTGCTGTCCAGAACCCTGTTTCAATAAAAATAAGATTATCATTGCCATAGTAGAATAAAACTTACTGATAGCATCTGTCAGGAAAGAAAGAGACAGGATTTAGGAAGAAAACATGAAGTTCCCATTCTCGTGTTGGATATTAAGGCAATAACAATCTCAATTCATTCAGTGTGATATGGCAAATACTTATAGCATTATTAACATCTGCTGTTGATTAGCATTAATTATATATCTAGTAAATTTAGAAGTTTTTCACACACACTCAATACATGCAAATAATATGTATGCATATCACATAGTAAACTCTTAATGACTATTTGTTGAATGACCTAATAATTTATTCCACTTTAATTTTCCACAGGTAATGCCCTAAAATTTTTAAAAAATATATTTTATTGATATTTTACAGAGAGGAAGGGAGAGAGATAGAGAGCTAGAAATGTCCATGAGAGAGAAACATCGACCAGCTGCCTCTTGTACACCCCCCACTGGGGATGTGCCCGCAACCAATGTTCATGCCTCTGACTGGAATCGAACCCGGGACCTTTCAGTCCACAGGCTGACGCTCTACCACTGAGCCAAACCGGTTTCGGCATGCCCTAAAATTTATTATCATATCCCATCTACCAGTAATTTTATTTTTGTGAGACTCATCAGGAACTGGGGTTAAAATAAAGTACAGTAAAATATGTCTTCTTCCAATTGCTGGTCCTTATCATTTTGTTCCCACCCTTTTCTTCTTAAATCACATATACTAAATAAAGAGGCAAGTCTTTAATTTCTAACGTATTAGGCAGCATCACATTATAACTGCTTTGGGGGTTTTGTTAGACTTTAAATATAAAATTTTCACATGCTGAGAATTTACAGTCCCTTACCTTGCTTGGTGGGTGCATTAACTTTCTGAGAGTAACAAGCGTTAGATTGGTATTACTAGTAGAATGATATTTTACAAATGTCTTCAATAGAAATGAGATGAATTATATCTTTAGCAAAAATCTCAAAAAAATGAGAATATGACCACTAGCTTTCAACTGACATAAAGATGAACAGAGTCCTTAACACCTTAAAAATTGTTAAGTTAGTCCTGGTCAGTGTGGCTCAGTTGGATGGAATGTGGTTCCATAAATCAATGGGATATATGGGTTGCAGTTTTCTTTGATCCCTGGTTGGGACATGTAACAGTAGGCAATTTCTCTCTCTCTCTCTCTCTCTCTCTCTCTCTCTCTCTCTCTCTCTCTCTCTTTCTCTCTCTCTCTCTCTTTCTCTCTCCCTCCCTCTCCCACTCTACCTCTCTCTAAACATATTCTTGGGTGAGGATTTTTTTTTTAATTTAAGCTAAATATGTAGAAACATGCTCAGTTAAAAATGGAATAGGATAAATGGTAGATGATACACCAAGAAAGAATAACAAGAAAAGAATAAAGTGATTTAATTAACACTCACAAAGTCATAATTATAGCCAAACAAAGTGGAGAGCTCCCTAAATGATTACTGAAGTCAGCAATAGTCTAATTCCAAAATTTAAATCAATGTCTATATATTTCATATTTCATGGAATTTTGATTATACATTATTCCATTTCATTATCCAAGCATTAATGAATTTGAACCATAACCATTTGACAGTTACTATACATTTCTACATTGAAGACATTGTCCAATGAAGAATGCAGTAAACAAGGGTGGCGCTTGTAATTTTTTCACATTTTTCATTCTTAAGCAGAATTGGCATTTTCTAATCACATCTAGTTGCTGATAATATGAAACAATAAGATTCTTAGAAAAAAGAAAAAAAGAGTAGCACATCATTTCACTGTCAACATGATTTTACCTTTAAACCATTTTCTAAATTATAAAATTAAGTGTTTGAAGCCAGTTCCCCCATCATAACAGCTATATGAGTTTGAAGAAGGCTCACCAATCACATTCTATCATTGTAAAGTACCTATCCACTTCTACCATCCAACAATGCATCCATGTAGCCTACTACTTTCATCCGCAATGTTAGATTTGCATTTAGATTGTGCAGCTTTAGGGAACCACATAGCAAAGTATTGCACTCCTCCAAACTTCTTGCTCAAAATTGGCAAAATAAAATGAGTCTCTCAGGTTTTTATGGCTAATCACAAGGGCCATGATATAATAAATCAATGTTATATAGGCAAAGTTAATACATTATTCCATATTTCTATTTTATTACACAGAGGGCCCCAACTGCAAAGCTCTTCAGGTCATCCATTGTGAAAATGCATTGAAAAAGAATATCTTAATGCACACCTTCCCATTCTAATTCTAGAATTAGTGGAGTGATTGCATTGTAAAGAATATAAATATTGAAACAGTATATAATACACCTAAAACTAAAATCCTAATATATAAAAGCCCAGGATTGTAATGACCGACCAAAGCTGACCAACCCGGAAGTCCTTCATTCAGTGCTAGGTTGCCATGGTGACCCAGAACTGACTGCCTCACTGAAGCCTGGTGACCCAGTACTGACTGCCCAGGGGGCTAGGACCCAGAGAGAGAGTCAGGATCCGATCCACAGCCTCACTGGCAGTTCCTCTCTCTTTCTCTCCCTCTTTAGTTCCAGGCTTTTCCAGGAGCTGGGCCTTTCTTTCTCTCCCAGCCTTCACAGGGACTGCTTTCAGCCCTGCCCCCTCTGATCAGGCTTGGAGATAGGCTTAGAAATGCTGACTGGCATCTCAATCGACAAATTAGAACCAAATGCGGGTGCTGTGAAGAACCAATGGCTGTCTAGGAGATGGAGATTTTGACGCTGACTGGCATAGGCACTGACCAATCAAAACCAAATGTGGATGCTATGAAGAACCAATGGATGCCTAGGAAGCAGAGCTTTTGACGTTGGTTGGCATTGGAACTGACTAATCAGAACCAAATCTGGGTGAAGTGCCAGGAGTCAATGAGTGCAGAGAAGGCAGAGCTTTTTAAGCTGACTGGCATTAAAACCAACCAATTGGAGCCAAATGTGGGTGCTGTGGGGAGCCAATGGCTGCCTTGGAGGCAGAGCTTTTGACTCTGGCATAGAAACAAGCCAATTAGAGCCATATTGGCTAGCAGAGGAGAGCAGTTGTGGGCAAGATCAGGCCTGCAGGGGAGGACAGTTGGGGGCAACCAGGCCAGAAGGGGAAGGCAGTTGGGGGCAAGATCAGGCTGGCAGGGTAGGGTCATTGAGGGCGAGATCAGGCTGGTAGGGAAAGGCAGTTAGTGATGATCAGGCTGACAGGCAGTTGCAGTAGGGGTGATCAGTCAGACAGGCAGATAAGCAGTTAGGAGCCATCAGTCCCAGATTGAGAGAAGGATTGGGCATAAACCAGCAGTTGGACATCTCCTAAGGGATCCCCAATTGGAGATGGTGCAGACTGAGCTGAGGGAAACTCCCGTCCATGCACGAATTTTGTGCACCAGGCCTCTAGTAACCAATATAAGATTGTATAGCAACTACAATTAAATAAAATATAAATTTTACCAAGCTCAATTCTATTGAGATTAAAAATTGGAAACTAGCCCAGCTGGCATGGCTCAGTGGTTGAGCCTTGACCTATGAACCAGGAAACCAGGAACCCTTGATTTGATTCCCAGTCCGGGCACATGCCCAGGTTGTGGGCTCAATCATCAGTGTAGCATGTGCAAGGGACAGCTGATCAATGATTCTCTGCCATCATTAATGTTTCTCTCTCTCTTCTCTCTCTCTCTCTCTCTCTCTCTCTCTCTCTCTCTCTCTCTCCATCCCTTCCTCTCTGAAATAAATAAATATATACTAAAAATAGGAAACTCTTTTTGAGATAATAACTAATATAAACCATTTTTAAAAGCTAGTACAAGTCAAATCAGGGCATGAAAAGCTGATGTATCAACTTGATATCCCACAGTATTGTGTACACTTATCTTCCAGGTTGTCAAAATTTTGGCCATTTTCATTGGAACTGGTGCCCCTTACTTCATAGGGCCTATAGTTTTCTGTCATAAACTATGATATCTGTATGTAAACTACAATATTTAGTATTGTCACAAGTTCAAACTATAATTTGGTTGCTCTGAGTATCTAAACATGACCTGATGGACATCCAGGCTCCTTTCAAAACTGAGCTTCTGGGAATATGCAAGTATTCCAGACAGTATTAAGACAGAATGTTTGAAAAGTCAGCAAATGCAGCTCACCTCTTTTTTGAACATGAGCACCCATACAAATCTCTGTCCCTACTTCTTTTCTTAGAAGGATAGAATAGTTCCAAGTATACCAAAAAAATACCCATTTGTGAATTCTGATTTAATGGAACACTATTTATCAATTACTTTGTTATTTATATCTTGCTCTGAAATTAAAACTGAACTATATTTCAAGCTTTATATTTTCATTACAGCAAAAAAATTAAAATATTTTCATGGCAAACCCCTGAGAAAACTATCCATATTTTTTCTTGCAGAAAATAAACAGCAGTAAATTTATAAACATTTAATTTTAAATTACAATTTGTAGAAGTTTAGGAGTCAAGAAAAAGTGTAATATTGAGTTCAGTCCTGTTCTTTTCTTTTTTAAAATATATTTAATTGATTCTTTACAGAGAGGAAGAGAGAGGGATAGAGAGTTTGAAACATCGATGAGGGAGAATCATCGATCAGCTGCCTCTTGCACACCCCCTGCTGAGGATGTGCCCGCAACCAAAGTACATGCCCTTGACTGGAATCGAACCTGGGACCTTTCAGTCCACAGGCTGATGCTCTATCCACAGAGCCAAACCAGTTTCGGCCTGTTCTTTTCTTGATGATAGACTATATTTTTTTTTATGAAGAGACTGACTTTCACTCATTTTTATTCATTGTAAGCCTTCCTATTCTCAGCAGCCAAGAGCTATTCACCCTTCAATGACCTCTCTACCTTATATCCCTGATCTTTTTCTATACTTGTCTCAAAGCATTTACACTTCTTAACTTTTATTTAAGTAATTAATGCAAATAAAACCTGAATTATATCTCCAAATAGATTCATGAAGGGGTACACAGGTACTAATTCTATAACTACATATACCCCTATAGTGTTCAGTACAGTTTTTATATTATAATATATATTATGAAAATATATATTGTTAACATGTTGTTTTTTTTTTCAAAATACACTCATTTACAGAATTGCTCGGGGAATATGATATTATGTTTAGGATCTATCATAGAATTTTACATCAGAATGTACTAAAGAATTACAATTCAAATTATGCTTATAGTGTTTCTATAACTTAAGATCATCACTGTGAGCATAACTAACCATTATGATATACTAGAGATGTAGAGATCAAATAACTTTAAAATGAAATGTTTACAGGTATCCAGATACTGCTTGAATTTTCCATGTCTTCCTCAAAGCTAAGTACAATTCCCCAGAGAAATTTGCTTATTTGAGAATTTAAAGTAATTGTACTCTGGCCAGTGTGTCTCAGTTGGGGGCATCATCTCATGCACTGAAAAGTTGCTGGTTTGATTCCTGGTCAGAGCACATGCCTGGGTTCTGGGTTCCATACCCAGTATGGGGTGCTCAGAAGGCAGCTGATGGATGTTTCATTCTCACGTCATTTTTCTCTCTCCCTCTCCCTTCCTCTCTCTCTAAAAACCAATTTTTAAAATCTTTAAAACATAAAAAATAATCATTTTCCAGTTAATCTTGGTTTGACTATACCATAACCAAGCATTTCCTATAAGCTCCACAGAAGGAGGAAGACAAATACCAGTCTACTGTGATCAGAAACAGCTTATAATGATGGATAAGCACTCTACAATTCATGGTAATTGTGAACTTGTGCATTTATTTGCAAAATGGAATAAAGAATGGATTAGTTAGGTGAATGATCCTGAGTAATCCCCCTCCTTCAAAAAATGTTATTTCAATGGGAAAATCTCACAATTGCTACTGATTTTCAAATTTCAGTTTTGTATCGTCTATTATGTATTTTCCATTCATCATGTGCATTGGTTTTACTCTATTTGTTTTGCTTTTGTGTCAATGCAATGCAAAAATGTAACAACCAAAACATCACTCCCAACGAAGAGGTTGCTCTATTCTAAGGATACTATTTGTGTTATACAAGAATACATCAAAGAGAAAAATAAACTAGTGAGATATTGAGGTACTCTTCTTGAATGTTTATATTTTAATCTGTTATTTTTCCTCCTCTTTATTATCTTATTAAAAGACATTTCTATGTTGATTGATTCCTATAATTTGGACATAATGCTTTGTTCAAGTTTCTGCTAATACTCTCCAAAACAATTATCTTTTTTTCCAAGAAGATCTGATTCTATATTATTTTTCCTTAGGTGAAAGAAAAAACTATCCAATAAGAGACCAAAGCTCTGAAAGGGTAAGTGTCAAAAGCAAATTAGAACTCTCATGACATGAACTCCAAGAAAAATCAAATATAATACTTCTTCTATGAATTTGTAATTGCATGCCAGAAAGCAAAGTATAAGGTAAACATTTTTCTGTTTGTTTTTCACTTTCACAGAAATTCCATCCTTATATATTTTCAGATGGTCACATTTTGCTGACATTTACAAACATTTCATGTTGGTCTTACATGGGTCACATCAATCATCTATACAGTTTCAATGACACTTTGTTAAATAAACTGTCATGAAAGATTTATAGAGAATTTGATAAAAGTAAAGAAGATGTAGTTTAGCTTTTAAAGATGCATTACCCCTTTTCTGAAGTCTAATATCACTTCTAACACACCATTAAGCTTTACTAGCAGTAAGTAAAGGAGGAAAAATCCCTTTCTTCCACACTTGTATTTGCATAACGTTCTCCTCCTGCAAACATAGGAGGTAAGCAAGGGACCTGCGCCTCTACCACCACCAATTCAATGCTCCTTGGATTTAATGGTTGTGCATTGATCCCAATTTAAGAATCATTACACGTAAGTCAACAGCATTCAGAGTTTATTCACTAGAATAATTAAATAAATGAGTCCTTAATCCATTCATGCAAACAAGAGCTTCCCAGAAACACTTATGTCTTTGTGTTCTGAATAGGGTAGTATATGATGACAAAGAAGACACAATTATTCCTCACACATGGTTGAGGCATTCAAGTGGAAGAGGGTTACTAAAAAGCTACAGTAGAATTCATAGATTTTTTTAAACATGGGTAATTATGATATTAGACTATTTAAATTCAATCTTAAGCTAGCAGCTGCCATAAGCACCTGGGTAGTTATTTATGTTGTTTGTTTTTCCATGAAAGTAAAAATAGGTGTTACTTCGAACTAGAATTGTAAAGAATCACTCAGTCTCTAGCAATTTGGGCAAGGCAAGCAATAATGAAGTCATATTACAATCATGTTCACAATTACATATCTTGTTGTGGGACAGTAGGCAATAGGACTTTCATAATATCATGGGTCTCATTTTGTTTTCAGTTTACATATGGCTTTCTTGAAAAGCACTAAATTTGAATATAATTTTCTGAATTGTGGCACCATTATAGTGCCCCTTGTAAAGTTTCCTTGCTTAGTGCTCTACTTGCTGAAATATCTAGGCTATGAGTTTTCAAGAAAATTTTAAAATCTTTCAGGTCAGTGAGTTGTTTCCTGTTATACAAAGATATATCCTGGTAGTTAATAGTTTATTATTTAAAATTTGTGAGTCTTATATTTAAAAGAGCAAACTATATATAGCAGAACCTAATAATATAAGTACATAGTACAGTGCCTTGCATAAGTTAAGTGCATATTATTTATTCAATATAAAGGAAACCATTGGTTATATTTCTAGAGATGAAATTTGGCCAAATGCATGTTTTAAAAATGAGCTCTGCTATAATAAAATTTAACTCCACAAATGGATAGAGTATACAAAGCATCCTAATATGGACCCTGGGTCACAATGACCAGTAATGACCAAAGCACAACCAACCGGAAGGAAGTCAGTCCTACTGAGCGGGCTGTGAATCAGGATCAGAGAGAGGCCCAAAGAGAAAAGCAGGGACTGATCTTTTGCCTCTGTGGCAACCTCTGATCAGCACTTGCTTCTCTATTCCTCTCCCAGTCTGGCCAGCAGCAGAGCCTCCATTTCTCTCCAGGCCTCCGCATGGGCTGCTGACCAGCCCCGCCTTTCTGATAAGGCCCTGTTGATAGGTCCAGAAACAATGACTGGCATAGGAACTGACAAATCAGAACCAAATGTGGGTTCTTTGAAGAACCAATGGCTGCCTAGGAATGGAACTTCTGGTGCTCACTGGCATAGAAACTGACCAGTCAGAACCAAATTGGCCAGCAGAGGAGGGCTATTCGAGGCAATATCAGACTGGCAGGGGAGGGCAGTTAGTGGCTATCAGGCAGGCAGGCAGGTGAGCAGTTAGGAGCCAGCAGTCCCAGATTGCAAGAGGGATGTCCAACTGTTGATTTATAGGTCTGGTCCCACAGGGATATGGCCTAAACTAGCAGTCGGACATCCCCCAAGGGGTCCCCAATTGAAAAGGGTGCTGGCTGGGCTAAGGGACCCCCCTTCCATGCATAAATGTTGTGCACTGGGCCTCTAATTATTTATAAAAGAAAGCCCAGATAAAACTTATATTTTAAACCTAGCATTCATAATTCATTCACACATAAGTTTGAAAGGTGGTACTCTTATAGTGATAAAATCATATTCTATATAGAGATAATTGTGGAAATATTTTTTCTATTTCAAAGGCCAAAGTTATCCTTTGATAATATTTATAAAATATTCTTACATGTTTTAATATCAAAATACATTTTTCATACATTTCATGAAGAAACCACAGTAATCTCTATCACATTGTTTTACAAGTGATAGCAAGCTGAGATTTTAAACTTATTATGGCCTTATTTTTAAATACCCAACTCTTTATTTCTTAAGAAATCATAGTGCATCTGTATGAGTTATTTTTAAATAATTGAAAGGATTCTCTCAGAAAGTATTTTAAAGAAACAGTTAAAATTCTTGCAAAAGTATAATTATAAATTGTTTTCAAAAAGCATCCAAATGCATTCTGATGGTCTTTAAAAGTTTGTACAGCTTCTATAAAAATATCTTCCAATCTGCAAGTTTACTTTCATATAGAAACTAGTTTTATATGGGTAAAACATGTGTTAGAAAACAATTGGAAGAACAAAATTGAATGTTATTTTCATGTTTGAGTTGAAAATGTTTTTCTTTGGAATTTTTCATGATTTGAAACCAATTGTTTATGATTAAAATATATCTCTTGTTTCTTCTATTTTAAAATAGTTTAAGCCCCGGGAAAGTGGGGTGGGTTGGTAGGAAGAGATTAACCAAAGAACTTATATGCAGATGTGCATAACCCATGAACATACACAATAGTGTGGTGAAGGCCTGTTGTGTGGCATGGGTACAGGCTAGAAGAGGTCAATGGGTGTTTGGGGGTAGGGGATAGAAGGTAAATTTTTAAATCAGGCAAAAATATATAAAATAAAATACTTCAAACCCTTTTATCATAAGTGAAGCCTATATATGGTAAAATTTGCCTTACATGCTTAACCCTTTTTCTTCAAAGAAATCTGCATAATTTTTCCAATTATACTATATCTGGCTCTTTTTGTTGTAAATTCTTTGGTATGCACTCAAATACAAGACTAATTACAAATATTCTTATTAACACAAAGTGAATATTTATTGAAAACAAAAATGCTATATTATTTCATGACCACAATTTTCACTATCAGAAATCCTAAGATAACATACTATTAGTTTCCTCTTAGGAATAAAACTGTATTATTTAGCATGCATACAAATTGTCACAAGCAAGACAAGTGAACTCTGTTGCTGTATTTCTCCAGTCCATTATCTCCTTCATTAATCACATTCTATTAGGCGCTGACACTGGGTGAGCAGCTTTATTTCCAGATTGTGTGTTATCATTTCACATTTCTCACAGGGTCTTAATCTAGTCTTATTGAAAGACCTAAATTTTCTATCATGAATGTCAAATTGAATAATTTTTTTTTGAGTTGGAGCTTTGCCCAATATTTAGCATTTTAATGAAAATTTCATTATGTAAAATATGATGCAAAAAGAGCACAAACTATAAAATGTGCCTGAAAGGAAGAATAGATTGGATGGTTCAATTATAAATTTAGAGACAGAGATGGTGAAAAAAAGCAATAAGCAAGAAAGAGGTTCAAAAGCAAATTTTGTCTTAACATGAAATTTGCCATTCAGAATTTTCAAGAGTAATCTAGAAAACATAGTGCTACATTGAGTGAAGTATTTTATTTAAATATGACCAATGTGCTGTTTAATATTTTGTAAAAAGTTTAGTATTGCCAGCGGCAGTTTAATTTGGGAATCTGCCAACCCCAAAACAAATAACAATGGATAGAAAACTTTCACCCTTCTCTCTCCAGACTAATCCTTAAAGTCCTAGCTTCAGAATCTTTGCACTTTCTTCTCTCTTTGCCTAAAAGTTTCTTACCCAATATTTAGGTTTTATATCTATCATTTCACATAGGCTCCAATGCCACCTTACCATAAAATCTTCCCTGACCACCCTAACTGAAAGAATATTCCAAAGGCATTTTCATTTGTTTCTCTACCTTATGTTTCCCAATCTAATATAAATTATAATGTTTGTTTACTTGCTTATAATCTGTCTCCTGCAATTATAATTGTTATTTTGTTTCGTTCATTGTCATTTGTATTATGCACAAAAGATCAATTAATATTGTAATTGATAAGAAAACTTGAATTTAGTAGGTTGTACTTAGATATCCACTGAATTTAAATTTATGCAACAATGTAAGTTACATTGATTAGTAGGATTCTTGCATGTGGGTGACCTTTCCCTTGAATGTCTAGCTGCTGTCAATCAGTTATAATTAAGCACACTTAGTACTGTAAGAAGCTGTGCCTCATGATCCTTTTTCCCTATCTTGCCATTGTAGTATTTGGTCCATGACATTGCTGTTGCTCACAGAACTCTAATATTTCCTCCTGATCCAGAATTCCCTGAGTACCACAGGCTGCTGAGATACCCACTCATCCTATCCTTCCTTTCTTTTTTGCTATAAACTTAAGTCTGAATTTTGATGTAATTATTAAGACAATTCTTAAGTCCTAATCCTCATCTTCTATTCTTTAAGCGGTGGGTATCAGAAGACAGTGGTATTATACTACATTTGACTATAACTATACATATAACATTTTAAATGCACAAAATAAAAAATAAAATATCTTGATAAAAGTCAGATTTTAAAAACTTAGCCTGATATATGGTGACAGAATAAAATTTGACTTCGGGTGGTGGGCACTCTGTGCAATATATACAGATCTTAGTCCTTTCAACTTTTTCACCCAGCCCCTTAACCCCCTCTTCCTCTCTGATAGCTATCAGTCTATTCATAGTAGCTATGAATCTGTTTATATTTTGTTTGGTAGTTTATTTTGTTCATTAGATTCCATATAAAAGTGAAATAATATGGTACTTGCCTTTCTCTGACTAGCTTGTTTCACTTAGCATAATGTTTGTTAGATCCATCCATGCTGCAAAAAATGTAAGATTTCCTTGTTTGTTTGTTTTTATGACCGAATAGTATTCCATTGTCTAAATGTACCACTGCTTTTTTATCCACTAACCTACTGATGGTCACTTATGCTGCTTCCAAATCTTGGCTATTGTAAATAACACTGCACTGAACATAGGAGTGCATATATTCTCTCAACTTAGTGTTTTAAGATTCTAAGATATACTCCCAGAAGTGTAATATGTTGGTCAAAAGGCAGTACCGTATTTAATTTTTGAGAAAACTCCACGGTGCTTTCAACAGTGGCTTCACCAATCTGCAATCCCACCAACAGTGCACAAAGGTTCCCTTTATGCCAGCACTTCTTATTTGTTGATTTATTGATGGTAGCCATTCTGGCAGGTGTGAGGTGATATTTGTATGTCTCTGATGAGCATCTTTTCATAGGTCTATTGGAAACTGTATGTGGTCTGTGTAGGAATGTTGATTCATGTCCTTTGCCCATATTTTATTTATTTATTTATTTATTTACTTATTTATTTATTTATTTATTTATTTATGTTTGCTGTTGATTTGTATAAGTTCTTTATATATTTTGGATAATAACCCCTTGTCAGATCTATCATTGACAAATATGTACTTTCATTTAGTGTGTTGCCTTTTTATTTTGTTGATGATTTCCTTTGCTGTGCAAATGGCTTTTAGTTCGATGTAGTCCCATTTATTTAATTGTTCTTTTGTTTCCCTTACCTGAACAGATATTATCATAAAAATATTGCTATGAGACCTTGTTCTTCATTCTTAGTACAGTAAATCCTAGTTATCTACCACCATTGAAAAATTAAATAGTTAACATCATACCCTAATTTTACAGAACTGTTCAACTATCTAGCTAAAGAATTCCAAAATAAAGACATAAAAAGTGAAATTAAGTCATGCATTTGTTATCACAATAGTAACCTGAATGTTTCCTCCAACCAAATAATGAACCAGAGCTACCAATAACTTGTAAAATGGAGCTCCATCTCCTTTTATTTTCTCTACCCATTGTATAATGAAAGTTCTAAATACATATCACACTACCTGGTATACAAAAGGGTAATTTAAAAAAAGAAATGTTATAAGCATCCCCTAAATTATTTTAAATTACCTGTTATTTTTCTTAACAATAGACATTATTTTAGTTGCATATACTATAAGACTTACCCTGGATAAAATTGAAGCATCCAGAAAATTTATGAAATAAATCATAATAATATATGTGAGCTTTATATATTTAACCATATGGACCTAATCAGGCAAGTTTTTTCTAGATGAGGAAATAATAACATATAACCTCATGCATAAGGGCTGAAATTATTTTCCCCCGATTTTATGTAGTTATTAACAGACAAATATACTCTTCTTGTGTACCAGGTATTATTATAAGAAATTTAAAAATAACTCATTTAATTTTTAAAACTTTCTTAGTAATACCGAACATTTTTTCATATGTTTACTGGCCATCTATATGACTTCTTTGGAGAAGTGTCTATTAAAATCCTTTTCCCATTTATTAATAGGGGTTGTTTGTCTTCTTGGTCTCAAGATGTACAAGTACTTTATATATTTTAAAAATTAATCCCTTATCTGATGTCTCATTGTTAAATATGTTCTCCCATTCAGTAAGTTCCCTTTTCAGTTTTTGATGCCATTTTTTGCAATGTAAAAGTTTTTAGTTTGATGTAGTCCCATTTCTTTATTCTTTCCTTTGTGTCTCTTACCTGATTTAACAATACAAAAGACCAAAACAAAAACAAAACAAACAAAACAAGCAAACGAACAAACAAACAAACAAACAAAAAACAAGACCTGGTTCTTTGAGAAGATAACCAAGATTGAAAAACATTTATGGCTGAACCGGTTTGGCTCAGTGGATAGAGCGTCCGCCTGTGGACTGAAAGGTCCCGGGTTCGTTTCTGGTCAAGGGCATGTACCAAATATTATATATTGACATATATATATGATATAGATATATCAGTGACCTAGTGCATGAAATTCATGCATGGGTGGGGGGTGTTCCCCATAGCCCATTTGGGGACCCCTTGGGGGATGTCTAACCAGTGGTTGAGGCCCAATCCTAGGGGCTGGACATCCCCCTCACAATCTGGGACTGCTGGCTCCTAACCACTCATCTGCCTGCCTGTCTGATCATACCTAACTGCCTCTTCCTGCCTGCTTGATTGCCCCTAACCTCTCTGTCTGCCTGCCTGCTTGCCTGCCTGTCTGATGGCCCTCAACTGCCCTCCCCTACCAGCCTGATTGCCCCCTACTGCCCTCTCCTGTCGGCCTGATCTCGCCCACAACTGCCCTCCTCTGCTGGTCTTATCACACCTAACAGCCTCTGCCTTGGCCCCACCACCATAGCTTTGTCTGGAAGAAAGTCAGACATCTGGAAGATGGCTATTTGACCCAGTCTAATTAGCATATTACCCTTTAATTGTATAGACAGATTATATAGGGTAGGATTGCTTATATTGGGTGTGGAGCCAGGAGAAGATACTCTTGGCAGACAAAAATATATTATCCGTATATGTGGACAGCCATATACACTATACTGCCAAACCAGTCATTAAAAAATTTAACCACTTTCTTACACCTTAAACCAAATGGTTGTGGCCCTTAAAACCCCTCCTCACTGCCTACCTTAGGTTCTGCCTTCCCAGATCACCCAGATTAAGTGCTGATTGGTTGGTTTCTATGCCAGTCAACATCAAAATCCCTGCCTCCCAGGCAGCCATTGGCTCCTCACACTTCACCCAGATTTGGTTCTGATTGATCAGTTTCTATGCCAGACAGAGTCTCCAGGTATACCAATGAGTCTGATCATAAAGGTGGAGCTGGTCAGCAACCCCAGCAGAGGCCCAAGAAAAAGAGAGGTGCGGCTGTTGGCCAGGCCTGGAGCAAAAGTGAGAGGCAAGTGCTGATCAACCACCTGTTTTATTGATCTACATGTCTGTTCTTTTGCTAGTACCAGGCTATTTGATTATAATGGTCCTGCAGTATTGTTTGATATCAGGTAGTGTGACACCTCCAACGCTTTCCTTCTTTCTCAAGATTTCAGTAGCTACAAAATGTATTTTATAGTTCCATATATATTGTTCTAGATCTATGAAATATGTCATTTTTATTTTAATAGGAATCACATTGAATCTATAGATTGCTTTGGCTGGTATGGACTTTTTATTATGTGAATTCTTCTATCCATGTACATAGTGTATGCTTCCACTTATTTGTATGTTTCTCAATTTCTTTATTAAGTATCCTATAATTTTCCAAGTCTCAATATGATTTTAGAAAAATTATTGCAAATATAATAATTAATGATTCTGTTACAATTTTAACTTTATGAGGAGCTTAAACAAGAGTGTAAAGTCAAATGAATGACTAGTGCAACATTCAAAACAGCCACTTTCTCCTGGTGGGACAAATTATACAAGTAGTCTTGAACAAATAATCTAATGATTCATAGCCTTAAATTAGAAGAGACTGTACAAATGACCACTGGTATTATTCTCATTGCAGTATTATTATGTTGCTTTATTATTATTATTATTGTTTTGAATCTATTGTGATGTAATTATAACAGAAGAACTGAGTCACTGTGTATGGCATTCACGGTGACTTAATGCACTTATTTTTTTAAAATTTATTTTTATTAATTTATTATCTGTGTACATATATTACCATTGCCCCCCCCAACCATTCCCTCCCTCCCCAGAGTTTTGTGTCCATTGGTTATACTAAATAATTCTATCATTTCTATCACTATATTGCTTATGCCAATCATCATATTCACATTCTATGTCTGATCTTACATGTTCTCAGATTCATTATTCTTCTATATAATTGCCAACTATGTATTATTAAAAATGTGGTAATTAAATCAATTTGAACAAAATATTATAAATGAGACACCATTTGTTTCTTTCTCTTATTTGTCTCTTTTCTTCAATTTGTTTTAAAAAATATTCTGAGCATTACATAACCCATTACTTCATCCTTAAATAATTTGATAAAACCAATTTGGGTAAATAATAATGACCCCAATTTTCCCATGCAAACCAAATTCATATAAGGCTGACAACATAATTGTAACTCATAAAAAACCATCATGAAAAGGAGGTAATTTTGCTTTCTGCAGCTTCTGGTCTCTCCTTGGAGAAACTATGAACCCATAAAAATTATTATTGCTATGCTTAGATTATTCATTCTCAAGCCTAAAGAGCACAGGAAATGTTCTAAACAAAATTAATAGATAAACCTTAAACAAATTCAAGGCAGAAAACAACAGGGTTGACTCACAACAGATTTAACAGAGAGAATGGGACAAGCACACTGGCATCTATTTTTTAAAATATATTTCATTGATATTTTACAGAGAGGAAGAGAGAGATAGAGAGCTAGAAACGTCAATGAGACAGAAACATCGACCAGCTGCCTCTTGCACACCCCCCACCAGGGATGTGCCCGCAACCAAATGTACATGCCCTTGACCGGAATCGAACCCGGGACCTTTCAGTCTGCAGACCAGTCCGACGCTCTATTACTGAGCCAAAGCGATCTCGGCCTGGCCTGGCATCTATTTTAAGAAGGATCACAAGCTAAGGCTTCTAAGTAACAGAAAGCATTGCATATTTCACCAATTTATGAGAGTTCAGCCTCACATAAAGTCGCTCTTACTTTGTGTATTATCACTTTATTCCTTAAAACATAACCAAATGTTTTGAGTTACATGGATATGTTGTATATTGCGTGGAAGTGGGGCTGAAACATCAGCAGTACAAAAAGAATGCTTCCCCTAACCCCGCCCTTTTGGTACTTGGCCTTCCATGTTTTATTGTCAGGGAATATAAATCAAGAAACATTAACCTCTCAACAAAATGTTACCAGTACAATAATAGGTATTTTTGGTTGGCTATAGGAAATGCACTATGGAATAGAACTTATGCTCAGTTGTCTTCTATAAAGTTAGTACCTAACTACAAAGCATAGGGCAATTGCCAGATTCAGATATAATTGAATTAAGAGTTTGGAAATTCACTGTAAAATGAAGGAAATGTTAATTTTTCTAGTATCCTCATTTTAAAATGAACAAATGAATAAATAAAATCAATTTTGGTAATAATTAATTACCCCAGTATTTAAAAAATACTATGATTCTAATGTAGAATCAATATTAAAATATAATGAGATTTCTTGTGTCCTTATTTTATGCCAAGTCTTTAAACCTCACTATATATTTCATACAGCACATCTCAATTTGGTTGGCCACACTTCAAGTGCTCAAGAGCCAGATGGGGCTAGTTACTACCTACCACATGTGACAGTGTGGGTTTAGAGCCTCATAATACAAAACTATCATAAACATTATAAAATATAAACTACTGAAAATATAATGGAAACTATTAAAAAAATTTCAGTACACCAGGTAAGTTAACCTATACTTACTCAAACTTTGCAACAATTTTGCATAAGTTGAAAGGAATCTGACACTAGAATGCATTGAAATGAGATGAATGTTTGAAAATGTTTTGCATTCTGTTGCAGTGCTGACACAATGAAAATTTGCATTTTCATCTATAAAGATAATTTTTGTCTGATTTGTTTTTATAAAATTCTAAAATCTCTGTTTTCCAGAAAAGAAACATCAATTTAAAAATCTAGCTCAAAACAGTGATTTTACCCTAACCGGTTTGGTTCAGCGGATAGAGCATCAGCAGACCGAGAGGTCCAGAGTTCAATTCCAGTCAAGGGCATGTACCTTGGTTGCAGGCACATCCCTAGTTGGGGGGCGGGTAGGAGGCAGCTAATCAATATTTCTCTCTCATTGATGTTTCTAAATCTTTATCCCTCTCCCCTCCTCTCTGTAAAAAAAATAATAAAATGTATTTTAAAAACGTTTTTAAGTCCATTTTATTAACAACAATGTGAAGACCATATAGGAACATTGTCTTTTTCTTTCAGTTATATTATTAAAAAATAGAACGTCAATCTTCCAAAACATCTGTAGATTACATTTGAAATCAGTTTTTATAACAATTCCACAAGTGTTTTTCTTTTCTAAAATCAAGGTAAGATTTTGTGTACCTGAACATTAGTGGACATAATTTATAGAAAGTATGGGGGAAATGCAATGGGTATAAGAAAAAATCATAGAACCAGTGAAAATGAATTTTGAGAGAGAGGTTCTCCACTCTCTTTATATAGCTTTGTTAGTATCTCAATTTTTGTGTTCATCATAAACTAGTGTAAATTTCGTCTCTACATTTTCCCAAATCCACATGTACAACTTTATAAGGAACAGATTTAGAGAACATCTAAGTTGACCTTTATTTATATCTTTTGTATTAAGTGTACTATGCCAGGTGCTGAAGATATAATTAAAAGCAAGGTAGATCTGGACTGAATTAATGGAGCTGTAGCTACATCCTTGGTTTTTAAGTCTCCAACCTACCTATCTTTCATTTTTATAAAAGGTGAATATTAGGACTCAATAGTATCTGAAAAGTATGCTATAAAATAAAAGCCTAATATGCTATGTGTCTGTTCATCCAGTCATCCAGGCAATCAATCAAAGCGTATTATGCTAATGATATGCTAAGGAAGCTCAACTGCTTCCTATGATGTGCACAGACCACCAGAGGGCAGACACTCCAACTGGTAGTTTAGCTTGATGCTGGAGTCTGGCCAATCGGGCCTGAGTGAGACTGGCCAGACATGCCCTGGAGCCCTCCTGTGGTCCTTTCCCAGATAGCCAACCTCCTGTGTCTCCCCCACCACCCCAATTGTACGCCAGTGGGGTTCCTCAGCTGGTCTGGCCTACACACTCTCTCAATCTGGGACCCCTCAGGGATGTTGGAGAAATGGTTTTGGCCCAATTCCACAGGCCAGGCCAAGAGACCCCACTGGTGCATGAATTCGTGCACTGGGCCTCTAATAAAATACATGAGAAAATAACACTTTTAGGGACCAGCTCCCATCATATTGATACATGAATGTCTCAGGTTATTAAAGATTTTGATATATTTTTCCAAAAAAGTAAATAAGCAAGTTAAAAATAGAAATTAAAAGAATATGTTGTATATTCTTGTCTGGTATGACAATTTTATATTAACTAAATTAGGTGGTTTTTTCTAAAGGTTTTTAAATAACTAGAGAGCATAGTTCTAAGATAGCCTTTCATGGTAGGCCACTCATTTGACAATTTTCCAGTCTAATAAAATACATTTTCCATTTGCTGCAGAAATTATATTTGTAGACTTAGAACATCTCACAAAGTTATAACATCATCATTCATCTCAAGCAGGCCAACCATCAAATAAGCATTAATGGTGGTGGCTTTTGTAAATATAAAAACTAAACATAACACCTGAATTCAGTAACATTATTAAAAAATGCAATTAAAATGATCATAAATATAATAATAGTAGGGGCCTGGTGCATGAAATTCGTGCACAGGTATGTTTGTGTGGGGTTCCTTAACCAAGCCTTCCTCCTCTTACATACTAGGAGCCTTCAGGGGATGTCCTACTGATGGCTTAGGACCACTCCCTTTATGGGAGGCAACCAGGCTGATCAGGGGAAAGCACCAGCCCCATCACCCCACTGCTGTAGCCACTGCCAGTCACCAAGGTGTTTTCATCAACATGAACTCCAATCCCTTCACCATGAAAAAATGACAACTTTCTTTAGGCATTTTTAATATATGTCTTAGGATATGACCTTTCTTTCTTTTTTTAATCCTCACCTAAGGATATGTTTCCATTGATTTTTAGAGAATGTGGAAGATAAAGGGAGAGACAGAGAGAAACATCAAAGTGAGAGGGACACTTTGATTGGTTGCCTCCTGCATGAGCCCTGACCTGGGCCCTGGCCAGGGAGGAGCCTGAAACTTAGGTACATGCCCTTGATCAGAATTGAACCCAGAACCTGCTGTCAGTAGGCCAACGCATTATTCACTGAGCCAATCCTGTTAGGGCAGGATATGACATTTCTTAGCCCTTCAGCAGTGGGCATTCGTTTTTTTGTTTTATTCCTACAAGATTGTGGTTGAAAAACTCTAGATCACCTTTTTGAATTCTTATTACCCAAGTTACTAAGAATATCACCAGTGGCATACAGGTAGCTTAGCCAATGAGCAGTCAGAAAAAGTACATAGATCAAGTGGGTTAAAAAGTCAGTTCACACTGATATCTGGCTCTGCCCCTGCCCAGGGCTAAAGCCTCAAGGCCTGAGCAGATGCCCTCCAGTTCCCTCCAATCGCTGGCTCTGACCCTGCCCAGGCCTAAAGCCTATGGAGGCCCCCACATTCCTCCAATGGCTGGCTCCCTCTCCCTCCAATGTCTGGCTCCCCCTCTCTCTGTCACTGGCTCCCTCCCCACCCCTTTACCCCCCCACCCCCATTGCTGGCTCCCTCTCGCTTGGTGAGGGGCCTGGGGCCTGGGCCCCCCCCCGCCTCTGCCCCTGCCCCCTGGGCTCTTAATCACAGGCTTGGCCCTGCCCAGGAACCCCCTGGCTCAGGACCTTCCCAGGCTGCTCAGGGCCCAAGGGAGTACTATCTTTGAGTAACCTAGGTGCCAAGAATGTTCCCAGATGGAGGCCTGTGGGCGCCTATGTATGCAAATTAGCCACCATCTTAGTTGGGTTAATTAGCATACTCACTCTGATTGGCTGTGGGCATAGGGAAGGTATGGTCAATTTACATGTTTTTCTATTATTAGATAGAATGTATTTAGGTTCATTTTTTTAAAATATATATTTTATTGATTTTACATAGAGATGAATTAAAAGGGATAGAGAGTTAGAAACGTTGATGAGAGAGATACATCGACCAGCTGCCTTTTGCACACTCCCCAACAGGGATGTGCCCACAACCAAGGCATGTGCCCACAACGAAGGCATGTGCCCTTCACCAGAATTGAACCCAGGACCTTTCAGTCCACAGGCCAATGCTCTATCCACTGAGCCAAACTGGTCTTGGCCAAGGTTCATTGTTTTATTTGAATTTTATACAGACATTTCTTAAAGTGTCTATGCATGACATCAACTTCAGAGGCAATTACACTGAGTGGCCAGATTATTATGATCTCTGAACACAAATAATCTGGCAACTCAGTGTATATTATATATAATAAAAGGCTAATATGCAAATTATCCCCTCGACCAGGAGTTCAACCAGCAGGCAGGCCAGCCAGCCATCCATGTCCCCTCCCCCTGGCCAGGATGGCCGGACTCCACCCATGCACAAATTCATGCACCATGCACTGAGCTTCTAATACACACACACACACACACACACACACACACACACACACACACACTGAGTGGATAGATTATTATGCATTCAGAGATCATAATAATCTGGCTACTCAGTGTATTTAATGCCAAATTTTCTACATTTATTTGGGATTTTATATAGTATGTATACATTATATTTAAGATACTATCATATTAACTTATAAATTGTATAATATATGATATAACAGTTCTATTTTATTTCTCTTGCTAAATCTTTGTAATCTTTTGATCTTTTTTAAAAATTTCTTTATTGATTAAGGTACCACATATTTGTCCTCATCCTCCCATTCCTAACCCAAACCTCTCCCCATGCATGCCCCCTAGCCCCTAAATTAAAAAAGCGGGCGGGGTAGTAGAAGAATATCATATAAGGAAAAATATCCTGTAAGTAAGTTACTTCTAGAAAAATTTTACTTTAGAAAATTAACTTTCATTTGTAATGCTAACAACAAGATACCCATATAAAACATTCATGGTGTCAAAACAAGCCAAAGGAAAATCGTTTGGGCAAAAAATGAAATAGGATCGCAAGTCAAATTTATAGAAGGTATTCCTTTATTAACTTTTGGTCTAGAATATGTTTGTATATTTTCGGAAAACAACTCTAAGACCTGCAACAGAGGGGAACTGACAGAACTGCTGCAGCCATAAAGACAGAAGAGAAACAGTCCAGAGATGGAAGACGCTGACGACGCCTTGCCATACTCGCAGTCAGCAGCTGTGCATTGCTGCAGGTTGCCCAGGACCAAACCAGAGAGGGTTTGACCTGCATTACCACCATTGTCCACCATCCAGATCTGAAATATCATTGTGGACATGTACACATAAGAAACTGGCATTGAAATTGGGACTCAAAAGAACTTTTAGCCCAGAAAGGAATCTTCTAATCTTAAAAATCTCTCACTGTAGTAGGTATACATTTCATCACAGTTTTTAAATAAACAAGTAGTAATTTTTAAATAATCTACAAACATATATTTAGGTGAATTAGGATTTGAAGAACTCTCCAAATCTTTTTATCACTCAACCTAAAAAGCTTTCAAGGTCAGTTTCTGAAATTAAAGCAACACTTCAATCTTCTGCTTTCTAACATAAACCTCTAACCATTATCTTTTCTTGCAGTAGTATAAGAAAAGTTAATCTAAACATATACATGAAAATGTCCTTTATAATATTAACTAGGTAATTTGATTCAAATTAGGTTTTAATGTGGCGTGTGTGTGTGTGTGTGTGTGTGTGTGTGTGTGTGTGTGTGTGTGTCTTTTTCATTTCATGAACCATTTTAGTAAATATGTAATGGTACTTACTTCTTACAGATAATATATTGAAGACTTTTCATTTATTTGAAATATTTTGGGTTATTTTTGACAACCATGGTTAGAAGAACATTTATTTTTATAAATGAATTGTCCTTAGGCATTTAGAATCAGCTTTAGTTTCTGCAAAGAAAAACCTAAAGCTTAGAGTATTTCCAAGTAACAAGCCAGTCAGTCACTAAACCTGTGAAAGTAACTTCCAAGAGACTGAAGAACTAATGTTGCTAGCATTTCAAGTCCCATAATGGACTTGTTTTCCACAGACAACCCGTTACATAAGAAAACACAAATTTACTTCACATAAATAAATTATTGATGAGAAAAAATAGCAAAAATGTTTCCCTAGAGTAGGAAAACTAATCCTCAACTATTTTTTTTTTACTGATCAGAACCCCAAGTCATAAATTTACCCAAAAAAATTGGCCAATTTCTAGATAATATCTAAAACCTATATCTCACCCTCAACATAAGACAATACTTTGGGAGTTAATTAAAAGGTATGATCCATGTCCAATATATAACCAAGCATAGATTTCAATCTGACGTACAGCCTATCTTTGAAGATAAAGGGCAGACTTATTAAGATAAGAGCAAATTACTCATAAGTTATTAAATGTAACAAAGAGTTCCTATTATCTGGATTGAATTCATTTGACCGATATAAGTGGAATTATCAGGATAAAGAAATAAAAGAAAACTGACAAAAAGGAATGCATTCTAAATATTTTAATGTTGCTTCTGCATTTTGTTTGTTGGGCATTCTGTAAATGAACTCTATAAAAATGAAATATATCAACTATTCTAGAGGGTCTAAATTGGATTTAATTTATGTTGAAAGTTTTTCTAGTTTCTTAGTTGCATATTTCTGTTTATTTTTCCTTTGCTTCTATCCTATTTTATAAATAAAGGCAAATGAAATTATCCAAAGTACAAAAATACCTTGGGAGGATGTTGTAGCCTGCCTCTTTAAGGGTAGTCTGAGGAATGAGGGCTAGACTGAGAATGCTAGTTCTCCAAGCCAGCATTTTGGTAAGCATATTGTAATATTTTAACCATGATAACAAGAAATGTTTCTTTCACTGTTTGAAAGATGAAGTGGAGGCAGACAAAGATACAAAGGCACAATTTATTTTAATTCTGAAAATAAGCATCCTGAATTAGGTGGGTTATATAACTGTATAAATGTAACAGTATTCTTAAAGGTTAGGAATACATTTCAAAGTTATCTTATGAATCTTCTACAAAAACTTTTTCTTTAGTAATTATGGATTTAAAATATTCCTTCTGAAGATTAACAAAATAAATTTATGGAGAAAAGACCTAGATGACATAACCAAATCAATCCTCAGAACTGCTGTGACTTGTTCTTCTTTAAATTTATTTTTATTAACATATGACTGGCATACAATATTATATTAGTTGTAGGTGTATAACATAGTGATTTGACATTTACCTACCTCCAATGTGATCACCATGATAAGTCTAGCAACCATCTGTCACGATTCAAATTTATTACAGTATTATTGGCTATATTCACTGCTGTACATAACATTCCCATGCTTTATTTGTTTTATAACTGTAAGTTTTTACCTCTTATTCCTCTTCACCTTTTTTTGGTGTGACCTGTACTTACTTGAAAAGAGAAAGCGAATCAAAGTTTAAGGGAATAACTAGCTAACAAACATAGGAGAAAGAATGCATACATGAAATAGGGGGGGATGCTAAGTGCATGTCACATGCACACATTCACACACACACACACACACACACACACACACACACACACACACAAATAGCCTATATTCATATGTAAATAATGCCAACCCTATCAACAAATGGAAATTGCAGCAGTATATGCTTTTGCTTAGCTTACTTTATGCACAGAAGTCCATACAGAGAAGAAGAAAGAATAGTCTCATATTCATCGTTCAATTCTATGACGAAAATGTTTGCTACTTTAAAATCACAGTGTCATTATCTAACTAGAGATCCAGTGCATGAATTCGTGCACATTGAAAGGAAATTAATTAGAAGAAATATTTTAGAGGCTGAGGAGAGACCATTAGAGGTTGGCTGGTGGGTAGGGACAGTGGGAGGGCTCCAGGGCATGTCCAGCCCATCTCCCTATCAGCTGGACTCCAGCAGTGAGCTAACCTATCAGTCAAAATGGCTCCCCTGGTGGTCAGTGCACATCATAGTGACTGGCTGAACAGTTGAATGGTCAGACACTTAGTTTATTAGGTTTTTATTATATAGGATTGTTCCAATATATCAGGCTGATAAGCATGTACTTTCAGTTGTACAAGCATTCCATTGCATCAATTTACTCTTTGATCTTAAACCAGTCCACCAACTGCTGATATCAGCTCTCATAATTTCTAACTTGCTCTTGCAACCTGTAATACCACTAAGCATAGTTATATGCTGCTGTAATCCTAGGCCATCCTTTGGGTCATACTGCACTATAAAGCTAACCTTACCCTAGTTTATCACTTCACTTAATAATTTGTGCTTCATAGAACTCTTTAGATTAAAGCTAATTTTTTAGCCCTACATACCTAAATATAACTTAGATCAAGTGTGACAAATGCCTTTCCTCTCTTTCAAGGATTTCCCTCAAACTGCACAAGAAAAATGTCCTCCTAGTAGTACTCCAAAGATTGCCAACCATTTAATTGCTATTCTTATTGATAACCCAAATATTTTCCATTTCTTAAAACTTTCTAGAACAATCAAGGTAGGAGAGATAATTTTTCTGTATACAGATACAATCAACATATGGAATTATCAAAACTAATTGTACAATAGCACCTCCCCTCTTATTTGTGATTTATCGTTCCATGTTTTCAATTACCCATGGTCAACCATGGACTGAAATTATTGAATAGAAATTTCAAGAAATAAATAATTCATAAGTTTTAAATTCCATCCTATTCTAAGTAGCATGATAAAATCTCCTTCCTTCTCCACTCAGACCCACCCTGGTTGTGAATCATCCTTTTGTCCAGGGTATCCACAAAATATATACTACCTACCCACTAGTCACTTAGTAATTATTTTGGTTATCAGATCCACTGTCACAATATCACAAATATTATGTTCAAGTAACCTTTATTTTACTTAATATTTTTCCCAAAACACAAGAATAATGATGTTGGCAATTTTGATATACCAAAGAGAAGGCTGATGTGTCTTCCTTTAAGTGGAAAGGTGAAAGTTCAATACTATCCGTGCTTTTAGGAATCCACTGTGGCGCCTGGAACATATTCCCTACCCATAAGAGGAGACAACTGTACCTCTTTCTATTCCCAAAAATAATTTATCTGATGTCTTCACACCTAAGTTACATTTAGCCCTCCCATGTATGTCATGTAGATATATTTAACCTATTTGCATATTATTTATTCAATGTCTTATCCTGAAATATATTACTTAGGTGTTGATATACATCAGGCTTGTATTCAATTGTAAAGTCCTTCAGGGAGACATCATTATATTCACATCACCTACACAACTACTACCTAGCATGGAATGATGGCAATACATGCTTTTTGGATGGTATTTGATATGATAAAGATGATAAACCTGGTCATTATAATTGTTTTCTATTACACACTATTCTTAGATTATGAAATTTGCATGAACTCTTTGTGGTTGGTAGGGCAGTACAAATAACTACTGAAGTATAATAATGGTTGGTTGATGATTTAAAAATATTATTTTCAATTTATCATTTGACTCATCATGAATACAGACCAGTTATAACACTTAGCTAAGCACAAGCAAATGTTTTGATTCCTGTATAGGCCAACAATCACTGACTGTCTCTTAATGCTGGCCAGCTTCCTACAAAACCACACTGTTGAAAACAAATGGGGATATAGATGTGATAACATAAACTGAGCTAAAACAAAACAGAATAATATATTTTTTAAATTGAAATCAAAGGGTAATTTTCATATCTGAGGGACAATCAATTACAGGGTGACCTTCCTCCATAAATATAATTAAAGTTTCTATATACAGTGATATTATTCTCATTGCCAACTTCCTCTAGAAAAGGGAAGGAAAACTATAGTTCAAGAATGTAAACAATGGATTCAGAATATAAAACAAATCAAAGACAAAATAATCTTTTAAAACTCCTGTCAGTTAATACACAAAAAAGACAAAGAAAAAGATAAAATAGAAACAGAGATCTATAACTTCCTCCTCTCCCCTTACCATAGAATATTTGTTTGACTAATTTCACCATGCATTCTGTATATGTCAGTTGCTTTCTGCTTTTCACTGTTAAGAAAAAGTCTCTTAATTGTAAGGCTGCCATATTCTTCAGTACTGACAATTAACTACATTTATACAGTGCACATTTTTCTCTATAATTTTCTTTTCAATTTTTACTGTAGTTTCTACATGCACATTATTGGTATTAATTTACAATAGTCATCTCTATTCTGGCCTATTGCCTCAACTCCCTTCAGGGTGTTTCCTTCATTTTTCCCCACGAAATTACAATACTATTTACATAACTGTAATTTCAATGGTGTAAGAATTAAGGTATTATAAATGATATGCTAAATGACTAGGCAAGTTTTATTTCTATACAATCAGCTGGAATAAGAAAAGTTAAGTAATTATTCCGTATGTCTAAGAATGATCCATTTCTAGCTAACAGTTAAGTAACATTCCAAAAAATATGATTACCTTTATAATAGAAGTTGATTTAACAAAGGAAGTTGATACCAATACATTCTTACTACAAAAGGTTTTAGTCATTAATTCAGAAATCATTTGTATGAATCAATACTCAATGAAACATGGCCACTAGCCAGATCTAATTTCTGTGCTGGGAATTTAGATTTATCTTTAGAGTTTACAGAGGAAAAGAAAATTCTTTTGTCATGTCCTTACTTAATAACGTTTAACCTGTTTCTCTTTCTACACAAACAGAATTTTTATAAATTTCCTAGACACAACCTATACTTTCTCACCACTTCACTGTTGCTTGAGCAATCCTCTACTCGTGGAATTTCCTTAATCCTAATATATACCCATTTAAAACAATCATCCTTTAAGGTATCACTCAAATACCATAGCTTAAATATCCTTTCAGCCATTAACAATCCCAGCATCTTTGATCTAAAGGGAATAGAGTTACCATATGACCCAGCAATCCCTCTTCTGTGTATCTACTCAAAAATTCTAAAAAACATTTATTCATAGATATATTATGCACACCTATGTTCTTTGTAACATTATTCATGGTGGTCAAGACATGAAAACAACTTAAGTTCCTTGGTTAGAAGATGTGGTACGTATGTACTATGGAATGCTATCCATCCATAAGATAATATGAAATATTGCCATTTTCAACAACATGGATGGACCTTGAGAATATTATGCTAAGTGAAATAAGCCAGTTAGAAAAATCTAAGAACCATATGATTTCTCTCATATGGGAGATATAAAACTGAAGCTCATAGACACTGACAATAGTACGGTGCTTACCAAAGGGAATGGGATAGGGAATAATAAAGGGCAAAGAGAGTCAAATATGTGGTGATATGAGATTATTTGTCTTTGGATGATGGGCACACAATGCAATATATAGATGATATATCATAGAAATGTATATTTGAAACCTATATAATATTATTAACAAACTAGAGGCCCAGCACATAAAATTTGTGCACAGGTAGGGTCCCTAGGCCTGGCCTATGATTAGGGACTGATTTTTCCTAGCTGCAGGCAGCCAATGCCAGTCACCCTCTGTGTGGGGCAACCTGTGAGGCGATCAGGGCCCTGCTTGCTCATGCCTGCCATGGCCTGGAGCCACCCGCATCTGCCACTACCCTCCACAGTTCTCCGTTCCCCATTGAAACCTATATAATATTACTAACAAATGTCACCCCAATAAATTTAATTTAAAAAATTTTAAACTTCTTCATGAGAAAAATTTAAAAATAAAAAATAAATTTTACTTAGCATCATCTAGCTCATGGGACAGCTTTAAGGATCTATGAGATAACATGTGTTAAATGATGAAGCATTATATAAGGACTCTGAATACGTACAAGGACTCTGAATATACTGAGTCATAAATGAAAAGGTCTGTTTATAACCATAAAATATGTCTGTAATCCTCATATAAGGATGTGCCATAAATTTTACATTCATAAATTATAATTTACTTATACTGAGAATCTGTGTGTAAGAGTACATTATGAAGTATTCTGTTCATTGGTGCATGATGAATGAAGAGGAAGGAAAAGTTTAGGAGATAAATATATTTTATGCTTGTATAAGTAGATTAAATTATCTTCCAACATCAGTTTCTAAAATCCCTACATAATACACAATTATTTACATTTTTCTTTGGGTTTTATTCATTATATTAAAAGTAATTAAATTTTATGGGCAGCATATAATATACTAACCTTCATTAAATCTGTTCAAAATATTTTTGTTAAAAAGTAAAAATATGATGAAAATTACTGAAATCTGAGAGAATTCACAGACTCAAACCCTTTATTAACTTATGTCTAATGAAACAAATAAATATAAACATTTACAATGTCTTATATTTTCCCAAATTTATATAAATGTAAATTGGTAAAATTATTATTAATTTCTGACATTAAGCAATACACTTTAGGTGCATGTGAATATGATTAAGGATTAGACACAGGGTAAATTTTCTGTAACACAATTATAGCATAAAAATAAGCTGCTGGCAAAATGTGACAGGTTCTGTTTTTTGTTCATGTAAATGTGTTCTATTATAAAAAGAAAAATGCTTGGGCACAAATTCATGTACAGTACTTGTGATTTTATTAGACAAGGCATAAACTCTATGGAATATTTTAAGGAAGCCCTCTCTAAACATGCAAATTTATAATTCTATAAAGAAAAGAAAGTGTGCATGTCCGCATCTGTCACAAAAATTTATTAACAGTCTGCCTCCTCATTTATGCATGACAAGACAATAAAGTCATCAGCGATATTTATTTCTGGTCAAAAGGAAAATATCTTATTCAGAGACCTAGATCATAATAAAATATAGACATACAGAAAGTGCAGTTTCGTATTTAACAGGCATATGGCACTGGCATCGTGCGTTTACGGGCCCACCTTCCTATCACTGAGGTAAATATGACTGACTAGCTGCTTTGCTTTATTGCTTAACTGTTTTTGTTCTCTACCAGGAATGGAAACCAACGGGAAAGCTGAATAACTAGGAATGCTCACTACAGGTGAGACTGCCACTGATATGTGTTAGGTTTCACTTAATCTCCACCAAATAACTCTTCAAGATACACATTATTTTCATTTTGCAGCCGAGAACACCGAACTGAAATTTGAGAAACTTGCCCCCACATCATAATAGCTAGAAGAAATGCATGGATGTGAACTAACATTTCTCTGATGCCAAAGTCTATGTACGTTCCATTGCACCATGCAGCTTCCTGAAACGGTATCACCTGTATGATTTTATAGCTGCCTAATCTTAATCCAAGAATCAGATCACCTATAAAAGCAAAAGACCCCCAACAGCTACATTTTCACGAAATTCCAGTTCTACTTTGCATAAGTTAAACATGAGACAGTTGCCTTTTAAACAATTAAGTATATCCAGAGCTCTTCATTCCCATATTCCAGATTAAGAGTTATTTCTGTACTTTTTGCTACAAGTAGAAATGCAATTTTAAAAGACTCAAGTCTCTGTTAAATAACAGTTCTTTTATAATAAATGCATACATACATGTACAACCCTTGGGCAGTATTTTCTTTTTTTACATATCATATATAAACTGCAGTGAGAAAGCATAGAAATGCATATAATAAATCTAATTAAGGCATTGGCGTTACTATAACCAGAAGTGACTTGAAACCATTCACTATTGACTTCAATTATCTGAAATCCTCCTACCCTACCAATCTCTCCAGAATTTAAACTGACCACTCATTTCTTCAAATAGATATAAAGTCACATTTCTTTTCATCCTCCTGTTGAATTTCATTTCAGGTGTAAAAAGAGAGTTTTCTGTATATACAGTCTTGTTACATTTCAAAACCTATGTACATCAAACTCCCCACATTTTGTTGATTTTTTTCTCTATTTCCCACCTATTACCCTCATTTTGGTACACCTATTTCTTAATAAGGGCCAGCAAACTTGTTGGACTGCAAACCAGAGATATAAGCAGAAAGGGATCCATAATATTTACTCTAAAATGGGAATAAAACTAATGAGCTCATTTTCTTCCTTCACCTCAGAAACCTGGTGGAATCTCCTTATAAATACAAAATATGTTAGCAGTTTTTCAGTGCATCAGATGGATAACTCTCCCAGAAATACTCTGACTGACAATTTCCTCCTAGAGCAAACATTGTAATGTCCCTCTCGCTGGAAATTCTGGACTCCATCCAATATAGACTGAGAGCCACGCATTTTTTCAATATGGAGTTTTGTGATGAGTACAAATCACTCCTTTGACATTTTCATGTTACCTTTTATAAATTTGATAGAAATGTTCTTAAATGTTTTTATATGGTGCAGGAAATTGAATGGAATGTCAATACAAATATTAGAGGAGGAGATATGAAATAAGAAATCACTTTAAGAAAAGCTACACTAAGCCAAACTCAAAAGCAAGATGATCTCCTAAATTAATTTTTTAAAAATCTTCCTTTTGTTAAGTTTTATGCATTCCTTATAGTACATTTTGGATATTAACCCTTTATCAGATCTGTCATTGCTAATTACACTCTCCCATAGAGTGGGCTCCCTTTTCATTTTGTTGATGGTTTGTTTTGCTGTGCAGAAGCTTTTATTTTTATATAGTCACATTTGTTTAATTTCTCCTAAGTTTCCTTTGTCCTAAGAGATGTATTCATAAACATATTTATGTGAGAGATGTCTGAGATTTAGCTGCATATGGTTCCTTCTAGGATTTTTATGGTTTTGTGTCTTACAATTAAGTCTTTTTATATACAGTACTAGCTACCTGGTGCACAAAATTCATGCATGAGGGTGTGTGTCCTTGGCCCAGTCTATACCCTCTCCAATTTGGGACACCTTGAAGGATGTCTGACTGCCTATTAGCAATTGGACATTACTCTCACAATCCAGGACTGCTGGCTCCCAACTGCTTGCCTGCCTGCCTTCCTGATTGCCTCTGATTGCTTCTGCCTGCCAGCCTGATCAACCCCTAACCTCTCCCTTGCCAGCCTGATTGGTGCCTAACTGCTACCCTGCAGGCCTGGTAACACCTAACTTCCCTCCCCTACAGGCCTGGTAACACCTAACTGCCCTTCCCTGCAGGCCTGGTCACCCACAACTGCTCTCCCATATAGGCCTGGGTCCCCCACAACTGCCCTTTCCTGCAGGCCCAGTCATCCCCAACTTCACTCCTCTGCAGGCATGGTCATCCTAACTGCCCTCCCCCGCATGCCTGGTACATCCCAACTGCTCTCCTTGCTGGCCATCTTGTTGTGGCCATATTGGGTCCACATGGAGGCAGCCATATTTGACCACATGGAGGCAACCCTCTTGTGTGTTGGAGTGATGGTCAATTTGCATATTGCTCTTTTATTAGATAGTATTTTGAGTTTATTCCTCTTTATGGTTTAAGTTGGTGGTTTGCATCTACCTGTACAATTTTCCCAACTTTTATTGCAGAGACTGACGTTACTCATTTGAAAGCCAAAACACCAATCAGAAAGAATTTATGCACCCCTATGTTCATAGCAGTGCTATTTACAATAGCTGAGATCTGGAAAGAGCCCAAGTTTCTATCAGTAGATGAGTAGATAAGAAAGCTGTGGTACATTTACACCATGAAATACTATGCAGCAGTAAAAAGAAGGAGTTCTCACACTTTGAGACAACATGGAGGGATCTGGAGAGTATTATGCTAAACGAAATAGGCCAATCAGAGAAAAGGAAATATAATATAGTCTCACTCATATATGATATCTACTGAACAAAATAAACTGATGAACAAAATAGATCCAGAGACATAGAATCATGTAACAGACTGTTGAATTTCAGAGGGAAGGGAATGGAAGGTGGTTGGATGGTAAGATATCAAACAAAGAACTTGTATGCATATATTCATAAAATGGGAATAAAAATAAAGAGCTCATTTTCATAGACAATGCACACAGACAATGGGGTGTTGAAGGCCTGGGAGTTAAGTGTGGGCTAGAATAGGTCAATGGGGGAAGAAAGGGGACATGTATAATAGTTTCAACAAAGACTTCTTAAAAATTCATGATGGTATCCTACCATTAAAATGTTACAGAAATAGCTGAAACTGATTAGCATCAGTGAATAGAGCATTGGCCTGTGGACTGAAGGGTCCCAGGTTCCATTCTGGTTAAGGGCATGTACTTTGGTTGCGGGCACATCCCCAGTAGGGGGTGTGCAGGAGGCAGCTGATTGATGTTTCTCTCTCATCGATGTTTCTAACTCTCCCTCTCCCTTCCTCTGTAAAAAATAAATTTATATATATATATATATATATATATATATATATATATATATATATATATATAAATGCTACAGAAATAGAATAAAAATACACAGGAAAATCATAATTATCTTTTTCTTATAATAGAAAAAATTAAGGAAAATATATAGAATTAGGCAAAATGAAAACAAATGTGACGAGTTTGTTTTCAATAGTGCTCTGTTCTCCAGTGCTGATATGCACTACAAATAGCAATGAGGAAACTACATGACTTTGACTTGACATTTTTAACAATTTTCTCCATAAATGAAGCATAAGTTTAAATAAAAAAGATCCCAGCTTTAATAACCTTAACCTGCTTTAAGTCTCATTTTTTTTCTTTCAATGCTGTTCTATTTAACAGGACACATCACATAACATATTTGAAATATATCTAAACAAGGAGAACATCATTTTCCTGTAGTCTAATTCTTGATACACTTGCCAAAGCTTTATAGCTCATGAAACCATTCTCATTTCCTAAGCACAACTTCGACAATAAACTCTATGGTTAATATGAATGGACAGACCCAGCAGTGTGGCAGAAAGACAGGCTGTATCATCAATTAAAGATGTTCAGAAATGGGACACAACTAGGACACTGTGAATGTCAGGAAAATGAAGATGTTCATCAGTGAAAATAGGCTAAATTATAGCATTCTTAGGAAAAGAAAGGGTAAAAACAAATAAGCACAATCATGATCTGCATCAAATAAATTGAGTTTAGGATTTGAGGCAACTAATTTAAAATTGACATCAGGAATCCTATCTAATAAAGAGGGAATATGCAAATTGACCCTCACACCATCACAAAAAAATGGCAGTGTCCACAGCCAATAAGGAAGGAATATGCTAATTGACTACCATGCCCTCAAAGGTGGTGGTGCCCACAGCCAATAAGAAAGGAGTATGCTAATTGACTATTCCACCCTCAAAGATAGTGACTCCCATAGCCAATAAGGAGGGAATATGCTAATTGACTGCCACACCCACAATCACAAGATGGCAGGGTCCAGTCCCCTCAGCCCCCAGATGCCCAGAATGGGCCCGAGGCACAGGCAAGCCTTGGATGGTGGCTGCCCAGCCACCCAGGGCCATCTAAGGCTCAGGTAAGTAGGACTGGCTGAGGCTTGTGCTACCAGCAGTGGTAGCAACAGAGGTGTCATAGAGTATTGCATTACCCTGATTTCTGGGTCACCTCCAGCCCCTAAGGGTTCCTGGACTGTGAGAGGGGGGAAGCACACTGAGGGGCCCCCCTCCAGTGCATGAATTTTCATTCACTGGGCTTCTAGTAAATCTAATATCAGGTCACTGATATCAAGTCAATGGCAGAAAATCTATCAAGCAAAAAAAACAAACTGTTGAAAAAGTGTCACTAAAATATTATTTTTGTAATCTCAGACACAATAGTATGAAACTGACTTAGTTTTTCATGTTTTTGTGAAGGCTTGTCTATCCACAGAGTATTAAACTATTAGAAAAGCAAGTAGTCAGTTCCAAGAGTTATAGCAGTTATTTTCTAATTAAAATTCACAAGACCAAAATATTAATTTATTAAGCAACAATGTTTAATTTAAGCAACCAGAGCAACATTTTCTAGCAAAGCATTTTTTATAAGGAAGTTGTCATGATGATTTTACATAAATAATTTAATATGACAAAACAGTTTATTGTCTGCTATTGATATGCAAACAAATTTAGCCCATATTGAGAAGTAGCTACTTAATATGAATCTAAATGTAAAAGGATATTCCTCAGTAAAAACTCAAGTTCACTTACAGCTTTGCAAATATTTCACTTAGTAAACTACTGCTCTTTTAGACAGTGGAAAGATTATCTTTTGCTATCAAAGCAGCAAGTTAATAAATCAACAATAACAAAGTGATGTATCTGTCAAAGTTTATAGATAAGGATGTCAAGCTATTGGTTATCAGCTTACAACATTGACACTGTTCATATATCATAGCTCCCCAACACACTCTGTCAGCATTGTTTATTTCCAGTCTAATGGTAAATAATGACCATGTACTAAGAATGCCTTTGGGAAACTGCTTTGTCTTACATACTGCTTACCTGGTTACTTCAGAGCAAACTTTGGTTTAGTCTTCTGTTTAGATGGATTACATTTTTCAATTTAAAATAAGTGTTACATCAATTATGTGAAAAATATGTTTTACTACTTTTTTCATATTTGCTATATTACTTTTTGTATATCAATATCAAGTGCCACTCTTCCAAATTATTACTCCTAGTGCTTCAATCATCATTGGTAGCTTAATTATGAATACTCTTTTATTTTTTTAATTATTTAAATTATTATTTTACTCCTCACCTGAGAATATGTTTTTGTCTTTATTGATATTTTTAGAGAGAGGGGAAGGGAGATAGAGAGAATAACACATCAATGTGTAAGAGAAACACCAATCAGTTGCTTCCTTCCTATATGCATTCCAATCTCAGATAAATTGGGTATTGAAGCCACAACCTGGGTATGTGTCCTAAGCAGAAAATGAACCTGCAAAACTTAGATGCACAGGGTGATGTTTAAACCAGCTGGGTCACACCAACTTGGGAATTAATAGTCTTTAAATAATTGCCTCATACATTACATTACCTGAGAAGGATAATAAGATATGTAGTGGCCTGAAAAATAACTAAAAATTGTTCGGCTTTGTATTAGTAACTTGAAAAACCATCAGAAAGAAAGGAGATAAATATATAGCTAAATATTGATTTCCTTTTACTATCCTCAAAAACAAAACAAAACACACACACACAAAACAAAAACAAAAAAAACAAAAAACAAAAACTATTGGCATGGAGTATCCTAGAAGGAGGATAAAAGAAGGTAAAATTTGGGGGACTTGGGGTAAAAGTTTAATATACTTCTATTTAATTTAATATCACTTTATGGCTTAGTTCAACAGTCCCTTTTACTCAATTCATATTTATTTGAGGATTCACATATTTATTTTAGTTTTATATTGAGTATCAACTAAGATGCACCATATTGGATCAAGGGTATCAAAACAATTTTTTTGACACCTGTACTCCATAAGTTTAATACATAGTTGGGGAGAGTGCAGGCATATGTTGCGTATGTGACTATAGCATTTTCAGGGCTGGCTTACGTCCAGGTCCTAAAAAAAAAAAAAAAAAAAAAAAAAAAAAAAAAAAAAAGAGCTATAAAGTGCACATCCCAGAAGAGCTCTTCCCAGATATTTTCTTTCTACTCCATTTCAATGAAACTTCTACTTCTCAAATCCCAAGATCCTTACACAAATGGAGCTGGTTACTCCACAAGTTAGCATAACAAATTTCTAATGAAAACATCTAATATGCCACTTTTGGTCTGAAAAAAAGCATTTTTATAAGTATAATAATTTCAGACAATCATCTGTGTTATTGACTTCATCTTTGAGGGTTTGTTCTAACTTTAAGGTAGGGAGAGTAATCCTTTCATATGTTCTCATAGTACTTGAATTACACCACTAGTGTGACTTTTAACATAATTTTAAAAAAATACTAGAGGCCCAGTGCATGCAAATTCATGCACTGGACGGGGGGGGGGGGGGGGGGGTCCCTCAACCCGGCCTGCCCCTTCTCACAATCTGGGAGCCCTCAGGGACAGGAGGCGACACCTGGCAATCAGGGGAAGGCAACACCCCAATCACACTTCTGTTGTTGCCACTGCCAGCAGCAGAAGCTTTGAAATGCACTGGTTACCTGAGCCTTAGGCAGCCCTGGCTGGCTGGGCAGCTACCATCCAAGGCTTGCCTATGCTTTGGGCCTGCCCTGGGCAGCTGGGGTATTGAGGGAACTTGGGGACTCTGGAGGCAGACATGTGACAAGGTGGGCCTAAGGGCACTGGGCGTTGCCATCTTGTGGCTGTGGGCACTGCCATCTTTGAGGGCAGGAAGTCAATTAGCACATTCCATCATCCTTATTGGCTGTGGGTGCCACCATCTTTGAGGGTGGGACCGTCAATTAGCATATTCCCTCCTTATTGGCTGTGGGTGCCACCATTTTTGCAATGGTGTGAGGGTCAATTAGCATATTCCTTCTTTATTACATGACTAGAGGCCCAGTTCATGAAATTCATACACTTGGGGGTCCCTCAGCCTCGCCTGTATTCTTTCAGAGTTTCAGGCCCACTCAAGCCATCAGTTGACATCCTTAGTGTTGCCACGGAGACAGGAGAGGCACCCGCCACTGCCACAACACTCACCAACCATGAACAGAGCTTCTGGTGCACTGACCACCAGGGGGCAACTCCTGTAGTGAGCGTCTTCCCCTGGTGGTCAGTGCACATCATAGTGACTGATCATTCCTCGGATGGGTCAATTTGCAAATTAGCCTTTTGTTATATAGGATTTCTCAGAATTTCCCACTTTTAAATATCTGAATTGAACATCCAAAACACACTGAGCTACTTGAGAGTAGAGAGCAAGGTTCATTTAGTTTTGTATCCCTTATGTTGAAAACAATCTCAGGTATATTATAGATGTTTATTAAATCTTTGTCACTAATTGTGAAATCTGATTATTCAAATGCTATCATAGACTAGACTTTACAGTTTCTAACTGGTGCAATTGGTAATCCATCACTATTTGACTGTGCGTATTCCTATTAGAATAATTTTGCTTTGAACCTTTGACTTTGACCAGCACTTCAGCTGCACAGTACAGTGAAAGGGGAACTTTGTTTTAGTCAAATGACATATCAGTTACCAATTATGTTTGCTTACTCAGTAAAAAAAGAGAAAAATAGTATCTATCATTGCCTTTTTCACATGGATGGCCTGAGAAACAAATACAATGAGAGTGTCAGAATGCTTTGTAAGGTACAAAATGAAGTCAAATAATCATAATTTTTTCATTGTTCAACCAATTCTGAATAACTGTTTGATTCTGCTGCAGTTTTCTCCATCCTTGAGATTGAATATTTTGCCTATTCTTTTCATATGTAATACCCATGCTCTTAGTGTCTGAGCCTTAAGGCCCTAGAAAAATTGCCTAAAATGATATATTAAAATTTGTTTCCTTTCTTCCTCTGAATCTTTGGGTATGGTGTACCCCTATGTGGAAGCTCTTCTCCATCCATTAGCAATTGAATACAAACCAACATTCTACAAAGCTAAATGTCATTTATTTATTCTTGGAATCACAAAGTATTCCAGGCCACTGTAATCTCTTCCTCCTCAACACTTTTATCTATATTAATCATGTCAAATTTGTAATCACAATCTACTGAAATTTAAAATTTTGTGTTATAATATATATATATGTAAAAGTCAAGCAACCAGAACAACAGAATGACCAGAACAACCGGTTGCTATGACATGCACTGCAGCAGCCAACAAGCCCAATTGGGGCCCCGTACAGACCTCTCAACCTCCTGCAGCCCCTCCCCATGGCCATCCTGGTCCCTGATTGGACCCCCACCCCAATCAGCCATCCTCACCCTGATTGCAGTGGGACTGGCTGGCCAACTGCCTATGGTCCCACCCCCCTGACCATCCCCATCACTGATTGGGCCCCCACTCTGATCAGGGATGGGGCTGACCTGCCAATGGCCCATGGCCCCTGCTCCTAATTGGGCCTCCCACCCCAATCAGGGGTAGGGATGCTGGTCAACCACCCATGGCCCCTTCTCCCTGCTGGACAAGCTCTGATCAGCCTCCATCAGGGTGGGCCAGCTGAACCTTACCTGTACACAAATTTGTGCACTGGGCATCTAGTAATAATAATAATCTACCCTTTGCTGGATGATAGGTACTTTATGTGCATTATATCTTCTTATAACAAAGTAATATCTGATTATAGTGTGCTCAATTCTCCACATTAGAGATTATTATTATATTTTGCTATAAATAAGAAAATAGAGGCTCAACAAGATTATATAATTGGCAAAAGGTCACAAAACAAGTAGCAGAGCTGGAGATATGAGTTCAGGTCTATCATGCCCATTCAATTATGATATGTTGTTTTTCCAACTAGATTTCCAAACTTTCAAGATTTATTTCTTGCACTTAGAATAGCACTATTGGTTCTCAGTACTGTCACTGAACCTACTGTTTTACTTGCTTATCATATTATTATGTGAAGTAAAACTTTTCAGGCTTAATCATATTAGTTCAAATCTCTGTGTTCAAGTAACCTTGCTATAATTGGCCAGAAAAGAAATTAATCCAGTTTGACACTAATCCTAATTTTTAATGAGTTGATTCACATGTATCCCCCATCTATATTTTCTTTTTAGGTCTTTACAATTATTTTTAATACATGTTTATTTATTTCAGAGAGGAATGGAGAGGGAGAGAGAGAAAGAAAGAGAAACATCAATGATGAGAGAGAATCATTGATCAGCTGCCTTCTGCATACCCCCTACTAGGGATTTAGCCCACAACCAGGGCATGTGCCCTTGATGGGAATCAAATCCAGAAACTTTCAGTCTGAAGGTCAACACTCTATCTACTGAGCCAAAATGACTCGGACATCTTTAACATTCTTATGATATAAAGTTTTCAGTTAAAAATGTTGGAGTAGGTAATTTTAATGTTTTTTCTTTTAATTTGGATCTAAACTATTATGTAACCATGAAACATTCTAATCTCCACAGAAATTGTAAAAGTGGAGATGTTCAAATACATATACATGTCTAGGAGACATGAAAAAACTAGAGGTCTGGTGCATGAAATTCTTGCACAGGGGATGTGTCCCTCAGCCCAGCCTGCACCCTCTCTAATCTGGGACTCCTTGAGGGATTTCTGACTACCCATTTAGGCCCAGTCCTGGTACTCTTTTATTAGATAGGATGCTCAACATCACTAATCATCAGAGAAATGCAAATCAAAACAACAAGAAGGTATCATCTCACACCTGTCAGAATGGTCATCACCAACAAATGACAAGTACTGGTAAGGTTGTGGAAAAAAGGGAACCCTGGTAGCATCAGGCCTAAACAGGCAATTGGACATCCCACTCACAATCCAGGAGCTCCCAATTGCTTGTCTGTCTGCCTTCCTGATTGCCTCTAACCACTTTGCCTGTCAGCCTGATCACCGCCTAGCCACTCTGCTACCAGCCTGATTGATGCCTAACCACTGCCCTGCCAGCCCAATTGCCCCTAACTGCCCTCCCCTGCTGACCTGGTCCCCCCCAACTGCCCTCCACTACAGGTCAGGTATCCCCCAACTGCCCTTCCCTACTGACCCAGTAACCCCTAACTGCCCTTCCCTGCCAGCCTCATCCCCTCTAACATTTATCCCCTGCTGGTCTGGCCCCCCAAACTGCCCTCCTCTGAAGGCCTGGGTCCTCCCAAACTTCCCTCCTCTGCAGACCTGGTCCCCCCAACTGCCTTCCTCTACAGGCCTGGTTACCTCTAACTGCCCTCCCCTGCTGGCCATCTTGTAGCAGCCATCTTGTGTCCACATGGGGATAGCCATCTTTGACCTCATGGGGGAAGCCATATTGTGTTGGAGTGACAGTCAATTTGCATATTACTCTCTTATTAGCTAGTATGCTCAACATCAGTAATCATCAGAGAGATGCAAATCAAAACAACAATGAGGTACCATCTCACACCTGTCATAATGGTCTTCACCAACAAATGACAAGTGGTGGTAAGGATATGGAGAAAAAGGAACCCTAGAAAACTGATGTTGGGAATGAAAACTGGTATAGCCACTGTGGTAAAGAGTCTGGAGTTTCATCCAAAAATTAAATATGGAACTACTATTTAACCCAGTGATCCCACTTCTAGGACTATCCTAAGAAACTTGAAACACCAATCAGAAATAATGTATCCACCCCTATGTCCATAGCAGCACAATTTACAATAGCTAAGATCTGGAAACATTGGTATATTTACACCATGAAATCCTATGCAGCTATAAAAAAGAAGGATCTCTTACCCTTTGGGACAGTATAGAGCAGTGCTTCTCAACCTTTCTAATTCCAGGACACTTTAATACAATTCCTCATGTTGTGGTGGCCCCCAACCATAAAAATATTTTTGTTGCTACTTCATAACTGTAATTTTGCTACTGTTATGAATTGTAATGTAAATATCTGTGTTTTCCGATGGTCTTAGGTGACCCTGCTAGCAGTTCTCCACCTGTATTTTCTGCTGCTGTAGAGCCTAAGATCATCAGAAAACACAGATATTTACATTATGATTCATTAACCATAACAAAATTACAGTTATGAAGTAGCAATGGAAATAATTTTATGGTTGGAGGTCACCACAACATGAGGAACCGTATTAAAGGGCCTCCGCATTAGAAAGGTTGAGAACCACTGGTATAGAGGGACCTGAAGAGTAGTATACAAAGTGAAATAAGCCAGTCAGAGAAAGAGAAATATTACATGATCTCACTCATATGTGGAATCTAATGAATAAAATAAACTACTGAACAAAATAGATCCAGAGACATAGAAACATGGAACAAACTGATGAATTTCAGAGGGAAGGTAGGGGTGAGTTGGAAGAGATTAACCAAAGAATTTATATGCATATATGCCTAATCCATGGACACAGACAATAGTGTGGTGAAGGCCTGGGACAGGGGAAGGGGGGCATGCTGGGAAGGGTTAATGGGGTTAAAAAGGTTATATCTTCATTACTTTCAACAATAAAAATATTTTTTAAAAGAATACAGTGAAAATGTAGACTTTTTCACAGCATTTGACTCAAAGTTTATAGTAGGGATTTGTTATTCTCTCATATATTCTGGCAATATTTTAGCATTTCTGAGCTAACGTGTTATGCCTATGTCTTAAGGCATGTTGATATAAGTTAAAACCATGTCAATTTCTTTACCAATGCCTCTACCAGACTTCTTAATTTAATTTACAATACTGCTACCATATTTTAGTTTTAGTGTTATTTTTCATGAGTATTTTTGAAGTTTTGTTTTCTATACAAAGAACTTGCTCTTGTTACCAAGGTTTTACAAATACAAATATATACATAATCTGGAGAGTTCTGCATTCCCATATTGCCATTCAGTCTTACTCATAGTTATTGTCATTTAGCAGAGTGAATAACACCTAGATAGACCACAATTAAATGCATTATTACATTGTTAAAATAAATAAGTCCACTCTTTACTCTCCCATACACATCATACTACTGGGCTAGAAGTGAAGTGTCTTTCATGCTCCTCATTATTGCTTCCGGATCTTTTTTACCCTCTCCATAAAACACTCAGATTTGGATCCCATGTTTCAAAATGTATCATAAAATATTCCTCCTTTTAAGAGTCATTCACTTATTTGCAGGTCATTCTAACTCCTTGAAAATTTTAGTCACCTAGATTATTCTCTGACTCTATAACTAATCCTATTATAATCCATGGTTTAATATAATTCATGGTTCAAAGCCCTCCAAAGGCTTCTCATTTTCTTAAAGGTAAAAACTATTCTACATGTCCTGGTCCCTTGTCACCTCTTTCATCTTTTACCATACCACTCATTTACTCAGATTCACACTGGCCTTCGTGCTGGACTTTGAAGTCAATCAAAGCTCTTACTATTCCTTATATACTTCGGTCTTTCATTAAAATCACCTCAGGAGAAGCCTCCTTGACCACCTTATTCAAAATTTCAATTCATCCCCCATCATCAAATTTCATATCTCCCTTTCCACTTGTATTTTTCTCTTTAGGAATTATTTAATATATTATATATTTCAGTAATTTATTTTGTCTGTTGTCCACGTCCACCCACTAGAGCATAAGTTCCTTTTGACCAGTTTTTTTTTTTTTGTCTATTTTGGTCATAAATATATGTTGACTACCTAGAACAGTACCTGCCATATGTAGATATTCAATAAATGTTTTTAATAAAATAAAGAATAAGTGTGAGGGATGTACAACAAAAAGAATAATAGGAGTTCAGGAAAGAGGTAATTTTTTTTGGTGTTCCCTTCCCTTCAAAGATGGGTACATGGAGAATTTGACAAAATCTAAGCCTTAAAAGACAGGGGAGATGAGGTAAAATATAATTACAATAATAGGTACTTTCCCTTTATAATCTAAGATGTTGAATTTAACTATGTTTAAATATCACTTGAGTTGCTTAAACAAAATTCAATAATAGGATTTTTTCTGTATATTTTTATGTTTTTATAAAATTGCATCTATTTTTAGTGCTTTTCTCTTATCTGTTCTGGGGAAGTCAATCAGATATTGATAGGTGTTTATAGAATAATACTACCTCACTAGTTTATCCCTTTCAGTTACCCTTTGGCCAGACTATTGATGCAAGTTCATGAATGGTGCAATAAATATTGATATTTTTCTCATGCAATTTTTCTTTATTCATGCAGCAACCAGGTAACTACACCCATTCTTTCTTTGAAACAGCTGTCAACTTCATATAAATAATGTACATATGACTATTAGCTAAACTAATTACATCAAAAATTTATCCCAAATGTCAAAAATAAATTGATTAATTATGTACACCTTAACTAAGGCTACTGAACACTTGGAAATGTTCTGCTTTTATAAGATTAGATTGAAATTGCTTAGGAGGAAATACTATAATATATTAAAAATTATGTCTTCCAAATGGGGTTTCACCTAGTGATTTGATGTTAGAACCGGTCATTATAAATCAGAGAGTATACTCAAGTTACCTTACAGTTAAGATTAATTTATTACACTGCCTTGCTTACACAGCAGACCAAAGGCAAAGTTTGTCCTTAAGGTGTGCACTTGAAGTCCCAGTTGACTTCAATGGCAGTTGCACTTGCATCTATAGATTAAAAAAGGCTGTTCCAACTAGGGATCATACCTATGTACAATAAATAAATGAAAAATATAAAACACTTCCCTAAACACAGAGCAGTTTATTGAATCACCGAACCTAAGAAAATTATACGCAAAAGACATGAAAGAACATCTCATGTTGAAGTTCTTAAGTTACATACGAAAGTTTCCAGACATCCCAGAGCTATGTTTTCTGAACTTAGTTCTGAACACTTACCTACATATTTTATATTAGAGGCCCAGTGCACAAAATTTGTGTATGGGTAGGGTCCCTAGACCTGGCCAGTGATCTGCAGGGTAACCAGCTGGACAATGGGGAGGGTGCCCGCTGACACCCTACTTGGCAGGTCTGGGGCCTATGGGCTGGAAGCAGCTCCTTCATTGAGCGTCTGCCCCCAGATGGTCAGTGTGCATCATAGAGATTTGTTGTTCCACAGTTTGATCAATTTGTATATTAGGCTTTTGATATCAATTTGTATATTTTTATATGTGTCTGTCTGGAAATTGATACATTGTGTGTTGTGAGTGATGGTTAATCTGCATATTACTCTTTTATTAGATAGGATAGAGGCCTGGTGCATGGGTGGGGGTCAGTTGTTTTTTTCTGAAGGGTGTCTTGGATCGGGGTGAGGGTTCCCTTGGGGCATGGGGCAGCCTGGGTGAGAGGCCTGTGGTGATTTTCAGGCCAGCCAGGCCTCCTGGCGACCCAAGTGGAGGCCCTAGTATCTGGAATTTATTTACCTTCTACAATTGAAACTTTCTAGCCTAGAGCAGAGCCAAGCCTCTTCTTGCTCCGTGGAGGCAGCCATTTCTGTTTGGATTTGTTAAACTTCTATAATTGAAACTTTGTAGCCTTGAGTGGAGGCTTAGGCTGGCTAGGGCAGGTGGAAAGCTTGGCTTCTTCTGTTGCCTGGGAAACCCAAGCTTCCATTCTAGTCTCTGTGGCTGCAGCCATCTTGGTTAGAGTTAATTTGCATACCCACTCTGATTGGCTAGTGGTCATGAATGGTGGGCGTGGCTGGTGGGTATAGTGGAGTGATGGTTAATTTACATATTACTCTTTTATTAGGTAGGATTGTTGCTATTTCATATCCTTACTTACAATCTATCTTTTAGGTAATAATGACATGTAATTTAACCTACTTTTTCTCACTCTTATATATAGAAATTAAATAAGTTTAGTAGGATGAAGTATAGAGGTTTGGAGAAAAGGGAAACAAATGAGTGTTCCAGGTAGAGAAAACATCATTTGAGAAAATGGAATATTCACAAACACCAAAGTGATTGAACTGATAGTAAGGGTGAAATTGCTTGAAATGACATTTAAAAGATGGCCATGGTTAATTTATATAAAGTAGCGTTTCTAATTTCTCCACCTCAGCACTATTGATATCTTAGTCTGAATAATCTTTTGTATTTAGGGAGCTTCCTGTACATTGTAACATTGTAGCAGCATTCCTGGCTTCTACTCACTACATACTAGCAACACCACCCTGTGAGACAACTGAAAATGTCTTAAAATATTGCAAAATGTATCATGAGAACAAAATCACCTCCAATTCAAAACCACAGATATAAGCCCTTGAAAGTAAAATTAGATTTTTTTTAGTTTTATTCTAAGATAAAGGAGGGTAGTGTTGTGCTGCAGTGTGGAGGAGGAACTAACTCTCAAGAGCAGTTAAAATGGAGGTAAAGTCCTGGTTGGTGTGGGACAGTTCTGCAATGTTTTCATCATTTGCCATAATTATTTATATCTCTGTGCCTTTGTTCATATGGATTATCAAAACTTAAAGTAACACTTCTCTGACAATTCAAATTCATTTACTGTCTGAGTTGAAACAATCTTATTTTTGACTGATTATTCTCTATGAAATAATTTCAGACATTTTCTCTCATAAGTAACTGATTCTTATGCCTGTGGTTTAAACTTTCTTAATTTAGCATTTTGGGTTTATTTTCTGGTTTATTCATGATCAAAACTAGTATCTTGATCAAATAAATTCTTTTTTTAAATATATTTTATTGATTATTTTACAGAGAGGAAGAGAGAGGGATAGAGAGCTAGAAAGATCAATGAAAGAGATACATTGATCAGCAGCCTCTTGCACACCCCCTAATGGGGATGTGCCTGCAACCAAGGTACATGCCCTTGACCGGAATCAAACCTGGGACCTTTCAGTCCACAGGCTGTTCCTCTATCCACTGAGCCAAACCGGTTTTGGCTCAAGTAAATTCTTAATGCCTAGAAAAAAAGAGACAGTCTGTTCTGCATCATATATATTCAAGATCACAGAATAAAATATTGAGACAAGTAAGGAAATGTGATACATCCTCCAAAACCACATAAAAATTACAACTAAACTCAGTACAACCATCATTCAGAACTGCCTGAAATCTAACTGAATAGCAATCTTACAACTAATAATATAAAGAGGACAAATTGAGACTGGTAAGAAGGGCAGAACAGACTGGTCCCACACCCAAAGTGATGGTTAAAATCTAGATATATCTTGGCTGAAGAGGCCACCCCTGAGGATAAAAGAGTTGCAGACCCATATCAGACCACCAACCCATGGATCCAGTGCCAGGAAGATAAGTCCCCATAATTTATAGCTGTAAAAACCAGCAAGGATAGTGGCTGAGTGAAGGAGGGCTGTTGAAGTCCCAGTCATTTCCTTTTAAAGGGCCCACACACAAATTTACTCAAACTCACTCCCTCTGAACTCTAACATTGGGGCAGGAATTTGAAAGGAATTAGGTACATATGCGGAGAAACAGAGCTATCTAGCATCAAAGCAAGAGCTAAAAAGCCAGCTTTCTGCCAGACAGAAGTACTGGCAGAGGTCATTGTTCATTTTCTGAACCCTTCCCCTACAGAGCTGGAAGGCAGGCACCATATCTGAGTCTCTATCAACTTGGCTATCACTGTTTGATCTTCCCAGATTATTCCCTCAGACCTGTCCCACCCAACTGGCTAGCTCACCCAAGGTGTTTCCAGTAGCTTTTTCATAGGAATAGCCTGACTTGACTCATGCTTCAGCCTTTCCTAAAGTCCCTCAAACAAGAAACATCTAGCTTTTGCATGCCCCATACCTCTTGTTAAGAGGCCCCAGGCCCAGAACTAGATGTAGCCTTCATTGGTTCACCCTTTGGCCACTCCTGGGCACTTCTAAGCACAAGTAGCAGCCATCTGCAGATCACTTTATAGGTCATGCCACGTAGCCCCAGAACCAGGGTATACCCAATGGAAAGCTTCAGACCACATCTAAGTACTACCCAACCACATCCTCTACAAGTGACACACTAATAGGGTGGGATCAGCAGGTATCAGAGCCCTGTTGAAGTAAGTCCTACTCCATGAAGTGGGCCCCTGCACAGCTGATACTCCAGTGTGGTAGAAGCAAGTTGTTGCAGTTAACCAACCTTGTGGTAAATCCCTTCCCTTGATGTACCAATAGCAATCAAGGCCACATAAGGGTTTCACAATGAGTTTCAAACTCAGGTGAATAGGGGAGGCTATGCCACTGAATACTACAGAACACCTGCTGCATTAGGCCACTCTACCAAGACAGAGCCATAAAGCACTTCTTCCTAATACAAAGAAGCAAACACAAAGAGGCTTCCATAATGAGGAGACAAAGAAATGTGCCCAAAATGAAAGAAAACAAAACTCCATAAAGATAACTAAGCAAAATGAAGACAAACTACTAGATGCGGAGTTCAAAACACTGTTTATTATGATATTCAATGAACTTAGGGATAGAGTAGATGGACTTAGAGAGAATTTCATTAGCATATAAAGGACATGCATACCATAAAAAAAGAACCAGACAGAAATGAAGAATATACGAGCTGAAATGAAGAATGATGTACAGTGAATCAACAGTTGAAAAGATCAAGCTGAGAATCAAAAAAGCTACTTGGAATATAAGCAAGCAAAAAACACCCAATCAGAACAATGAAAAGAAAAATGAATTTAAAAAAAATTAAGATAACGTCGTAAGGAAGCTCTGAGACAATTTTAAATGTACCAACATTTGCATCAAAGGATTGCTAGAAGGAGAAAAGAGAAAGGAAGAAAATGAAATCCTATTAGAAAAATTAATGGCAGAAAAACGTCCCTAACCTGGTAAAGGAAATAAGCATACAAGCCCAGGAAGTGTAAAGAGTCCCAAACAAGGTGAACACACCAAGACATATCATAATTAAAATGCAAAATATTAAATACAATATTCAGATCTTATAACATAGAAACCCACACCTAAAACTTATATGTTCATGTTGACCAATATCATCACAACCCTATCTAAGAAAAGAGTAATATGCAAATTGACCATCACTCCAACACACAAGATGGCTGCCCCCATGTGGACACAAGATGGCCACCACAAGATGGCTAGCAGGGGAGGGCTGTTGTGAGGGATGAGGTCTGCAAGAGAGAACAGTTGTAGGAAATAAGGCCAGCAGGGGAGGGCAGTTGTGAGGGGCCAGGCCTATAGGGAAGGGCAGTTGGGGGCAATCAAGCCTGCAGAGAAGGGAAGTTAGGGGTGACCAGGCCTGCAGAGAAGGGCACTTAGGGGCAATCAGGAATGTGGCATGCGAGCAGTTGGGAGTCAGCAGTCCTGGATTGTGAAAGGGGGTCCCAGATTGGAGAAGGTGCAGGCTGGGCTGAGGGGCACAACCCCTCCCATGCATGAATTTCATGCACCGGTACTCTAGTAAATAAATAAGTAAGTAAGTAAGTAAGTAAACAAATAAATAAATAAAGACAAAGAGGGAATCTTAAAAGCATCAAGAGAAAAGGAGTTAGATGCCTACAAGGGAGTGCCTATAAGACTGGCAGCTGATTTCTCAACAACTTTACAGGCCAAAATGGAATGACAAGAAATATTCAAAGTGATGAAAAGCAAGGACCTGCAACCAAGATTGCTTTAATAAAAGGATAGATGAAGAGCTTCCCAGGCAAGAAGAAGATAAAAGAGTTCATCATCACCAAACCTGTATTACAGGAAATGTTAAAGGATCTTTAAGAAGAAGAGGAATAAAAAGATTTTTAAAAATATGAACAATAAAATGGCAATAAATACAAATCTATCAACAATTGAACCTAAAAGAATCAAACAAATGCACAAGCGAAACATAAACAGACACATGGATACAGAGAACATTTTGATGGTTGCCAGATAAGAGGGGTATCAGGAGTTGGGTAAAAAAGGTGAAAAGATTAAGAGTATAAGTTGTTACAAAATAGTCATGAGTATGTAAAATATAGCATAGGGAATATAGTCAATAATATTATAACTACATATGGTGTCATATGGGTATAAGATTTCTTGGTATGAACATTTAGTAAGTTATGTAATGTGGGGTGTCCACCTGAAACTATTATGATATGTTATGTCAACTGTAATTGGAAAAAAGGAAAAAATATATTAGCCATATTTTTATATAATCTCAACAATGAAATTACATAGTGGATGCCCCCCCCCAAACGTAGACACACTTTAACAGAAGATAGCTCAATTTTGAAAATAAAATGTATTTTAATAAACACTGTTTTTATAATTATTCAAAGTTTGTATATACATTTTTGGGACACCCTAAAAATACCATAAAAATATTCAGAATTAAAATTAACCTATTTTCTTATATTAACTGAACTAAATCATTATGACATTGAATGGTAAATTCCATGTTCTTACCTATTAATTGTGACTAAAATTACTAACTCTGAGCAAAGTCATTTAATTAAAGATTTTATATCCCTTCCACAGCCTTGTAGAAAACATATAAATAAGAAGCTTTAATGAGTATATACCAGAGATACTACTTTATATAACTGGCTTAACTGATCCTCTGAAGGAAAAGAGTGTACTGGTATTATTATTTTTTATTCTTACAAAGGCTTAAATTAGAGAAGATATAAGTGTTTGGAAAATTCATTATATCCATATTATTTAAAACTTCATGTATAAAGTCTAAGTTCCATCTGATATGCATGCTTATGTTGTATTCATCTCATTTAAGTTGGATAGTTTCAGTATTTTACATTCAAAATTCCAATTGATGATGTTTCTACAACTCCTTATAAATTCTAGACTAATTCTCCTGGAAAGAACCTCAAAATGATCATCTGATTTATCATTTGTTTCAATTATATATATATATATATATATATATATATATATATATATATCAAGAAACTTTTTAGAGGTCCAAATATCAAAGAATTTTACTTTTTTAATAATTGACAATAAAAAGGCAGGAGATTTATATTTTCAATATTTTAAATAATTTACAGTAAAAAACTGATTGTTGATTTCCTCTGTGTAATGGTAACATGTTATTCCACAGTCTACTAATCACATAAACATTGTTCTGGAATATCCAATTATACATTTATACAATTTTTATAAAGACTTCAATGTTAAAATGAAATAGAAAAAGAAATATTTGCTCTGTGTTCAAAGCAAGTCAAGGCACAGGGTACTTTCATTATTCTTATCCCACTTTATGAAAATATTATCAGACACCATAACTTTAAACATCCTAACAGCTTGCACTCAAACTTGAGAGAGTGATTATGGGTTTTCTTTGACATTTTAAGTGACAGAAACAAATCTGTCCATTTTCAGCTTGCTAGTTTAACAGGTATTTTTTGCTCACTAGTTTAACAGAGATTTGCTTACCATGCTTACTAGTTTAACAGAGAGGTTTTTTTTACTAAAGACATTGTTAACTTTCACTTCGTCAGGTGATTTGAAAATCTCTGCAACACTTCCAACCTGCATTAAATGAGATCTAATGGATTAAGATACAAGTAGTCTTTCTTGTATGTCATGTTGGAAACCTTTCACAATCACTGGAAAGCCCCTGATCTAAAAGTAGCCAAGGGGTGCCAATGATGAAAGACTTTGTTTCCATGGTGTCATCTCATAAATCATCAATTATTGTCTGTTATTATGAATGTGACAGCCACATACTGTCATAAAGGGATTTGCATTTTCATCTAGTTTTAAGAATTTTTTTTCCAGACATCAGTTGCTTTGTAAAAGAAATGTCATGACAACGTTGGAACATTTTAAACTTGTTAGGGAGTTTTCAAGGAATCATTTGGACTTTGTCAGTTCGGCATTTTGGGATCCCAACCTGCTTTGCATTATTAAATAGCTTATTTTTATAGTTCACGAACATAAGTATATAGCACAATAAGCTCAACCCAACAGAAGCAATGGAACTCTTTCGGTTGGTATGACAACCTAAGCTGAACAATTTCCTGTCACTGTTTTAAAAGAGGCACTCTCATGTGGCCCTAAATACTAATTACAAACACAAGCCGTAAGCTAACATGTTCAGTTTGCAGATTAAAGCACTTCATGCCTAATTTATCATTTAACATGTCCTCCCACACGTGTAGTGTGGTAGAGAATGAATAATAACTTCACTTGTTTACAAAATTTCCCAACGTAATTTCACTAATTATTTTTGTAGTTGCTGGAATTTAGCTGCACTTGCTACAAATTCAGTAAACTCAAAGGATTTGCAAAGTGCAAGGAAAAATTCCTAAATGTAATTTCTGAATTAAGTTTGAAAGGTTTGCTTAAACTTCTTTCCTATAAATACCTATTTTAAAGATGATTATATGTTACCTAGGAAAATTGCAATTTTTTTAAAAAAATTTCTTTATTGATTAAGGTAAAAGTTGCAACATTTTAAAAAACATATGTGGAGTACTGCATTTTCTCACGATCTATTCATTTCAATTAAATAAGTAATATATTTGATTAAACAAGTAATGTATTTGATTAAAACCTACAATAAATGATTTAGTGAAGGTACTAGTTGATATTCCAAATGGGAAATCTATTTTTCCCAAAAAAAGCAGAAGATTCAGGGGGAAGTAGTAAATCCATTAGGCAATTCAGCCATAGTACTATAGTATACTCTAACATTAAGGTTTCCCTTCCACTTCTCCACACACACACACACATTTTATACAAGCCTTAAAGCTTATACTTCTTCACCTTTTGAGGGGGAGGAGAACATGAAGGTTGGGGAGAATTTCTAACTATCCCAGAATGTGATCAAGAGCTACAAATTGTTAAACTATCTTCAAAGAATGTGTACCTCTAACAAAGACCTGTGAAAATGTAAGGATACCATTATCACATACAGAGGGGTGTGTGTGTGTGTGTGTGTGTGTGTGTGTGTGTGTGTGTTAATTAAATCACTTATATTTCCCAGGTTAATGAATTACCTAGTACATGATGGAAAAAGCTTTGCTAGTGGGTATCATTATGACTGAAATATTAAGAAAGGAAAGACCCCTAAACTGACTTTGCCTATTTTCTCATCAACTAACCCACAAGATTAGAATTTGACATAAATATTTTTACAATTTTCAAAGCTGAATGGTTTCTTACTAGACTTAAATAACCACGTAGCATTTTTAGGGAGGTTGTCAATTTATCAAAATCAAATATAATAAACATGCTCCAGTTGATTCTCTAAAATACAAGCTGGAACATAGAAAGTTTACCTCTGGGAATGTCTACAGAATGCATTTTTTAGGGGATTAAGCAAAATGGATGATATGAGGTCTCTGTTCCTGTTACTGTCTGGACACTACTATTCCTACCAAAATAAATTGCTTAACAGGGCCTGCCCTACCACGCTCATCCCAGCTCTACCCATAACTCCTGTTAATCAACACAAATTATAAATCCAAAGAAAATAAAAATCCTGTAGTTCTGGTCTCCCGTGGTTGCACAAGAAGGAATGACAAAGTGCTCCCAACTGCTTCTCAATCTAGCAGCTGTAGCCTTAACACTCTAAAGACCCCATAGGCCTTCTGACAGCCTGTGCTCACAGGTGTTCCTCTTTTTCAAGCACCAACTCCGTGACTCTGCAGCAGGAATTTTACCTCACCGCAGTGTCAGGGTGAAAGCTCCAGTGCCCTTATTTCAAAAGGAAATCTGGTCAGCTTGAAACAATAAAAACTAATCTGAATGCAGCCAGTCACTGGCAGAGAGCACATGCTCCTAATTTCAAAAAACAATTTATAAAATGCCATAAGCTGCTATACAGCACTTGGAGAGAAATAAAACTTAATATAAGTAGTAATAATATAAGTCAATTGCTCAATAAATATTTATTGAATACTAAACATCAGTAATACATACTAGATACAAGAGACAACAGTGGTCAGCAAAACAAAGGCATGGTGCCCCACCTACGTCATGCTTATTAACTTACCACAGCAATTTAGCATTTCCAAAAAATTCTTACATACTTTTGCTCGTTTTTTTGTTCTTCACAACAGCTTGTGAGAGACATTCATAATTCCATTTTATGGATAAAAACCAGAGACTTATAGATGTGTAGTAATTTGCTTATAATCTTATAGCTATTTGTTGCTTCACTGATGGATTAAGCACAAGATTTCTGACTACAAATTCAGAACTCTTGCCACCATAGCAGCATTTCCAAAAGTGGGTTTCATGGACTACCAGTTCTCTGAACAAAATGTTTTCTTTAATCAAAAAAGACAGATAAATCTCTTTTCTTATAGATTCATAGAGCCAACTTAAACTTTATAGGCTATAAGACAAATTTCTTTAAATTTGATGAGCAATTTTTATTACTCTTATGTTTGCCAAAACTATTCTACCCCAAATCATCTCTGTGGGTGTAAAAATGAATACAGGGTGGTTCAGGAAATTATGACAAACTAGTACATTGGATGCAGGGTGAAGGGTTTTAAAGGCTACAGAAATGATATATGTTGGAGAGTTGCATAGTACATTTCTAAATCTATGAATGACCATGAATATGTGTGTCTGTAGAAGAACAAGAGGCTTTTTAATCTCTTTTCACTAGATGTTATTATAGAAATGGGAGAGACTAAGGCCTATGTACATTATCAAGATGATGAAAAATTTAGGATGTCAACAAACAAATGGAACTGGGAAAATTCCATTGACCCCCTTTCTCAGCCACCTCTAATACTTACTCAGCATTGAGAAGATCAACTCTTCCTCTAACAAAAACTTCACCTAATGGCTGATTCTAGGACTAGGGTAGAAATTACAGAAGATGAACCTGGAGCACCTTTTAGTGCTTTAAAAAATCCCCAATCATGGAGTCATGTAAAGGTATAAAGGGGCCAACTGAAAGAATTCCTAATAGGTAAAGCTGGGAAAATTTAGGCAGTGAAATAAATATTGTAGTACTGGGTTATAATTCAAAGTATAAAACAAATACTTATGAATCCATACTGAAATAAATGATTAAATAAATAGATAAACAAATGGATAAGAGATAAATCTACTGTGTAGAAAAATTCCAAATAATTTCTGAAGATACTAAGATATTCTGCCCTTACGAATATGAAGCATAACTCTCTACCACTTAATTGTGGGGTGTACATAGTGACTTCCTTCCAAAAAGCATATTATAGATAGAAGCGGGGAGTAAATTCATAGTGGAGAAAACAGACAAACACTATAAGACACATGTGATCAATGTCAGCATCAAGAATGATAAGTCAGGATAAAGGTGTATTTTTAATAAGATTTGATGAAAATGGTACTTTACCTCTGTGGTTTTCCTCCAAAAATCCCAACGTAATAATAATAAAAACACTGGACAAATCCCAGCTGAAGAAAATTCTACAAATAGCTGACCTGTGCTCCTCAAAACTATCAAGATTATTAAAAACAAGGAAAATATTAAAAACTGTCATAGTGAAAAGGAGTCTAAGGAAACATGATTTCTATATGTAAGGTAGTATCCTACATCCTGGAACAATAAAAAGAGTATTAGGTTAAAACTGAGGAAGTCTGAGCGAAATATAAACTTTAGTTAAAAGAAGTATATCAATATTGTGCCATTAATTGTGACAAATTAATTCATTAATTGCATGTCAACAAAAGGGAAAGTGGCTACAGTGTACATGGGAAGTTTCTGTACTATTTTTGCATTTTTTTTTCTGTAAAGCTGAAGCTCTTTCTAAAATAAATTCACCAGTCAAAACCACTGCCTCTAATAATCTTTGTTCCAAGCCCACTTTTATAAAAACTGCTTTATCTCTACATGAATTGGAAATCAACTTAGTTACAAAAATCACAAGCAATGATTTTTGAAAAGGAAGGGTTAGACAAAATAAGGAAAGCACAATTTTAAAGCAACAAGAGGAAAATGTGTATATACAATTTTTAAATGGGCTGCCTCAAACAGATGTCCCAAATCTCTTCATGTAATGTTCTTAATACAGTGGGAGCTTTATTGCCAAGTGTAAATGATTATCCTATATAATAAAAGGATAATATGCAAATTGACCCTAAAGGGGGAATGACCAGTGTGCACTGGCCACCAGGGGCCAGACGCTCAACACAAGAGCTGACCCCTGGTGGTCAGTGCACACCCATACTGGGAGTGCCACTAAGCCATAAGCCTGGCTGATGACTACAAGCCCAGTGGTGGTGGTGGAAGCCTCTCCTGCCTCCACAGCAGTGCTAAGGATGAAGTCAGACCTGACCACAGGAAGCAGGCCTAAGCCATCAGGTGGACATCCCCCAAAGGCTTCCGGATTTCCAGAGGGATGTCTGGCTGTCAGCTTAGGTCCAATTTCCCTGGGAGTGAGCCTAAGGGGTAGGTGGACATCCCCCAAGGGATCCCAGCCTGCAAGAGAGCACAGGCTGGGCTGAAGAACCCCCCTCCCCTGCCCTGAGTACATGAATTATCATGCACCAGGCCTATAGTTAAAAAATAAAGCCACAGGGAGTTGGTCAAGATGGTGGTGTAGATAAATGTTACACTCAAATCCTCCCACAAACATAAAAATCACAACTATATTAAAGAACAACCATCACTCACAATTGCCTGAAATCAAGCTGAAAAGAAGCCTTAAAACTAAGGATATAAAGAAAAAGCTACATTGACACTGGTGAAAGGGCAGAAACATAGAAGAAGCTGGTCCTATACCCATTGAAAGAGATATTTTGGCTGTGGAGGTCCCCCATAAGGAGTGAGGGGTCTTAATCCCATGACAGATCACCCAGACCAGAGATTCAGTGTCAAAAACAGAAGTGCTCATAACTCCTGGCCATAAAATTCAGCAGGGGTTAAGGCTAAATGAGATAAAGCAATACTGGAGTGCCAAGCAGTTCTTCTTAAAGGATTTGCACATGTAGTTACTCTGACTCACTCACTCTAAGCTCCACTGCCGGACCAGCAGCTTAAAAGACACTAGGACATATGGGGGGAAACTGAATTTTCTGGCTTCATGTAGAATGCTGGAAGTGCATCTTTCTCCCAGACAGAAGTGCTGGCAAAGTCCATTGTTTCTTTTCTGAGCCCCACGCCACACACACGCACATAGGCAGCAGGCAGACACCATCCATGTCTCCATAAACCTGGCTAATGGAGCTCATCACCACCAAACCAGAATTGCCTGAAATTGTAAAGCATCTTTAAGAAGAAGGCTGAGAAGGAGGAGGAGGAGAAAGAGGAAGAGGAGAAGGAGAAAAATGCAATATATATATATATATATATATATATATATATATATATATATCAACAATTACTTTAAATATAAATGGACAAAATGCTCCAATAAAAAGACATATGGAGGCTGAATGGATAATAAAACAAGGCACCTACATAATATACTGTCTACAAGAAAAGCACTTCAGATTGAAAGACGCACGCTAACTGAAAGTAAAAGGACAGAAAAAGGTATTTTCTGAAAATTGAAACAATCAAACAAAGAAAAATCTAAGTTACCAACACTTATACTGAACCTAATAGACTAAAACAAAGGCTATATACAAGACAAGAAAAGAACAAGAAATTATACTCTGGGTATTTATCCCAGAAACATAAAACATTAAATCTAAAAGACATATGCATCCATATGTTCATTGCAGTGCTATTTACAATAGAAACATACATGGAAGCAACCTAAGTGTCCATTGGTAGATTAATAGATAAAGAAGAAGTGAGGCATATACACAGTGGAATATAACTCAGCCATAAAAAAGAATGAAATCTTACCATCTGCAAAATAATGGGTAGAACTATAGGGTACTGTGCTGAGTGAAATAAGTGAGACAATGCAATACAAATGCTATATGATTTCACTTATATGTGGAATTTAAAGAACAATAAAAATGAACAAATAGAAACAGATTCAAAGATACAGAGAACAGACAGATAGCTGCCAGATGGGAGGGGAATTGAGGGACTGGTGAAAAAGGTGAAAGGTTGAGAAGAACAAATTAGTAGTTAAAGGATAGTCATGGGTATGCAAAATACAACATAGGAAATATAGTAAATAATTCTATCTAATAAAAGAGTAATATGCAAGGGAGAAACCATGATGGCAGCATAGGAAAATGCCTAACTGCAGCCTCGCACATCAATTTCAAAAAATACAAGTAAAATACAAAATGGGCATTGTCCAGAACTACAGGAAAGTTCACTGACTGGAAATTCTACAACTAGAAGGAAAGAGAAAACCAGAAGGAAAATCAGAGGAGCTGTAAAAGCCTAAGGTACGGAGACATGGTGCATGCGCACGGGAGAGGACGGAGCCGGAGAGGAGGGGCGGCTGAGTGCCTGGCTGGCGTTCCCTAGCGGGAAGGAGATAAAAGCTATGGACTGTACTGAACCCCAACTCCGACTGCACTGAACCCCAGTTCTGGGCGAGACCCTGGGACCCAGGCTCATACAGAGGGAATATAGGCTGTAAGGCAGAAACTCAGGGTAGCAGCAAAAGGCAGAGTCCCAGAGGCATGCACATTGTGCACACAGGATAGACTGTTGACCGTGCAGCTGGATTGCCCTAGCGGGAAGAAAACAAAAGCTCTGGAATGTGCTTAGTCCCAGTTCCGACTGCACAAAACCCCAGTTTTAGGCCAGGCCCTGGGGAACCAGACTCATAAGGAGAGAATCTGGGCTGTAAGGTGGAAACTCAGGGGAACAGTGAAAGACAGAGTCCTGGAGGTGAGCACGTGAATACGCGCAGAGAACGGACTGTTGACTGTGCCACTGGATTTTAAATATTTTTAAAGCTCTGGACTGCACTGAACCCCACTTCCAACCCTACATCCAACTGCACTGAACCCCAGTTCTGGGCTCATTGGGGGAGAGACTAGACTGTCTGGTAGAGGGCGAAACTCGAGGGCACCTTTCTCTCAGAGGTGCTTGCAGCGAGTACCAAAGCAGCGAGTACCAAAGGACACTGAGGTACACTGAGACAAAGGAACCTCATAGGGCCGGGCTGACAGCAAGCCAAGGCTGCAGGCTCCACCCTGAAACTCCACCCCACCCCATCAAAGCTGAGCACAGAGGCTTTTGCAATTTTCCAAGTCTAGTCAAATAAAGCTGTGTGCCAGCATAGACACAACTGATCCTCACAGCTGCTGTACATTTATAGAATGTCTATCAGTAGAGTACTTTGTAATGATAAATCATTACAATATGTTTAAATTCTCCTTATTGCAACAAATCAAAGCATGGCTGCTGTTATGACCAGGCTTCAGTATTTTATATGTTTTAGCAGCTTTTAAAAATATATATATTTTATTGATATTTTACAGAGAGGAAGGGAGAGAGAGATAGAGAGCTAGAAACGTCAATGAGAGAGAAACATTAACCAGCTGCCTCCTGCACACCCCCTACCGGGGATGAGCCTGCAACCAATGTACATGCCCTTGGCAGAATCGAACCCAGGACCTTTTAGTCCGCAAACTGATACTCTACCACTGAGCCAAACTGGTTTCAACTGTTTTAGCAGCTTTTACATTACACATTTAAAGACATCTGAATCATTGTATATATCAGATGATCCAGCACTTTCTATCATAAATTATGAATAAGATGTCACTGATATAAATCTATTGATTCAAGTACATATTTCTACATCTCTTTTTTCTAATGGATTTATTTTTAAAACATTTTTAAGTTTCATAGCTAGACCATTTTTATACTTGCCCCCTTTTGAGCATTAGAATCTATAATAATAAAAGTATAATATGCTAATTATACTGGGCGACCTTCTGGACAAAGCTTGGACTGTGAGGGAAGCCCAGGTCCTGTGTGCCTGCAGGCAGCCAGAGAGAAGTCTGTGTATCCAGTGCCAGAAGGAAGCTGGTGCTGGCAGCCAGGGGAAGGAAGGCCTGCTTTTACACAAATTTTGTGCATTGGGCTTCTAGTTAGAAAATAAAATTTCTAAAGGACAATCTAAAGTAAGTAGATCTTTGGAGTCCTAATATGCTGGGAGGAGGAGAACCCTTTGAGAAGTTGATTATTTGTTTTGAAAATTTGGTGTTATCAAAAACAGAAGCAGGACATGTCTTTAAAACACTTCACATATATCTTCAGGACTTTAGAGCATTTTGCCATGGAACACAATTCCTTTATGAACTACAAATAAAAGAACAGCCATTTGGCTTAATAATTCCATTTTTAAAACATTTTATTGCATTCATCAAGATGTATTACAAACCCTTCCAATTTAGTGACAATGTACTGCCTTTTCAAAAGCATTCATATTGGATCTTCAAATCAACTCCATTTTAGCAACTAATTAGTTACACTAATAAACTTTTAAGACTAGGGCTATGCAATTTTAGAAAATGCCACCACTCCCTTTGTAAATTAATGATATGTTCCCCATTGCACAATAATAGGTGGTTATCAGCCTTTCTTCTTCATCCTGTCTCAGCCACTTAACTAAATCTACACTGAGTCCTCCATGAAAATTCATTTTCACCCTACTCACTTGTGTCTAGATGTACAAATATTTTAGCAGTCCCTTAATTTTTACATCACTAGGCAACTGTTCCAAGTTTAAAAGAAAGAACAAATTTCACCTGAACATTCAGACAGGTACTCTACTACAAAAGTCAGTTTTCTTTCATTTCTATTAATGAAGCACACAACCAGAAATCTAATGTATTGCACTTTCACATGATTAAATGTAGCATGCAGAACCTTACATTACTATGCTACACATGGCTAATAAATTTTAGTATTCACGGGATTATGGTAATTAAGTCTTCCTTTTCTTTGGGTGATGTGACACTTGCTTGACTGTAATGTCACTCCACTTAAAGTCTGTGTAAACAACATTATCTTAGTCACTCTGCATTACATTTCCAACTGTGAGCAAAATTACTACACCAGAGTGGACAATAATGTAAGTAATCCTAAAGAAACATAATGTAAATTATTTGCTTAAGTTTCAAATTGGATTTTCAATAAACAAAAAAGAATACTTTATGTGCACATATAATATTAATGCATGTTGGGCATCCATGGCAAAGCACATGGGTATTCTTGGAGGCAGTAATAATGATAAAATGTCCTATATTTTGATGTTTTGTGGATAAATGTTGTTTGTTAAGGATTTGTTCAGGCAAACAAAAGTATAGATACTCAGTAAGGAGTAGTATATAGAAAAACTCCAAATAGTTTTATAAATAAATATTAATTAATATCTCAAATGAAAATGATGAATTTTAGAAAAGCAAATGATGAAGGCAATACAACAATCCTTATCTTCCTCCTTTCTTTTTTTTGTACTCAGTAACCATAGTATTTATTTTTTAAATAGAATACTAATTTCTTAATAGTATTGTCAGCCACTTAATATATTATGTCCAACAAGTGGTAATTTGAAATTTCTGACCTATAAAAACTAGCTTAAAGGCTTTGAAATATCTTGTATTTTAAGTGATTTATAGTGCTTATCCAAAATGTTAGAAAACCTGATGAAAGGGAAACCAAGATAGCAGCATAGCTGTGCACCTAAACTGCTGTCTTGCAAAACAATTTTAAAACTACAACTAAAAGACAGAACGGACATCATCCAGAACCACAGGACAGCTGGCTGAGTGAAAATTCTACAACGAGAAGGAAAGAGAAAAACTCATGGAGAATCAGAGGAAATGCAAAGGGCTGCGGTACAGAGACACGAGTGCAGAGAGGAAGGGCGGATGGGTGCCTGGCTGGCTTTCTCTGGCAGGAGGGAGAAAGATGCTCCCAACTTCACTGAACCCCAGTTCTGGGAGAGACCCTGTGGACCCAGGTTCATAAAGGGGAAGTCTGGACTGTCAGGTACAGCAAAAGGCATACGGAAACTCAGGGGAGCCAGGGAGGGCAGGAGTCTGGAGGCGCATGTATAAGTGCGCACAGAGAGTACTGACTGCTAAGGTTGCCGCTGGCTTTCCCTAGTGGGAGGGAGTCTGAAGCTCCTGATTGCATTGAACCCCAATTCCAACTGCACTAAACCACAGTTCTGGGTGAGCCCCTGGGTACCCAGGCTCTTATGGAGGGAATCTGAACTGTCAGGCAGAAACTCAGGGGGAGCCACAAAAGGCAGAGGTCTGGAGGCACACACAAGTGTGTGCAGAGAGGACACACTGCTGAGTGTGCTGCTGGCTTTCTCTAGCTGGAGGGAACTGGAAGCTCCTGACTGCACTGAACTACAATTCTGGAAGAGAATCTGTGAATCCAGATCCATGTGGGGAGAGGCTGGACTGTCTGGAAGTGGGAGAAACTTCAGGGTGGCTTTCTCTCAGAGGTGCTTGCAGCGATTACCAAGGGACACTGAGACCCAGGGGCCTCATAGGGCAGGGCTTACAGGAAGCCAAGACTGTCTGCTCAGCCCTGAGACTCTGCCACATCCAAACTGAACATGGAGACTTTTGCAATTTTTCAATTCTTGACTCATAAAGCTGTCTCAAGCACAGAAGGTCTTTTGGCACAGACACAGCTGATCCTCACAGCCAACTGGCATGGATGTCAATTCCTCCCAGTGATACCAACAACAATCAAGATTTAACTACAACGTGGCTGCACACACAGTCCACAAAAAGGTTCACCAAGAGTGTCCACTTCGGGTAACTGAGGATACTGCCCCACTGGGGCATATAGGACACCTAGCACACAAAGCTACCCTACCAACTCAGGGAAGCAGTTGAAATGTGAGACAAAGAAACAGATCACAAACAAAAGAAATGGAGAAAAACAAACAACTTGATATAGAGTCCAAAAACACGATTGTAAGGTTTTTTAAAGAATTTCCTAGAAAAGGCAGTTAAATTTAGCCATACCCTTGAGCATATGAAAAAAGGATGAACTAGAAATTAAACATACACTGGCTGAAATTTTAAAAAAATATATTATACACAGACCCAACAGCAGACTAGAGGAATGCAAGAATCAGGTCAAAGATTTGGAATACAAAGAAGCAAAAAACACACAACCAGGAAAGCAAAAATTAAGGAGAATCCAAAAATTTGAAGATAGTATAAGGAGCCTCTGGGACAACTTCAAGCCTGTCAACATCAGAATTATGTGGGTATCAAAAGAAGAGAGAGAGCAGGATACTGAAAACCTATTTGAAGAAATAATGACTGAAAACTGCCCCCACCTGGTGAAAGAAATGGACTTACAAGTCCAGAAAGCACACAGAATCCCAAACAAAAGGAATCCAAAGAGAACCACACCAAGACAAATCATAATTAAAATGCTAAGAGCAAAAAGACAAAGAGAATATTAAAATCAGCAAAAGAAAACAGTTAATTACCTATAAGGGAGCACTCATATGATTATCAGCTGATTTCCCAACAGAAACTATGCAGGCCAGATGGGAGTGGAAAGAAATATTCAAAATGATGAATAGCAATTACCTACAACAAAGATTACTCTATCTAGAAAAGTTATCATTCAGAATTGGAGGTCAGATAAAGAGCTTCACAGATAAGAAAAAGCTAAAGGAGTTCATCATCACCAAACTAGTATTATATGAAATGCTGAAAGGTATTCTTTAAGAAGAGGAAGAAGAAGAAAAAGGTAAAGATAAAAATTATGAACAACGAATGCCTATATATCAACAAGTGAATCTAAAAATTAAGTAAATTAAAAATCTGATGAACAAAATGAAGTGGTGAATATAATAGAATTAGGGGCATAGAAAGGGAGTGGATTGATAATTCTCAGGGGAAATAGGTGTGGGGGGGGTGAGAGAAGAGATTGGACAAAAATCATACACCTATGGATGAGGACAGTAGCGGGGGGAGGGTAAGGGGTGGGGTGGGAACCTGGTGGAGGGGATATATGGGGGGAAAAGGGGAAACAATTGTAATAATCTGAACAGTAAAGGTTTATTTTTTTAAATCTGATGAAATCTTCACACAAGGATAAGTAGGAACTGGCCAAAAATAATCTAAATTAACTGCGTAGAAGTTTTTCTTCACTGAACTAGTGAAGTGATACATAAAGCAAAATGGTGATTTTTAAAGTATGATTAAACTTTGAAACATAGTGCCGATTAAGAAAAATAGCATTGGAACTTCTTAAGTATGTGCCTCATGGTCAGTTCACAAATAGATGAAAGTGGGTAAAAACCCTCAAAAGCAGTTATGTGGGATTCTCTAGGACTATTGTCACATTTGAACAAAGTATGTAAACCACAATTTTCTTGTGTTTTCTGATGTTGAAACTGTTTGAGTTCAATTCACTTTCTAGAAGTGCCATAGTGAAAGAGTTTTTTCCAGGGCTACTTACAAAAAGAGAAAACCCTTCTTTACCAGTTTGTCTCAGTCGTTGAGCATCAACCCATGAACCAAGAATTCACTGGTTGAATTCTAGATCAGGGCACATGACCAGATTATGGACCCAATCCTCAGTAGGGAGTGTGCAGGAGGCAGATGATCAATGGTTCTCTCTTATAATTGATGTT